>OX376207.1:6318258-7518258 GCA_947363905.1 Lithophane semibrunnea | reverse complement strand
GTGGTAAAATTTAGATCTAATTTCTTTTTTTTTTAAGTTGTAATTTTCCATTGATTTTACGTTCTATAAATGAAACAAAACCACTGGTGAATGACAAGAGTGTTTACCCTAACAGCCTGTATATGTTTTGACATGTAGCCTGAATTTCACTAAAGGGATCATGAAATGACACCATCAAAGAAGGTGCAAGAAAGTGATGTATTATACAAATGTCTCATACTTCACTACGAGTATACAATGAACTAGAAAGATACGGAAGTATAAAAGGTCAGTAAAAACACTACAGGGTCCAAGTGTATAATACAATAGTTACTTTTTATTATTCACACATAATATTCTCACTACATCTTTCTTGAAATCGCTTGTGCGATTTTCGACTTAAATCTATTACACGTATATTAGATACATTTAAAATCATCTACATATTAATACTTATCTAGAATTCGGAGGGTATTTGGTCACCCACTACCTTTAACATGCAATTTCTTAAGAATGTTCTATTATTATTAATATAATAATCTCTTAAAACAGTAATGACTAGACTATTAAATAAATTATCTATGTGCTTGGCACAAAATACACTAATAACTTTTTTTTATTAAATTAGTATCCCTATAAACACTTCTAAAGTATTAAATCTGTTTAGACCGGGCAGGGAGAAACAATAAGCGTCAAATCCTTCCTTCTCATTTCAGTCTTCATTTTTTATTTTCATTTTCGTGCATTTGTTCACTCCATCGTTGGCGATGCCACAACTGTTGAATCTATTAACTACGTCACGTACCTTACCTTTGCTGATGACAAGCTCCTTATCATATGTAGGAGTTATTAGGCCTTTTTCGTTCCCATTGCACAATGGCTTGTTGGTTGTTGAGACAAAATGCGCGCTTTGCGATTTCCGAAATTCTCTAACGGCGATGTCTATGTTGTTTATCAAATCTTTTGCCACGAATGTCGCTATCTCATGTTTAATGCGATCTCTCTCGCTTTGTATCTCCAGTGGCCTGTGGTTTTCTTTTGTATCTGGTGCATTTTGTTCTGGACTATGACTTTGTGTCAGAGAATGTGATGCAGGACTATCGGGGCCCTGGAATGTGATGCTCGGGTTGTTCACCAAAGTGGCCTGCACATGGTTGGTTTGAGTATAGTAGCACTCTTGGTTTTCTGGTTTCTTTTCTCCTATCAGCCAGTACGTCGTCATTTTACCCTTTCCCTGTGAACCAAAATTGTTTTTTCACTATTTAAATGTTAACAATATTCAAAACAATTTCTAAGTCTCGATTGGTTTTAATACCAAAGTTTTTATTAATATTAGAACTTTTGGAAACCGAGTTATCCCTAAAGATTTATGTAAATAGGTAGTCAAAATATCCTTGTTTATTATTAGATTACAATGCTTCCATCTATCTTCTTGTAAATGCCCGATATAGCTCAAAGGCTTCTGATGAAAATTCATGACTTCACATTAGGTAGAACAAGACAAAGCTCTTTGTTTATTATATTGGCCTTTGACATGGAAAAGAGGCATGATAAGAAACTCAAACTCATTTATTGCGAATACGGATACAAATGTAGTGACAGCTAAAACTACTTAAGTAATAATAATAAAAAAAATAGCTATAAAACCTAGTTTCTTTATATATTTTTTTTTCTGAGGTAGATATGTTGTATGTAGAGATAATTTTTACGGTTCCGTACCCAAAGGGTGCCAAACGGAACCCTATTAAATACTAAGCCTCCGCTGTCCGTCCGTCCGTCTGTCTGTCAACGGGCTGTATCTCATGAACCGAAATAGGTACACAGTTAAAATTTTCATAGATAATCAAAGTTAAAAATTATATTATATACCTTCATTGTAATTTCTCCTCTGCACTCCAGTTCGAAGCAGTCGTACAGATCCAGAACCTCCTTGGTCTTCGGACTGACGTGGATCTTCAAAGCTTCTCCATGGGATTCCATTCTTGAGGCAGTGTTCACTGTATCTCCGAAGAGGCAGTATCGAGGCATTTTGAGTCCTACAACTCCTGCCACAACGGGTCCTAGGAAAAAGAAAACAAGTATTGAAGAATAATCCGATAATTCAGCTGAAAAGACAGACTTTTTAATCTTACTAAGCTGCATTAGATAGATTTATTTTATTTTTATTAGGTAGATAGACTTTCAGAGAGACACGGAATTTCAATACAATTTCCAATTTTAAAGCCTTTTGCAAATGGGGTAGATAAATTAATGACAAATACTTAATATACGTTAAAATTAACTTTTGAAACTTTGAAATTGCGATTTTTATGTTTGTAAATTTATTTTTTTATCACCTAGTATACCTAGTTCATCTTATGGAATAAAAATAATAAAGCATTGGTATGATAATATGTATTTATCTGGCTATTCTATTTTAGCCTATAATGTATAGTCCCCGGGGTAGGCCCCGCGGGCGAAGCCGTACACATCCGGAAACTAGTACAGTAATAAATAAGTAATGTAAGGTAAATGTTTTATCAGACTACCTAGACTACCTACACTATATACCAAAACTATATAATTTTGTATATAACAACACATTTACAAAATAAAACTCTTTTTAAACAAGCTCCCAGTTGGATTACCTAAGTTTTAAAAAAAGTTGAAAAGGGAGGTTTGCACCTGCGACCGCTAAAATTATGAGTCTCATTGTTATTCCGATACAAAAGAAAATTTACAAAAGGCATAATAAAAACTGAAAGAAAATGGTGCTAAAATAATTTGATGGTCTTTACGGCTCCTAAGCTCTGACATTCTTTGGCAAACAGTTTCGAAGCCGAGTCTTTAATAATGGATACACATTGGGGTAAATTGCTATCAAATATTCATGTTATTGGAATAAACAATGCTGATTTCCATGTTCATTTAAATACCAAATATTATGCTTTACAATAAGTACTTCAACTTTTGCCAAGATTTTACGTTTGCGCTTGGGTTTCGTTAGTTGATTTCATTAGATTTACCTTGACAAAGAAATATTAAAAGCTGGACAAAACAAACGACCAGTGGTTCACATGCACTGGAAGTCATGAGGAAAGGCCTTTGCCCAGCAGTGGGATAATACAGGCTAACAGTAACAAAAGATACAACTTTTCGTATGCTGAAAAATAACAAAACACAATTTGCAACTCTATCTCGTAATACCGTCGCCCCATGTAAAATACTAGTATTCAATGCATCCGGTAAGACTGGAAGCCGACCCCAACATAGATGGGAAAGGCAGGCTTCATGAAATCCCAAACCAATTGACGTGTTAAGTGTATTTTCTCCTCACTTAAACCTTAAAGTTTGGCACAAAATGGCAACTTTACCTTTTATGAACTTAATTTTTAAGTTGAAGTATGCATCTTTTCTACTGGGTATATTATTTTTAATCAAATTCAACCCGTGTAACCCGTGTTATAAATAAAAATTGCGGAGGCGCAATGCCTTTTCTGAGAAGACGAAGGTAGGTAAAGTATAAAGCTCAAATCCTAACATAATTGCAATATTACGACCTTTATGCAAAGCGTAACGACTGCACTTGGCAAGCATTACACCCCCGTACTTAAGCTTCGGTTTCCTAGATACTAGGACCTAGTAGAGCGGTGGCCGCCAAATAACGGCCGCAGTGATGACCGTAAAATGATAGCACCGGTCTCTAGAAAATCTTTTCCCAACTATGTTGGGGTCGGCTTGCAGTCTAACCGGATGCAGCTAAATACCAGTATTTTACATGGAGCGACTGCATATCTGACTTCCACAGCCCAGTAACTGGGTAATACTAGTAAGACTGGTTGTCAGACTTTCGGGCTTCTGACTGTCAAAGATCCACAAATGACAGCCGGGACCAACGGCTTAACGTGCTTTCCGAAGGGGACCCCTTTTTTTCGCATAATGTATTTTTTCCTAATATTCTTAGGCATAACGATTTTGGCATATTTTGTTTTCGTCTAATAATGATTTGCCATATTTTTTTTTGCCGTAATTTATTTTTGTCATAATTATTTTGTTGCATACTTTGTTTTGCCATAATTTGAATCCGCATAATGTTACTAGGCGTTATAACTATTAGCATAATAGTGTTAAGGCATAAAAAAATATTGTAATAACGGACACAAAGTTAAGTTGTTTTTACGTAGTTATTACAAAATTAATGTTAGGTGGTTTAGGTTAGGTTAGGTTAGGTTAGGTTAGAAGGGGGATCCCCCACAGTGCATACTTCCTCGTAGTTTCCCCCGGGCAACGCCGTGTCTGACCACCGTAACGGAGTGGCAGACCGGCGGCTAAAGTGCGCTGTGATTCGTAGACATTTGATGCGGTCGTCCGCGAATATGATGAACAAGCCAAGTCGTGACCCTTCGGGGCGTTTTATCTCGAATCGCTCCTCCCAGGGCGATTTAAACGGCCCTTCTCAGGGCCAATCTAACGGCCCTTCTCAGGGCCAATCCAACGGACCTTCTCAGGGCCAATCCAACGGCCCTTCTCAGGGCCACGCCGACGGCGCTTTGGCGTCGGAAGCTGACCGCGTATCATCTGCGGCCAGCTTATTTAGAAGGCCATATGAGTTGTCGGACTCCGACGACTCCGATATGGACACGTCGGCGGCTGAAAATAACCTCTTCAAGCGGAAGAGGTCCAAGGTCTCCTCGGAGTCGACCGGAGGAAAGGCGAAGAAGAGGTCGAAGCCTAAAAAGGCTTCGACTTCTGCTGCGCCTTCTTCCCACATTGTGGGCTTGGTGGACGCCGAGCGCCAGTTAAATCTGGCAAAAAGGGCGCAACTCCAGTTGGACCTGGAGGAGAGGGTCGCCGCCAAGGAGCAGCAGGCGCAAGTTGCCAGGTCGAGGGCTGGCTATGGTGCATCCAGTGTACTGTATGCCGACCACTCCCTGGCAGAACTGGAGCGCATGGCGCAGGAGGATCGGCAGGAGGTTCTGGAGGTCGCCTCTAAGTCGTCCAATTTGAAGGGGACCTTCCAGAAGGCCCTCAAATGCCGGGCCGCCAGCATGTACGGTATTATAACGGAGCTGGTGAAGCGGACGGCCACGGACGAGACGCGGCAGCTGCAGGCGAAGGTGGATCGCCTGCAGGCGGAGGTCAGCCAGCTACACCAGAAGCTGGCTGATGCTACGGCCAGGCCTGCCCAATCTGCTCCAGTCTGTCCGGTGGTAGGAGGCTCCTCCTCCTCCCCTGCCAGTCTTGAAGCAACAATCCGCGGGGTGATCTTGGAGGAGAGGGCCTTCATCCGAGCCTGCTTCGCAGGCATCGAGGACCGGCTCTTGCCGGAAAGGCGGCTCCGCCCACCGCTAGCGGCGGACAAGAGTCCACCGCCGAGGGAGCCGGAACCTGCGCCTCTAGCAGGCCCGGTATCGCAGCCCTCCAAGGGCAAAGGCAAGGGCAAGAGGACCAAGGCGGCTCCTCATACGCCCACCACAAGCGCGGAGGTAGCGTCTGGGTCGTCTGCCACTCCAGCAGCCCCCCAGAACTCGCAAGAGGAAGACGCCCTTCTTCCTTCCACCACCCCATCCAACCAGTCGTGGACGGAAGTGGTTAGGAGGGGAAAAGAGAAAAAGGGAAAAAAGTCGGCCCCCAAGCCTGCTGCGACTGGTCCTGCAGTCGGCAAGAAGGCGGGGAGGAAGCTGGTTCCTCCCAAAACTGCGGCCATCGTGGTGACCATCACCCCGGAGGCCGTGGAGCGGGGCGAGACGTACGAGTCCGTCCTAAGACGGGCTCGTACCAATGCTGATCCCTCCCAGCTAGGGATCAGCAACATCACGTGCCGCCGAACCCTAACCGGGGCTCGAATTTTCGAGTTCTCGGGGGAGCAACGAGGCACAAATGCGGACCTCTTCGCAACAAAGTTGCAAGAGGTCATCGCGGATGTGGCAAGGGTCGCCAGGCCTGTTAAGACCGCAGCCTTGGAGGTGGCCGATCTGGACGATTCAGTCACCAAAGAGGAGGTGGTGGCGGCCGTCGCGGCGGCTGGAGGCTGCGACACTGGCGCGTTGAAGGGTGGAGCCATCAGGCCCGGCCGCCGCGGTATGGGTATCATCCGTGTCGAGTGCCCAGTCACCGCGGCTGGGGCCGTCCTTGCCGCGACCAAGGGACGGATGCAAGTGGGGTTCGGCTGGGCAGTGGTCCGGCCACTTGAGGACCAGCCTGTCCGGTGCTTCAAGTGCTTCGCTGTCGGCCACACTCGGGCCACGTGTCCCTCCAAGTCCGACTGGGGAGATACGTGCTACCAATGCGGGCGGGAGGGACACGGGTGGGCCGCTTGCACCGCTACCGCGCCACACTGCGCGGCGTGTGCCGCCGGTGGCCGCCCCGCGGACCACAGGATGACGGGCAGGAGCTGCAAGCCCCCCGTGAGGAAGGGCGTGGTGCCGGCGCAGGTTCGCCCTGTTGCTGAAGCCGTCGTCGCCGTCGCCGCTGTAGCTCCAGCGGCGGTAGCTGAGGAGGGGGGTGCGTTGTCGGAATAATAATTTCCGACTACCGCATCCTCCAGGCGAACACCAACCACTGCAGAGCGGCCCAGGACCTGGTAGTGCAGGTCATGGCCGAGTGGTTGGTGAACGTAGCGGTGGTCGCCGAGCCCTACTCAATCCCCGGCAGCTGGCTGGGTGACGAGGACGACTTGGTGGCTCTAGCGGCGCGGTCTTCCACAGACTCCCCTCCCCTCTCGCTATTAGAGAGGGGACCGGGATACGTGGCCGCCGCGTGGGGAGACTTAGCCCTTGTGGGCGTCTATTTCTCCCCAAACCGCCCTCTTCAGGACTTCGAGAACTATCTCGGAGTCCTGGCCGCCGTGGTCGGCAGGGCGGCGCCGCGTCAGGTCTCCGTACTGGGAGACCTGAATGCCAAGTCGGTGACCTGGGGCAACCCAGCCACTGACGCACGCGGGCGGGCAGTAGAGATGTGGGCAGCCTCGTCTGGACTCTCCCTCTTGAACAGGGGAAGCGTCCAGACATGCGTGCGGCGGCAGGGTGGCTCAATAGTGGACGTCACTTTCGCCACCCCTGCGTTAGCCGCGCGCGTGTTGAACTGGCGGGTGGACCTGGTGGAGACTATGTCGGACCACCGTTACGTGCGGTTCGACATCTCCACCAGTGGCCCCGGAGAGACGCGGCCCCTCTCGGTGCGCTCACCGTTCCCACGGTGGGCTCTCACCCGCCTGGACAGGGAGGCGGCGCGGGAGGCGGCGTTCGTCCAGGACTGGCTTTCACCGCCTTCCGCCGGCCTGGATGTGGACACCGTGGCGGGGCATCTGAGGGAGTCTCTGACCGAGGTATGCAACTCCAGCATGCCTCGGTCTCGCCGACCACTGCCCAGACGCGCTGTGTACTGGTGGTCGGCGGAGCTGGCGGGGCTCCGAGCAGCTTGCGTGGAGGCAAGGAGGGCCTACACGCGGAGTCGGCGGCGGCGTCGAAGGGACCAGGCCGTCGGGGACCACCTCTATGAGGTATACGTGGAGACAAAAATGGTCCTCGATCGAGCCATCGCCGCCGCGAGAGACTCGGGGAGAGCTGAGATGCTGGAGGGTCTCGACAACGACCCCTACGGGAGACCATAGGCGGCGCGCAACAAACTGCGCCCGTTTGGTCCCCCGGTGGCCGAGACCCTGGAGCCGTTATTTCTTGATGGGGTGGTTCAGTCCCTGTTCCCGTGCAGGGACAACTTCACCCCACCAGTGATGGATCCACCGCAGACAGCTCCGCCAGCTGAGGAAGAAGAGGAGGCCCCGCCTGTCACGGAGTCGGAACTTGGCGCGGCGATTCTCCATATCCGCGCCAAGAAGACAGCTCCGGGCCCCGACGGTGTTCCGGCAAGAGTGGTGGCAATCGCTGCCACTCAAATGGAGGAGAGGTTTCGGGACCTTTTCAGCGCATGCCTTGTGTCTGGAAGGTTCCCGAAACCGTGGAAGGAGGGGCAGCTGTGCCTCCTTCGCAAGGAGGGCCGCCCAGCAGACTCCCCCTCGGCATACCGGCCCATCGTTCTGCTCGATGAGGTCGGCAAAATGTTCGAGGGGATAATCGCTGCCCGCCTAAAGTGCCATCTGCGCACTATCGGGCCGGACTTGTCGGACGCTCAGTTCGGTTTTCGGGCTGAGCGTTCGACGGTGGACGCACTGGCCTGCCTCAGGGGCCAGGTGAAGGAGGCGATGGAAGCGGGGGACGGACTGTTGGCGGTGTCATTCGACATAGCCAACGCCTTCAACTCCGTTCCCCACTCCACCATCCTAGAGGCGCTCCGATTTCACGGAGTGCCTCGATACATGTGCAGGCTGCTGGCCAACTACCTGGAGGATCGGGCGATCCTCCTGGTAAATAGGACTGGCCAAGTCCGGCGGTACGCCGTTGAAGCCGGCGTTCCACAGGGGTCAGTTATAGGACCTCTCCTCTGGAACATCGGCTATGATTGGCTCCTGCGGGGAACTCTCCTCCGAGGCACGAGTGTCATCTGCTATGCGGATGACACTCTCCTCACCGCCCGGGGGGGGAATTTTAGGGAGGCGGCCAACTTGGCTTCGGCGGGCGGATCCTTGGTCGCGGGGAGGATCCGCCGCCTAGGTTTAACGGTGGCGCTGCACAAGACCGAGGCCGTGTTCTTTCACGGCCCTCGGCAGCGCCCCCCACCACCTGACGCCCACATCTTCGTGGAGGGCGTCAGAATTGAGGTGAAGGCCCAGATGAAATATCTGGGCCTTGTACTCGACAGCAGGTGGCGCTTCGGTCCGCATTTTAGCGGGCTGTCGTCGCGCCTGCTGAAAACCGCGGGCGCGCTCTCCTGGCTGCTTCCCAACTTGGGGGGGCCCAGCGCGCGATGCCGGCAACTTTACGCCGGCATCTTGAGGAGTATGGCCCTCTACGGGGCTCCTATCTGGGAGGACTGCCTCCAAAGGAGGGAGAACGCCGCCGCCCTGCGGGCACCTCAGAGGGCCATAGCCCAGCGAGCGGCGCGGGCTTACCGAACGGTGAGTTTTGGGGCAGCATGTGCTCTGGCCGGCACCCCTCCTTGGGAACTCGAGGCGTGGGTGCTCGCCAGAGTATATGAATGGACGGCGGGGCGGAGGGCGAGAGGACTACGCTCAGCCCCGGAAGAGCGGGAGGCCGTCCGGCGGGAGGCGAGAGACGCCATCGTCGTCCATTGGACGGGGGACCTCGCCACCGCAGCTTTCGGCCGCCGAACCCTCGACGCGATTGGGCCAGTCCTGCGAGACTGGCTCGAGCGGTCGCATGGGTTCCTCTCCTTCCGTCTGGTGCAGGTGCTGTCCGGACACGGTTGTTTCGGATCGTACCTGCACCGAATCGGACGGGAGAGGACGCCGTCTTGCCTCGACTGTGGTGCGGCGGAGGACACGGCGCAGCACACCCTCGAGGTGTGCCCGTCGTGGTCCGAGCCGCGCCGCAGTCTCATCGCGGTGATCGGACCGGACCTCTCGCTCCCCGGCTTGGTTAACGCCATACTGAGGGATGAGAGGTCCTGGGCGGCAGTCGCCTCCTTCTGCGAACACGTCATGTCCCAGAAGGAGGCGGCGGAGCGCGCGAGGGAGGACGATCCTGACGCGGCGCCGCTCCGAAGGCGGAGGAGGGGTCGAAGAAGACGTCAGTACGATAGTCATCTCCGACTCCTCCCAGGTGGAGGCCAGCAGGCAATGGGTGCGGGGGCACCCTTGCCTGTATTGCACAGGTCTCCACCAGTGTCGGACGGGAATGGCCAGGTGTTCCCGGCCATTCCCGTAGCTCCCCAACCTGGGGGGCGTGCGGGGCCCGCCAGCTAGGCGGGCATGCGCTGGGAGGGTTGTGGATGTAAAGGCTGAGCCGGTTTCCCATGGCCCTCCCATTACGGCGATGTGGGAACACCGCTGAGTTTTAGTGGGTATACTGTCGTTAGCGACAGGAGTCCCACATACCCCAGACTCGTCCCCCACGAGCGGGGATGCGTAATGCATTTCTCAGCGACAAAAAAAAAAAAAAGGTTAGGTTAGAACAACCGCGGGCGCGCTCTCCTGGCTGCTTCCCAACTTGGGACTTGCCCAGCGCGCGATGCCGGCAACTTTACGCCGGCATCTTGAGGAGTATGGCCCTCTACGGGGCTCCTATCTGGGAGGACTCCCTCCAAAGGAGGGAGTCCTCCCAGAGAGTATATGAATGGACGGCGGGGCGGAGGGCGAGAGGACAACGCTCAGCCCCGGAAGAGCGGGAGGCCGTCCGGCGGGAGGCGAGAGACGCCATTGTCGTCCATTGGACGGGGGACCTCGCCACCGCAGCCTTCGGCCGCCGAACCCTCGACGCGATTGGGTCCTGCGAGACTGGCTCGAGCGGTCGCATGGGTTCCTCTCCTTCCGTCTGGTGCAGGTGCTGTCCGGACACGGTTGTTTCGGATCGTACCTGCACCGAATCGGACGGGAGAGGACGCCGTCTTGCCTCGACTGTGGTGCGGCGGAGGACACGGCGCAGCACACCCTCGAGGTGTGCCCGTCGTGGTCCGAGCCGCGCCGCAGTCTCATCGCGGTGATCGGACCGGACCTCTCACTCCCCGGCTTGGTTAACGCCATGCTGAGGGATGAGAGGTCCTGGGCGGCAATCGCCTCCTTCTGTGAACACGTCATGTCCCAGAAGGAGGCGACGGAGCGCGCGAGGGAGGACGATCCTGACGCGGCGCCGCTCCGAAGGCGGAGGAGGGGTCGAAGAAGACGTCAGTACGATAGTCATCTCCGACTCAGGTGGAGGCCAGCAGGCAATGGGTGCGGGGGCACCCTTGCCTGTATTGCACAGGTCTCCACCAGTGTCGGACGGGAATGGCCAGGTGTTCCCGGCCATTCCCGTAGCTCCCCAACCTGGGGGGCGTGCGGGGCCCGCCAGCTAGGCGGGCATGCGCCGGGAGGGTTGTGGATGTAAAGGCTGAGCCGGTTTCCCATGGCCCTCCCATTACGGCGATGTGGGAACACCGCTGAGTTTTAGTGGGTATACTGTCGTTAGCGACAGGAGTCCCACATACCCCAGACTCGTCCCCCACGAGCGGGGATGCGTAATGCATTTCTCAGCGACAAAAAAAAAAAAAAAAAAGGTTAGGTTAGAACTGTGACCCCCTACGCACGAGCCGAGCGAGCGAAGCGAGCGGTGCCGCGGCAGCGGCCGGCGAAGTGCCAAAAACGACTAGAAGCTATATAAGGTGTTTCTATTCATACACGAAATTTCTCAAGTAGTCATTGTACTTGTTATTATATATACAACATATATAATAACAAGTACAATGACTACTTGAGAAATTTCGTGTATGAATAGAAACACCTTATATAGCTTCTAGTCGTTTTTGGCACTTCGCCGGCCGCTGCCGCGGCACCGCTCGCTTCGCTCGCTCGGCTCGTGCGTAGGGGGTCACAGTTCTAACCTAACCTTTTTTTTTTTTTTTTGTGTCTAATCTTGTTGGAGACAATTATTATGCGTATTTCTTATGCGTTTAAAAATTATGTTTTAAAGTCATTATGCGTAAATATATGTATGCTTTTGAATGTTATGCTTATACACTATTATGATTGGTGAAATTATGCTTAAAATAATTATGCGTTTGCTGATAGGCGAAAATAAATTTATGCGTAAATATTGTTAGGATAAACAAAAGTATGCCATGTTATATTATGTCTTAAAATTTTATGCAAATGGATATAACCTTTCCGAAGCACGGAGGAGTCTCGGTATGAAAAGATGATCACCCATCAACGGACCAACCCCGGCAAGCGTAGCTTAATTTGATGGATCGTCCCATGCGGTTGTTATTACGTAGCCACGAGCTCCTCCAACTTATAAAAATAAACAACGTTTAAATAACGTTTCAGTGACATCATTCGCCGTAAATTGCGGACACTATGTGGCGGCCACCGCTCTTCTAGGTAACCGAAGCTAAAGTATTGATTCTGCGTTATCTTCATCTAGCGTATCTATACATCTATAGATGTTATAAATTAAAGTCCCTTATCGTGTTTGTCCGCATTGTTCTTCTAAACTACGCAACAAATGATGAGGTTTTCACCATCGTTTAGAGAAATTATTCCGGAAGGTTTATGTGTATAAAGGCTCTTACATACTGGGGTGATTCGTCACACGACGCGACGCCGCCGTATTGTTCGCTGTGAAGTTTTCTCAGAAATTGTTTTGTTAAAATTTGCGTCGCGCGGCGAATCGCGCCATTATGTAAGAGCCTTAATACGTTAATATTAAAGTTACTTAGAAATAAGAAATCTCGATGTTTCGTCAAGTCATAAAACCGTGCGAAGTAGGAGCGGGTCGCTAGTTCTAAATAAACAAAAGAAGATAAGCATCAGAAATTTCTGTGATTTCTCAACGTATGTGACCAGTTGTGGCCCAGAAGTAACGGCCGCGACTTACGAGTTGTAGGTCGTAGGTTCGAAACCTGACAGGTGCTTTACTTTGTGTAAATTATTTCATCACCACTGCTCTCAATACGGTGAAGGAAAACATCGTGAGGAAACCTAGAACCAAACAAAAATCGAAGATATGTGACATCTACCAACCCGCACTGGGCCCGCGTGGTGGATTACGGCCCTCTCCCTATCACAGAGAAGAGGCCTGTGTCCCAGCAGTGGGAACACTATAGGCTGATTATGCTCAACGTATATTATGGTAAAAAATGCACCGCACACTCTATTATACAATATAACTCGATTTACATAATCAAAACTTACTAGATTTTGTTACGTAAGGAACATGAAAGTATTTATTTAACTGACACCCGTATTCACACACAATCATGTTCATTATGAAACTCTGCACAAGGCAGATTAAGTAAAGTTTTCGTATATGCGGAAAGTTTTCACATAAGCACACTTATGCGGAGATTATTTTATACAATAATAACACGAAACTTCTCTAAGACAAAACTTGAGATCATAACAACAAATTCGAACAGAAAATTCAACAATTTTAGGCAAAGTTCTATAGAAATTCTACATAACACAAAACTTATATTATGATGAGAAGTTTCTTTTTAATGCAACACAACCTTTGTAAAAAACCTACCTTACCTTACCTTTTGTACCTTTGTTTATGTAAAATTTCTAATTTATGTCTGTATTTTTTATGGTGTACATAATAAAGAGTATTCTATCTATATATCTTTGCTTTTCAGTTGAAATACTTAAATGAAATGCAACTTCTTGGAGGTTTATAAGTAAAAAGTCAATCAATCTGCCTAGCTTTTTCCCAACTATGTTTGGGTCGGCTTCCAGCTTAGCCGGATGCAGCTGAATACCAATATTTTTACATGGAGCGACTGCCTATCAGACCTCCACAACCCAGTAACTGGGTAATACGATACCCCTTGTTAAGACTGATTGTTACTGACGACCCGTAACGACTGTCAAAGATCCACGAATGACAGCCGAGATCAACGGATTAACGTGTTTTCCGAGGCACGGAGAAGTCTTGGTATGTAAAGATGGTCACCCATCCACTGACCAATCCCGGCAAGCGTAGCTTAACCTGATCGATCTACCCGTACGACTGTTATTACGAGCTCCTCTTTCAGTTGAAATACTTAAATGAAATGCAACTTCTTGGAGTTTAAAAAGTATTTACTTAAAAACGTTTAAAGCTTAAATTTTTTTTTAAATATTTGTGTGGGTGTGTTTCACTCTAAAAAAGTAGTCATTTTAAATTAAGCCTCGGGCGTCTGGAAACTTTTCAAAGGTTTTTAAAGAATTAAAATAACCGCGGTTTCAAAAACAGGGGCTCAAGTGTCTCCGAGAATCAGATAAAGGTAACTGTTAGAAATACGTGGAGTTCCGTTCAGTTTATATCTAATCACCAGCTTCTGCTCGCGACTTCGTCTGCGTGGTCTTCAGAATTGGAACCAGAGATTTCATGTCACTTACCGGGATAAAAAGTATTATTGTGTTAATCCAGGTTATAAACTATCTGTGTGCCAAATTACAACTAAATCGGATCAGCCGTTTTTGCACCATTATCCTACTAATATTATAAATGTGAAAGTTTGTGTGTTTGGATGTTTGTTACTCAATCAGGCAAAAACGGCTGAATGGATTTGGATGAAATTTGGCAAACAGATAGCTTATAACCTGGATTAACACATAGGATACTTTTTATCCCGATATTCCCACGGGATCGAGACTTACGCGGGTGAAACCGCGGGGCGCAGCTAGTAATAAATAAATAATACTTTACTGTACAAGGAAGAAACACAATTTAAATTATACACTAAGGATGATTATACAATTGGTTGTCAAAAACAGGTAGAACAGCTGGTTCCTGAACTAAGTAAAAAGATACTTGTATCTCAGGAGCCAAAGTTCCTCACAAACTATGATAATTGAACTAAATGCAATCTGGTTAAGATGACTCAGCAATTACAGCTATCATTATTGAGAAAGGTATTCATGAGGTGATTGTTAGAATAACTTCTGTATCGTCGTAAGACAAATTCAGCAACCAATTTGTTAGCTTTGCTTTCAGCGTAAACTTGGTCAGCGTGTAAATATCAATTAACCGATGTACCCTATTATAAATCCAAGCACTAAGGACCGAGTAATGGCGGCTAGCAAAAGCGGAACGACGATTGAGTGACAAACATCCAAATATACAAACTTATATAGTTACTTCCAGTGTGGGTTGATAATGTATCAACATTTCATGTCATATTTGGCAGCTGCTCCATTCAATTTATTAGAAGCCCAGGACGGTGGGCGTAAAGACATCGGTTTACCAACGTATGTCGGTTCATCCTCAATTGAAGCCCAAACAAATAAAAAAAATATACAGATTGAATATTAGTCTACTTGTGATATCTGTGTTTCAGATAGAAATAAACGAATGTAGAATCTATGTAGTGCGGTGGTGAGATGGGCGGATTACATGGGTGCCATCGGGAATCTCGTGAATAAGACTAGAGTTGTAGCGCGGGGACTGCTTCAATCCAAAAAGGCCTATTATAGAAACACTACTGGCATTACTGGGCATTATTGAAAAGAAAAAATAAAGAAAACTGCAAGCAAGGCCCTACTTTTTCGCAGGCAGCGTCAGTACGGCGAATCATATCAGGGGACCTAGACAAGTGGCAATCGCTTCGAACGGTTAGTCCCCCTATGCTCTAGTTCCGCTATGCTCGACTCGTAAAATACCTACTAAAAAGTTTCGCTATGCACGAAATCACATTCGCGGGCAGTGATGAAGAAAACTGTTACAGTGTAATATTTTATTACCATTTAAGCACCACAGAACAACTAACGAAAGTGTTTCGTATTTCTACAACGACTTTCAACAGGATTGAAATAAGGTTTTTGATAGCTTATGTCAGTCCTATACATTTTTGCCTTTTCCACCATCGTTATCGCTGATAGAATGGCACTTCGTCCAGGGCCTCTGATTGGATATCAATGTATTCCCCTACCTAAGAATGCATAACAGGTTAGCATTTGTTTGGGAGCTATCATTATACTCTTAATTTCCACAAATCACCTGCAATTCAATCCTTACCTGAATGCATACCGATCCTGAGAAGCAGTCTCTCCCCGGGCCGATGAGGCACTGTCTTGACGCGCACAGCGTTTAGCAGCGCAAGTGACATGCGCGCGATCTCAGCTGCGTGCCTGTTGCCATTGCGCATGGGTAGGCCGGACACCACCATGTATGCGTCGCCTATGGTTTCCACCTGTGACAAAATAAGTTAGTTAAACAATTTTATTGACTATAGCCCGTTTTTTAATCTCGTAGACTAATTTGACAGGTGCAAAATGACAAACTCCAAATTGAAAAAACAAACAACAATCACTTGTAAGGTCAAATTAGTCTACGTTGACAGGTGCAAAATGACAAACTCAAAATTGAAAAAACAAACAACAATCACTTGTAATGTCAATTTAGTCTACGTTGACAGGTGCAAAATGACAAACTCCAAATTGAAAAAACAAACAACAATCACTTGTAATGTCAAATTAGTCTACGTTGACAGGTGCAAAATGACAAACTCCAAATTGAAAGAACAAACAACAATCATTTGTAATGTCAAATTAGTATACAAGATTAAAAAACAGACTTTATGTCGTTGCAGTAGTGGTCGCATGCGTAACTTCTTAGTGTAGGGTGTCGTGTTTGATCCCCTGGTCGGGCCCAGTATCTATATCTATTCTATCTATCTATCTATCTATCTATACATATAATAAATCTGTAGACGAGGCGTTTATGTACAATGAAAAAAAAAAAAAAAAAGTTGGTGGGTTGTCCAAGAATAACCAACAGATTCCATTTCTACCATTTTTGGAATTTTTGTCTGTTTGTCTGTCTGTTTGTATGTTCTTAAGTTTGATTGTTCCACTATCACGTAAAAAGTACGAAATCAATATGGTTAACTTTTATACTCAAATATTGTGTGTAACTCGATGTTTCATTTAGTTTTTGTTTCATCGCAATCGCTTCAAAATATCAAAAGATATATGAATTTAAAGTGTTCAAGAAGGAATTTTCATTACGTAATGTACATACACGTAACGACATCTATTGACGCGAAATGATACTTACTTCTTAATTACTAGGTTTGTGAGATCGTGTGTTGTTATATGACCGTCATTTTCTTTGCGCGGAAACTTAACGCGATACATTGTGTATAGAATACCTATAACTCTAAAGTTAGGTTAATTAAAATTTTCCAGATGCGTTGTTTATTTATTAGTTTAGTATTAGTGCGATAGGCAGCGCTACCTATCTTTCAAATCTTGATAATCATGAAAGAATAGTGACAAATGTTAATTTCTTAAAAAATATAGGTATTTATTCTTTAATTTTCCACTTTTCTACATAGTTTATTTAGCTTACAGAGTGTTCGAACGTTTTCCCATATATTTTGACAGTATCATTTCGAGCTCGATAGATGGCGTTGTTCGTTTAATGTCATTTTCTGAATCGCGGTGTTAAGAGTCTCCGTCGAAGAATGACTTTCGCCCAGATATTCCAAATAATTTTTAGTGTAGGTATCTTTGTTTTTGACTTCTTAAGTGTCGATAATAATAATAAATAAATAATAAATTGTTGGTTGGGTTGTCATTCGTAGAAAGTCTTGATCTCAGAGATGGGTTGTAACAGGTGAAACACGATATCTGTGATCACTGTGACTGTGACAAAAAAATAACAGATCCAAATATCTGTTATTAAATCACAGCCTGTGATTTTTGATAAATACGTATCTCAATCGAATATCATCTTTATTTCTTTTGATTTAAAGTCGAAAATCGTATCTATCTGTTATAAAATCACAGCCTGTGATTTTTGTACAGACGATAAATACGTATTGACTCAATTGAATATCTTCTTTATTTCTTTTCGTTAAAGTCGAAAATCGTATCCGAAGTTTTAACAGTAACAGTCTTGAGGATCTGTGATTTTAAGTAACAGATATTTTTTATCGTTAGGAGCAATTGCTATCTGCTATTTTATAATCTGTGACGATAAATACGCCTCACTCCTAATTGATCTGATTGGTTTTGATTTGGTATTTTGGTTGGTTTCGTTCATTAGGTTCAAATTAAGAAGTCAAGAAACGAGTCGTTACAGATCGATTCAAACTTAATGGCGGCTCGGAAGTTAGCTTTTAGCTGCGTAGTACCCCACCCCTCACCCCCGCTGTCACATGAAATTGTTACTGCGCAGCGACTCGCCTCATGTTCCGAGCCGCCATTAAGTTTGAATCGAACTGTACTATACTTCGTAATTTGTTCGTATGATTCGTGACCGCCGCTCATTCGATTCGATCGTTGTTGGCGTGTGTAAGGCCTCTGCCTCGAATCTTGCGAGCAGCGGGGCGGCGGCTTCGGCGGCGCGGGAGCGGGGCGGGCATCGAAGACCCGTTCTCGAAACTAGCGGGCAGATCGCGCGTCACTATAGCCGCGTAGTGTTGTGTTCACGATTGTGTCGTCGAGATATTTGTTTTTATTCACGAAAGAAATGTCTGAACAATGGCGGCAACATCTTTTTGATTCAAATTTATTCCTAACGTTCAATTACTTGTGGGCAACAACACTGCAATGCAGACGCGCGGGCGGTCACCGCTTGAATGGAGTGCACCGCTCGCTGCCCGCCGCCTCGCCGCTGCCGCGCCGCTGTTTTCGAGAACCGGTCCATTTGATTTTACGCATAAGATCCGGCCGCGCCCGCGCCGCCGCCGCCGCCGCCCCGCTGCCCGCAAGATTCGAGGCAGAGGCCTTATGGTTGATTTGTTCGACTATCGGACAGCAATAAATACACAAATATTGGCACATGTTTCTGGGGAAAGTCAACAATATACATCGATAAATACGGTTCCCGAAGAAGAAGATGCCACACACTATCCAGTAGAGTTCTTAGAATCCCTTAACACACCCGGTCTTCCAGCACACAAAATTTGTTTAAAAGTCGGAGTGCCAATAATTCTTCTCAGAAATTTAAGTCCTCCCAAACTTTGCAACGGCACTCGGCTCATAGTCACCAATCACCAACAAAACGTCATCGAAGCCGAAATCTTAACAGGTTGCGGCGCCGGTGATGTTGTTTTTATTCCAAAAATTCCTCTCATTCCCAATAATTTCCCGTTTAGTTTTAAACGTGTGCAATTCCCCGTCAGCCTGTGTTACGCCATGACCATTAACAAAGCTCAGGGCCAGACATTATCCGTTGCGGGGGTGGATCTTAGTATTGGTTGCTTTTCCCACGGCCAACTTTATTTAGCTCTTTCGCGTGTGAGCAACCCTAGCAACTTTTTTGTGTACGCTCCAGGTGGTTCCACCGCTAATATTTTATATAGAGAAGCATTTTCTTAAATAAAACCACAAGTTTTTTGGCAGTTTCTTACTAGGAAAAATCACCAGGCCTGGTCGAAAGATTCCTCCTTTTTAAATGAAGGTACAACTTTTCTAAGCGACATATTATTGTTTTCCGACATCCATGCGAACCAAGTCGCGGGCACAGCTAGTTAATATTATATCCTTACTTCCTTACTAATATTATAAATGCGAAAGTAACTCTGTCTGTCTGTATGTCTGTCACGCTTTCACGCCAAAACAATTGAACCGATTCAAATAAAAGGTTCACAGATAGTCTAGAGCCTGAGAAAGGACATAGGTTACTTTTTATCGATATACCACGCGGGCGAAGTCGCGGGCGGAAGCTAGTAAATAATATTAATAAGAACTTTATTAACTTTTATTTTTCCTTTCTTTTTCCTATTACATGGGACTTAAAGATAACTGGCGAAATGTGGGTGTACTATAGGTACACCTCTGCTTGACCCTTCGGGGAATACAGGCGTTATGTTATGTTATGTGTAAAAACTTTATTGCCAAAAATATTACAAGGGTTTTACAGGGACCCCAAAAAAACATTTTATATTCATCAAAATCTTGGATTACTGGACCGTGGGCTTAATTTAATAACGTAACATTACTCAATGATTGGACGAAACTAATTGGATTTGAAAAAAATAAAAGCTACACAGTACCTACCTGCATTGATTTTAATCTGTATTGCGCATTCATAGAGTTCAATTAAAATGAATGAGAGAATATGGATGAAGTTACAAGGAATTACTCTAGAACTTTCATATAAAATACAATTTATCTTTTTTCCAGACTTACTTTATTAACGAGTGATGTTAAAAGTTTGAGCCCTATTTCGTTCTGTGTATGTTTTATATTTGTGTATCTGCGTATCTGTCCGTGACGTCGTTATTGGTAGAAACAAAAATGTTATGTGAGTATGTATTTGACGAAACTGATTTAAAATATAGCCTTGTAAATTAAAGGTCAAATATAGTCAGAAATTTTACACACGGCACGGAACCGTAAAAAACAAAAAAAGACTTCGTCGTAGTTGCGTGTGTATTTATTTTTTTTAATTACTAATTATTCATAATTATTATATATTTTATTATTATATTATATTATATGGTATGTAAGTATATTGTCTTATTATTTGTTTTATTTTATTAAGTGAATTGTTTTTGATTTTATATAGGTATTTTACTTTCTCTCTTACACACGATGTCTACATCTCTTTATCATCATCTGCCTAGCCTTTTCCCAACTATGTTGGGGTCGGCTTCCAGTGTAACCGGATGCAGCTGAATACCAGTATTTTACATGGAGCGACTGCCTATCTGACCTCCACAACCCAGTAACTGGGAAATACGATACCCCTTGGTAAGACTGATTGTCAGACTTTCGAGCTTTCGCTCTTCGAGCGATCCGTAACGACTGGTAAGATCCACAAATGACAGCCGGGACCAAAGGCTTAACGTGCTTTCCGAGGCACAGAGGAGTCTCGATATGGAAAGATGGTCACCCATCCACGGACCAACCCCAGCAAGCGTAGCTTAACCTGACAGTTCGACCCGGTGCGGCTGTTATTACTTAGCCACGAGCTCCTCTACATCGATGTCTACATCTCTTTATCTACTTTATTATCGCAGGTATAATGGAAGAGATTTCTTCAGAAATAAACACCACCTTTGTACGTATTTTTCTGTTCTTTTCTTTTTGTCTGTTTATTATGTGTGTACTTATATGGTTAACTAAATAAATAAACAAAACACTAATAAATAAATAGTCAATTCATTTCACAATCAAAGGAGCGGCTCGTCTGCCGCTAGGTTTAAATGCCAAAGGTCTAAAATTTCATCAGTATAAATTAGTTACAAAGGACGACCGGCAGAATCTAATTAATATTCTATGATGGTCCAATACGGAATTAAATAGGTCACTAGTTAATAATGCATTGATTACTCTGTCCTTTTTGGTGGTTAGTGCTAGAGTATTCTACTGATTGCCTCTTGAGTAATTTTGAAAATATGGCGGCACCTTAAGGCTTAATCTTGTGTTAAAAAAATCTAAAGGGCATCACTCAAGCCAACCTAGTAGGGTTGCCGTTCGTCCCGATATCTCGGGACATGTTACCGTTACTAACAGTGGTGTCCCGACGTCATGACAAGCCATAAAATGTCCCGACAGATATACTTATTTGCAACCCGACCTAATACAAAAAACACCGTACACATGATTCGGAATTGCGTACTGTGGATGTGAGCAAGCGACGCGCGATTCAAGTAGGATGAAAAATTTGAAGAGGAAGTTGCAAAGTTTTACAACATTGCCATCGATTATATCTATTGGCAACATTATGGGATCGTTTCAAATCATTCGACTAAATCATTAACATCATCTTTTCAGCCGAAAGACGTCCACTGCTGGACATAGGCGGAGGCCTATTCAAAAATATTATACACCCCTTTGAAAAAAAAAACGGGCACCTTAACAGTTATTGACTTTTGTATGGATAATATTAATATTTTTACTATATCATTAGCATAAATGACTAGTAATTTGTTATAATCAATAAGAATATAGTTTTTTGGCTACACCCCAGCCACAATATTACTAGCTCTTATTGCTTTTTCTGCCATTACAATCGACACAAAGATATCACTTTTAAGTCACAATAAGGCTGGATTATGCGACAAACATAAATTATTATACTAAAAATAACGAGAAGTTACTTTTATTTGCCAGGATAACCTTCTAACCGCAAACCTGCAAAATGTTAGTAAAAGTCACAAACGGAAAACGGGATTATTATTGTTTTTAAACAAAATTTTCGAATTTGGAATTAACTTTTTTTCTTACCCAGACTCTTTATTAAGTGCCAGTAACATAGTTTGGCTATTAAAACCTCTTTACAACTAAATGATTACCAATAATGTACAAAAATCAAAACCGCCCGTTTTTTTTGCAAAGGGGTGTATTATTATTATTACATAAGTTTGGCAATCGACTAAATGAGTTTGACCAAAAAGACCATCTCAGACACTAATATGCATGGTCCTCTTATAACTGACCTAGATAATGAGCTTTAAAAGAGACTGTGACCTCTGAGTTGTTTTTCTCATATTAGTCGGATAGGAAACACCGGCCTCATCTAGTTTTATTATTTTTTGACGTAATTACTGTTTTCCATAAATAATTTCGTGTTTATTTATGGATTTTATTTAACTTAATTTTGACTAGCCGCACTCAACGTGTCAATTCCCAAAGTGAATTTGAAAGTTTTATAAAACAATGCCGATGCAGACACCATCACAAAAATATCAACTTCCTTAGCTTAGGTTTATTAATTTAATCTAGAAGATTTTCCTCGGCTTCATAGATATTATATTCCGGACGCGGTACATCTAATAAAGCAAACTGCGATGAACGATGGCCGCTCATATCGCGCGATACATCACTGTGTTCTACTTCCAGGATAGAGGAAATAAAGTACGTGAAGATTTTAGAATGAACAAATAAAGATTACTTTGTGGTTTGTAATCATATACAGTTCAGAACCACTGTTCAAATAACCATTTTAAATAAATCTGAAGTGATTTTTTTATTCTTTTAAACTAATTTGACAGGTGCAAATTTCAAACTCCAAATTGAAAAATCAATCGATGGAAATGTAAAATTAGTCTACGAGATTAAAAAACAGACTTTAGTTACAGTAAGCATACCTCAAATGAAAAACCAAGACATAGCGCTGTCAACAGTGACGTGAGGCCCGTTTCGTAAACATGTGTGCACTTAGTGAGGTGTAGTTTGATTGATAATAGTTGTAAATGTGTGCGTGTGAGCGTATATGCACAGAGCGGAGGAGTAATTTTGGCATGCTTCACTGTATTGTTTATTAAGCTTTTTTTTTTTGCAATTTTTTTTTCTTTCTAGGCATTGTTCAGATCGTCAAGGGTGCAAGTGAACGAACATAATGATAGTTCTAATCTCATAACTAATTACCTTACCTTATAAACATCAAAGTTCTCAATAACCGAGTCAAAACTGGTATACAGATCATTGAGCAGGTCAACGACCTCCAGGGGCGTGGACTCAGCCGACAGCTGTGTGAAGCCGATGATGTCGCTGAAGTAGATCGTCACCTGGTCGTAGGTCTCCGCCATGACAGGCTGGCCCATTATCAACTGAGAAGCTACAGACCTGTGGAGGAAGTATTGATAGTGTATTTAAATATGGTTCAGGAGATAATAGTGGTACTTAGAGCAGGTCTATTAAATAGGTTGCTAGAATTAATTGGTGAATCTCAGTGCAAGGCAAACACGCCTATTCTATGACGAGAATTGATATTCACATCTGTTCATTACTTATCCGTAAGTCAGTGTTCATTACCATCATCAAAATGAACCATATGCTGGCTGGCCCTCTTGGCTGAGCCGTGAGGCATACAAACCTGCTAATTTCTTTCAACGAAATACACTTCTTGGAACGAAGTTGCTTTTCGCACCTTATATACTCTGCACACTTGCAGAATGAGAGTCAGACCGAAAAAAGTGTAACACTTTGACGTCACGACACTTTAGCTATAGTATGTGTGTCTGTGTCTACAATCGTATGCCTGTTTTGTATTAGATAAAATACAACGAAATAAACGTCGTTCCAACCGGATGTCCCGTGAAACCTATCGTTTTTATTTTATTTTTATTTGCAGAATATGTTGTGTGCCCGTGAATATATTTTCTCTCTTTCCGTACTGCACAAAATCCTATTTATTTATGCATGAAATAAGGCTATGAAAAGAACTTCACAAATCTTCCAGATTTGAAAACTTCGTGCTTGGGAAGCGGGAGTACATCGCATCGTATTGAAAAGAGTTCGGTGAACCTGAACGCATGATCGCGCTGACAGACGGCGCTTTCCGGAAAAAGTGGTGTTCCAAATAAAAAGTAACATAAAGGCACGCGACCGATCGCTTATAGATAGGACGCAGCCTTAAACGTTTGTGTCATTGCAAGATCTTCTAGCTTAATACCTTCGATGTTATGTAATGACTTCATTAGGCTCTCTACATTTACCTCATCCCTAATTATGTAATTATGAGATGATCTTCGGTGGATATAACTACCGAAGAGCATCTCATAATCTCTAGCCCGTTAATCTCACAATGCCAACTATAACTCACTACGTACATCGTGGAATTAATAACGGTTGGGTCAATATAATTATTCCCAGTCAAGCGATTGACCTGGAATCCTGGATGGATATGTAACTAAGGTAGGCTTTAGTAAGCTCTGTATTTAATCCCTTTGTGAATTAGGTTTGCCTGTCTAAGCCGAGTAGTGTTGAGCCACAATATAAATATGGACAGTATGGAAACTAGGCCTATTTGTTGAAATAATTTGCTCCATTTACGCCCCTGGTACCTGAGCTGTCTCTTAGCTGCGCCGCCGCCGACTCCGCCCTCAACCTCAAGGACACGTAAGAAGCCAACAAGAATCACTAATCACTGCGCGAGCGCACCTCCCCCATATTGGTGTCGCATTTGCCACTCCCCCTCATTATTAAATGGAATATGGTCACAACAGCCAACAATTTAAAAAAAAAATCCATATAAAAATTTAATATATTTTTTTTTTATGTTTTTGCTGTCGATAAAATTAAGCATAGATTCCGTCTTTTCGATATAACACACACATTATAAAGAATCACACTGTTTATACAACTTACTTTGGCAGGAGCTGGTACAAAAGTTCCTCGCACTTCCTCTTCTCCTCCAGGTAGTCTGAGGTCCTCTCCTCCACCAGCGCCTCCAGGTTGTTGGCATACTGTTCCACTTGAGTCAGCAGCATGTCCAGACGGGTTGAGGTTTCACAGTCCCTAATACAAAAACAAAATTATGTCAGTCATCGGAATTCCACATGACAGCATCTTCCTTGCGGTAACTCCGCCATTGTGAGATGATTTGAATATACAGTATGCAAGGGTAAACACCGTTGTCACTCAAACCATGGGTAGTTGACTTAAATATAATAATAAATGATCCAGTAACAACTAAAAAAAAACCTTATTTACATTAAATTTAAATTTTAAAAAGTAAATTTATGATTTTAAAAAGTATATATCCGACTCTGTCCTGATACTCATGGATATGCTGCGAAACAGCTGACTGAAGAGGGGCCGCGCGGTCATTTAACGCTCCGCGCGCCCCGCCCTCCCCCGCCAACCGCCGCCCGCCGTGTTGAGACGCGAGTTCGTTGCCCTTGCGTATAGGGTGAAATATTCTTGCGGAAAAATGTAGATTTTCTTTTAAAAAAAAAGTTGTTTTTTTCCATTGATTTTACGTTCTATAAATGAAACCAAACTATTGGTTTCAAGGATAACTGTGTTTACACTAACAGCCTGTAAAATTCGATCGCTTTACGAGAAGGCTGATCACTTTTGGGTTTTGTCACATTAATAACTTGTACTTGCTAATTCTATTAATACGGCACATTTTTGACGTTGCCACTTGCCCCCTTTTTTTTTTTTTTTTTTTTTTGAGGGTGGGAAATCATCCAATGACTTCTCCCGCTCTGGGTGGAGCGGAAGGGCGTGTCAGACTTTTACTGACTAAAACCCACCCGTGTTCCTTCAGTTGCCTGTTACCAAGGTCCCGGTATCCCATTCGGACTAACCCGCAACCCTGGCAGGCATCGGTCCTAGCGGACCCCGCCAATTGTGCTGACATCTCTTTGAGGCGCGCGTGGAACACGACGCGCCATCGACCCGGGCCTGGTCCTGATCGGACGGCGAGCTACCCATTGCTCGCCGTCCGCAAGCCCGCGCCTATGGTGGCCGGGAATCCGCCTGGGATTCCCGACGCCCAGGGCGTCTCCAGCGGCGGCGGCGGTTAGGGGCGTGAGGGCGCAAACTTTGCCTCTCCCTCACGCGTTCCGCCTCCTCCTTCGCGAGCATTACTGCTTCGCAGAAGGAGGTGACTGCTTCCCATGCTCTCTCGCTCCGTACCATGGCCTGGACCAGAGCCGGACGCGAGAGGTCACCGCCGCCAATCGCCTCCAAGAGGACACGGCGGGGCTCCGCCCAAGCGGGGCAGACCTCCACCGTATGCTCCACCGTGTCCTCCGGGCGATCCACACAGTGGTGACACCCGGGCGTTTCCTCCCGCCTTATACGAAACAGGAACCTCCCGAAGCAACCGTGTCCGGTGAGGACCTGCGTCAGGCGGAAGGTGAGGACGCCGTGGCGCCTCTCTAGCCACTCCTCAAAGAGGAGACTTATCGCCGCAATTGTGGCGTGCCCAGCACTGGGTTGCGACAATCGCACTCTCCATGCCGCCATGAGATCCTGCCGGAGCTCTGTCCGCTGAGCCGCGATTTCTCGCGGCAGCGGAGTTACGCCCCGGCGCTTCATCTCCTCGCGCCACTCCCATATGTGCGCGAGGACCTTCGCCTCCAGATCCCATGGCGGTAATCCGGCCAGGAGGCTCGCCGCCTCGCGGGAGACCGTGCGGTATCCCCGGGCCAGCCGAATGGCCCACACCGGTGCCCCGTAAAGGGCCATGGACCGCACGACCCCCGCATAGAGCCTCCGGCAGGAGGCGTTTGGACCCCCCAGATTGGGCAGGAGACGCCCCAATGCAGCTCCAGCCCGGTCCAGCCTGGGAGCCAAACGTCGGAAATGCTGCCACTTGCCCCCTGCAATAATTGTTAAAGTTTTCGAGCGTACGTATCAGCCAAATTAAGGAAAGCAAATGATGGTATTATATTTACTAACAGCTGCATGTTACTTTTACAGAAATGTTATTATTCAAAATCAAAATCAAAAGTCATTTATTCAAACTAGGCTGAGACTCAGCACTTTTCGAACGTCAAAATTACATCATGAGAAAGTCCCCCAAAACGCCCACCCTTCACCACTTCCTAGTGCTTTAGCTGGGAAGAAAAAGTGGCGCAACAAACTCTCCAGCAGCACAGCTGCCTGTTCAGTTAGAAAAAAATGATTCTATACAAAAGTATGCAAAATCATTTACATTACGCAACATAAAACATAAATCTAATTATTAGCCATGTGTCAGCTAGCACACGCCAATATACCAAACAAAAAAAAACAAAAAAAAAGAGAACTATAATGTACTCAAGCAGAAATAAAAAGTAAATGTAAACATAAATAAAAGCCTCCAGGCACAGAGGGCGTGCTCGCATATAGCTATTTATAGCTGTAACTGGAAGTTATAAATGATAAACTAGGACCATCGAAGTAAAATAAATAAAAATGAATTACTAATAACATTAACAAAACCGAGATCAGCAAGACGACCAGTCACCACAAGCAGCATTATTCATTCATTATTCAAAATATTCATCCCTCAAATATTCAGGCCTTCCTAGAATTTTACCTACTTTTGTTTTTTATTGCATATTTCAATCTTTTCCTGTTTTTCTTAGAATAGTTCGTTTATCGTTATGTTTTCTATAGTTGTTATCGTAAAGCTCGCTTTAAGGCTCTTACATACAGGCGCGATTCGTCGCGTGAGCGCCGCCGCCGCATTATTCGCCGTGAAGTTTTCTCAGAAATTGTTTCGTTAAAATTCGCGTCGCGCGGCGAATCGCGCCAGTATGTAAATGCTTTTAGGTGTGACGTAGACACATAGTTCTCTATGGAAATAATAGGATTTGATTATAAATAGTACAACGCCACAATGTGGGCGTAAAAATATTGTACAGCTGCTGGCGTAACAGACGGCTTATAGTTTAGTTAACTTCACCGTTTTATGTTTGCAAACTTACTCGCGTGGATGTAACTAGATTACTGGACACGTGTATTTTATATACGTTGCTTGATATCATTTATTAATTCCACTTACAAGACTCATTAGTGTTAGTAATAATTTGCTAACAAAAAAAGATGAGCACTAACTGTATTTTGTACGTATCGATGCATTTCTAATAGATATCGGGTAATTCATATAATAGATTAGTGTCTGAAATGATCTTTTGAGGAAAGAATCACACAGATTTGCGTAGACCTGTCCAGTCAGTGCAAGCATTTATCAGAAAACGAGGAGCTCAACTCAGAACTTAAGGAGCTCAACGAATCGACGAACAATACCAAAGAAAGGACTTTTGTCTGCATCAAGTACTCAAATTGCCAGACTATCGTTAAAACTAACTAATGAAAAAAATAAAACAAAAATAAAAATCCACATAGTCCATTGCTGCCCTCGTAATAGCAAATGCAGTACTTGCAAAATGGCGGTTTCGAGAAAAGCGCGGATAAGTGTTTTTTTTTAATCTCTACTATATCTGATATAAAACTCATATGTTTTGTTACGGAATAGGTACATAAAAATACAAAGTATCGTTAAGTTAAGTTTTGAAGTTAATTTTTCTTATGTAGGTCTTTAGAAAGTTGAATACTGCACTTAAACCTTGTGTCTCTATTTGTGATACATCAAAGTAGTGAAGTGAAATGCAGTAATCGTGTTTGATACTGCATTTATATCTAGGAAATACATTGACTACATTAAGCACTAGCAAAATTGATTACTGATACAAGTAGAATAAAAGGCATAATGCAGTGTAAAAACGAGTTGTTTAACATTTAAATAGAAAAAAAAGGAAAAACATAATTAATTATGAAAATATTTTAATTTTATAATTTAACCAGTCTTTTTGTTGGGACATAAAGTAATAAAATATGTTGTACTAGGTCCGTACCTAGTACCTACAATATATTTTATTACTTTCAAACTTTTACTTTCAAACCAAAAATATAGAAAATATTATGTTTAGAAATACTTATTATTAATTATCACCATGTGATTTAGTAACAAAAGTTTAGTAAAATAAACGAGATCATTCTTCATTCGCTTTCGCCTATAATCTTTTAAACGGAACACTGCTTCCATAGAAAACTTAAAAATATTAATTAATAATGGCACTGTAACAGTCTTAGTAGTAATTAAAATTAAATTTCATAGCCTTTGTTTCATTACAGTCTTCTACTTCTAAACTACCTATTCGAGATCAGTCGAGGAGTTATTGAAGTGAAGGTTTTGCCAAAACGGTAATCTGTCTTATTATTTTGGACAGTGTGGAAAGAATAGCAGATTTTCTTGCTTCTTTCTTCTTCACCCCTTGGAAGAATGTTTTTGATAGGATCAGGAATTGACAATGACTTTAGGTATTTTACTTTTAGGAACTCAATTTCGTGTATCATTCCATAATAATCTGTCTTCACAAACATGTTACTTTTATTTCTGTGTACCTCCACAGTAACAATATCTTTTAAATATACTCTGTTTGTGCTCTTACCTCTTTGGTCGTAGCGTGATGTTATATGTATAGCCTATAACCTTCCTCGATAAATGTAAGTAATATCCAACACAAAATGAATTTTTCAATTCAATTCAATTCAATTCCAGCCAGTAGTTCCTGAGATTAGCGCGTTCAAACAAACAAACAAACTCTTCAGCTTTATAATATTAGTATAGATATTTTCGAATTTTCACTTTTTTTGTATGACCCTACTGTGTTTCTTTCTATAATGTACAGGAATACTGCATTCTAACTTGGTACTAAATACGTGATTACTGCATTTTAATCTGGTGTATGCTCATTGCTGCATTGATACTAACAATATCAGATACTTACACTTGAAATGCTGCATTTTTACTTATAATATCTCGATGTTCCAGACAAAATAAAAAAAAAATAAAAAAAACTACGTGTAGTTAAAAGTCTGCAGATTTCATTTTTGACAAAAACGGAAAATCGTAAAAATGTCGATTACTGCATTTGCTATTAGGAGGGCAGATTGGTCCGTAATCGCATTACACCGGGATAGGTGGAAAAAGGGAGGCCTTTGCCCAGCAGTGGGACAACACACGCTTCTAATAATATAATTAGACTTACTTGTTGATCCTTTGTATATTTTCCTTAAGTGCTGAGAAGTCTGGTCGGTCGTCGTCCGGCAGGGTCCAGGGTGGTTCTCCGGTGAGTGACTGTCGAGGAGACGCTGACAGTGGGGATGTGCCTCGGTTACGCATGTCTGCACTACCTGATGAATGAAAGGCAGAAAATAAGACGTGATTTGAAGTTTATCATTGTTGTTGGTTGTTGGGTTTGGCTTCCAGTCTAACCGGATGCAGCTAAATACCCTGATAAGACTGGTTGTCAGACGTTCGTGTTTCTGACGACCCGTAACAACTGTCAAAGATCCACAAATGACAGCCGGGACTAACGGCTTAACGTACTTTCCGAGGCGCGGAGGAGTCTCGGTATGTAACGATGGTCACCCATCCATGGACCAACCCCGGCAAGCGTAGTCTGGATTTGTAGCCAGTTGATGGCAATATATAGGCTCGCTCCTTATTACTATGGGACTTAAAACATAAATCGCGAAATGTGAGTGTACTATGGGAATGTACACCTCTAACCCTTCGTGGAATACAGGCATGATGTTATTTATGTTTTGCTATAAATCTTATTTCCAATAATCGATGTGGATTTTTTTTGAGTGCTGGCGGTCTTTTGCTTGACTGTTGAGCTCAAAAGACAAGGTGTGAATGCGAAATCCTAACTAATGTTATAGGTGCGAAAGTGAGTTTGTTTGTTACTCTTATACACTAAAACGGCTGAACGGATTTGGACGAAATTTGGCACAAGGGTAGACCCTGACCTGGAATCGAGACTTACGCGGGTGAAACCGCGGGGTGCAGCTAATAATACCTACTAATATTATAAATGTGAAAGTTTGTGTGTTTGTGTGTTTGGATGTTGTTACTCAAAAACGGCTGAATGCATTTGGATGAAATTTGGCAAACAGATAACCTGGATTAACACATAGGATACTTTTATCCCGATATTCCCACGGGATCGAGACTTACGCGGGTGAAACCGCGGGGCGCAGCTAGTAATTATTATGAATGTATTTGGTACCTACTGAAAATATGCTTTATTGAAATCTATTGACTAAATTCGTAGTATAGTATTCGAATCGAAATCGAATACCGTAAGTACTACGAATGTACTCAACAAAAAATACCCAGAGGCTATTTTTCAGATAAACACTAGCCCGAAAATCAAAATATGGTACTCAATTCGATTTGGCAATAACCATTTATGTCCATTTATTTTTATTTCACAGCGCAATATGACACAAACCAGCTTGTGTCGTATTCATAGTACAACCCGTGCGCATTAACTTGGCACCTGGCTCGGAACTCAATACTCCTCCCGCTACCCGCGCCACCCCCCGCCGTCGCCGTGCGGGGAAGCGAGGGGAGCTCAAAACGTCATTGAGCCAGGTGCCATGTTAATGCGCACGGGTTGTAAATCTGAACCATTGCAGTCGAACGGTAAGCCTGAAAGTCCCTATAGAGTATTTTACGGCAGGATTTACAGGAAAATATGGAAAATATATTTTTGTATGATCCTGTAACGAGGGTAGGTGCTACATACGAATAAAACATGTTGAGTATAATTTTATACAGAATCAAGCCACAGTGGCTGGTGGAATTCTCCATCAGCTAAAATTATGAACTTCCATATTTAGGGTGTTTGTGTACCCCATGGGTTGAATTTTCAAGAAATAGTTTCTTAGTGCTCACCTTCGTTATTTAAGGAACTCTTGTGTAAAATTAAATGCTTCTAGACCTAACGGTAGAGGCTGTGTATTTGTCTGTCAGTGAATAAATTTAAGACGCCTGCATTCATGATCAAATTATATGTCATGCAAACCTAATCTAAAGTAGTATTATAGCCCTGAGTCTAGCTGGGCAATAATAATTTTACTATAACCCATTGGTGAATTATGTGATTTGAATTGGGAACATCAACTAGCAGTTTATACATTTTTTTTAAAACAAAACGAACTTGTTCAAAAATCAAATTGTTTTTAATTATCTCGCAGGTGTGAAAAGTAGAATATTCTCCATGGAGACATAGGTGTGTTCGTCTTGGGCGAGCTTGAATAATGGTGCATATAACACAACACACTGCTTTTTTGGTGAATAACTACTATCCAATGTTCCATTCACTTACGTTTGAACTTGTCCTCGAGTACAGCCGCGCAGTAGTCGCAGGCTAGCGTGCAGTGTGGACGGCGCATCTCCAGCAGTGGGCTGACTGCCCGCCGCGGACTGGGGGAGTCCGCCCCCCCTGGAGGAACCAGGGACATTGCTCTGTTGACAGAGAAAATATATATTAAGTAGGTATAGTTCAGAGTCCTAAGCAAGCGAACAGAATGTGGATTTTGCATACTATTGTATAGAATCAATTTTTTCTAACGAAACAGACAGCTGTGCTGCTGGGGAGTTTTTTGCGCCACTTCTTCTTCCCAGCTAAAGCACTAGGAAGTCGTGAAGGGTGTGCGTTTTTGGGAACTGTCTTATGTAATTTGGCGTTCGAAAAGTGCTGATTCTCAGCCTAGTTTGAATAAATAACTTTTTGATTATCAACCAAAAGACATGTATGGCTGCATGTGCATTCCAGTTGTATTCACATAAGAAACCCTAAACTTTTTGAAGCCCTTAAGTAACAAGTTGAAAAAACAAATAAATAAAACTGTAATTACAAGTGAACCTTCCAAAGCATATAGGTACAAGGTATATGAGAAAGAGCTAAAATCCTTAGGGCTGATTTAACCAAAGCCAGATAACTTTTATTCCGGGAATAAAATTGATGTCTGACAGTTTTTGTGTAGAAAATCTGTCAAAAATTTAATATTTATTCGCTGGATAAGACTTATACTAGGGATAAAAGTTTGGTCAGAATGCAGAAATGCTATTTGGCAGTAAACACATGAACATACAAACAGAGCAGGTAATTATGTAACGAAGACTCCATGACGTAATTATTTTCTAACAAAAGCCACTTTTATAATATCCCTGCAGAAAAAAGCCTCAGGTACTCAAATTTCTTTTCTCCCAGGTAAATTAATGTTCACGTATTTCTTACGCGGTATCGTGGCGGGAATTCCACTTTACTTAGGACTTAATAACGGTAATTAATTTTGCTTATAGCTACAAGTAATAAATTGGCGGTCCCTATTATAATTTACGAAAGGCGACCTATAAATACGAGGGAATTGGAGACTGCAATCACTCCCAAGGGAATAATATGAAGGTTTTTTAGAGTACCACCCACCGCAGGTATAATATACCTTTTTACCTCGTTATTTGTGGATAATTCCCTCTCATCTTGTAGATTGGGGAATTTAGAGTCATTTCTAGGGAATTTGAAGACCTTTGCCTTCTTGTTGGAGCACATAGGTTAGATAATAAAAATAGGATTTTTGACAGTTTTGTTACCATTTTGGCAAGAGGGTTTTTGTTGCGGGCTCGAATTCGAATCCCGACGGAATAAACTGTATTATTGTTACCCCGGGTTGGAATGTTCATACCAGGATAAAAACGTAAATGAGAATGAGGCAACGCCAACAGGGCGCAAGACAAGGCTACATTACTAAAAACAGCTGACAATCGCAAAAGGAACTACTTTCTTCCGCAAAAGCAATCACATCAAGGAAGCTATTATACCACAAATGCATTATTATTTTTATACTTTCCGTATGCGGCATGGCGGCCTATCAGTGACGTCACGGCACAAAGGCGGTAACCGGAGCCGGTGCGAAGTAGGCCATGTTTGTGGAGTGACACTTCGCTGGAGAGCCACCTCTATGAGTCTATGCACAGCTTAAATCTACAGTCTATGAGTTGAGTGAGACCCGCTTTGGTAGAACGGACTGGGGAAAATCGAGTTGCCTGAAAATACCGCCTTGCCTTAAAAAATAAACCTTTAAAAGGTAAACAAATGCATTTTCTTAGACTGAGTTGCTTCCCTAAACGTCTGTTTTTTTCTTATTCTTACTCTTGCAACAGTTTCTGGATGTGATGAGGCGAAGAGTGACGCCTAAACCCTCTTATAATTTAAAATCCTAATCTTATATACTTTTATGTTCACTCTGAAAGTTGGTAATGTCGTAAATATCCTAATGCAGGGTTAAAATTGCAATTCATAATAAACATTTTGGTATTTTATAATCAGCCTATAATGTTCCCACTGCTGGGATATACGCCTCCTCTCTGTGAGAGGGAGTGGGCCGTAATCCACCACGCGGTCCTAGTGCGATTTAGTAGATGTCACATGTCACAGTAAAGCGCCTGTCTGGAACCTACGACCGTAAGTCGTAACTTGCGGCCGTTACCACTGGTCCACCACCTGCTCTATATCACCGATTTTTCAGTAATATTGGTAATATAATAAAAAAGCGAAATATTTGACAGCTATCTGCGAGATCCCCAACTTTTAGAAGGCACCTTCATAAACGGCTTTTACTGTCAATGGTTCTTCTTCGTAAACCAGATTTTCCAGCCATAAAATAAATATTCATTCAAATAGGTTTTTTTAATATTTTTATTTAAATCTATTTTCCAATAATAATTCAGATTGGTAACGATGCCTGGAGGCAGTCGGTCTCACCGGTTAAGCAATATTCATATCTATATGCACATTAGGTCTTACGCCAGTGTGCACGAGATCGCTCGCGGTATGGAAAATCGCTCGGAAACTTTAGACGGGAATTTGAGAAAGCATTTTAAAATGGAATCGAGGGATAAATTCTGTGATTGAATATTACGAATTCAAATATTTTCCGGAGAAAAATCAATCAGTTTTCGTGATGCATTTAGTTTACTTGCATGAATTTAACTTGGGTCTGATTCTCATAGAGATGTAAGTACTTAAAGATTTAAATATATTTAAGTTTTAGGTATATATATGTAGTTACATATTCATCAACGCAAAGTGTTTTCGTTCCGAGGCTTCCTCCTAATTATGGTAGCCTTAAATAATTTAATACTTACATTATAGGAAGGACGGCAAGGCACAGTATAAATAAGTAACAGTATTACGTCTTCATTTATAACGGCCGAAACGACGCGCTTTGAAATCTCAGTGTATATCAGTATAACAGAGTAGGTATACATATTTTTATACTAAGCCAAGTTTTTTGCGAACGGGATTTTCAACGCACTGTTTAGCGCCAAGAGTTGAAAATACAAAAATTGAGTTTTTTGACGCGCTGGTAAACGCTCTGTTGGATTCTCAATGCTCGGCTCAATACCGAGAGTGGTAAATCCAGTGTGCGAAAAAATATCGCCCGTACGACGTCAAGTGGTCTAACATTAGAATATGAGTAGGTAAGTATTACTCAGTAATTATGTTCGAAAATTAGCTCCCAGTAAGCTATTAATAGTCAGCCTTGGTCATAAAACCGTGAAAGAAAACATCGTGACGTAATCGGCATGTCCTAGAAGCAAAAATTCGAAGACATGTGACATTTACCAACTCTGACTGGGCCAACTCCCGGATCTCGCAGACCTGACAAGTGACTATCGCTTCGTTTCGTATTTCTACAACGACTTTCAACAGGATTGACATAAGCTTGTCGATAGCTTATGTCAGTCTTATACATTTTTGCCTTTTCCATCATCGTTCTCTGATAGAATGTCACTTTGTCTAGAGCCTCTGTATCCTAGCAGTGGGAACGTTATAGGCTAATTTATGGTACTCAAAAAACACTATTGTATGTTCTGGTACAACTCCACTATCGCCATACCTGAGTTTGATTCCTCAAAATAACAAATGTTTAAAACGAATTTACGTTTGAAAAATATATAGAGTACAAACAAACTATTTATAGAATCAAATTGAAATCTGCAGATGTCTTGAAGCGAGGACGAATAGCATACATTTGTCTTTCGTTCCTGTCTCAACAAACGAACTGCAAGAGAAACGGAAACTAACATAAATATAAGAAAACAGTACATGTTTGGCATAAGTATGTTGCTACAATGTCAGGAAAATAAGCTTTATGAGATATATTTTCAGTGTGAGAAGAACAAAACGTATATATATAATTTTTTTTTTCTATATTTGTTAATACGGGCTTTTAATGAGGAGCTCGTGGCTAAGTAATAACAGCCGCTCGGGTCGATCCATCAGGTTAAGCTACGCTTGCCGGGGTTGGTCCGTGGATGGGTGACCATTTTCACATATCGAGATTCCTCCGTGCCTCAGAAAGCACGTTAAACCGTTGGTCCCGGCTGTCATTTGTGGATCTTTGACAGTCGTTACGAGTCGTCAGAAGCACGAAAGTCTGACAAACAGTCTAACCAAGGGGTATCGTATTACCCAGTTACTGGGTTGTGGAGGTGAGATAGGCAGTCGCTCCATGTAAAATACTGGCATTCAGCTGCATCCGACTGGAAGCCGACCCCAACATAGTTGGGACAAGTAATAAAAACTAAAACCCAACTACGACTTAAAAGGTATAAACAAGACACCACAGACAGACAAATTAAAAATCCGGAGTCACAAGTGTTAGGGCATAAATCGAACAGATTATGTGTGACTCCGGATTTTTAATTTGTGTCATGGTGTCTTGTTTATACCTTTTAAGTCGTAGTTGGGTTTTTTTTTTTATTACTTGTTTTTTTTTTTAATTCTTTTGGGGTTATACTATATAATATTTTTGAAATGTGCTCATTAAGCCCTTTCATTTGATACCCAACATGGTACGATTAAACCATATTTTTTTGTTAAGTTCCTCACTTTATGTGCTCTAGAGGGCGCCATTTTTAATTTAATGTGACTTCACATAGCCTATAACCAGCGGACAATCACGACGCTTCTAACGATACCTCATTTGTCAAATTGTGATAAGTGGTTTCGAAGATAGGAGGGAACAGATGAACATACATACATACATACATACATACCGGTCAAAATCATAACCCTCCTTTTTTCTTCGCCGTAGTCGGGTAAAAAGGCTAGGCAGATGATGTTAATAAGGGCTTTTACGCAAAGCGTATGTCAGTCCCATCGTATCCTAAACAATTATACTTTCACAAGACGTGGGCCATGAATTTGAACAAACCCTTCGCATCGTCGCCATTTGTTTGGGATAGAAATGTATGGAACATAATATTTAAGAAATACCTTGTTAAATGTGTATGTTGATATAAATCGGGAACAATACTGAAAAAAAAAATCTATTTTCATATATTGTCTTATATACCGTTAAAACTATTTATTTAAAATTTATATTTGTGGCCCTCACACTCGGCCCTCTCATTTGATATTATGTCACACGGCAGTTTTTTTTAGTTTCCTTATTTTCCTCCCAAAAATGCATTGCAATGGTACCTACTTCAACTTAATCGGTCCATTAGATTAGGAGAAAAATGTCTATGACAGAGAGACAGACAAACAGACAGTGATCCAATAAGGGTTCTGTTTTTCCACTCGGACATACGGAACCCTAAAAAGTAAACAAACAAAGCGTAACCTAACTATAACAGTTTGCTGCAGAAATATCCCTATTGTTTCACAAGCATTTGTGAGGTATCGATAGCGAAGCCTCGCTGAAAAGTTTCCAACTCAAAAATGGTCGAGTCCATTCTTTCTGAATGAAATCCGATTGAACTTCCATTCGATCTTTGAAATAATGGCAGGCTGTTTCTTTAAAATTGTCTTTTGTTTATAAGCGCCGTTGAAAAGCTATTCTTTCAATATGATTTTTTTTTAATCACTTAGATTCCACTATACATGGCGTCCCACGGATATGCCTCATGGAGGGAAAGTACCTTTTTTTTTTTTTTTTTTTAATTCTCAAACATATAGACACGGCTACACATCAAGCTACACATTTCCATTATAAGCTGACCTCGTATTGTACGCAAATTCTATACAATGCGAGATCAGCATAAACTGTAAATGTATAGCTTGATGTGTAGCCGTGTGTACACACGGCTACACATCAAGCTATACAAAACCAGTTTAAGCTGATCTCGCATTGTATAGGATTTCCCTACAATGAGAGATCAGCGTAAACTGGTTTTGTATAGCTTGATGTGTAGCCGTGCGTACATTATTTGTTGTTTTTTACATTTTCACTCGCCAAACGTTAAAGTTTGATGGCGAGAAGCGCTTGTTAATATCTACATTTACACAAATTATCTACTAAAAATAACCTTAAAACTACCAGGTATGCACTAATGTAATTATACTTTATTATACTTTATGGTGTTCATTTATTTCGCGGTACAGGCAGAATCGTCGTTATCAAGGAATAAACTCTTTAATTTTGACTTTAACATACCTTTACTTACTTTAGGGTTTTGTCTTAACAAGTCTATATTATTGAATACTTTTGGTACCAAATATTTTGTAGTCCTTTCTCCATAGTAATTTGTTACTTTTGGTTGAACCAGTCTTTTCTCTCTTACACTTCTTGTATTATATTTGTTAGTAATAGGTACTTTATACTCATCACTGAAATAGTGTTATAGGCTTATCAAATAATCAACTTGAATATTGTAGATGGAACATTTTTCTGAAAGAAGACATTATTTGAATTTAAAAAACAATTTGAACTGCATTCATAGATATTTAAATAATTACTTGGTTGAACAAATTGGGAATCCAACCCGTTACATGACAAAAATAATCACCCTGTAGTTTTATCATACCGATCGAAATGCTTAATCATAAGGATTATTTTTTGCTAAATAACATAGTGTCACAAATAAAAGGAAGACCATGAATTTTAACATTTGATATGAAATTTTGTTCAGAAAAATTAAAAGACTGTATTCAACAGGAAGGGACTCATTTCAAGCATTTGATAAATGGATTAATTTTGTATTATAAATATTCAAATTCCTGGTCTTCCTTTTATTTGTGACACTATGTTATTTAGCAAAAAACTATTTCGGTGAAAAGCTATAATTTTATGAATAAAACAATTTAATAAAATCCCTTTGAGTCCTAGGATCTTTTGGGACCTGAATGACATTGACACTAGACCACGCCCCTGCGTTGTTGGTAAACATTTGTGAAATTGACACTGTTAATAAGTATTGACAAAACAAGATGGCGGCGTTAGTTCCGATTTAGGCCACGCGCCAAAAGAGCACTGTACCTTTTGGTTGAATCTAACTATCGGCTATTTTCTCGATATATATCGATAGATATTCATTCCGTGGTGTAAACTAGTTGATCGCTGACTTTTCACACCGCCACGCCAGGGTGTACTCGCTCCAATAGTTTGCGCTTGCAATTTTTTTTTAGGGATTTATTTCACCGGCATTTCGTCTATTTTGAAATGGATTTAAAGAAGTTTGACAAACCTGTACTTGTAGAATTGTGTGTGCACATGGAACCCCTAGTCATGACCTTATGACATCCACATTCAGTAGCTTATATTACCTACTAAAGCATTTATACGTAGCTAATACGGTGTATAATGGTCAGTTAGAGCACTAGTGTGTTTGTTGCATGTTTTTTTCTGTCGATAAGATGTGTTTTGTTGTAATTATTTTATATGAATAATTATGTTGATTATTCTTTTTGTAATAATTACTAATTATGTGAACCCTTTAAGGTAGATTTTTGAGGAACTAATTGTTTATTATTAAGATCTCATGTAAAATGTACCACACCAACTAATCACACGAATAAATGAATTTGAATATGAATGCTTTAATTCATTACCTTACAACAGCAGCAACATTTTCTAACCACAAGACACCACAGACAGACAAATTAAAAATCCGGAGTTTTGACTTGACTCCGGATTTTTAATTTGTCTGTCTGTGGTGTCTTGTGGTTAGTCAAGTCAAAACTCCGGATTTTTAATTTGTCTGTCTGTGGTCTCTTGTTTATACCTTTTCAGTCGTAGTTGGGTTTTAGTTTTTATTACTTAATTTTTTTACATAATTCGACTCAAAATTATTTGTTTTGTCATTGTTTTTTCTCTGTTTGATTCTTATTTTTACTGATATTAAGTCATGTCAACTACAACAAATTGTTTAATAAGTATTAATTTTACAGCCGCGCCATACGTAGCGCAGCCTCACTTTTGCTTTAACCGTATAGTTCGGAAGCGCCCCCAATTGGATCCGAACACAAAAACCTCCGCCGGCTCGGTAGCGGATCCAATTGGACCCCAGAATTACCACATACGACACCCTATCTCGATTATGGAAATATTTAATATGCTACCCATCAAATCTTATGAATGTGCGTTAATTATGAGAGTTGGATAAAAACTCATTATGTTTACGCCATTAAATCTTTCATATTCAGCGTGCAAGTTAATTAATGAACCTATATAAAATTCAAGACTGTAAATACCATAATCGCCATTTTGATGACAGTGGTGGTCGAGGCTAAAAAACATAAAAATTGGCGATTTTTAACATCCATACCCCACCACAGGGGCAGTGAATAATACATCATTTAATTATTTGACGAATTCATCCATTGTTCAAGTTAAATAAATAGTGGTAATGAAGTTTTGTGTTATCCAAAGACGAACTTTCGCGCCAATCGTGCGTGTTTTCATTTTTTCTTTTCACGAATATCACTCATACACATGCAGATACGATTTAAAATGTGACAAATATTATTCGTGATATTATATACAACTAGAAAATGTCCAAATCTTAACATAATATACGAACACAGGTCCAATAACACGTATTATTCATTACCACTACTGAAAATGTTTTCAAAATCGCCGACCATTATACTTTTTTTTATTGTAATGATGTCCGAAAACGATTATGCCAAACGATTATTTTTTAAATTTTGTTCTTTTCGATTAATTAATATGTCGAATATAAGAAATCGATACTTGGAAATTGAAATAAAATTGTTTTACACAATAAATACATAAAGCACTGGTTAAATTAATAATTTATACTTTTTTAATGTTATTTTAATCGTTTTTCGGTCATTAGGATCACAGGACCTTATGGCCGGGCTAGGTACCTCATCTTTTGAATTTCGCGCCGGAATGTGTCTATAATTGAATTTAAAAACGGAATGCGCTCGCTATTCAAAATTATTTTAATATATTGGACAATTATTTATTTTTTATACTCTTTTCTGATAGTTTGCTACAGAATGCCCAGTATACTTTTTAAGTAGGCGTAGGCTTAACAAAATTTTGTTTGGTAATGGTGATAAATTAATTCCGCAAACGCTAATATTTTATTTTAGTTGTATGAGCTTGGTAGTTTTTGTTTTTATTAGGTTACTTTAGTAGGTACTAGAATTTTTTTTTTTTTGTGGGAGTTTCCCAACGAAATTTAAGAAACTGACTTGTCTTTGTCGGCCCACGCACAAAAGGGTTCCGTAGTTGGGATGAACATATACGCTTGCACATTGCACAGCATTAATTTTTCGACTGCAAAAATAAGTTTGTATTTCTAGAAAAAACTACGAAAAACAAAGTTAACTCTGCAGTTGTAACCGAAAATAACCCATAATTCATTGTTGAAATACGGGTTATTTTCGGTTACAATGGGTTATTCACTTTAAAAAGCAGTCACTTATAAGCATCTTATCATTTTTATTATAAGATCCAACAATGCTACTAGCTTATGTGCATAGATCTTTTTTTCGTCCCTCGATTGCATGTTGAGGAATGACACCCCTAATTATGTTTATTGTAATTTTACTAAACGATTTTTGGTGGTGTAAAGAATAAACCTTCTTCCAAATTTTCAACGATATAGTATAAATAGGTGTCCGAGTAAAATGCCTGTATGATATCTGAACCCATGGACGAACGGACGTGACGAAATAATTAAGAGGTCCTTTTTTACGGATTTTGGCTATCGAGTTTACAATCGATAGCGACTGATGTCTATGGTAATTTATTTAAAATACAATTATAATTTCATCTTATTGGGTATCAACACTATCACCCGAAAACCACACGACACACATGACAAAAACTTTTCGCAGCCGCCATCTTGGATTTACATTTTGACCTAACTATTGACTTTATCACCATCGCAAACTATGAAAACGACAGATATTAGGAAAAAAAAAAATTGCAGCCACCATCTTGGATTTTCATTTTGACTAAATTAACACTTTCCCTTTCTTTCTCTTTTGCTATCAAATTAGAAGAAGACCGTCGCAAGTATGAACGCTTTTCCGAAAACTTTTTTTTTTAATTTTCTGGTTTGGCCCCCCAAAAGTGACTATTTGCAAAATCCATTTATTTACATTACACTTCCGTGTTTGGGTCACTAAAATGTATATGTGTACCAAATTTCAACCTAATCGGTCTAGTAGATTCGAAGCAAATTGGCTGTGACAGACAGACACAAGACTCGTGTGACACGAGTGATCCTATATGAATTTCGTTTTTTCATTCGGTCGTACGGAACCCTAAAACGTTACACCACTTTCCACAGTGTACGTGTATGTACTTATTACTAAAATTAATTTAAAAAATAAAATAATTACTGAAAAATATACCAAAGAGTTTTTATTCAGTTTCTACAATTTTTAATCAAGTTTGATTATAACGAATATCGATTAGGCTGAGTGCAACATTTGAATCGAAATAGAAAAATTGGGTGAACTGTAAGCACTAAGAAGTGTCACGTCGCACCACAATTTTTGTTCATATTTGATCGTGTTTTTTATCTAGTATAAGTATGAATAATGGTAAAAGTAAGAATGCAGAAAGAATGATAATATCTTTATTTGGTCCTTTTGCATATTTTCAGCAAGAGAGAAGATTGTTTATGTACATATTTTCAGGGAATCTGAGTTGCCTACTTTTTGAATAGGGGTATTTATACCTATTTTATACAACTTTCGCAGTCGACTGACGCGGTTTGACCGACCTCAACATATAATTTATGATATTTACCACAAATTTATTGTATAAAATAGATGCGGTAACATACTTTTTTTAATAAATTCGAATGCTGAAAGTTCATGTAAATTCCTGATTTTCATGACGGAATTCGCAACACCCCGTCGAGTTAGCTGATGTGTCACGTGTCAAAATCTTGTCGAGCAGAGAGGTTAATTTACAATTTAAACATATTTATGTCCCTAGACAACACGATATATATACATATTTGTAATGTGTGTCAAGCCCTTTCATTTGATACCCAACACGGCATAATTTAAGTATTTCTTTTTATGTCATGACTTTATGACCGCTAGAGGGCGCCATATTCAAATTTCACATAGCCTATAACCAGCGGACGATCAAGACGCCTCATTTGTCAAATTGTGATGAGTGGTTTAGAAGATAGGAGGGAACAGATGAACATACATACATACATACCGGTCAAAATCATAACCCTCCTTTTTGCTTCGCCGTAGTCGGGTAAAAAGACGGTATTTATGAGAAGCTCATATTTCGCTTCTACAAAACGCTGTTCAAGAAAAACAATATCATGCTGTAGAAAAGCGACGCTGTAGCTAAAAAAGTAAAACTCATCTGCCTAGCCTTTTCCCAACTATGTTGGGGTCGGCTTCCAGTCTAACCGGATGCAGCTGAATACCATTGTTTTATATGGACCGACTGCCTATCTGACCTCCACAACCCAATAACTGGGTAATAAGATACCCCTTGGTAAGACTGGTTGTCAGACTTTCGAGCTTTTGACTACCCGTAACGACTATCAAAGATCCACAAATTACAGCCGGGACCAACGGCTTAACGTGCTTTCCGAGGCACGGAGGAGTCTCGGTATGTAAAGATGGTCACCCATCCACGGCAAGCGTAGCTTAACCTGATGGATCGACCCGTGCGGCTGTTATTACTTAGCTATGAGCTCCTCAAGCTAAAAAATAAAAATACTAAAAATATAGTTGCTACTTGTCCAAACTGTCAGCTCACTTCGAGCCGAAACGTTATAATTTAATATTTTCGCTGCAGCCGAGCTCTTGACAACCAAACCTTTTATAAGGGCTGTTCAAATTGTTTTGGACTTTAAAAGAGACTGTGTCCTTTGATTTTGTTTCGGTTTTTCATCTCAGAGAGATCTTCTTTTTAAAACATAATTTATTTTCAACGTGTTTTTGTAACCAAATTAATTTATTTCAGGTATTAACAGCCATTGGAAAATCAAATAAAGTACAAATAAAACAAATCAATTCAAATTAAATCAAATCTAAACTGAAGCAAATCCCGCGCGCGACTCAGGAAGAAAATGCGTACGTCAGCTGCTTTAATGACTATTCGAGCCGGTGTGAAGACCTCCAATAGACCTCCATGTGGTCAGTTCAGACCCCGATGTGAAGTGACGCGTCGCTGCGCGCGCCTTTTAACAATTATCGAACTTATTTTCTTCACGAAAAGGTAAAATTTCAGTGCGAGGGTTGACACGTGTATGTAAGTATGCTGATATGCGTGGTGCTGCGCAGCGCGTGTACCATAATGTGTAGTAAACTAGTAAATAAATTCGATATTGTATCGGATCATAAAAAGTGTCCTTAGATTTACACATCGCCGGGAGCGAATTTCGTCCCGTATCCCTGCGTGGGTTCCGTCTCAGTTTGATCAGAACTTTATACGGGAAAATAAAATTGGACCAGACGCATAATGTACTACCCTGATAAAGCCATAAAAATATATTATGACTACTGCATGTATAAATAATTAAAAAGAAATTGCATTTTTAATTATGAGTAATTACGGAACAGCGCGTTCGAAATATAAAGGTCGATGCTTATACTTTTCTCTTTTTTTAAACGTAATCAACTTCTGTATTTTTTTTTTATAAAATCACCATCTTCCTTGCCTTTTACCAACTATGTTGGGGTCGGCTTCCAGTTTAACCAGATGCAGCTGAATACCAGTATTTTACATGGAGAAACTGCCTATCTGACCTCCACAACCCAGTTACTGGGTAACACGATACCCCTTTGTAAGACTGGTTATCAGACTTTCGGGCTGCTGATGACCCGTAACGACTGTCAAAGATCCAAGAATGACAGCCGGGACCAACGGCTTAACGTGCTATCCGAGCCACGGAAGAGTCTCGGTATGTAAAGATGGTCACTCATCCACGGACCAACCCTAGCAAGCGTAGCTTAACTTGAAAAATCGGCCCGTGCGGCTGTTATTATTTACTTTCTCGTAAAAACCTTAAACTACACTATCTAAAACAACGTCAAATCAACATTTTCAATTCCCAAATTCCATTCAACTGTACCCCGACCAGTTCCCTCTCAAATTAATAAACAAGTTTAAACATTGCTCGTTTTTCGTCGTGCTACCGCGAGCAATCTGTGGTTTAATTAAACCGTTCCGGTCCGCAACCGGCGCGCCGTGCCGTATCCCGTGTCATATAAGTCTGGATTATATTTTGCATGGATTATATTCCCGCAGAGACTGCAATATTACGGTTGACATATCTTGGTGATGCTAACTTTGAAAACTTAATAAAGTGCAGGGTGCTTGTGAGTAAGCTTCTTGTCTAACGAAACGGAACTCAGTTAAAAGATATCGACTTATCGAGATCTTGACATGGTCATCTGTTTTGAACATTTTCGTCGTCTTCTATTCTCGGGTTTGGTCGTCCAGGCGTATTGTAGATACGGTGCAAACTTTATACAAGCATTGGCAAAGTATTCAGGCCAAACTGCCAAATGTCATGCAAATTCATGGCTAACATGAACCTCTCTAAGAAGGGAATTTCACCAATGATGCACATCTAAGCCGCTGTCAATGTCATCATTGCTGTGGAATATTGACACTGTCAGCTTTTGGAGCCGGTTTAGATGTGCAGATCGTGTTCAATTGCATTGGTGAAATTCGCACGAAATGCTTATAAACACGAGCGGTGTGTATGAGCACCAGCTGCAACGAACGGTTGAACTTGCAACATCTCTAATCGCTTTCCGAAATTCCATGTGGGGAGGTGATCTAATCTCTCAAGCACTAAACTCAATGTGACATATGCATGCTAACTGCATTTCGTTTGCCTTAACTAACATTTATTCGTGTTATCGGAACCTGCAGACAAAACCTACTTGTATTTGTTCAAACCCATTCTGCGAATGCAATTTGCAGTTTGTTTTATAGATTGTGAAACATGGTTGGATAAGGAAAACTGCCAAACCCAATCCCAATAGGATCAAAGTAGTTTATATGGACAGTCAGCTAACTTGCCACTACTTTACAATGTAAAGAGTGTATTGAGCATTATTTTATATCACTCTCATAAGTATGCCATAAGCTTAAAAAGTTTTATCTACAGCCATTCTATAAATCCTCTCTAAAAGTTTCTGAAACAGTTAGCTTATTGCCAACATTAAAACAACCGGTGTCATAGTAACCATAATATCATCCAAACGGGTGTTATAATGTTGTAATGAATTTCTTAATGCAACTCATTTCAAAAAAAGAACATTGTCATTCACGAGCGTTTCACTAACAAAGCACCGTAATTTAAAAACAAAACATACATTCGAATTCGAAAAATTCGAATTCACGTCGTACCGCGCCATTTTTGTTCGATATTGATATTGCAAAGAAACTTTTATAGAAGATTCATATCATGGGAGTAGATAAAATCTTGTATGCAACTGTAAATAATTAGGTATTAAAACACTCATATGATGGAAATGATTATTGGCATTATAGTCAAAAGATGATTTTTTTTACCTACACCTTATAGCTTGTTCTACTGCACATTAGTGTTAAAATCAACTATGTATCACATATTACTTTGCCAAGGTACAACTATGTCCTTTGCGGACTTTCAAAGTTGCACGGAAAACTATTTTACTTAGACTGAGTGCACTTTAAAGCTGTAATAACTTTATCCATCTAAGTAGAACTTAAGCTAACAAACGAGGTACCTAAGGTCAGACACGGAACCTTCTTTGTAAGCAAACTTATTTTTTTTTTTTTATTTGTTTCGAGAATACCTCTGTTGTAGATATTTCGTTAAAAATAATAGTTATTAAAATAATCATTATAAACATTTACGTCTTGTAGACCGTCAATGACTATGCGAGTCTATTTTCAACCAAATATGTCGTAAAAAGCACTCAATTAGAAAGAAGGTACAGGCTTTACTCCACATGGTTTTAGAATAAAACCTCAGTGCATTCAAGTTGATGACACGTTTAGACAAACGTTAGATTTTGTATTAAGAATAGGAAGAAACAGGAGACAGCGAGCCCCAGCGAGCTGTCAGGCGTGAAAGCGTTTTAGCGTGAAAGCGTTTTAGCGTGAAAGCGTAACAAACAAAAAAACTCACTTTCGCATTTATAATACAGGGTGTTAGGGTAAACACCGTTATCCTTGCAACCAGTGGTTGGATTACATTTATAGAACGTAAAATCAATGGAAAATTACAACAATTTTTTTAATTTTTTTAGATCTAAATTTTACCACAAGAGACGCAAGTTCGTTGCCCTATGCGCTAGGGCAACGAACTTGCGTCTAAACACGGGCGGGGGGTACGGGATGTAACCTGACCGGCAGCGAGCGCGATCCCTCCCTTAGTCAGTCAGCTGTTTCGCTAGCAAGCACGGTGTCAGATATAAACTTTTTAAAATCTTTTAATGAAAATAACGTTTTTTTTTTGTTGTGTACGGTCATTTATTTTTATATTTAAGTCAACTACCCATGGTTTGAATGACAAGTGTGTTTACCCTTACATCCTGTATTAGTTAGGATTAAGAAAGTAGCACCTGTTAGAACGAAGAAAATAGCCAAAACAAAGAAATACACGTTCATATCAGAAATACAATTCGCAAACATTTCCTAAAGTACCGAAAGTCGTTTTATAGAGCATCCGAAACGATTTAAATTAATTATAGCAACTTGTGAAGACCGGGGTTTGTTGACCTTTGTGAAACAAAAGGGAAACTGTTTAAATAAATGGTATAAGCGTGATTTATCATACTTTTCGTAGGGAATACGGTGTACGACACTACTTTCATTTCAATTTTACGAATGTATTTGGTTATATGACTTTACAGGTTATTGTGTTTCAAGATCGTTTTCATCTGAAGCAGGGTAATAAAGATTGGAGATTTTGAAGGCGCACTCAGTTTGGATGGTGATCGGTTTTACGAATTTTGCCGATGCTGCATCTAAGTTGTGTCGTACTGTACTCCTGTAGAAATTGTTTCAACATGACTTTTATACATCTTCTGTCTCATATTTCAGCGTGAAATATTAGTATGAGCTTTATTTAAAAGTTATTTATTTTTAACACTTTTTTGTTTTTACATATTTTAGCGCTCTTGTGCATGTTTAGAATACTTAGTTACATTTTTTCTTTTGTTTCTAAGCTTAAAACCAGTAAGTACCAATTTTTTGGCTTGAGAAAATGTATGTCACAAAATTAAAAGGAAAAGCCACAAAACAACTAGTTTATTCAAATAAGCTACAATATCGTAATTAATTTATACGTAATAACCTACAAATCCCACGGGTGTATTTATAACGGTTGTATAACCTTCGTAACTTAATGTTAAAATGATAATTCCCATCGATTACCACATAAACATTACTAAGCCAAAAACCCTTAAACTCATGTCAATGCCATTGCTATTTCCATAAAAATATACTTCTTACGGCAATTTCAGGGTTATTTCACGAAACAGGTAAAATCGTTTCACTGCTGAAATTTTATGACAACGCAAATTTCGTAGATGTAATTTTATTTCGTGTTGACACGAAACCATATTGAATGTAAACACGCTATAATTACTAATAAAGCTACTTTTTCAATACATCTTCATTCACCGCGTTGGTAGGTATTGCACTTTTGCAGGAAAAAATTGATATTTTTTATGTGTAACGCTTTCCTGCAATCTGTGGGAGTATTTCGTGAAATGGGACGGAAGTGTGTAACAGGAAGCCGGGGAAGCGCGCGCGCGTGATTTGACCAATAAGCGCGCGGTGCTAGGGTTGGCCGTCAACCCATTTTCCGAGAGGACACTGTTGGCTGACAAGACAATACCTAACTGTCAGTAAACTTTATGTGCGTGTTTGTGACGTGAATATCAGATTTTAGTATGTTACTCATCATATGCGACTACTGTAAAGCTAGCGCGTTTTTTTTAAAATAACCGACGAAAAAGTTCAACGCAGGGTAAGTCGTGTCCACGCGCGCCTCAAAGATATGTCAGCACAATTGGCGGGGTCCGCTAGCACCGATGCCTGCCAGGGTTGCGGGAAAGTCCGAAAGGGATACCGGGACCTTGGCAACAGACAACTGAAGGACACGGGTGGGTTTTAGTCAGTAAAAGTCTGACACGCCCTTCCGCTCCGCCCAAACCGGGAGAAGTCATTTGATGATATCCCACCCACAAAAAAAAAAAAAAATTTGGTCCAGAATCATGTACTGAATCCATGGTAACAGGTTGCGCGTCGATGTCCTTGCCAATCCTGTACACTTAGGTAACTCGATTTCCTAAGTTGACTACTATCTATGCAAATAGCTTGATTTTATTCAAGATAACAAAACTCTCACGATTCATTTATTAACCAAGAAACAAGCAAAGCAATTTATTCTACAAAAGTATGGCCGCATTATGTAAATCCTAGGTACGGCCATACTTGTATAAATATCCTCGTACGTCAGCCGGATATAAAAAATCAGCACTGTACACCTAAATCGAGATCGTTACATATAATTGGGATCTTAATACTATACCGGGAAGATTGAAGCATTCCGTTTGCTTGACTGAATACTGGAAATTCTTGGCAAAATTGTGTGATATACACGCTTTAGAATTCAATCTGATTTATAAACGTAAAATACAATGTTTATTTAGGTAAATGGGTAGTCAAAAGCCCGAAACTCTAACGATCAGAGTCTTACCAAGGGGTATCGTGTTACCCAGTAACTGGGTTGTGAAAGTCTGATTGGCAAAAGGCTAGGCAGATTCTGATGATGATGGTTACCGGTTAAGTTCAGAAAATATACTTATTTTTTGTTCCCACAATAAACTTTTAGGCGATAAAAAATAGCATTTCACCGCCGGAAAATAAGGAATAAGGAAATATCATAAGTGCAACAGTCTGTATGTCTGTTATCTATTATCACACACTTTTATAACCGCTCTGGGCGGAGCGGGAGAGCGTGTCAGACTTTTACTGACTAAAACCCACCCGTGTTCCTTCCGTTGCCTGTTGCCAAGGGTCCCGGTATCCCTTTCGGATTGTAGACTTTTTTTTACCTAAAACTTTTTGAAAGGCCTACACCGTCCTCCCATAACTATTAACACTGTAATTCAAAAATATTGTAAACGCCAATTATCTTTTAAAAGAGTAACCATGGAGTTTCTTGCCGGCTCTTCTCCATAGGAAACGACCAATTGGAACCGTACACCTAGCTTCTGACGTTACATAAGTGCCCATGTAGGCTTATGTGAAATAAAATATTTTGATTTTGATTTTGACTTTCCTGCAACCCTGGCAGGCATCGGTCATAACCAGACCCCGCCAAACCTGTTATCACACCCTAACGGCTGAAGGATACTTTTTATCACGATAATACGTTCCTGTACGGAAGCCGACGCCCACATAGTTGGGAAAGGCTAAAGCTAGACAGATTGATTTTGACGTCCCTGTGAGATAATATTCGATCTCTACGCAGGCGAAACCGTGAGCAAAAACTAGTAAGAATATAAATAATAAGTGTATTGACTACAAATTGTTCCCACACCTTAAAAAACACAAAACAGTACTAAAATCTCACAGAAGTTTTTTACTAAACTGAAGTCGATGAAAGACATGCTGGTCTTGCTCCATAGGACAAATTCGAGTCTGGACAAAATCAAACTGGTTGCTAATCTAGTTGTATAATTTAATATTTGTATATCATAGATTTTTTACATTTTATGATTATTACACACACACACTGTCTTATTAGTGTTACTTGTAAGTTTGTAGGAATATTGTGATATCGTATACTTTTACAATGTTTGTAAATATGTGAGCACTATGTATCTATCACATACTTAATTAATTTATTTGTCATTGCTTCATTTTTAATTCTTCTTTTTTTTACCTATTGTGGTACAGTAATTGTATTCTCGGTGCATCGTCTTCACATGTAATTATATAATTGATGTATACCAAATATTGTAAAACATTTTTTTTTTTTAAAAGAGTAACTGTGGAGTTTCTTGCCCATTCTTCTCCATACGAAAACTACCTTTTGGAAGGGGCAACTAGAATCAGTTCTATTTCTATGTATTTGACGTTCAAAAGTGCCTTTAATGTGCCTAGTTGAAATAAATTATTTGATTTTGACTTTGACTTTGAGACGAACCTACCTACAGAACTTTTCCAGCACACAATATCAAAATCAAATTCCATTTCAAATTCATTGCAGGCTGTCGAAAGCTCGTTGGTAAAACAGCTCAGGCCACGACAGTGCAATGCAATCCCAACTATTGGCTATTTGAACGGCCACTACAATCATACCGTAGCCTTTCAAAAGGCTTTCATATGACTGAAACTCTATTTTCAACGCTCCATACGAATCGTGTGGATGAGGAATAAAGGATTTTCTTCTAAATCCTCAAATACCCTCCGTATTTGAGGATTTAGAAGAAAATCCTTTATTTGTGTTAGATGTTTTTAAGGGTTCCGTACTCAAAGTAAAACGTGACCCTATTACTAAGACTCCGCTGTCCGTCCGTCTGTTTGTCTGTCTGTATGTCTGTCCGGACGACAGACAGAGGTCTGTCTGTCCGTTTGTCACCAGGCTGTATCTCATGAACCGTGATAGTAAGACTTGAAATTTTCACAGATGATGTATTTCTGTTGCCGCTATAACAACAAAAGTACTAAAAAACAGAATAAAATAAATATTTAAGCGGGCACCCATACAACAAACGTGAGTTTTTGTCGTTTTTATAGATAATGGTACGGAACCCTTCGTGCACGAGTCCGACTCGCACTTGGCCGGTTTTTTGTTTTTGGTAATGTATCCATGCTGATCCTGATATTGGACCTACTAACCGAGTAGCGGTATTGTAAAAAGCATTGCATGAACGAAACTTAAAATATTTTTACTTTTTTACACATCGTTTACGTCATGCTCAAAACCGAAATGGGGTCATTGTACTCATCATTTTGAACAACTTTTTCTATGGGACCAACCATGAAAGGTAAGGTTTACTGTTAAGTGTCCCACGTTGGGCGCCAGTAATAAAAAAAATCAGCTGTTCCATACATTTTGTCGATTTAAGTGAACACACAATGTATGGAACAGCTGATTTTTTTTACTACTGTCGCCCAACGTGGGACACTTAACAGTAAACCTTAGAAAAACAAAAAGATTTTCTTCTATCATAATCCAATATGGCTGTAATATTATGAGGGTTATTAGTCATTCACCGTCCATAATGTGTCGTATAACCGAGAAAATAAGAGTTACGAGCGGAATATTAAGTATTAGGAAAAATTGCTATCTACACTCATCCTTTTATTGCGAGTAATGCCTTAATACAGGCAATTTTGGCATTATTAAATTAATAAAAATGTAGCCAGTAGAATATTTTTCTCTATTTTTTTATCTTAGTGTACACTGAATATTATTTTAAATTATAAAATTCTGAGATATGCGTTACATAATTTACGTTTGCTTTATTTCGTTAGTTGATGCGCTTTACAAAAATACCATTGCTTGTTAATGTACCTATTCATAATTTACGCAGACAAAAACGTGCATTAAAACTTCTAAAAATTTACCCAACGTCATGCCTCACCAAACTTCTCCGATCTCCTTCCCATAAATCAAAAGAAAATGACTTCACACAAAAATATTCATAAACATCGAACATTTAAACTCACTTTATCGAAACTGGGTCAAACTGCGGGGCACTGACAAAATTAACGAAACACTCAGCAGTTACTGACATCCCTACTAACTCAGCCAATGGCAATTACTGACATCCCTACCAACTCAGTCAATCTCCAGTCACTTCCGTTGACAATCATATTAGAATTCAAATTGCTTCTGATTTAATACGACGCCACTCTCGGTGATTGGTGAAGTTCTTGTTGTACATTGAATTGATCTTAGCGACTACACTCGCGACAATCTAAGAAGTCCGATTTGACGTTTCGTTCTCGTACATGTAATAAAACGTTATGCCTTGAGAATCAGTTTTAAGCAATGTAGATAAATTGACAATTACAAACTCTCTAAGATAACAATCGATATGTCTCGAGAATCAGTTTATAAGAAACCAATTGTTTTTCCATCGCTACACAAAGTATTTTAATAGCTGTCAAATCGAACTTCTTAGATTGTCGCGAATTTAGTAACTTGATTGTCAGTTTTACGAGTCCGGACACAGACACGGGGTGTATTCACAAAGTTGGCGAAGGCACAAACAGCTGTCAAATATTTAGCTTTTTTGATATTTTTTTCAATATTGCTGAATTAAACTGTGAAATACTCTGAATAATAATTATATTATAATGAATATGAATTGCAATAATTAAAATCGTTAAATTCTTGTATATGTCCTTTTGTGCTTGCCATCTCTGAGGTACCAGTCAGAACGAATTTTGCTGCATTTTTTACGGATCATGTGACCGGTCCATCTTCAAATTTGTTGATATAATCGAGCAAGTTTAACTATCATAGAGCTGCCTAGCGGAGTGAGATTAAAATATGCTGTTATCTCAGACCAAATAAAAAACCAAGACTGAGCGCTGCGAACAATACACTGAAGCATGCCAAAACTACATCTCCATTCTGTGCATATTATACATCCATTTACAATCAAACTACACCGCACTGAGTGCACACATGCTTACTAAACCGGCCTCACGTCACTGTTGACAGCGCTCTGTCTTGGTTTTTTGAAGTGAGAACGTGTTTAGGTGCATTGAGAACTTTTTGGGTGAACAAAAATTATGGAACTCGCGTCATCGTTACCGAACACTTGAATGAATGTTATTTCTATCGGCTGTCGCCAAAGACTGCCCCGCATGTTTTTTTATTTGGTCTGAGGCTGCCATTTTAAAACAACGTGGATTCGTTGGTCACTCCACCTTAAACGCGAAAATTCATGGATTAAGAATTTAAAGTTCGTCGTATCCTCAAGTACAAAAGTAACCGACGTTAGGGTAAATCTTAGACAAGTTATTTAAGATGCTATATGGAGTAATTACAACTTAAAGTCACACTCAATCGGTTTTTGCAACATATCGCCTTCCATTGAAAATAATTTATAGGTAGTAAGCACGGCTACACATCAAGCTATACAAAACCAGTTTACGCTGATCTCTCATTGTAGGGAAATCCTATACAATGCGAGATCAGCTTAAACTGGTTTTGTAGAGCTTGATGTGTAGCCGTGTGTACCTACCGCTTATGTAGTAGGTATAGTTTTTATTCCTCTGTTAGGAACATTATTAATATAATTTTCATTTGACAGGCAAAAATGCGTTTCATACAATATACCTACAGTACCACAATATAAATAAATAACGATCTATGTATATCTCTGCAGTGACCTTGAGATAATTACCTACGGCCGCTCGGTAGATAAACCTATTCCGCGTCCGTGCCTTACAGTCGAGCACTCGATACTATTGCTTACTAACATTATTATACGGATCGTTTCGGCAGTTTTCTATGAAGATATAATACTGTTACTTATTTATACTGTGACTACCAAGGTCTATAATGAAAAGAAAGTTCAAAAGTCTATCAATCAAAGAAGTAATTTCCTTGTTGCTTTATTAAATTACAAAAGCACCTACATTCAAAACCCAAGGTCACAAAACAAAACAAACCTTAACCTTGACCTTGACCCAAGAAACGCTAAACAACGATAAAACATAAAAACGACCTACTAATTAATTTTACTTGAACACTTAGCCCTTGTACGCACTGGATTTTCGCACGCACTGCTTAGCGCCGAGAGTTAAAAATCGAACAGTGTGTTTTTTGACGCGCTGGGATGTACTCTGTTGGATTCTCAATGCTCGGCTCAACACCGAAAGTTGAAAATTCAATGCACCATAAAATACCATCGTGTTAAAAAATCGCCCGAGCTAACCTGGGCTTAAAGGTGGGGAGACACTGGCACTTTATCCATGTAAAGTAACTTTCCTGTGAATGCTCGACACTGTGTTTGTCTATTACACGCGCAATCACATACTTGTACCTTTCAGGGCCCATATTCGTATTAGAAATTTTAAAATGTACGACGTTGACTAACGATTCTTTATGAATTTATTCATAAACGTTAGTTCGTAGTTTGAAAAACATCGAGCGTCTTGTTCGGTCACAGCGTGACACAAAAGAACGGAGCGGCTCGATGTTCTATTACAACTTATTGCTATTTTGTGTCTTCACCTTTACAAGAAAAACAAACAACCACGCCAGACATAATAAAGATTACGTCACAGAATAAATAAGTAGCAGTATTATATCTCGGCAGTGACCTTGAAATAATTACCTACGACCGCTATGTAGATAAACCTTCCTAGTCTGTGCGTAACTGTCGCACACTCGATACTGGTTGTCTACTTTCTTAGTCCGTCAACGAAGAGACGGGCCCGTCCGAAAGTAGCTGCTCCGTCCAAATATGACACTTTAAATTTTTAGAACGGGCAGAAACACATCTGGATTAGTGACAACTGTCAAATCGTGATGTCTTTACTGATACTGAGAATGACACGCCCATATCTTCGGCTGAAATAGGTTACAGATTTCATGTTTGTAGACCCCCTGTTGCATACTGATATACATTGAGATTTCGAAGCGCGTCGTTTCGGCCGTTTTCTATGAACATAGAATACTGTACTTATTTATACTGTAATTAGGTTAAACAAAATCAGTGTTACATTGTTTACGAAAGTTCTTCATAAATTATGCCTTAATGGGTAAATATAGTTGAATTAAGGTTCGGTTAGTTCATCGGTTTAGGGTTAATGGTCTTGAATTAACTTCTAAGTGGAATGCTATGGGAGGAAGTAATTGTGTGCCTATAATTTTCTTTTGGGAGGAAATTTTATTGCTTTTGTTTTACTGAAGGTCTTTGCTTTAGCGATTACTCCGACTTTTTTGTAGTGTGTTTGTTGATGTATTTCTTTAAAGTGAAGTCTTAGGTATGTGTCCGTGTCCCACCATGTTTTTATCCATTACTGTAAAAGCACACTTTCCAAGTGACCCCTCTCAATATACGAGGAAAAGCACTAGAAATACAGATAACAATAACACGTGACCTAATATCCTCTTGTCTTCTTACTTACTCTCAATGTAAGTACCTACGTGAGAATGATTATGGGACAAACCCTACACTTTTATAATGTACTAGCTGCGTCCTGCGGTTTCACCCGCGTAAGTGTCGATCCCGTGGGAATATCGGGATAAAAAGTTTCCTATGTGTTGATCCAGGTTATAAACTATCTGTGTGCCAAATGACATGACCAGTGGGACTATGGGCGCCTGCATAGGTGTCGAAATCAATGTGCAGCAAATATTGTTTTATTTTTGCAATTTTTGTATTCTACAGTTTCCAGATAAAAAAGTTTCACGAGTCTAAAAGATCAGGAAACTGAGAAAAATAAAGATAAGTATTCACTAAATAACTCTGCTTTTCGATATGAAATGGCGCTAGGCGTTGTGGTTATCGAGTTTAAGACAAGTTTTTGACATTTATTGTCGCTGAGATGAGATTGCGACTTGAATTTGAACGTTTTTAGTTACGGGAATTAGGCAATCACCGCCGCCCAATAGCAGGGTTTTTGCTGATGCGTTGCCACCCTTTCCCCAAATAAACGCTGCTTTATTAAGTTTTGCTGGCTCACATGCAATCGAACCGCTGTGTCAGACTTTATACCTGCTGTCTTGTTGTTAAATAATATTGTTCCCATGTAGTTTAAGTATATACCTGATTATTTAACCACCGGGCAAGTCTCGCTTGCAGGGGTAAGGTTGGCATTGAAATAATACGCCTTTGAATCCGCCTTACGAAATATGCCACAGTTTACGCACCTCATCATAATATCCATTTAATCGAATCGTAGAGCAAAACAGATGAATCCTTTTTATATAGCAATGGTAATCAGGCTTTGAAGATATCAGTTCGTAAAGAAAAGCAATGGTCGTTAGAAATAGAACACAAAAATCGACAGTACACAACGAACTGTAAACACAACGTGACGCCAAGATCGGATGTGCAAGTAGGGATGGTGAATGGCGATCTGAGATCGATAAATGATACTCAATTTTTTCCCGAACACTAAAATCGAAATCATTTGACTGCCTCGTTGGTCTAGTGGTCACAAGCGCTGTAGCGCTGTACCTACCCGGGAATCGCACCCAGGACCTGAGCATGAGGTCCTGGTTGCGATTCCCGGGTCAGGCAAAGTGTTATTGGGTTTGTCCATCTGGAATATCTCAGTAGCAAGTGGAGTCCGGATTTTTGCCCGGTTGATGGCAATAGGCGCGCCCCCTATTGCACGGGACTTACAACATAACTAGCGAAATGAGGGTGTATAGGTACACCTCTCCCTTCAGGGATTAGAAGCGTGATGTTATGTTATGTTATTATTAAACAAACACAGCTACAAAGGGTATAATAAAATATCAATTCAGAAATATATTTTTTGTGAATTGTTTTTTTGATGCTTTGACTCGAATCGATTAATTGGGTATTTTATGGAAAAGATTGCTCCCTTAATATTGCCTTTGATCCCGCCACTAATGTCAGATGCAATGTCAAAGAAATAGCAGTCCTTTATACACAGTGATTACCTATTATATGGTGTTCGATCGTCACAAATATCAATAAAAACCTAACCTGTAGGAGTGTAAATAAATCAAATTAATTATAAACAAAACATGCATTATAATTATATTCCATGTCATTTATTCTCTTGATCGAAAATAACTCGTTCTTAGTTTATTTTTCCTGTATTATGTGTAGCTTATTATGGTTACCGGATGGTTATAGATACAATGGAACGTCAAAATCGGGAAGTACTTATAGAGTACGTTTCATCATTATAGTTCCTATGCCGTAATGTTGGCACATTAACAACGGACCTATTAGGTGGCGCCGTAACGTACAAATAATGTTCGTCCTACAACAGTGGAACCAACATTACGGCATAGGAACTATTTGATGAAACGCACTCTAAAAGAAAAGCGGAAACATTTAAAATACTGTTTATACAGATATTTTAACCTTGGCTTTATTCGGAATAATTTATCCATGATAAATTAGATCTTTATTTTTAAATCTTAGTGTATTTATTGTAATCCTGCACAAGTTCCCGAATTCGAATGCAGGAACTGGTCATGTCCTTTCATCCAAATCCGTTCTCTAGGTTTTTGCGTGATAGAGTAACAAACATCCATCCATCCATCCATCCTCACAAACTTTCGCGTTTATAATAATAGGTCTTTACCTATGAAATTGCCGTTCTGCAGTACTGGCCATTTCAAATCAAAATAATTTTTGTTTGGCTAAGAATTCTAATTTCAAGTTAATTTTATTTAAAAAACATGGAATTCTTTTTCAAAAGAAGTCATTTGTTTAATGATTAGTGTTACATTTTCATCGCATTTCAATCTTTTTCGTCATCATGGATATGTTAAAAATTCGAGTAATTATGGAATATGAGTACCATCGTGGCAGCAACGCGGCACAAGCGGCACGCAACATCAACGACGTTTACGGAGCTAACACTACAAACCAACGCACCACCCGTTATTGGTTTGCTCGCTTCCGTTTTGGAAATTTCGACCTGAAAAATGAACCTCGCGGTCGTCCGAAGACTTTGGTCGACAATGACGAATTAAAGGCGATTGTGGAAGCTGATGATACACAATCTACGGCTGAATTAGCAGTAGCTTTCGACGTTAGTGTCAAAACAATATTGGTCCATTTGCGACAAATTGGCAAGGTAAAAATGCTTGACAAATGGGTGCCCCACGAACTCAATGATCGCCAGCGCGAAGTACGCGTCGAGGCGTGCCTTGCACTGCTCAACAGACACACAAATGAAGGAATTTTGAACCGCATTGTTACCTGCGATGAAAAATGGATTCTGTTTGATAACCGCAAGCGCTCAGCAAGTTGGTTGGATCCTGGTTCAGTACCTAAACAATGCTCTAAACGAAAACTTACCCCTAGAAAAGTGATGGTCACTGTTTCGTGGTCTAGCGCCGGTGTGATTCATCACAGCTTCTTACCAAACGCGGTGAGCATTACTGCAGATGTGTACTGTGAAGAACTGAACACAATGATGGAGAAGCTGGCACATCTCCAACCAGCATTAGTCAATCGCTCGTCTCCGCTGCTCCTGCACGTCAACGCGCGACCTCATACTGCACAGCAGACGGTCTCCAAGTTGCAAGAACTGGGGTTGGAAGCTCCCCGTCATCCGCCCTACTCATCAGACCTTGCGCCTACAGACTACTACTTTTTCCAGAATTTGGATAACTTCTTGGCGGGAAAAAAATTTAATACCCGAGAGGCAGTACAAAATGCCTTTGAAGAATTTGTTGCCTCCCGTCCAGCTGATTTCTTTAAGAAGGGCATCAATAAACTGCCACTGCGTTGGCAAAGATGCATTGATTGCATGGGTGATTACTTCGATTAATACAAATAAAAAATACATGAACAAAATTGGATTAAATTTTTTCATACAAAACGGCAATTTCATAATATTAGTAGGTTACTGAAACAATCACAACAACATCACGCCTGTATTCCCAGAAGGGTTAGGCAGAGGTGTACCTAATGGTACACACACTTTTCGCCAGTTATGTTTAAGTCCCATGTAATAAGGGGCGACCCTATTGCCATCAACGGGGCCCAAATCCAAACTCCAGGCTGCTACTGAGCAATTCCAGATGGGAAAACCCAATAACACATTTCCCGACCCGGGAATCGAACCCAGTCCCTCATGCTCAGCCTGCCTGGGACCACTAGACCAACGAGACAGTTATTACGTTTTTCCGGTCAATCAGTCAATTCAGAGACTCTTTCTTGACTGATTGGCCTGAAAAGGCAGCAGGCAAAGATGAATGGTGAAGTATGGGGGAGACCTTAGCAAAGCAGTAAAGGTAAAAAAAAAACATATTTTATTGATAAGTATATCCTTTTCGGTTACGTAACATACCTAGTTACATAACCCACCATACCTACCATACCTACCATACCTACCATACTTACCATACCTACCATACCTACCATACTACCATATATTCCATAGATTTATTTGTGACCTAAAAAAAAATCTTAATCGGGATGCGCTAGGTTGGCCCGCGAAATTCAAATTATCTTACGTTTTTTGACTATTTGCAAGTCAGTATCAGGTTGTATGTTTATCAAAATATTATTAGCGCTCGTAACAAATATGGATTTACAGAATTATAAAAATTAGAATCAGCAATACAACTCTTTTGTTTCAGCCATTCAACCCAACAAACATTTTTGTCATATAATCAAACTTTTATATGACCTTAAGTCTTTTTAAAGTTATTTTATAGTCATTATTTTAACTCTTCGTCATGTACTGGTGTATTATATGTCCGAATAGTCATAAACATTTTTTGTCGTATAATAATGTCATATGACGTTATTTCGACATTTATAAAACTTACTTATACAACTTTTCGTCCTCTAAACGTTTTCGTAGTATAAACGTCATAAAACTGTACATTTTGTCATATAATTACCTTTTAAACATCTGCTAAACGGATAATAATTGTATACACGTAGTATTTGTTACCATTATATATAAGTCGAATAAGTATTACGAGTGCGACCTGTATACATCCTAAAGTATCACAAACATGATAATACGACCGCTACTTAATTAATACTCATATTAAAGGTTTATAATTACCTTGTATACAATTTTCGCGTACTTTAATACATAGTAATAGAGCTCAAGCTGAGAGTGAGCAAAATAAGAAAGGTTCCGTATCACATTTAAATGTAAATTTAACTAATCAATTTAACCAAAATACTACAAGTGTGCCCCGCAGTTCATTTTCCAAAGTTCAGGACTCTTGTTAATTTTTCGAAGTTGAAATCATCCGAAAATGAAGATAATGTTGATAAAGAAGACACTTCAACCAACAATGATGACTTCAGAGACGATTAAAAAAGTGGGCTATTGATTTTAATATTCCACAAGTTGCATTAAAGCCAAATAAATCTATATGAAGGAGGTAATAAGAAAAGGCGGTCAAGTCAGGTCAAGTCAGGTCAAGTCAGGTCAAGTCAGGTCAAGTCAGGTCAAGTCAGGTCAAGTCAGGTCACGTCAGGTCACGTCAGGTCAAGTCAGGTCACGTCAGGTCAAGTCAGGTCAAGTCAAGGCATTTTAAACGGTTTTTATCCATTTGTATTAACCAGTCAGGTCAAGTCAGGTCTGTCAGTGATTAATGATAACATTACCACAGATATTATAATACTACACAGATAACATTACTATGTAGTTGGAGGAAAAAATTGTTTCATTTTTTTAATTATCCCAGGAACGTAATTAACATTTCAAGTTTTCCATTTCAAATGTGCGCATATCATTTCAATGAGGTCCATCTTTGATAAAAACTTATCAACATCCGCATAATTAGAGATCACTGTGGGGTTTACCTATAAAAAAAATATTATTTAGATTTAACCGCTTGAGTCCTAATGATGCACGCGATGCATCAATCGGAAATATCCTTCAAGCCCCACTGATGAATAAAATGCATCAGTCGATGCCACGCAACTTAGGTCTCTATTTCTACTGAAATACGGGTTAATAGTGTCTATGGGCAGTAGCACTCTAGAGTTGGATGATATTCACGTCAAATTAATCTACTAAATGCTTAATCTGTGCATGGAACGTTTGACAGTGTCATCTGTCAGAGCGCCTGCGCGGGTGTGCGTGGACGGTCTCCGTGCATATTTTAATAATTATTTCGTGTTTTTACTGCCGTAATCGTCGTGAAGTGATATTAAATCAAATTAATAATAGTTTATACATCGTGTGTGATAATAATATTACCAAAATACATAAGTTGAGTGTGCGAAATTAGCGTATCAAAAAAATGCCGTGAAAGTACTGAGTGTGGTGGTGATTATGTGAATAGTGTTTGTTTTATGATGTTTACAGCGTGGGAAGCTACTATAAAATATTAATTAGTGTAATTGAATCAATTTGTAAGTGATTTTCACTACTATAACGTCATAATAACAACATTTTGTCGTCAAAACACGGTCCTTGAAATCAAGGTCAAGATGACCTCTAGTTACGTAATAATTTTGTTTTTTATTTTCTGTTATTATCTCAAACTGTTATTTTTTTTAGATTCGTTATCTATTCATAATACTGCCTGTAAAATTTTATAACAATAGAAACAGTAGTTTTAACAGAAATCGTCAAAACATAAGAACAAATAAACTACCACGCACTTTACGATAATATTGTAAATCCTATTGTATTCATCCGTTCACCGTATATAGATAAGTATGTGGTCTGTTTATTCAAGAATCCAAATTACTTTACGTTATCGAGCTACGATAAGTATAACTCAAGATATTGAGGTTTTACCCGGAGCCGCTGACACGCGGCGGGCCTCCGGGGCGCGATGTCGGGCGAGCAGCGGGCCCTAAAAGAATTACGCGTTCCAGCAAGGAACCTGAGTTAACTAAGTTATAAGTCACGCAAACAAATATTCTATTTTTTTAATATAAATTATTTGAACTAAGTTAGCTAAGCGTTTTTAATTTTATCACTGATCCCTAAATCAACTGTAATGGCGTAAACATTTACAATGAACACGCAGTTTATAGGTCGGGAAGTTATGTAGTTGTCATATAACGCAGTCACTTAATAAAATTATTAATAAAATATGTGAAAACGTTAGAGTTTTAAAAGCGCATAAAAAAATTGTTCCAAACCTACCTCACATTAATCAGTAAACTTGATTGCACAATGGTTTACGACTGATGAAATGGTTTTATCACCTCAAATAACAAAGAAAAAATGCAATATTAACTCAGCTGTCAAAAACACCGCCATATTAAATTAACGTGATATAATCTGTTACAATATAATTTCGTTCAATATGAGCATCATCTTTAAATGACAATAACACAACGATTACATTATATAAAAGTCGTATTGTGTACCATAAGTCGACCCGAAGTCGAATACACGCCGCGACAGCTATCATTACATGATATTTAGTCAAATCGCCGACGTGTATATAACTACTATGCGACTAAGTAGGTATTTATATGACTGTTACACGAAACTCTTAGCAACTTAAGTTGAATAAAATGGGCCCTAATGCCGTAGAGTAAACGTCCTTATGACATTTATACGATTATACTGAATAACATTAAGTTGCCACCAAAACGTCTACTCAACGTCGTAAATGTTTGTTGGGTTATGTTCATGAAAGTAATGTAGTAGTAAGCAACCCATAAAAAAAGATTAATGTAAACAGTGGATGTACTTAGGACGACCAGCCTTCAGAGTAAATCTGGGAAAACCAATATTTCATTCTCACTTCAATAAATCCTTTGGGAAAAAAAATGTTGCGGAAATTCCTTTGAAGACTATGTTTTGATTTACTTATCTTCAAGTAAAGTATATTTCGCGTATACGCTATTGTGTGTCCTAAAGAAATCCTGATTCCTAAATATGTTATAAATCTTCGATTTTATGATAACTGAACATAATAAAATGAAAAAGAAGTTAATTTGATGAGTTTTTTGGAGTCATCAACTGCAGTTAGGGAAGTTTTCCTGAAATATCAGTTTAAAAAAATATATATTATACAGTATAACAGTCATGATGGGAATCGATATCTCAACACGATAAAAGAAAAAAAACAGAATTTACACTACTAAAAGTAACAACTCCACCAGCACGCGTTGACCCAAAAAAAAATTTATCATCAATCCATCTTTTAGTTTTTTTTTTCTATTCACCTCAGAGGAGTTTCGCTAGCTAATATAATTTGACCCTGTTATTAAAATTAACAAAAAAATAAGTAAAAATTAACACTTTCCACTCTCCCTTGCGTAACAATTTTCAATTAGCTCTCACTTTTTTCCTTCGGGTTACGTCATTTTAATAATTTAATTTTAGCGCCTGCCCGCTTGGTACTCTCTAAAAATTAATTAACCCATTATATCTGGCAGAATGTTGTGAAATATAACATGAGCCAGGAACCACAAATCTGGTATTTCGCCAGCATAACATTATTTGGACCTACAATTACACTTTTGTCGGACGGATATAATGCCAATTTATGAATACTTAAACATAAGCATATCTAAAATCCGATGTCAGGTCATGCACTGAGATGTCACCTACTGAACGTCATTTCAAAAAACCCTCATTGGTATGACCAGCAACTATTGAAACTTTTGTCCGTAATTTAATAATCAATTTGAACTACGCAGTACATCTAAATTACTTCCTTAATAATCTCCCACCCAGCTTATTATCTTGACTCATTGATCATTTAAGTTCTTGGCGCGGCGTCAAGCAAAGTCACAACAATCCTTTGCTCCCTACTTCCTGTACTCTTGCAATGCTAATTTTGCTGAAAGTCTTCTCAGACTTTCATAACAGTGCCTTGTATATCTTGGCAGGCAACGAAATACAAAACCTAATTTAAATGTCTGTATATTTCGAGAGCAGTGGTAGCCCAGTGATTGTAACGGTCGCGACTTACGAGTTGTAGGTCATGAATTCGAACCATCTGACAGGTGCATTACCAACTTGTAAATAATTTCATCACCACTGCTCTAAAAAACGGTGAAGACAAACATCGTGAGTAAACCAGCATGCCCTAGAACAAATCATTCGAAGACATGATGACATGTTACATCTTCCAACTCGCACTGGGCTCGCGTGGTAGATTACGCTCCACTCCCTCTCACAGAGAGGAAGCCTGTGTCCCAGCAGTGGGAACACTATAGGCTGATTATGCTTATGCTCTATTTTTTAGTTATTGTTGACATTTTTCAAGAGCGTGGCTCCAACGCTCTTGAAATGCCCAATTAAAGTTGTTAGGTAGTAATGAACCTCTAAAAACTTTTTGGGCTTCTAATAATGCACACTTTTTTAAATAACGGAGCCTTTTCTGACCTTTTCTTACTCGGCTATTTAATATTTTTAGAACTCCAAAAAAAACGGACATTAAACGAACGGAAAAAAGAACGGCATTCATTGTACCTATATAGAGTGTTTAAAAATATTTTTAGAAAAGTAAAATGGGATTTATTTGAGATTCGATTAAATACAAGCTCTAAAGTAAAAACTATATGAGTCTAATTACCGTTTCTCATATTTAGCAAAAATATCTGACGACCCTATTTCTCATTGAATACAAAATGTTACTTATGAAACATTTTCACAGCAAAGACACCATTTCAACCACTATTAAGTAATCCTATTATCCTGTCTGATCCCTGAAGAGTAAGTATTTTGATATACAAGACATGAAAAGACCGATTTAGATTTATTTTCTGAAATACGATGTCCCAGGAAACGGTAAGGAAAAACATATTGTACAAAATTGTTGCCTACTTAACGTACCCTCTGCTGGGACACAGGCCTCCTCTCTGTGAGAGGAATTGGGCCATTATCCACCAGGAGGGCGCAGTGCGGGTTGGTAGATGTCACAATGTCTTCGATTTTTTTTGGTCCAGACTGGTTTCTTAATGTTTTCCCTCACCGTTTTGAGAGCTGGGGGCTACTAATATAAAAACATGTCAGTGGACTCACAATGATCAGTTTTTGACTATCTGTCAAAAACTGATCATTGTGAGACCACTGACACGTTTGTAAATTAGTAGACTTGGCCCCCAGTGGTGATGAAATACATCATTTAAACAAAGTAAAGTCCCTGTCTGGGTTCAAACCTACGAGCTGCAAGCTGGCAAGTAACGATCGTTTCCAATGGGCCACCACTACTCCTAAAGATGACTCCTAGAGTTTACTTACAATTCTGTTTATTTCAACTATTCAGAAAACGAACATTTCAAAAACTTCCTTTACGGCCGAAATCTAACGACCGAGTCAGAGGATTAGGTACCTACATTTACCTTCACCGAAAATAACCCAACCTGTTCTACTTAAAGGTCTAAATGACCCTTTCACAGCGACGTGTCGTGTCGGCAAAACATAAATTATTCATACGCACACAGTTTTCTTCTAAGAGAAATTAATTTATGAAAGGCCCCAACACTTTCTGCTTTGAGGTGTTTTTTTACAGATTTTTTTTTTTATTAGTGCTGTAAAAGTACCGTTATTTTTTTTATTTTTAGACAAGAAAATTCAAATTTTTCAAAAATAAAAATGGTTTAAATAAATTACAAATCTTAGAAACAATGTAGAAAATATTTAAGTACCTATGTAAAGTGTGTTTGTCGAAAGTGTAAACACAATCATGGTTCATGCATGCATGACACATCTTTAAAAAATAAATATTCTGTCACTATCAGATTTTCACCTACCTACTTCATGAGAACTAGGGCCTTGGATAAACACCCAAGTCTTAACAGAAATAAGATCACAAAGCACATTTATGATATGGTTTTAATAACAAGAACATCTGCTGTTTAAATATTCCTTTTAAATCTACAAACGTCATCACTTCTGAATCTGAACATAATAAATTCATTATTAAAAGTGAACAATAAAATAATAACGTAGTCACCACAAAGAGAACAAACAGCTTCGGGGACGAATTAAATCTTAAATATTTAAATCTCATAGCTTTATTGTATTAACAGAAACGTACTGTTTACTTAGTCATTTTAATCCTGTATCAGAACATAATTCGATTTAATAATTTGTCGTTTTAAATTAAAACTTGGAAGAACTGACCTACATTATTGAAAAACAATTTGCAAAGCAATTTCACCGGTAAATCATACAATTTCCCAATGGCATAATTATTGCACTTCGAAGCTGCAAAACACGATTCAGAAAATCCAAAGATCGGGTATTTATATGACACTTATGTCCGGGGTGGACATCTTTCAACTGAATGATAATCAGGAGGAAAGATTAGAAGCCTTATTTTCTGGGAAATACTAGCTTTTCCACCCGGCTTCGCACGTGTAGGTAAGAATTTATCCTACGGAAAGTACTACCGGGATAAAAAGTATCCTGTCCTGTGTTTGTGTAGCCAGAGGCCCTAGACTAGACAAAGTGATTTTCTATCAGCGATAACGATGATGGGAAAGACAAAAATGTATAAAACTGACATAAGCTATCGAAAAGCTTATGTCAATCCTGTTGGAAGTCGTTGTAGAAATACGAAACGCTTTCGAAGCAATTGTCACTTGTCTAGGCCCTCAGGTAATGGTTTACATGTGTTTTTAATTTCATAGAAATCAGTTCAGTCAGTTATGGTGTGATAGACTAGACTTACTTTCGCATTTTATATTATAGTAGCTGATGCCCGCGGCTTTCCCCGCGTGAATAGTTATTATATACTAAAACCTTTCTCGAAAACCATTCTATCCATTGGTGAAAACAGCATGAAAATCGGTGCAGGAGTTTTTGACTTTGTCACGAACAGACAGACAGACAGACGTGGCGCAGGACTTTGTTTTATAATATGTAAGGATAAGGAAGTATGGAATCTATCTATACCGATTTAACAAAACAATATCCTGATATTCGATACTATTTACCCAAGTTTAAATCTAACTAATCAAAAAAAGATTGCAACATCCTTAACGTAGATAGAAATTTAGATCCTTACCAATGGAACTATTGCAGCTACCATTTTTCATTGTGTTCCTGTTACTGCTTTTAATTCAAATCTAATTAAAACTTTTGCGCTCAACTTTTCTGCAATCTGCATCAAAAGTGCCGTTTAGCAGAACCTACCTATAGTTGTAACAAAAGACTAGTCTTCGTATCTTATTTTTACGATGATTAGCTAGAACTAGGCATTTAATTCTGAAAACTAAAAACTGATTCCACCAACGTCAGATATCATTTATTAAATCCGTGGAATAAAATTGACGTTTGACAGTTTATGAAAATCAGTCAAAAATGCAAAACCGTCTTTGGAAAAATCGTTAAAAATAAAAATTCGAACCATTATCTAGAATAATTTTAAGTATTAAACGCGTTTATCCCAGTTTTAGTTAACTTTGTCTTATGAATATTCAAAACACTTTTACGCTTTTGCTCCTAATCTCACCTGAAAATCTACAATCTTGTTATATAATACATTACACACTTCATACTAAAACAATTTGACAAGTTACCTAAAGACAATTCCAATTAGGTATCCTACCTTCCTAAAATTCCTTTCAAAGTTACATCCTCCAATGAAATAGGTACAGATTTAATCCAAGATGGCGGCCAGAATAATGTAGTATTATATCCCAAGGGTGTTTAGGTATTATGACAAGTCCGATATTATTCCTCGTTCCTTTGTTCTGAGTACCTTCAATAGAATATCTTGTCCTTTGCTTAAACATTAACGGTTTGAACACCTTTGTAATGTCCGTCTGTCCATATTTAAAAAATGGTACCTTTTAAATAAATTATCGTTAAGTAATGAAATATTAATCTGTCTTTGAATCGGACTTTGTCATAATTAGAAAGGCCTGAAGGGAGTTGGTTAATCTTCCTATTGCTTTATGGTTTGGGACTTGAAAGGTTTCTGCCGGTGTTAACGTGAACGAGTGAAAAGACTTGGGTTCCGTTCATATGTAAAACAATGGGTATTATTTTAGACCTACTCAATTTATTTATTTATATATTTTTATTTTTTATTGATAAATGTTTTGACCGATAATAGGTTTAACTTGTTCGCGACTAAATGATAACAGCCGCACAGGTCGTGCGAAGGTTAAGCTACAATTGCCGCGGTCAATTCGTGGATGGGCATCCATAATATCAAGACCCCTCCGTGCCTCGGAAAGCACGCTAAGCCGTTGGTCCCGGCTGCCATTCGTGGATCTTTGACAGTCGTTACGGGTCGTCAGAAGCCCAACAGTCTGACAACTATTCTTACCAAAGGGTATCGCATTAAGCAATGACTGGGTTGTAGAGGTCAGATAGGCAGTCGCTCTATGTAAAATACTGGTATTCAGCAGCATCCGGCCCCCAGCTGACCCCAACATATTTGGGAAAAGGCTAGGCAGATTGAAGGTTTGAATTGACTATTGCTAAATGGAATTGACCTTACATTTTGTAGGCGCTTTTATCATTTTTAACATCACGTATGATACCGACGTTAGAAATGATAGAAGCACACAATATGTTCAAAATGCAGTAGTCTGTACTCATAAATAGTTTAACTAATTAACTTTTATTGGATTAAAATCAATAGTGAATAATCTCCTGTTTTATTGTTATTGCACGGATTTAATCAGAAAGGAATTAATGCACGCAGCGAGCCAGCGCGTTTAAAATGAAATGTTGTTATTTTAAACTTGGAATTCACAATGTTACAAGTTTTAATGAATTCTGAATAAACTATTCTTGTGCTACCTGTAGTTTTGATTTTGTATTTTTCATTAATTTGTTGTAGTTCGTAATAGCCTAGCTCTACTAGGCAAGCCCCTTATTTTAACTACACATTATAATATACCTACGGGCAACAAACATGAGAGCAGTGGTGGCCCAGTGGTAACGGCCGCGATTTACGAGTTGTAGGTTCGAACACTGACAGGCGCTTTACTTTGTGTAAATTAATTCATCAGCACTGGTCTCAAAACGGTGAAGGAACACATCTTGAGGAAACCGGCATAATTCCTGGAACCAAAAATTCGAAGACATGTGATATTTACCAACCCGCACTGGGCCGCGTGGTGGAGCGGACTCCGTCTCACAGAGAGGAGGCCTGTGTCCCAGCAGTGGGAACATTATAAGCTGATTATGCAACAAACTTAGTTTTAAGTTCCCAATTCTCATATTTGAAGCTATTTTTTGGGAACACATTCCTCTTAGAATTGTAAAAATCTTTTCAACACACTTGCTCGTAAAGTGGCTCTTATTGAACCGCTTTTAGGGTCATAATGCAGTGTATTATGGAAGCGTGCTTTTTGCTTTACATTTTACATTTTTTTTTTACTTTACATAATGTGCGCCACAGATAACTATTTACTAGTCGGAGTAATGACATGGCAGTATGGAATTAGTAAGTACTATCATGGCAGCATGGAATTTGTATCCAATATAAATTGATTTTAGTGAAGCTTTTTACCAAAGACAAGTGCTCAAAAGCAAGTTTTTACTTTAAAAAAAGAACCATAAGCAAACCAGTGGCGTTTAGTTATGGTAAAAAAAAAACCCATGCATACCCATGAGATTTTTTTTACCATAACTAAACGTCTGTGGGATACTTACTATACATTAATTAGTATGAACTATCCTACTAATAAATGAGCATTCTCTATTTACACCCGAGCAGAGATTTGCGCTTTTTCCGGTAAGACCGCGGGTGGCACGCACGCAGGACACTTGACCCGCCTAGACGAATCGTGCTGGCCTTCCCGTGTGCCACCGCGTTCGCGCGGAATAAAACTCTATCTGTAGGTACTATTAAATAAGGGTTTATATCGTCTGTGGCAATTTCAGTCTATATTGTTCACTACCCTAACCCCATTTGCGTATTATGTATTTATAACATTATTATATTTTTATATAGGCTGTTCAGCGGTATTACCAGTGCCTTTATTTAAACCCGCGCGCGCATCGCTAGCGGAAAAAACAAAACCAGCCGCCAAATATTAATAAATTATAATAAATATTTGTTAACATTTATGTAATCATTATTTAAAAATTTCGATTTCACGTAGGGAAGAAGAGCGTAAATAATAATAAATAGATTTGACTCCGCCATGGTACGTTTAGTGATAATAAGAATTTTTTTCCTTAATCATTTTTTTTTTGTATAGGCTTTCTAACAGTTTTGCCAGTGCCTTTATTTACACCTATGGAAAAACAAAACCAGCCAGTAGCCAGCGCGCCATTTTCCATAAATATTTACTATCGTTTTCGTTGTGTGGTTTATTTTACCTATCAAAAATACAAAATCTAAAGTATTTCCACCAACCGACATAGAAGTTTTTAAAAGAAACTCCAGTACCTGGCAACAAAGGTCAGTTAAAATTTATAAATCTATCATCTCTATAGTTAGGTACGTTATTGTAGTATAAGTTCTTACAACAAGTCTGTTTTTTTCCTCGCAAGTGTGTTGAAAAACGTCGTATGAAACGCGTGTGCATTTATTATTACACTCTCGGCTACCTTATCACGTTCGGCTGCGGCTCACGTGAAAATACCGCCTCGACTGTAATATCCAAAAGAGCACACTCGTATGTAGGTACTATTGTAAAACTTCACCATATTTCCAACATTTAATAAAACTAAAACTCAACTTCAAATGTCCGTTAAAAGGAAATAATTACGCAGAAGGGGCAGTTTACTATAGAGCTGTGACGTCACAGTAGTGGACGAACGAGCTCGGGGGATGAGGTCCCTCGGACCCCGACGGATGACAAGCGACCTATCTGAATAATATCTAAGGCTTCGTACTACGATCGTTATATTGTAAAGAACTTCGATTCTTCTGCGATGCCATATGACTTATACCATACGCTGTAATAAAACAAAACTGTTTCAAAAAAACCACAGAAATTCCAACCATCGTCAATAACATGGAATTTTTCGATGAATCCGCTCAAGTGCTACATTAGTATTCCTCCGGTTCTGTTCGACGATGCAATTATATGTCCACCCCCTACGTCTCATTACGAGACATTCGATTTTCGTTTTAAAATTAACCGACACAGTAGACAATTTAATTTCCTTCCATGTGACCTTATACTGTTGCGGTATTTCTTCATATAAGATTTTATAGCATGTTATTAAAAAATGTTACATGCATAGCTACATCCTAGCCTACTGAAGATACTGGCACGATTCTCTATAGCAGGTAGAACCTATGATAACAGTGATATAAATGTGGAGATTCGCACAAGCAGAGATCTATCTCTGCTTGTGCGAATCTTTTTTCAGAATTTATTGCCATTGGGTCTACCCAATGGCAGTCGTTGGTGAAGTGAATGATGATGACTGAAGATATCTATAATGCTGGCGTTTAAACCAGTTTTGGAACTGACTGATTGACACAGGAATAGACAAGCCTAGGACATAATACAAGAAGTTAAAGTTATTTATTTCATAAGCAAACATAACTCCGGTGCTCCATAACTCAAGTAGCGGATGTTGGAGAAAAACACCCAGGCTGAAGTGGGAGTAGGCCGGCCATGTCACACGAATGTACCCGGAGAGATGGGCAAGGATCGTCAATCACTAGACGCCTGAAGGAGGACATTGCCGACGTAAACCGCGGCGAAGGTGGTGTAACGATCTAATCATGTTTGCGGGGCCAACATGGCCAGAGATCGCACAAAAGAGAGAGATTTGGAAGGAAAAAGGGGAGGCCTTTGCCCAGCAGTGGGACACACTATAGGCTAATAAAAAAAGCAAACATACATTTGTGTCGAAACATAAAGAAAAAGTTTATAAAATACAAATACCGAAGATGAACAAAGTCACAGACAACAAGTTGGACTCGAATAGTTTTCGATCGATCTACAAAAACTAAGTTTGACAACTTCATATCTTGGATGGATGACATTTCTTTGCCTGGGAAGTCACGGAGTTTGTCCGGGTAATGCCAGCGAACTTTTGAATAGGATAGTGAACTCTACTTTCCTCGAAAAGTAAAATAACCTTAAATCGTAATACGATAGCAGGTTGTGGGACCTGAGGGCCTAGACAAGTGACAATCGCTTCGAAACCGTTTGGTATTTCTACAACGACTTTCAACAGGATTGACATAAGCCTTTCGATAGCTTTTAGAGCGATAAATATATATGGAAAAGGCAAAAATGTATAATTTTTGCCTTTTCCATCATCGTTATCGCTGATAGAATGTGACTTTATCTAGGGCCTCTGAAAGTTTAACAAATGTTAAATTCAAGGTATTTTTTCGTCTATGGATAAATAGGTATATTATGCAGGTAATATATTTATCGATAGATGGGATAAAATATTATTATACTATATAGTACCTGGGTGACCAAGCACTGTTCGGGTGAAAATAAAGGAAACGATTTTTACCGCAGAAATGAGACCCAGCTAGATCGATTTTTTGCAACTTTCATAGAAATCGTTAGAGCCGTTTTCGAGAACGTGAGTACAAATATACCGGATGAAATTTTTTACCGTCTCGAGCTTAATAAGGTGTGTTGTGTAAGTGGAACAGAAGCCATACCCGAGAATATTTGCTTAGTACCATTGAGATTGTACAGGTTCGGAATTTCCTTCAAAAATCATGAAAACTATCCATCCTACGGCCCGTGCGTAAAACGAATAATAGCCAAAATAGGAGATACTAAACGGCGTAGGCTGTGATCGCGCATGAATGAAAGTTGTACGTGTGTGCGAGCGAAACGCACGCACATTTCTTTTGCGTAGAAACCTAGTAAGCGGCCGCCCCTCGCATAGTACAGTCGTGTTTAAAACGTTTCCAAAATCAAATTAAAAATCAACGCAATAACATTTATACTTCACTTACTAACAAACTAAGACAAACCTGATCTACAAATAAAATGAACACAATACCCAAAAATTCTCAAACATACAATACAAATACCCAATTGACTAAATAAGCCTCACACCAAAAGAATAAGTAGTAAATAGGTAATAACTTAACACAAATAAGAACACTTAACCTACCTAAAATAATAAAACACAACAAATACTTTCGTAAGTACAAATAAAAACCCCACCAATTTACCAATTAAAAAGATAAAATAATAAGAAAACCTATCCTTACAAATAAAACGAAAACAGTAACAAAGACTCGGAACGAACTTTTAAAACAATCAAGTAATCTTTTTTAAATAATTCGACACAATAAATACTTGAATAAGCAAGAATACTCGACTGTACTTCATTCAAAATGAAAAGAACGAGAACATTGATAGGAGGTTGTTCGGTCAACCCGTTGCTAAGTAACGTCGGCGCGCCTACGCACACACACGTACATAGAAACTTGATGTGTGCGTGAGAGTTCACTTACCGGGATTCACGTACTACGAGAGCCGAACAGCTGAGCGAAACTCGCGCGCGGGCGACACGACCGACAGACGCGTACGCGCATTGCGCGTGTCAGGAATATGTAGCATTATATAAAATTAATCTTCGATTTAATTCATAATCTAAACTTTCGCAGTATTTCTAGATGAACAATCAATTACGAACGAAACCTGTGATCTGTGAGTTGGTCTAAATAAATACAAAAACATTGACTTTTACCTAAAATTTAATGATAACAGAATTATATTGTACTTAAAATATATCCTTGATTTTATATACTATTTCGATGTTTATGTTGTTCTATATTAATGGTTTTTATTGTGACTTAAAAGACTACTATCAAAAACAGCGATTCTAGACGAAAAGTAGGTCATCAAACTTATGTTATGATTGGTGGTTTTTGAATAAACAAAACAAATGCTTATTTATTTAGAGTTTCAATAAATGATTAAGTTCTAATTAATATGATATTATAATGTTAATTAAGATTTTATATTGTAATTAAAAAGTCACAAGTAGTTTCAAACGATTCTCCTAACTTTAAGTAGATGTCAATAACTTATCTGATTTTGCTTTTCGATATCAAATAAGTAAATACTAAATTGCTAAATTACCGTATTAAGTTTTAAAATGGTTCCACTATTTAAGATTTGTTCATTGTTAACTATGTTAGAGATTATTAAACAATAATCTATGACAATCTGCGATTGGTCAAAAATGGCGGCAATGTTAGAGGTACTTGATTAGTATTGGGAGAATATAAAATACGGGTACCCGCCAATTCGGGACCTTTTTGGGATACAACTGTGGTGAAAGATGGACTTCCTATTGTGTTCACGTAAGTTAATTGATCATATTTCTTGATTATTACTGATAGCTATGTTTTTCTTTATCTGTTATAATATGTCTTGTGTTAAATGTAATTAGGGAATATTCATGTTCTGTTTCTTCCCGTTGATAAGTTGCTATAACTTTGAGAAACAGTCCCAGAGAATAATGTGATAACAATGATTTATGCTAAAGTAAATATGTGTTGATCCAATACTTTAAAATTAGCTGCCATGGAGTTTCTTGTCCTTCTTCTCCATGATGACCTAGATTCGGAACGGACAACTAGTTTTCTCATTACCGTATTTAACCGACAAGCCTAATCAATAAATGCCTAGTCTTGTCTTTCTGTGCTTTTCTTCATAAAACCCTTTCCTTAAACACCATATAGAGATACATACAACATTTTGACACTCGAAACCTTACTAAATAGGGGAATATCCTATAAATATACATGTAGTATTAATTCTGCTTCATCCATCTTCTGACACGCGCATTTTACAAAAAATGAACTTAGGTCTGTACCTACCTTTTTAGCGATATCGCAGTAGGTAATTATTGTTCAAAATGTTTCGTTCTAAACATAAACTAGCACGCCTTTGCATATTGTTTGGTAAACTTCGAGGCGTGTCTCTATCACTTTTCAAAACATTAAAAGCGTCTATTATTCGCTGTTTTAAATCACTAACGCTTTGAGCTTCTTCGGTATACACTAAACGTAAGACTAAACGTTTTATTTCGGCCCACAAATAAAAGTCAAGGGGTGTTATGTAGGTCTGGTGACCTCGGCCGCCAGTTCACAGGTCCACCGCGACCTATCCACTTATCACCGAATTGACCATCGAGATACGCGCGCACAGATCGTTTGTAGTGAGCTGGACATCGGTCGTGCTGGAAGTACATGTCTTGCAGATAGGGATCAGGAACGTCTTGCAACATGGTGTCAATGACGGAACGGTTCTGCAGCCAGTGACAAAACTCCATGCGGGGTCCGGGGTTTTCCGGGGAATTTGAGAAGGGATACCGTTCCTTCGCAGCGACTGAAGATGTTCTTCTGCGTACATTCGACTCGCACTGGCTGTTTTCACCAAACAAGATACTCTACGTTAGAATATTCGTACATGTTTAGATACGATAACTATGACCGGGTGGACGATGCATACGCGGAAACAAACAGCGCGACGTCACGCCGCCATGACTAATCGCAGGTGACTGAAAGCTCGGGAAGCGCGCGGGCGGGGGGATGCGCAAGCGAGCAGCTCCGGCGCGGCGGCGCCTCGTGCGCCGACGATATCAAAGAAGTCGACGGCAAGTGCGGTGAGTACCTATCGGCCGCATAGGAACGTATCTACGAATTCATTGATAAATTCCGTGCATTTTGTAGGGTGCGTATGATTTGAATTTCGATATTTTTTCATCGATTTATTCTTTTTTTTTTAAATTTCTGTTTTTATTGTTTTTGTATTAAAAGTTTACTTCAAATGGGTAGTATTTTTAGATAGATCAATTTGTTTAAAAGGTATAAAAAATATAAAAAAATTAAAATGACAAAGCACTGGTTTCTACTCCGTTCACGTACTACACCCTGTGTTTGTCGAGACGGTAAAAAAAATCATTTATACAAATATTCATATCATATATACAAATATTGCTCATTTAATAGTTTAAGATAGGATTAAGCTTATTTTTTATTTTAGATAAATAACTAATTAAAATGTTTGTATTACCAAACCGCATGTCGCCTGTAACCTACCTATACGTAAAAGCCAAATAAATTCCGTTCAAAAGGGCGTTCCCGTTAACCTGCAATAGTATAGCGTCTATACATGCTAAAAAAAATATTACCACACAAAAAAAAAAAAATTTTTTTTTTTGTGTGTCTTGAAATGTTCACAAAACGATTAAATTTAAACGTAAAAGAAACACTCTGTACACGCACACTTGTATTTCATAGTAGAAAAATAAGTGTGACATAAGTGGGCGTGTACACACGGCTACACATCAAGCTCTATACATTTCCAGTTTATGCTGATCTCGCATTGTGTAGGATTTCCGCACAATGCGAGGTAGGCTTATACTGGAAATGTATAGCTTGATGTGTAGCCGTGTGTACAGAGAGTTTATTTTCCGTAACAATTTAATATTTTTTGTGAATATTTTAATAAACAAAAACAAAAAAAAACATATTTTTTTTAATGGTAATATTTTTTTTAATGGTAATATTTTTTTTAATGGTAATATTTTTTTTAGTACTCGTATGTATAGACGCTATACTATTGCAGGTTAATGGGAACGCCCTTTGTTAGTTAACATACTGTATATTCAACAGCATGTTATTGTTCTGATCTAATTCGGTACACTTTACCCTTTTACATCATACGCTTAGGTATGAGTAGTGGTGTCCCAGGAACCCAGACAGGCGCTTCGCTTTGTGTAAATTATTTCATCACTGCACAGCACTGCTCTCAAAATGGTTTAGGAAAACATCGTGAGGAAACCGGCATGTCTTAGAACAAAAATTCGAAGACGTGACATCTACCAACCTGCATGGTGGGCCCCTGGGCCCGCGTGGTGTATTACGGCCCCACCGAGAGGCGCCCTGTATCTCAAAAGGGAACATCATAGGCTGATTATGCTTAGGTTATTATACATATATTTTTTTAGGCATCCATAGACCCATTGCCAAAAGAATCCCTATCTAATCAATTAAATCGGCGTCAAAGCTGTTTTACCATGAAATAAACAATAAGGATACCTCGCTACTTAGCGACCACTAGTCCACTAAGCATGAGGTCCTTTCTTTTTTTTTTTTGGGTGTGGGTATCCATTGACTTCTCCCGCTCTGGGCGGAGCGGAAGGGCGTGTCAGACTTTTACTGACTAAAACCCACCCGTGTTCCTTCAGTTGCCTGTTGCCAAGGCCCCGGTATCCCTTTCGGAATAACCCGCAACCCTGGCAGGAAGTATGAGGTCCTGGGTTCGATTCCCGGGTCGGGCAAAGTGTTAACGGGTTTTTACATCTGGAATTTCTCAGTAGCAGCCCGCAGGGATTTGTGCCCATGGCAATAGACACATTACCACTGACAGCGTACTATTAATGGTACATCTCTGCCTATCCCTTTGAAGAATACAGGCGTGATGTTACGTGTGTATGTAAATAATAAATTCTTACTAACAAACGAGAGTCATTTGTTTGTTTGTCCCACTTTCACGCCTCCACTGCTAGCCAATCGGCGTGAAATTGTAATGGATCGAAATGGCGTACAGATAGACAAACGCTTGACATAACACGCTACTTATCTGGAATGAACGAATAATTAGATTCCCGAGCAAGCGAGCAAGTGAGCGAGTCACGGGTAATACCTGCTTACGCTAGTATACAGGCTGTTAGGGTAAACACCGTTATCCTTGCAACCAGTGGTTTGGTTTCATTTATAGAACTTAAAATCAATGGAAAATTACAATATTTTTTTCATTTTTTTTAAACTACATTTTACCACAAGAGACGCAAGTTCGTACGCAAGTATGTTAACTAACAAAGGGCGTTCCCGTTAACCTGCAATAGTATAGCGTCTATACATACGAGTACTAAAAAAAATATTACCATTAAAAAAAATATGTTTTTTTTTGTTTTTGTTTATTAAAATATTCACAAAAAATATTAAATTGTTACGGAAAATAAACTCTCTGTACACACGGCTACACATCAAGCTATACATTTCCAGTATAAGCCTACCTCGCATTGTGCGGAAATCCTACACAATGCGAGATCAGCATAAACTGGAAATGTATAGCTTGATGTGTAGCCGTGTGTACACGCCCACACGCCCACTTGTCACACTTATTTTTCTACTATGAAAAACAAGTGTGCGTGTACAGAGTGTTTCTTTTACGTTTAAATTTAATCGTTTTGTGAACATTTCAAGAAAGACATCAAAAAAAAATTTTTTTTTTTGTGTGGTAATATTTTTTTTTAGCATGTATAGACGCTATACTATTGCAGGTTAACGGGAACGCCCTTTTGAACGGAATTTATTTGGCTTTACGTATAGGTAATCGTTACAGGCGACATGCGGTTTGGTAATACAAACTTTTTAATTAGTTATTTATCTAAAATAAAAAATAAGCTTAATCCTATCTTAAACTATTAAATGAGCAATAACCCATGCATCAGGCTGACGCATCTGACATGATAAAAAAATGCATCTGCGACGTCCTGCGAAATTGAACTGTCTGGAAGCACCTATAAAAACGCATCAATTACAAAACTTCCTTATACTCTGAAGTCAGCTAAAAAATACTTTGCATGCATTACTTTTCCACTTTGTCCGTTTCATTTTCCGCCGTTCTATTGTGTCGTTTAAGTTTTCATTCACGAAAGACGCACGGGGTTAGCACCTAGTAAAATGGTTCCGACACTATACGGGTCTGTCTGGAACGACCCTCCGGGGGTCGCGATTTCCGACGACTTGGGCTTTATAATGGCGCGAAATGTTAACATCCGTTTGAACTATTTGGTGGAATAAAGTGCACGCTGTTGGAAATCGTTTGTTTGTTCTCACCACATAAGGATTTATTGGATCAAAATGTTATTTAGATTCAATTTAATCGGGAGCCGAAAATAATAAAGAATTTGAACGATTTAATTTAGGTATTGCATTTTCTAAAGTCCAAAGAAAAAGTTTAATGGAAAAAAACCTCCTATATTTACCCCTGAAGGGTAATTTTATGATTTTTTGATGCTATTGTTTAACAAAGAACCCCGTCTTCGTTTAGCTGATGCTCGCGGCTTCGCTCGCGTGGATGTTGGTTATTATTTTACTAAAACCTTCCTCGAGAACCACTCTATTTTTGAGTTTATCGCGAACAGACAGACCGACAGACGCGGCGGAGGACTTTGTTTTATATAATACTAGCTGCGCCCCGCGGTTTCACACGCGTAGGTCTCGCCCCGTCGATAGGGATAAAACGTATCCTATGTCCTATTCCAGTTCATGGTCTACCCGTGTGCCCATCCTCTCCTCACGAACATAGAGAACGTCGCGCCGGCGGGCGCCGAACTTTGCTGCTACATAAATACCCTTGATGTTAAAACTATTTATTTGAACAAGAATTAATATTATGTTGATAAAACTCCTTCGCAAATAATGCATTAGTTTCGAACAACTTTGATTATCATAAAAAATGGTTATAGTGAGTCAATTTTAAAAGATAGACATATGCTGTCGCGGACTTTTTTTTAGAACTAAAAGTTCTAACAAAAAGTCAGAAGAGGAACAATTCCATCATACATGATATTTGCGTAACTTAAACTGGTTACGCAGCGCACACAACAGAAGCTCTCAAAAAGGAATAATTAGGCATAATTATAGGCAACGAACTTGCGTCTCAACACGCAGCGGGGTGCGGGACGTGACCTGACCGGCTGGGAGCGCGACCCCTCCCTCAGTAAGTCAGCTATTTCGTTAGCGAGCACGGTGTCGGATAGAAACTGTTTTAAATCTTTTAATGAAAATAACGTTTTTTTTGTTGTTTTCAGTCATTTATTTTTATATTTAAGTCGACTAACCATGGTTTGAATGACAAGAGTTTTTACCCTTACACCCTGTATACTTCTAAACGAAATAGTATAAAGTGGTTTGTAATAGATAATCTCTGGAAATACTGATCAGATTACAAAAATTATTTCTCTAATCGAAAGCTACACTATTCCTAATCATTACCTCTATATTAATAATATTATAAAGCTGAAGAGTTTGTTTGTTTGTTAGTTTGAACGCGCTAATCTCAGGAACTACTGGTTGGAATTGAAAAATTCTTTTTGTGTTGGATAGTCCATTTATCGAGGAAGGCTATAGGTTATATAACATCACGCTACGACCAATAGGAGCGGAGCATAAATGAAAAATGTTGCAAAATCGGGAAAAATTATTCCTTTTTGAGAGCTTCTGTTGTGTGCGCTGCGTAACCTGTTTAAGTTACGCAAATATCATGTATGATGAAATTAATCGTTCCTCTTCTGACTTTTTGTTAGAACTTTTAGTTCTAAAAAAAAGTCCGCGACAGCATGTCTATCTTTTAAAATTGACTCACTATAACCATTTTTTATGGTAATCAAATTTGTTCGAAACTAATGCATTATTTGCGAAGGAGTTTTATCAACATAATATTAATTCTTATTCAAATAAATAGTTTTAACATCAAGGGTATTTATGTAGCAGCAAAATACTTTTTAATTCATTCGAATCGGACATTTAATTTCGAAGTAATCATGAATATAAAAATGCAATACGCGAACCGTTCGGCGCGACGTTCCCTATGTTCGCGAGGAGAGGATGGGCACACGGGTAGACCATGAACTGGAATAGGACATAGGATACGTTTTATCCCTATCGACGGGGCGAGACCTACGCATGTGAAACCGCGGGGCACAGCTAGTATTATACCTACGCCGTCATCGTTTTTGTACTTGTTTTGGTTAATATGTTTACAAACTACCTCACAATGTTTCTTTTTTTTTTTTATTTTATTATAATATTTCGTTAGTATTAAGATAGCTTAAGTGTTTCAACATCCGGACAAACCTATTGAGGTTTTTGTGATGTTTCTGTTTAAATTTTGTATTGTTCATTAATCAATAAAAACAAAAAAAAAAAAAAAAAAAACGAAGTCCTCCGCCGCGTCAGTCGATCTGTCTGTTCGCGATAAACTCAAAAACAACTGCACCGATTTTCATGCTCTTTTGTTAGAGTGGTTCTCGAGGAAGGTTTTAGTATAATAATAACCAACATCCACGCGGGCGAAGCCACGGACATCAGCTAGTTAACTTATAAAACGAAGACGGGGTTCTTTGTTAAACTATAGCATCAAAAATTCATAAAATTATCCTTCAGGGGTAAATATAGGAGGTTTTTTTCCATTAAACTTTTTCTTTGGACTTTAGAAAATGCAATACCTAAATTAAATCGTTCAAATTCTTTATTATTTTCGTCTCCCGATTAAATTGAATCTAAATAACATTTTGATCCAATAAATCCTTAAGTGGTGAGAACAAACAAACGATTTCCAACAGCGTGCACTTTATTCCACCAAATAGTTCAAACGGATGTTAACATTTCGCGCCATTATAAAGCCCAAGTCGTCGGAAATCGCGACCCCCGGGGGGTCGTTCCAGACAGACCCGAATAGTGTCGGAACCATTTTACTAGGTGCTAACCCCGTGCGTCTTTCGTGAATGAAAACTTAAACGACACAATAGAACGGCGGAAAATGAAACGGACAAAGTGGAAAAGTAATGCATGCAAAGTATTTTTTAGCTGACTTCAGAGTATAAGGAAGTTTTGTAATTGATGCGTTTTTATAGGTGCTTCCAGACAGTTCAATTTCGCAGGACGTCGCAGATGCATTTTTTTATCATGTCAGATGCGTCAACCTGATGCATGGGTTATATGATTGGCTGCACATGCACTGTCCGACGCACCATATTACATTAAACAGACTGTATCTTTAAGTACAGATTTAAATTCGCTAAACTCTGAAAACCATATTTTTTGCATTAATTGGGGCTGAAGATCAGGTAAAACATTTCATAAGTGTACTACGTGTTAAAATAACAAACACGAAACTGCATAATATCCGGGACAAAGGCGCTCCAAAACTAATATTAGCCATGACACTGACCGACGGCCCAATAGACCCCAAGGGTTTGAATAGGATTAGGTTGGGCATGTCTGCCCGCGGCATACACGAAACTGGGTTCCGGCAGACGAAATATAACCATTCCCTAAGGGGGACTTAAAACAGCCACTTAGGCAGAATCATAATAGGAAAACATTATGAATCATCGTAAATTATGTTCTGCGTGCGATTCATAATACGAAATATTTTTTTCTATGGAGATTCGGAAAATGGTCCACACATTTTGAATTGCTTTCGTGTCAAATTAGAAGAATTGTTAATGTGGCCGTTTTAGGCCCACAGGAAGGAATTTGCGCAGGATTGCTACAGTTAGCAAAAATAGAGAGAAGTCTTTCCCAAATATAAAAGATAAGCAGCTGTTGCCCGCTACTTTGTCTACCGGGATGAAAAGTAGCCTACTATGTCCTTCTCCAGGTCAAGGTCTACCCCTGTATGAGATTTCATCCAAATCCGTTCAGCCGTTTTAGCATGATAGCGTAACAAACAGACTCACTTCTCTCGCATTTATAATATTAACAAGTTAAGACTCCCCAGTCTCTTTTACAGTTTCAAGGTGCGCATGTTAAAACCAGTTTCACTAGACGAAAGGAGGTAGTATTTATTACTTTTCTAAAATACTACTAGGTCATTCAAAATGATCATTGTTCTAAAACAGAAAACTAACAAAACCCTCTCTGACCAAAACTTCAAGACAATGTTATAATGAACACTAATAATAAATAATAACGGCTCACGAGGTTGTCGACATGTGGGATGTGGACTCTGCGATCATTGTGCCGATAGTCGTATCAGCCAATGGCTTAATTGCCAAGAGCCTCGACCAACACCTAAGGAGGCTCTCGTTGGGCAGCTGGATTAAGGGCTTGATTCAGAAAGCTGTACTCCTGGACACTGCTCGTATCGTTAGGAGGTTCCTCTCTCTGGAGCCCTGACCGCCGGTAGCTTGGACCCTGTTCCCGATACCGGTGGGCTACTATATTTTATATTTTTAAATGTTTTATATAATTTTTTATTCTAATAATTAAAAATATAATTTATAAGTATGAAAAATGAAATAAAGGATAATAAATTATTTATTACCACAAAGTTCATTTACATTGCACTGTATACAGATTAAAGATCCTAATTAAGAATTAGGTAGTTAAGTACAATAGGTTCAACCCTGTCTCCTAAACTAGGCTAGGCCTGTATCTTAGGGGGCAGTACCCGGATATAGGGTATGATTATATGATTCTATTTATCTATTTTATGATTATATGATTCTATTTATCTATTTTATGATTATATGATTCTATTTATCTATTTTGTCAGACGTGCCAGTGGAAAGTGTCAAGTGGGTGCATTTTTTATGTTGTGGTAAGCTTAAAATGTGAGAATGAGAAAGTGAAGAGTGAATTGTATTGTATGAGAGTAAATGTTTGATGAATATGTGAGGAAGTGGATTGGGTGTTTTGTGATAGTGTTGTGTGTAGTGAATGAAGTGAGTGTTATGTTTGTAGTGTGTTTAGTAAGGATGTGCGAGTGATTAGCACGTGTGCAAAAATTAGGTGGATTACATATAAGAGGTGTAGGTTTATTAGGTGATGCAGGTTAAAAGAGATTTCGTTCCATCATAGTCCTGTATTAGCAGCCATTCAACTACTGTACACTGCTGCAATACAATACATGTAGTTCTATTTTTAACCGACTTCTTCAAAAAGAAGGAGGTTCTCAATTTGTGTGGGGTGGCAAAAAACGAAAATTGAAAAACAAAGACATCGACTTCGGAAATTAAAGTTATTTTCACTGTTTTAGTGTTTTTTTTGGAAGTCGGTTGTTTTTTTTTTTTGTAATTTTTATCACTTTTTATTTGTGGTACCTACCCCACACAAATTCGTATACCGTTATGTAAATAACAGTGACGGAGTCAACTAAGATATCGTCTGCATAAGCAAAGTGTGAAAAATACGTAATTATTGAAGCTAGCTCAAAAACAACGCAAGCAAAATTATAAAAAATCATCAAAATCGATTCATAATTGGCGGAGTAATCGCGTAACAAACACACAAAAAAAATAACATACAGATGAATTGAGAACCTCTCCTTTTTGAAGAAGTCGGTTATTCTTTCGTCCAATTTTATACGCGACCACTAAAAGCCACGTATTTACCAATACAAACGAAAATTCTTCCCTTTCGGTAAAGGAAATTGGAGAACGATGGCAAATTGAGATGAAAGCGAAGAATTCCCTGCACATTCTTATGTAAGTAGAACTATTTGTGGAAAATTCTCTTGGACTGGATGGGACTCGAATTTCCTCTTCGAACAATTTGTTCGAAAACAAAATGTCCAGGAAGAGGAGTTTTGAAAAGTGTGATATGAGTTTGGTATAACGTAATTGTTTTGTCTCGGTTTTTCTAGTAGTTTTACCGGATATGATTTATCCTGTAAAGTCAAGTTCGACCTCCAAAGTCCTTCCAGAAATAACAAAACGAACTCATTTATTTTAAGTTTATTATCGCGCATTCATAACGAGCACTGTTCGAATTTCAAAGCGATGTTTAATAGTCACCATAAATTCCAGTTCAAAATATTGTATTTAATTTATCTACGTATTTTATTTTATCTACACCCATGCTATAAATCCTCTATAAAAGTTTCTGAAACAGTTAGCTTATTGCCAACATTAAAACAACCAGTGTCATAGTAACCATAATATCATCCAAACGGGTGTTATAATGTTGTACAGGATTTCATAATGCAACTCATTAAAAAAAAAAGAACATTGTCATTCACGAGCGTTTCACTAACAAAGTACCGTAATTTAAAAACAAAACACATTCGAATTCCAAAAATTCGAATTCACGTCGTGGCGCGCCATTTTTGTTCGATATTGGTATTGCAAAGAAACTTTTATAGAAGATTCATATCATGGGTGTAGATAAAGTCTTGTATGCAACTGTAAATAACGAACCAGTATCACACTCATGTGATACTGGTTCGTGTTTTAATACCCCTTATTCAATAACAGTTGCATAAATAACTATTATTTCATTAGGACTATACTACCAAAACTTTCATTCGAATTTCACTTTGAGGCTCATTTGTACCGCAAACCGCTAATCTCTAACGAGTTGGCATTCACAGCACAATTTGAAAACTAATTCACTAATGGACCAATCCGGTCGATCATACGTCATCAATATTCAGATGACAAAACCGCAAATAAACCTAAATGTAACGTGTTTCTTTTTTGGATAAAAACAGGTTGTTCATAATGCCTAAATGAACTAAAATATTTGAACAAATCAATTCAATTAATAACCTTTTGTCTATAACAGACAGTGACGTCACTGCAATCGGTCTGGTCCGACCAAATTGTGTAGTGTGTACCTAATCCGCGACTATTGAACCCTCGTCTGATGTCACTACTACCCGCCGTTTTATCCGGAGTTAATAGAAGGCTTCTAGAAGGTTTCTTTTATTAGGCTAGCTTTGATTTAGAGGCCAGTGCCTTGTGAGATTGGCGGCATTTTAGGATTCATGAAAGAACGCTAAAGTAGTACTGCGATATTAGGGCATAACACATACAATCCACTTTTGGCCGTAAGCTTATCTGTCTTCTACCAAAACCAGCTAAATGTGAGGTGAGTGATTCTAAGGCCATCGTCCACGACGTTAGGTAATCAAAACTAATGTGTTACAAACTCAAATCATCAATTAATGGACACAGAGCCTAGACAAGTGACAATCGCTTCCTAAGCGTTTCGTATTTCTACAAAACAACTCAATGACATAAGCTTTTCGATAGCTTATGTCAGTCCTATACATTTTTGCCTTTTCCATCATCGTTATCACTGATAGAATGTCACTTTATCTAGGGCCTCAGAATGTAACGGCACTAGACCTTCTGGCGGTCCGTACTCGACGCCGCTAAGGTGTCCTAGATGTCCGCCCTAATGACGTCACTGAAACGTTCTTTATGAAATTAAGTTGTTGTGTTTTCCTAGAGAGTGTTTTTTGACACCGTAAAGTTTTTGACTAAATGGTTTTACAGCCGCTGCCATCATTTTCATGACAGTGATCACCACGACCGTTATGTGGCGGCCGCTCTTCTAGGAAACCGTAGCTTTACTACATACAGTACGTTCATTATATTGAATCGCGATTAGATAGATAGATAGATAAGATAGATAAAACGTTTATTTGGTGCACACAAAAGACAGCACAACATACAAAAACACGGTTAAATTATAACTAATTAGGTACATTAATAAACAGCTGGGTGCCAATATACAAAAAAAAAAAAAAAAATTAAACATTAAAAGAAAAAAAGACACAGTGATGACAATATTGTCTATGACACACTTTTTAAAAAAAAACGAAACATGCAAAGTGATTCGTCACGCGACGCGACGCCGCCGCATTGTTCACCGTGTAGTTTTCTCAGAAATTGTTTTGTTAAAATTCGCGTCAAGCGACGAATCGCCCCAGTATGTAAGAGCCTTTACTCTATTAGTATTGAAACAAAGCTTGACAAGCAATGGTGCCAACATGACGGCAAGGAACAAGATATTTTGAGCGGTCCGTATTTAACTACAATTTTGTGATTGGTTGCGTACAGATTCAAATTGAAAGTGGCCTTTTCTATCGTCTACACGTCCGAAGGTATCCTTCCAATTTCAACTACTAACAAAACTTATCAGAGGAACCTTCCACGCGACTTAATCCACAGACTTTTTCACAAAGATACCTCACACCACACAAAAGGAACAATATGTCAAGAACAAATCTTTTATTTTCATCGTCGTAACCGATCACACATCGTCCTATATATCTTGAGCTATATTTTATCGCTATCTTTTTTTATGGAAGTTCTTTAGCCCGGAAATAATTCCCGGGTTATTTGAACCACGAATGAAAATATGTCTTTGGAAAAGTTACTTTAGCACTTTATTGTACCTATATAAGGTTAATGGCGTTGCCTAATGTGATCCAAAAAGTTTTTGACATTTATTTGTATTTATTTTAGAAGAAACGAAGGTTTTTCTCGACTATGATGTGGGAATGTTTATCTGAATTTGTTTTATAGTTATTTGAGGTCATAGCAAATGTTTGGAGTCTCTGGAGACAGTTAAATCGACTAAAATGTTTTTTCTTGTCATCTTTTCTTATACCGAAATCCTACGATCCGCGATTTTGCGGACGGACACTGACGAGCTCGGACGACGGACCGTGGGAAGGTGTACGTGCGGGATTTCGCAGACATCGAAAGTTCCTCGGTGCGTGGCGGTCTGTGGTCGACTGCCGTGCGTGTCCGTCTGCAATATTGCCGATCGTCGGATTCCACCATAAGATGATAAATCCCTAGATATTAATCAAAACCCCACTCTTTATTCACAGATATCATTGTTATTTTCTAAACCGTTGTTTTTTCATATTCCCATATTGATTTTTCGACACAAAATATTAGTACCCCCAAAAGCATCGCCAAATTGATACATAATCCCTGGTTCGATTGGCAAATTAGCATGGAAATGGGAGCCTTACCTCCCTCACAGCGCAAATTTGCCAATCAACCCTCCAGTGATGAAATTCAGCAGACGAAATTCAAACATAACTGATTTCAGTAAGTGATGGATTTTACATTTAGGCAATGAATATCGCTAGTGATGAATTTTACTTTTAGGCTGTAAATTAATATGGTTTATAGTAAAACTGTAAACGAGTAAAGTGCTCGCAGGCCGGAGCACGAACGTGCGACATAAATTTGGCGTAAATTCGAACGATTTTTCAATCGAAAATTCAACTTTTCCATAGCATTTATGTGACAATCAGAATAATAACATATGAGTAAAGTCTTAAAACTAAGTTAATATGTACTATTATTTGTGAAACGATATATTTATTTTAAATTAAAAAATTGTTCTAATTTCCTTTACGTCACGCGTTCGTGCTTGTCCCACAGATTAGTGATTACAGAACGTAAGCTCATAATCCTTACAGAATGCTTTTGTTTCTGACTCTTACAGGCAAACAAAACCAGCCTTATAACTATCAGCTCCCACTGCAGCCATACCCTGCCTTCCTGAACTGCCTTACAACTGCCAGAAACTAAAAGTGCAAGCGCAAACCGCTCACAAAATTAAGATTTTTTGAATCTACTGCAGCCTTAAAATGTTAATCTCCTATTTAGAATCACAAATTCTTTGCAACGTAGCCTTTTTTACCACCAAGTGCTACAGACAAAGGCTTCCAAAGACTCGTCGATTAACACTTTCATTATTGCACAGCGCCATTTTAGCGACTTTTTAGTTTTCTTTTTGATGTTCAACTCTTAAGCGGACTTTTATCTACACTAATATTATAAAGAGGAAAGATTTGTATTTTTGTGTGTATGTTTGTAATGAATAAACTCAAAAACTACTGCATCGATTTCAAAAATTCTTTCACCATTAGAAAGCTACATTCCCCCTGAGTAACATAGGCTATAATTTATAAAGATTACACGCGGGTGAAGCCGCTGGCGGCAGCTAGTATTTTATAAGAAGCTTTCTTGGTACGTTGTCAGAGTTTTAAGTTGTTCGTGTGGATAAAAAGTTTAACTTGGAGTAAGTAGTACGTAGGCTAGTTCGCGGTTGGACGACCGCCCAGGGCACCAGGGGTAAAAGGGCGCAGAAAGCACTGTTAAGAGGCCCTTTTATCTCTGGTGCCTGCAGAGTAGGTATTTTTAAATCAAATCCCTAACAAGGGCAAAATAGGTTCAGTAAATAAAAGGCTCTATTCTTCGTTTCAGAATGGTACTGAACTACTACTTAAAATACTATACTATTCACCTATTTTGATAGTTAATTGATTCAGGCGTGACTTTGCAGAAATCTATTATAAAATACAATAGACGTAGATAGGATGACGATTGACCAGTCGCGAACCTGAACACGACGTGCTGCCACGCCAGCGCTAGACGCAGAGTCCAGCCACCTATTTTGGTCAAACAAAAATTGTATTTTTTTGTAATGTTGAATCGTTCGACAAGACTGCCGAAGACTTTTTAGTGTTCTTCCGAACCAATAAATGCAAAATGTTATAGACGTTTAGTCAAGGCTCTTTAATTAGTCAAATTCATTAATTTAATTATCAGATAGATCTTAAACATACAAGTAACATGGTATGGAATTATAACGAACTAGGTATAGACTTTTAAACAGATTTAACAGCGGGTCCAAAATTAGGCACAGTCTGTATCTTGATGGCTCAAACACTACTCCAATAAAAAGCTACTAACACCTCTATGCTTGTGTACTAGTGTGTTTACATAAATATTTTTTGCAACTCGTACGCGTAAACCGACTTTGTTGCTGCCTGTGGCCCGTACCACATCTAGGCGCGTATTTTACACAAATTTATGCAGCTCAGTCGCCATTTTAGCGTCGCCGTCGGTCGCCGCAAAGCCACTAACAATGGCTTTTCATGGTAATTCAACGTGATTAACATGAAACTAGCCAATTCTGGTGAAGTGCATGGCTTTGTTGAAATTGCCAAGCTTTGACTTTGAAATATGGCAATTTATATTCGTATGTTGTGGGATTTTGTTTTTTTTTTTTGTGTTGGCTTACCGAGTATGCAAGCTACCAAGTATACAAGCTTTAGTTTCTATTATATATTCGTGTATAATAAGTAATATTTATTTATTCGTGTACAAACTAACCACGTAAACCTCTGAGCAACTGGCTGGCGCGCGCGCATCCAAGAAACTAATTAGTTATTGAACAAAGTTGTTTAAAGAAAAGTACATTTAAAAAGGTTGACTGATAGAAAATGTCTATGTGCTTAAAGTAATTAAATTATAAAAAATATATTTTCATCATCTGCCTTTTCCCAACTATGTTGGGTTCGGCTTCCAATCTAACCGGATGCAGCTGAATACCAGTATTTTAAATTAAATATATTTTATAAAAAATAAACAAAAGTACAATACCTAAATTTTTTTATACATTTTATGTCCAGCACAGCATAGGTTGAGCTAAGCTTAGTCCTTAACCCACGTACTGCTTTGTATGATCTTACCCGTTGTCGTCATATAAAAGAAAATTATTTATTATTTCAGCAGGTAACTTATTTTGATCTTCAGGTACTTCGAAATGCTCTAGAATTTCTAGGGAAATCTATATCTATACATATAATAAATCTGTAGACGAGGCGTTTCTGTACAATGAAAAAAAAAAAAAAAAAAATTGATTGGTTGTCCAAGAATAACCAACAGATTCCATTTCTACCATTTTTGGAATTTTTGTCTGTTTGTCTGTTTGTATGTTGTGTAGTTTGATTGTTCCACTATCACGTAAAAAGTACGAAATCAATATGGTTAACTTTTATACTCAAATATTGTGTGTAACTCGATGTTTCAATTAGTTTTTGTTTCATCGCAATCGCTTCAAAATATCAAAAGATATATGAATTTAAAGTGTTCAAGAAGGAATTTTCATTACGTAATGTACATCCACGTAACGACATCTATTGACGCGAAATGATACTTACTTCTTAATTACTAGGTTTGTGAGATCGTGTGTTGTTATATGACCGTCATTTTCTTTGCGCGGAAACTTAACGCGATACATTGTGTATTTGTGTATAGAATATAACTCTAAAGTTAGATTAATTAAAATTTTCCAGATGCGTTGTTTATTTATTAGTTTAGTATTAGTGCGATAGGTAGCGCTACCTATCTTTCAAATCTTGATAATCATGAAAGAATAGTGACAAATGTTAATTTCTTAAAAAATATAGGTATTTATTCTTTAATTTTTCACTTTTCTACATAGTTTATTTAGCTTACAGAGTGTTCGAACGTTTTCCCATATATTTTGACAGTATCATTTCGTGCTCGATAGATGGCGTTGTTCGTTTAATGTCATTTTCTGAATCGCGGTGTTAAGACTCTCCGTCTTAGAATGACTTTCGCCCAGATATTCCAAATAATTTTTAGTATAGGTATCTTTGTTTTTGACTTCGTTAGTTAGTGTCGATAATAATATAATATAATATAATATAATAAATAAATAAATAATAAATTGTTGGTTGGGTTGGGTTGTCATTCGTTGAAAGTATTGATCTTAGAGATGGGTTGTAACAGGTGAAACACGATATCTGTGATCACTGTGACTGTGACAAAAAATAACAGATCCAAATATCTGTTATAAAATCACAGCCTGTGATTTTTGTACGGACGATAAATACGTATTGACTCAATTGAATATCTTCTTTATTTCTTATCGTTAAAGTCGAAAATCGTATCCGAAGTTTTAACAGTAACAGTCTTGAGGATCTGTGATTTTAAGTAACAGATATTTTTTATCGTTAGGAGCAATTGCTATCTGCTATTTTATAATATCTGTGATTTCTATCTGTGATGATAAATACGCCTCACTCCTAATTGATCTGATTGGTTTTGATTTGGTATTTTGGTTGGTTTCGTTCATTCAAATTAAGAAGTCAAGAAACGAGTCGTTACAGATCGATTCAAACTTAATGGCGGCTCGGAAGTTAGCTTTTAGCTGCGCAGTACCCCACCCCTCACCCCCGCTGTCACATGAAATTGTTACTGCGCAGCGACTCGCCTCATGTTCCGAGCCGCCATTAAGTTTAAATAGAACTGTACTATACTTCGTAATTTGTTCGTATGATTCGTGACCGCCGCTCATTCGATTCGATCGTTGTTGGCGTGTGTAAGGCCTCGGCCTTGAATCTTGCGGGCAGCGGGGCGGATGGCGGCTCGGAAGTTAACTTTTAGCTGCGCAGTACCCCACCCCTCACCCCCGCTGTCACATGAAATTGTTACTGCGCAGCGACTCGCCTCATGTTCCGAGCCGCCATTAAGTTTGAATCGAACTGTATTATACTTCGTAATTTGTTCGTATGATTCGTGACCATCGCTCATTCGATTCGATCGTTGTTGGCATGTGTAAGGCCTCGGCCTCGAATCTTGGGGGCAGCGGGGCGGCGGCGGCGGCGGCGCGGGAGCGGGGCGGGCATCAAAGACCCGTTCTCGAAACTAGCGGGCAGATCGCGCGTCACTATAGCCGCGTAGTGTTGTGTTCACGATTTTGTCGTCGAGATATTTGTTTTTATTCGCGAAAGAAATGGCTGAACAATGGCGGCAACATCTTTTTATCTTCGGTTCCACCGCTAATATTTTATAAAGAGAAGCATTTTCTTAAATAAAAACACAAGTTTTTTGGCAGTTTCTTACTAGGAAAAATCACCAGCCCTGGTCGAAAGATTCCCCCTTTTTAAATGAAGGTACAACTTTTCTAAGCGACATATTATTGTTTTCCGACATCCATGCGAACGAAGTCGCGGGCACAGCTAGTGATAAATAAAACCATTTGCACGTGCCCCCAGCCATCGGCAGAGAGATGAAATTACTTTCACTTTAATTATAAACCCATCTCCATCAGACATCGGAAATGTCGATCATTTCCCTCGTAGAAATAATGAATGAATGAAGAAAAAGTATTTATTTGGGACTCGCACAGGAAATTATAAATAAGAAGAAAACTGGTACCTACGAGGCCGAAAAAGACTCCTATCTACTGAGATAGAAGTCATTTTCAGCCTCGTTGAAAAATGCAAGCAGAAAAGCATTAATTGACGTAGCAAACAATAATTTGACTTACAACAAAATGTGAACATTATTTTTAATTATGACTTTCACAAAATATTAATGTTCATATTTCAACCCTTATTTTGAGCGACATATGACACCGTTGGTTTTTAACGACGTATGTAATTAGTCGCTCAAATTATAATTGAAACAAAATCCCTTTGCATTAACAAAATTATGGAAACTCATTAGGGTAAAATTTAGCAAATTCCATATTTTGAATTGAACACGTTATATAATTTAGTCGTTATATTAGAAGACGAGAAGGAAGAAGGAATTAATACAAAACGCTGAAATTAAAATCTCAAATCAAATTGAGGACGCATTAAAAACAAAATTCGATTCTGGGGAAGTAAATCTTGTTTCTCACTTCCAATATCTGTGTTCTTCACACACTAAGACCCTGCGTTCTTCTAACAATCTTCTCCTACTCTGTCCTTCTCATACTTCTGACTTTGTTCATTCTTCTTTTCATATTCAGTCCATTCTTCTTTGGAATGCGCTTCCTCTTGATATCAGGACGGCCACCAGTCGTTATGCATTTAAGCGGAAATTGCGGAGTTTTTTCTCAAAATAAATAGAGTAGAGTCATGTCATCACCTCTCACCCTAGAATTTGTATGTTATATATATATAAAAAAAATAAAAATTGTTTATTTCTATTACAAACGGGTTACAGCAAACACGATTTGGAGGTCACCTTTTAAGCAATGAGATGCTTGTGTTAGGTGACTCCGCACTTCCTCTTAACATTAAACAGTGTATGCAATTGAAAATAAAAGAGAATACAAAAATACAAAATAAAAAAACTGAAAGAAATATAACAATACAAAAAGTATACCGTACCGCACTTGTGTGGGTATGTGTGTGTGTGGGTATGAGTGTGTGTGGGTATGTGTGTGTGCGGGTGTGCGAGTTTGTGTGTGTACGTGGGTGTGCCTTGTGTATATGAGTTAATTTAGTTGATTAGTTTTAGGTTTTAGGTTAGCCCTGCGACCTTGTCTTGGGATCGGAAGAAGCCAAAAGCAGCTTCTTCCACTAACGATTTAGCTACTGTGATCAAGTAACTGTCACAAATTATAGAAGCGATGAAACCAAAGTCTCAATGTCGTCGTAGGTTTTGTTCATAAGCCAGTCATTTACAGCTACTTTACATTCACGGAGTTTCATGGGATAGATGTTTAATTCTTTATTCAGGAGGTTGTATAAGTGGGAAGATTGTCTTTCATACTGCCTCTTAGCAAAGACAGACCTTACTGGGACATTAGGAGCGACCAGGCACTTCCTTCTGCCACTCGTGCTTGGTGTTGTGGGGTCATACGGAAGGGATCTGTGCTTCCTCAAGATTGTATGGAGTAAATAGAGTTTCCTAACAGACAGAACGCCAGAGGTTAGGTAAAGGCTTTGCGTTGGGAATCTATAGGGTTTAACCATATAGAGCATAACCTTAAGAATAGATCTGTGCGCCCTCTCAAGTTCCAAGAATTTAATTTTTGTCGTCCCACCCCAGCATGGCAAACAGTACGTGAGAATTGATTGGGCCAATGATATGTAGACTTTCTGTAAAAGATTCTTTGCGGCAACGTGTCGCAAAGTTTTAAAAGTCCATATTAATCTTCTAACCCTTTTCATGATAAGTTCAGTATGCATGTGCCAGGACAGGCGTTGGTCTATCATGATGCCCAGATATTTGGTGTACTGCAACTTGTCAATTTTTGTACACGAGCAGTCTGAAATTGAGGGATTTCCACAGCGGTGAATTTTAATCAGGAATTCTAGTGGTGGTTGAGTGTGCGCATACTTCGTGAAGCATATGTAGTTGGACTTGGATGCATTCAATGTGAGGAGATTACTATTGAGCCAATCTGCAATCTTTGACAGGCCAGTTTTGGCTGAGTTTTTAACTTTTGTTCAAGTCTTTTCAGCAAAGACTATGGCAGTATCATCCGCGTATGAAAAAATCCGACCTCCATCAATACTCATGTTGCATAGGTTATTAATATAAATCAGGAACAATGTTGGGCCAAGCACAGTCCCCTGCCCCACGCCGTATGTGATCGTTTCTTCTATGCTAGTATAATCCCCTATTTTCACTGTTTGTTTACGATTGAGCTCGAGAGGGGGTCCCCTGATGCCGATGTTTTCGAGTCTATGCAAAAGTATGGGGACAGATGTGTCAAAGGCTTTTTTGAGGTCAAGGAAAACTGCCAGACATTTATCACCCCTGTCCACTTTGTCAACTATCGTAGAGGATAGTGACAAGACGGCGTCCTCTGTAGACTTTCCCTGCCGAAAACCAAACTGAGATGGTGACAGAATGTGTTGCTTAGAGAGGAAGTTTATTAAGCGTGAGTTAAGGAGTCTTTCTATGATTTTTGAGATTGATGGCAGTACTGAAATTGGCCTATAGTTGGACGGGTCTAACTTATCTGCACACTTGTAGACCGGCGTTATGAGCCACTTTCAATGCATCCGGGAACACTCCTTGCTCAAAGCATAGATTTGTCAAGTGACTCAAGATTGGGACAATGTGCTCGTGTCCAGCTTTGAGGAATTTAACTGAAATGTTGTCCCAACCAGGGGCACTATCTGGTTTTAGGCCCATTAGAGTAGCGTGAACTTCGCAAGGGTCTGTGTCGAGTAGGACAAAAGAAGAGGGCGATGTATAGTCAGACAAAGATGTATTAGGGACATTATTATTGAATGGAGCAACCAGAGGCGGTGTAATGTTATCTGCTAGAAGCTTTCCTATGCTGGAGAAGAAGCGATTCACCTTATCAATAGAGCTCTGGCGGGTATTGGATAGTTCTAGGAGATCCAAGCTGTTTGTTTTTTTAGGTTTTCGCTGCGTGATGTTATTAATGATTTCCCAGGTTTTTTAGGATTTTTGTTTGCTTTGGTAAGTTGGTCTCTGTCGTATTTCCGTTTTTGTTTTTTGATGATAAAGTTACAATAGTTTCGGTACCTTTTGTAGGTTATTTTTAGTACCTCATTGAACGGATCCAGTCTCAATCGCCGTTGCATGTTGTTTCGGTTGTGAATACAGCGCAATAAACCAACAGTCATCCACGGTTTCAGAGATCTATTTTTTATCGGTATCATCTTAATGGTAGTACTAAGTGTGATGCATTTGCGGAGGATTTCGATTAAATTATTAGTAAGTGTGTTAGGGTTAGTTAGCTTTAGCAGATCTTCGAGGTTACTATCTTTTAATAGGGCAAGTCCCTCCTCTAAGTTAAAAACTGACTTTGTCTTCGAAGGTTGTATTACGCGTGTGTGGTTTGTTACTTTTAGGAAAGTCATGAAGTGATCTGTGATAGTTGTGTGAATAATTGCAATGACCGCAGTTTTATTCATGAGTTTGAGTTTCATAATAAAATGATCTAGACAATTTTTGTCTCTTGTGGGTAGCGAGTGACCCGGGAGAAGCCCGTGCATTGCCAGCATGTTGAGATAATTGAGTCTATTTTTACGTTCGTGAGATTGTTATATATTATAGTATTTATTATAGTAAATATATGTGTAAGTATATGTATCATAAGTTTATAGTTTATTTATGTACTGTAAGCCTGCTTTATCTATAAAGCAATATGATATATTATTAATATTATTTTTTCTCTTTGTTCATCTCAATTAGAGTGCGAAAAGTTTAAAAAAAAAAAAAATCTATTCATTAAAATATTGTCTGTAAACGTCTTACGTTAACTAATTAATGTAATTTTATTTACATATCCTTAAATACAATTTAACATTAACATATTTATATTATGCATAAGTATCAATCAATCTGCCTAGCCTTTTCCCAACTATGTTGGGGTCGGCTTCCAGTCTAACCGCAATGCAGCTGAATACCAGTATTTTACATGGAGCGACTGCCTATCTGACCTCCACAACCCAATAACTGGGTAATACAATACCCCTTGGTAAGACTGGTTGTCAGACATTCGGGCTTCTGAAGACCCGTAACGACTGTCAAAGATCTACAAAGTAGGTATATTATGTGTAAGTATATGAAGGAAAAAAAAAAGCGGAGCAGTTCATTGGGCATCAGAAAATTCGTCCACATCGCTGTCAGTGAGAAAAGTACCCAAAAGGCTGACAGCGTTGCCACGTTGGATGGTTGGCTCCTTGGCCTAAAAATAGGCCTAAAAGAAAACAAGAAGAAAATACTCGACCAACCGCTTGGCGATGATGTCCCGAAATACTCGATGAGCACTCGGTGTGGTCAGTGTCGTGGGGTCACTCAGACCCCACGACACTGACCCCATCGAGTAGTGTTTAAACCCCAAACTAATCAAACGTTTAGATATCGATACCGATAACGAATGCGGAGTTTTGCTAGTTAATTTAATTTGAACCTGTATAACCGTTTTTATACACCTTAGCTTCCACCCGCGGCTTCGCCCGCGTGGTTTGCCCATCAAAAGCAGGCTATGTCCTTCTCCAGGGTTCAAAGTATATACCAAACATCCAATTCCGTTCAACCATTTCAGCGTGAAAGCGTAGCAAACAAATTCACTTTCGCATTTATAATATTAAGTCAGGATTTTTTATGTACCTTACAGTAACACTCCACTTACTTCAGAAAATAAACTACTTCATCGTAAAACAATATGCCAGCTTAATTTCCTCCTTATACCATCGTAGTAACAATAAAATAACATAATAAAACCTATAGTGGCACTAGCCTTAAGTTTGTGTCAATAAAGCATAACCGCTGTAAAGACTGACGGATCATAAACACTTAACAGCTCGGGTCGTAATGACCCCCGCCTGATTGCGTACGGAGGGTACAGCCGTTACAGGGTTATAATATGAAAGAGCTTTTGTCTAGTCATGCCAGGGTTATGTAAAAATGAAAAGGGTATAATAATATATGTCGGAGACGGTCATCAGTACGGTCGCTAAACGAAGCGCGGCACGTGACGCGAGTGGTGGCAACACTGACACGCGGCTAACTTCGAGCTACGACGGAGCCTAGCTGTCGGAGGGGCGCCAGGGCGAGCTCTTTTCTTGCCTGCTGACCGTCCTGGAGAACAGAACCTCCAGTCTAGTCTAGGAACTGTCCTACGTTTCGTTTGGTTTTAAGTTATTGTGATTAATTTTAATTTGAGGTTGTAGTGTCAAATTGTAATTTTAATAAACGCCGTGTATCGCGCCCAGTGTGTTTTCATTGCACGAAACCCATCTTCTGCCCACATGATGTTTTCTGATGATTTTAATGGAATAAATCCTGACGTATCGCCGACATACATATTATGTGTTATAAAAATCTCATCTGATTTCCGTGAGAAAATAAAATAATACGTTCAATAAAATGCACGGTAACGTTTATACCTTAAATAGAAAATGCACGGTAACGTTTATACCTTAAATAGAAAATGCACGGTAACGTTTATACCTTAAATGGAAAGGTTAGTGGCGGTAGCAGATGGGTTTATTCATTTATTTATTTCTTAATCTACAAAACTTTAAGAGACTCATAATTGAAATTCACTTTATTTTGCAGAGTAAAAATAAGTAATATATTTAACAAGGTTCAATAAATGTATGTCTCAATGGGTCTGCGGCTACGCCAACGTAGCCATAAGCGTAGCAATGACATCATTGCCTCGGCTACGAGTTACGCCGTAGCAAACTCAGAATCTTTTATCGCTAAGTTAACGCGTGGAAACTTTAATGCTATCGTACTATGTTTCATGCTTAAAAATATAAAAGTTTATTACAAAACGACACAAAAAACTAAAATGAGGACCATAATAAAGAAAAATGTGAGATGAAATAGCACACAACCGGTGATTTATCAAGGCAAAGAATAAACCACAACAACATGTTGAACAAATCACTTTAACCCAGCGCCGTGTCATATTTCGTCCGGTATGACTTGTTAAGTCCCCCTCCAACGTAAGGGTTACGGAAAAATCTATTTTGCTCTCAGATTATATAGTAGATATATAAAATATATATTTTTTGGTAACTGTTGTGAGTATCAATCATGAAGATGGTAGCCTTTTGTTTTGGTTAGTCATTATGATAAGCTGATTATTTGGTATAAAAGTATAATTTTCAATAAGGGGTTTACTGAAATGCTCGTGGCTATTAATAACAGCCGGACGGGTCGATTCATCAGGTTAAGCTACGCTTGCCGGGGTTGGTCCGTGGATGTCCATCTTTACCGTCATTCGAGAATCTTTGACAGTTGTTACGGGTCGTCAGAAGCCCGAAAGTCTGACAACCAGTCTTACCAAGGGGTCAAATAGGCAGCCGCTCCATGTAAAATACTTGTATTCAGCTACATCCGGTTTTACTGGAAGCCGACCCCAATATAGTTGGGAAAAGGCAGATTGATTAGGTTTTCTGAAAGGATGTTCTCTGGATGGCATGTAGGTATAAATCCAAAATTCAAATCCTTAATTTACAAACTCGCCGATACCCTCACAATATAATCTAAAAAACGTCTATATAAAACAACGTAAAAAGACAAATAAATTCGGTCTAGGTGCGAACGGAGCGCGCCTATAAAAGACGGCGTAACTTTACGAGCGACGCTTCGTAGAAGCCTCTAATTGATTAATACACGAACGATTACTGAACGTTACTGGAGCAATCAACGGTTTATAGTCGTGTACTGTTGCTTTATTTATTGTAAGTAGAAAATTTTGGGGATTTGACGCTGATGAAATTAAATTAAAGTTATACTTTTGTTGATGGCTTGTTTAGCGATAGGCTTATAGTACAAATACTCTTCCAATTGGGATTTAATACTACTTGTAACAAACATATAGTTGTATTTATTAAGGGCCTAACCTACCTCAAATTGCATAGCATGATTCTCCGTTATGCCGAAAATACTGCAGCATTAATTTTGAAATAAATATATGTTAAAGTTGAGGATTGAAGCTAGGTCCTAGGTTTGGCGAAACCACGATTACATAAAATCTCGATAGATTTTTTTCCAAAGTTACCTCTAAAGCGAACTATAAACCGCTGGTATTCAAAAATACTTCAAATTAGATCATAAATCTGTATTTTATAGTGAGTATAAAGCAGGTGTTATGTGTTTTTTTTATTACCATTGTTTTCTCCGTAAAAAGCAATTACCTAAACTATTCGAGGCTTGGCGGAGGAGAGGCGCCAGCACCCCACGCCGTTTCGCTCTGCCTCAGGCCGCGAGTAGTACAGTGCGAGCGAGATAAAATTTGAGGTTGGGTAGGCCCTTAATAAATACTAATTATCCTAGGCCCAAACATAGGATCACTACCTGCCACTACGTACAGCTATTTGTGCCTGAATTGAGATACAGTACCTGGAAATAATGGACATGGACTCAAATAAAAACAACATAGATGGCTCCTAATTGTTCTAACACACAGTGTGGTACAACAATTAGGAGCTATCTTCCTGTTCTTCATTGACAATATTAATTTTCAACGTGTTTTTTGAGTACAAGAGACACTCTTTAGACACAGCTTTTATCAATACTTCTCGACTGAAATACAACTTTCTCGAACCTAGAGCAATTTCGTTTATACCATTGTTAAAAGTGTAGCGACCTTTTTCGTAGCCTGAACTACACGCCAAATATTAAAGGGATAGGTATACCATTCCATACACTGTCCTCCCATACCTATTAACACATACATAGGTAAATATTGTAACAGACAATAATTTTTAAAAGAGTAACCATGGAGTTTCTTGCCGGCTCTTCTCCATAGGAAACGACCAATTGGAACCGTGCACCTAGCTTCTGACGTTTCATAAGTACTCATGTAGGTTTATGTGAAAAAAAAATATTTTGTCTAAGAGTACAAGTTCTGAAAGTGCGTCCTAGAATATAAAACGAAGGCTGTTTCCTAAAATAAATCTGTCTGCTAAGTCAATATCCTCATTTTCATAACGGACGTGTTGGCCATTGGCTGGATTATCATTCGAGTAGATTTTTATTCGTTCATAGAGATCGAAAGAAGCGGCCATACTTCTCTTACGAAGCCAATAACCTAGATATATTGCGCCCTATGCTCATAATATAGTTTATGCAGATTCAACATCATGCCGGTCAGCAAATATTCATAAAAAAATCTGATTGGACGGAAATATTAAATACTAGGTTCCACCCGCGACTTCGCCCGCGTGGTATGTCGATAAAAAGTAGCCTATGTCCTTCCCCAAGATGCCATCTATCTCCTTGCCAAATTTTGTCGACCGTTTAGTGGTTTAGGCGTGAAAAGGTAATACTGACAGTGACAGACAGACAGAGTTATTTTAAAATTTATAATATTAGTATGGATACGCTTTCAAAAGGATTTGAGTGTTATTGCTTTAGTAAATTGCTTTAGTTTTATCAAATAAACGAACAAAAATATAGGCACTATAAACGTTAGCACACAATGTATAAAAACATGTTATTATTATTTATATACACACAGTAAAATACATATAGACATCATACTACATCATTATAATATTGAGTACAAAGGCACTGCTCATTTCTTAGAAGGACCTGCGAAAGGAGAAATAAGAAAGAAATGTGAGACAATACTGTGTGAAAACAAGAAGAGAAAAAGATGAATAACAACTAACAAAATTTTTATTTGTATTTTGTGTTTCAGGAACTGTTGCCATATAAATGTTACTATTTATTTCTTTCTATATATGAAACCCCTGCTTGTAACTACGTGTTGACAACAGCAACCAAATAAAACCACTCATTTCAATAAAAAAAAAAAAAACAACCCCAACACAGTGTGAACGAACGGATAAAAAAGTGTTATCCTGTCAGGGAAACTGAGTAGAAAATGCTAGGCCATAACGAATTAGTATTCGGTTACAATCGGGTCTATTCGGGTTCACTCGGGTCTTGGCTGACCGCCAGGGGAGAACCCGAGACGTCTGATGATTGTATGTCGTAGTACCGGGGGTCAATTACCCTGGAATATGCCAAACTTTGATCTCAAGTGAAGTGTGAAAATTCAATTTGCTATTACATGGGTTGCTTATGAAGCGATTCTTTATTGAAAGAGGGTAGGGCGAACTAAAGTGCCGTTTCGTAATATTTATTGGTTTATTTTGTCTTTTGGGGTGATTCAGTGACTGTGTGGTTTATGTGTTATTGGCTAGAATTACTTTGGTTAGATGTTTGAATAAAATGAAACTGATGTATTTTTTCTGGCAGCAATCATCCCTATCATCATCCTTTATCCCAATTCATTAGGGGTCAGCGCAGTACGGATTTGTCTACGGACTCCGCAAGTTTTGTCGCTATCATTATTATAAGTAAAATACCCTACTTTCTAATAATTAAAACCTGAACAACCAATTCATCTGCTAAGTGCAGTAACTCATCATTATACAAGACACTGTGGCGCAAAAAAAAACTAAATTCTTAGGCTGGCATCAGACGGAGTGCATTTTAACTGTTTCAACTGCACTCCAACTGCGGTTTGAATACCAGCCGTACTAAACTGCATTCAAACTGCAAGAATGCAGTCCGTCTGCTGGCAGCCTTAGAGATGACCTTTAAAAAATAACTCTTGTGGTTCCTAATGTTGTTTGCGTAGGTACTAAAGACATTTTTACACGCTCCAGTGGATATATAGGAAACATCACTAAGAAATAATGCGAAACGGAAAGCTAACCATTTATCAGCCGTCAGGGCGTAGGCGGTATCTTCGCAGGAAAAATTAATCTAGAGAGGAACTGTAAATACCTACTTGAGATCGATGAGTCACGGCTTATAGATAAAAAAATCTTCCTGCATACATAGGTATCTATTTAAATTAAACTTTGATTTCGTATGAAAGCGGTGAACGGTCACACAATAACGGCTGTTCAAATACAGAGCGTTTTTTTATACCTCAATGTTAAATACTGCTGAAAATTACACATTTTCATGACAACCGTTATAATATGTATGTTATGGGTTTAATAAGTACCTGAAATAAATTGATTTGAAGTGAACTTTACAGAATAGTTATTACAGATAAAAATCCATTTATATTTTCAAAAATATGAAATCCTACAGGATAAGGCAGAGTAGAAAATATAAATAATGAAGACCAAAGTAGGTAATTTCTTGTAGTGGGACTAATAATGTAATCTAAATTTAAATTAGATCTGTCTATTTGCATATTTCATATTGTGCTCAGTGTTCAGGGAAACAACTTCAGTTATAAAATTATGGTAATGCAATGCATCTATGTTTGTCACATACACATAAAAGTGTTATGGGAATTGGCAAACATCTGTTTATATCCTATGGTAATAGGGAGGGTATAACGCCGGAAAGAGTGGAATACTTTGACATAAAATATTGAAGCTCATACAAACAAAATGCTGACTATAAAAAACATGGAAGGTAAAAAAATTAAAACAGTTTATTTTATATTCCATCTCGATCGTGATGATGCAGGATTAAATGCATAAAAATAGAGAATAGAGAACTATCGGAATAGGTAGGTAAGATAGCCACTTAATATCTTTGAGTGTTTGTCTTCCCAAAGCCGATTTTCTATATACCTACACCCCCTCCCACCACCTCCCCCCCTCACCACCTACATCTCTGTCTAACCCTTCGGAGAAATATAGGCGTGATTTTATGTTATGACTTTTGTTTCATTTGAACACTTAAAAATTACATTTTTAAATATTTTTATAAAAACATTTTTTTTTAATATTTCAGAATTATTATGATAATTTATTATTATAATATTTGATTGCATGAACAGAAATGCCACAAAAGGCTCTAAAACTCGGCAGTCGCAATTCTCCTATTTAAGATTAAATATCTTGAAGAACGTTCCTAAACTGTATACGAAACGTCTACGTCTCTCAAGTTCTTCGTCGTCTAAAACGCTGAGCTTGAGACGGCGAACTAATCTTAAGCCGCGCTTATCCCCGTAGGGCTGTCGCAAACTCCTTCAGCACGCATACCATTGGCCACTGTAGAAACGTATTTTGTCGACGGAAGAATAGACAAAATGACAGATAAACAATCACAATCTGTAATTTTGTCTATTCTTCCGTCGATTCAACCGTTTCTACGGTAGTCATGCTTCGCGTGCTGTGTATGTAGTTTGAAAGTGATGTGATAGCGTACCTGTTTGGTGCTTAGACTGGCGGATAAAGTTGTTTCTTGATGTATGAGCACAGATTACTACAGATGTTTCACTCCGCAAAATAATTTAAATAAAAAGCAACTCTTCCTACGACACAATAAAGTGCAATTCAGGTCGCACAGCGCTAATTAAATACAGTTATATTCACCTAGAAGTTGCTTCTCTTTCTATCGCGTAATTCATATACCTTCTGTCTACGTTACGCTCACTGAGTTGGCCCGAATATGAGCCCGCCGCGTACTTGTAACTTCATACCTAAAATGTAGAGTGCTCTTTCAAGTATTATTCTGTGGTATGGGCAGGTTGGTGATAAAATGTAACTACTTAGTTCTAATTTATATTTTAAAATAATGATAAATATATAAAATATTTTATTTTTTATAATAATAAATATAATTTTCCTGACCCTGTTCCTGATACCGGTGGGGTCCTATTTTTTATATTTTTAAATGTTTTTTTTAATGATTTTATAAAAATATTTAAAAATGTAAATAAATAAGAAAGAAAATAAATAAATGAAAAATATAATTTTATATTTATGTGTGCGAAATTTTATATTTATAAATGATTAAATAAATAAATAATAATAAATAAATAATGATGTAATGAATTACAATGTATGCAAAATTTTTATTATATTTTTTTATTTTACTTGGTGCCTTATTAAATAAATAAATAAACAATTGTATAAAAGAAACAAACAGTAGTTAGGTAAATTGCCACAGGAAACACTTTGACTTTGACTTTGACAATGGTAGTATGCCAGCTGTAAGTATGTAATTATCAAATGGATGAATTATTCTGATGATTGTTAACAAAACACTACAATCCCATTCATCCATCGATTTCTAACAAAATATTGGTCGAAATAAAATCAATAGAATACCTGGCCCTGAAGTAAATTTTATTTAAGGAATGGAACCTTGGGACGCCTCGGGAATACCTCACTGGGAATTTGTCGCATGACTGACAGGGGCAAAAGTATTTATGCTGAACCCGCAAAACTCTTAATGTAATAAGTTTTCAGGAGTATAATATAATCAGCCTGTAATAGGAGCAAAAACCTCTTCTACAGGGTCAAATTAAATTCGCTAGCGAAACTCCGGAGATGTGATGGGTATCGATATCTAAACAGGATTTATTTATTTAAACTTTTCGCACTAAAAAAGGTACAAAGGCGGACTTAATGCCTGATCGAGGCATTCTCTACCAGTCAAGTGTGGTGAAGAGATTATATGGCAGGTGCTCTAATTGAGAGGAACAAAGAGAAAAAAAAAAAGGATAATTTTTTTTTTACAAAAAACGACGTATGCAGCCAGGTTGCGTTTTTGCAGTCCGGTTTTTGTTTTTTTTAAATAATTTTCTTTATTTTAGTATTCCTCTACTGTTCTATCCATCCACATTCATACTCAAAAGTTTCCTCACGACATTTTCCTTAGTAAAAGAAACTAGTATGGCGAAACTTCAGCCTGAAGCGAGAACGTAAAACTAATCCAACTGGTTTTAACTTTAAACGCGATAAAACCAATCTAAAATACTAGTTAGAATTCTAACAAGTTAAAAAACTGTTGGAGTCTGCAACCGTATTTGAGTTTTTAATGTAATTCTGACCTAGTTTTATTGCTGTATTCTTGAATAGCAAGAAAACTTGGTTTAAAGTTGATATTGCGTTTCCTGCAGGCGTAGCATGGCGCTTTCTATCTCTACGAAGAATAGACATAGCTTTTTCTATACAAAGTGACAGTTCGTTTTTGACATCCACCGTAGAAATCTTTCTACAATCTGTCATTTCGTCTTTCATTTCTAACGATCTTTGTCTAGGTCTTTTTATATGTAGACTATTTCGGAAGAAAGTTTTCTATCCTTACTGTCAAAATCACACTAACAACCGATAAATCCTATGATAATACAAAGAATTCTAAGTCGAATTATGTAAAAGAGTGAATTTCGTAAAAAGTGCAGTTGACTCTTTCTATTTTGCTGCCGACAGTACGAGACTGTCTACTGTCTACAGGAAGCGTCATTTTTGTCTACTCTTCCGTCGACAAAACGGTGCTCATGCTACGCCTGCTGCGCAGAAATAAGTTCATATACAAAGAGTTCTTTTTGATATCCCTTATTCTAGGGTATTCCATGTCAAACTGACATAAATGTTTTTTTTTTTTTCATTTTATATTCAAAAATAATTCAACAAAGTGACGATTATTAGGTAATGTAAAAAAATCATTTATGAAATCCCTTAAGTGAAATAAAAAAAACATTTATGAAATTCTTACTTTTCATTAAAATATTAATAATACTATAAGGTATTTGTTAATAGATTTGCTCCTATATGCCTCATGGGTACGTATCCTGGATGGTTTTATCTAGTATAGGTTCCGTACTAGATAATTTTTTTAAACAAAAAATACAAACGAAAGTTAGTACCACCGAAGTACTACATCATCATCTACTTAGCCTTTTCCCAACTATGTTGGGGTCAGCTTTCAGTCTAACCGGATGCAGCTGAATACCAGTATTTTACATGGAGTGACTGCCTATCTGACAACGACCCAGTAACTGGGCAATACGATACCCCTTGGTAAGACTGGTTGTCAGACTTTCGGGCTTCTGACGACTCGTAATGACTGTCAAAGATCCACGAATGACAGCCGGGACCAACGCCTTAACGTGCTTTCCGAGGCACGGAGGAGTCTCGGTATGTAAAGATGGTCACCCATTCACAGACCAACCCCGGCAAGCGTAGCTTAACCTGATGGATCGACCAGTGTGGCTGTTATTACTTAGCCACGAGCTCCACCGAAGTACTACATATAAGCTAGAAATTCCAAACTGAATTACAATTTTACTACGAAACCCACTTATTAACGTCAGGTAATTTAATTAATCCCAGTTGAACCAAAACCAACAACTAACTATTAATCTGAAACGAATTAAATGTGTGCTAACGAGTTTATAACGAGGCCGGTTCAACTAAACGTAACAAAGACTGAACAAATGAATGAAATGAATGAAAAACTTTTGTTTGAACGTGTTCATTAAATGTTTCGTGGGGACAATGAATAAACGAGTGCGGTCGTGCGTTTAATCCTACTTAGGTACTAGTATTAAAGATGAAAGGTATCTATTTATGTACATAATAAAAATAAAAGTCGCTTTTCGTGTTTGTTTGTATGTTAGCGTTGTTCTTCTAAACCACGCAACAGATTTTGATGAGGTTTTCACCATCGTTTAGAGAATTTATTACGGAAGGTTTTTGTATGCTCTACTATCTACGACTTACTTTAAGTACAGCATTTGTCACAAATATTATAAATATAACTGATTCTGTAATATTAATCAAATGCTGGAGGGCTACGTTAGTATTAAAGTTTCATAATAAATAAAACATCTCGATGTTTTGACAAGTCGTGGTTAAAGATATAATACTTCTTTTATTATTTAGGGAGGATCTTTGCCTTTCTGTCAATTAAGACAATACTGGCTACTTTTTATATAGATTTAGGGGTTATGTCAAGATTAATTTTGAATTGCAATGATAAAAACTTAGAGCCAAACAATCTTTTTCTTTTTAACCGACTTCTTCATAAAGGAGGAGGTTCTCAATTCGTCTGTTTTTTTTTTTGTGTGTGTATGTTACGTGATTACTGCGACAACTATGAATCGATTTTGATGATTACTTTTTGTATGGTAGGTCATGCTTCAGAGGTGGTCCCATTTTCAATAATTACGTATTTTTTCCACTTAGTCTATGTAGACGATATTTTATTTGACTCCGTCACTGTTATTTACATAGCATATTCGAATTTGTCTGGGACAGGTAACACAACTAAAAAGTGAAAAATAAAAACTTTATACAAAAAAAAAAGTGAAAAATAACTCTAATTTCGGATGTCGGTGTCTTTGCTTTTCAATTTTCGTTTTTTACCACCGACTTCCGAAATTAGAGTTATTTTTCACTTTTTTGTGGTTTTTTTTTGGAAGTCGGTTGTTTTTTTTTTTTGTAAAAAGTTTTTATTTTATCGATGATTCCGCGAAAATTTTCAAAAAGTTCTGAACTACAATTGAGCTGGAAAACGTATTAAGTTTATCAACCATTAGCAATTCTCAAAAGCAACAACTAAAATGTGACTAATCTGCCACTTATAAGGAATTCTGATACACAACACACTGCTTGCAGTACATACTAAGCCTAAAATAAACACAAACTTTCACAACCTTTACGCAAACACAAATTTCCAAAGAAAAGTTATCAAGATGGCCTTGTAAGACCTTCCAAGTATTGCGTACTATATTATTATGTGTGGTTCAGGCTTATCGCGCAACCCTGACTTTTATTATTAATTGCACGTGATACGCTTACCAAATGTAAGAACTAATAATAATTTATAAGCTCTTTGGAATGTTGAAGGTAACCAGGAAATGAAGTAAGGGTCTTGTGGTCTGTGGATGGTGGTTTCTTGTTTTACCCGACTACGACTAAGCAAAAAGGAGAGTTATGATTTTGACCGATATGTATGTTCATTATCTTCTAAACTCCTCATTACAATTTGACAAATGAGGTATCGTTGGGAGCGTCTTGACCGTCCGCGCTGGTTATAGGCTATGTGACCTCTCATTACATTGGTGCCCTCTAGAGGACATAAAGTCAAGAACAATTTTTTTTATTTTTTATGATTCCATGTTTGATTTCAAGTGAAAGTGTCTGTGTGTAACTGTTAAACAATGGCAGTTGACAATTGTATATACGGACATTTTGAGATGGTAGTCAATATTTGCCTGACTAATTAATTGTCAATTAATTTTCCTGACTAATAAATTGTCAATTAATTTTCCTGACTAATCAATTGTCAATTAATTTTTCTGACTTTACCTACCTCGTACAATAAACCAATAACACGGTTTCCTGGTACGCCCAAAGATTACCATTTTTCACTTACATACTGATCTCCTGTGTAAAATAGAGATAAAATAAATTTTAATATCTTTGTGAGCGTAGTTGTTATCGTAAACTCCAGCTCAGTATCCCTACAGACCTCTTTTCGAAAATCATTTTATAATTAAAGACGCATTCTGTGTTGAATTGAATAGGAAGTGAGCAAATATTTTGTGTACGGCAAGAATAGGCAGTCTGCCTTTGCCTTGAAATAATATTTGGTAATGCATAATTTTAAAATGATAGCTTCTGCCGTTTTAATTGTCGCAAAGGTGTCTTTCATCTCGCTTTTTGTGACGAATTCTTGTCATATAGTTCAATAATGGGGATCCCAGTATGCTTTAGGTAATATTGCCCGGTAGGTTCGCCTTTTTAGGATAATATTGCCCGGTAGGTTCGCAGGTTCTTAGGATTTCCACGTCTGAAGAATACTGCTCTTCTTAGCTTACAACCACTAGTAGGTATTGACGGGGATAATAGCAATGGGAATTATTTTGGATACAATATTTAAAATCTTATCAAAAAAAAATTTTTTTCTACCATAATGATTATAAATTGTTACCAAAAAATTAATCCGTTTATGTTTTGTATTAGATATAGATCCAACATAATCAGCCTTTTTGTTCCCACAGTTGGGACATAGGCCTCCTCTCTGTGAGAAGGAGGGCGCAGTAATCCACCATGCGAGCCCAGTGCGGGTAGGTAGATGTCACATGTCTTCGAATTTTTGGTTCTAGAACATGCCGGTTTCCTCACGATGTTTTCATGAAAGCTGCAGTGGTGATGAAATAATTTACAAATTCTCGCCTCCACAATTTCTCTATCTGCGTTATCCATCCATACATACATAAACTCACGCCTTATTCCCACGGGGGTAGACAGAAACTACAGAACGTCACCTGCTACGATCCTTACATACTCCTTTTGCCTCGTTTACGTTCATACACCTGGTCATACACGCACGCCGGTTGTGAGTACTGCGCACCTGACCTTTTTGAAGAACAATAAGTTATCCATCCAATCATAGATAAATACTGTAGAGAGAGAGAGAGAATTCTTCTTTGATTGCACATTTTATTCCAATCATGTTTCTAAACTTAACTTCTCCTACTCTGAACCCCACAAACGCACTAACAGTTGCAAAAGAAAATAAAAGTTCTACAGAAAGTTAGGTCCTCTCAAAGACAAGCTAGCGGTGGTCAGTAATTGGCAATTAGGTCCATCTGCAGTTGCAATTAGCCCTGGGACCGGCAGTATTAACTACATAGAGCTTCAGTGTAGCTTAATGACTTAAAGTTAAATGTTAATAGGGCAAATTGTAGGATACGGTTAAACTTGTTATGTTGTTGGAACTGTATTTATGTATTTTTTCGTTATTAGCACTCATTTGGTAAGTACCGTTAGCTGTTTGGCGGCTAGGGTGCTTAATTACATAGTCATAAACTTACCCGCGCACTCTTGCGCACTCCCGATTTATTAGGTTATAGTTTCCGCAACATGGGATGGAAGACGTCTTCTTACAATTAAGTATCACTAGTCAACGTTGCATATTAGTACAAATCGAAAATATGTGGAGGTAACATCATGATGTTTTTCTATCGAGATTTTTTTAATATTTCAATGTTTCTATTCCACAAAAAGTTTGGAAATATCATTGTATAGTTAGTGTAAATAGTTAGTAGTGTTATATATTGTAAATAAGCATTTCAATGTATCTGAAATAGTCATTTTTATTCATTAAGTTTCTCATATTATTTAATACTTACCTAAGTCTTGTCAATACTTGAAAAATCCTTACGATCGGCAATATTGCTCTGAATAATTATTTACCTTTAGCTTCTATCTCCATTGCTCAGAACAAGGGTCATGATTAAAGTTGTTTCTTCTGTTTATGTGAAGAGGCCTTTGTTCTGCCGTAAGGCATTAATATGTACAATATCGTAGTAATGTGACGTATAAATTAAAGACCATATCGTGTGAATATAACTATTTTGCAAGTGTGAATTTAGATTTTACGAAAACCACTTTTTTCAACAAAAAAATGGTATTGTGTTCGCAGGTTTTGAATTGTATAGAATCCTCGGACAATTGTCAAAGTATCGGTTTTTATATAAATAATTATAATAAACAACAAAAGTAGTTTTGTTTATATTTCATTTTGTTCTATTTGAAGAGATTTTTGCGTTCCACCCTTAATATTTTTGTAGATTAAGTTAATGAAATAAATCAAAAAAGATTTTTTTCTCTTTTCACTCTTTGTATTTTACAAACTTAACAATTATTTCGGGGTCATCTGTCAAAAGACGCTTAATTATTTCTTATCAGACAAAATACAAAATCTAAAGAGCAAAAATTTAATATAAAAAATACGCTACCTCGAATCCCTTTCAGTCCCGAGTTCCCAATTAAATATAGAAGAACCTGTTGAAATTTATATCACGTTGAGAGAAGCGTTACGTACTACAGCCTAATGTGAGATCATTGACCCACTTGCAGCCTCCTGAAAAGTTCACTCGCTGACACCCTTACGTTTGAAAATGGGAAACACAAAACAAAAGTAACTTGTTTTGATAGTAGACGTTTATAAAAAAAGGTTTTATAATTTATATAATTGAATAAATTGTAGCAATGGTAGTAAAAATTCCTGAAAAGTAGTTTAATACAATATTGTTGCATGAAACAAAATGTTTTATTTAAAAAACAGAGCCTGTTTTATTTATACCATAAAATAGGAAACCATTTTTTTATTTAAAAAAATAAGAAACCATTTTTTTTTAAGTTACGAAAAATGCTACGGCCATAGTCCTTTTTAAAAATAAACTCCTGATGCCAAACCAAATAAAACAACAAACTTTAGCCTTAAAACTACGTATAACAAAACTAAAACTTACGTGATAAGTTGTTACAAAGTCACAAAAAAGTCACTTCCACATTCACAACACACTTGTTATTAGTACGTACGTCACGTTCGTAGCAGTGCTACGGCGCTACGAGCGTAGCGGTCTACGGGCGATGCGCGACTGTGGTCCTTTGCTACGCTTACGGCACGGGCTACATCGGCTTCGACGGAATTCCACTGCGTGATCGATGAGACATCGCGCCTAAGCCTTAGGGGTGTGCTATGTTTGTCCCTCTCATGGTGTACACTTATATCGGTACTAAGATGTATTTTATTAAGGAGTGTAGGTGAACTTTGATTTTAGTGTGTTTTTAGATCTACGAAAGTATGTGAACGTGTGTGACTATATGATTTTACAAGCCCTGTATCTGATGGGATTTCCGATCGGCAAACTTTCAAAAACCCTTCCTTAAATGCTACGCAAAATTTCATGCTTCTAGACCCAGTGGTTTTAGGTAGCGCGTTATTTATCTGTCAGTGGGTGAATGAAAGAATGAATTTAAAAATCCAAAAAGTCAAATGAGCCTAAGATGGAAAGATTTTAGTGGTGTTTTATTTAAATCTATAAAAGTTGAGATTTGAAATTCAAGCTTTTCTGAAGTCATGATTTTATGAATCTGAGGCGAACATTTTGTAAGCTTTATTTATAAAATAAGCTATAAATCTTACTGCTTTTTTGTCAACTTATTGCATCTTAAATCTTATTTGTCAGCAATAAATCTTATAAAATTTGATATGCTTGACAAAATCTAAGCTTAGTCTTACAATTTTGCAATAGATGGTATTGGGATGAATAAGAAGTAAATTCAATATAAATAACTTCGTCAAAATATAACGTATATTGACGAAAGATTGAAGACATTACGTATATTTTCGTAAAAATATAGTCTTCAACAGTATTTACGTAGGTTAGGTTATAAAAATATAATTTTCAACCTTCTTTTATGCTTCATTGAGGGAGTTTTGTCCGGGAATATATTTTAGACCGTTGGTTACTGCCCATTATGTTTTATGGAAAAAACGGTATAATATTACGGTGCGTAGTTGCTTTTCACTGTGCTTTTTATGTGCATGTAGGTAAGTAAATTATATTTAAAAAACTTTATACAAAAAAAAACACTTAAAAAGTGAAAAATAACTTTAATTTCGAAAGTCGGTGTCTTTGCTATTCAATTTTCGTTTCTTGCCACCGACTTCCGAAATTAAAGTTATTTTGCAAGTTTTTAGTGTTTTTTTTGGAATTCGGTTGTTTTTTTTTTGTAAAAAGTTTTTATTTTTCACTTTTTAGTTGTGGTACCTACCCCACACTAATTCAAATAACATTGACGGAGTCAAATAATTATATCGTCTACATAGACTAAGTGGGAAAAATACGTAATATTGAAGCTAACTCAAAAACTACGCAAGCAAAGTTAATAAAATTTATATGGGACCACCTCGGAAGTATACCCTTTCGAACTAAAAAAGATTTTTTTAAATCGATTCAAAACAAAAAAAGGAACATAGAACCTGCTCCTTTTTGAAGAAGTCGGTTAAAAACTAGAAGAGTTCGGTGTTTCCTATCTGACTGCTCTGAGAAGAAAGACCAAACAAACTCAGAGGTCACAGTCTGTTTTAAAGTCCAGACATAAGGCCCGCGCCGCGCTCGCACTCTTCAGTTCGGTAGCGAGGTCAGCGTTCTCCGCTTCTAGCGATTGCTTCGCTTTTTCAAGCGCTTTACATAATAAGGAGTCATGGGTCCTGCGTTCTGGCCCGGGACTGTTGCACATGTGTTGCCAATAGTCTCGTGCGGAACTAAACGAGGTAACATTCTCACACGGAAACGTCGCGTTCCCCACTTCGAAGTTATCGTCCTTAGATAAGCCAAACTTTACGTTCTTCTGCTTAGGTCAGGCCATATGAAATGTAGTAAGTGTACTTACTACATTCAGAATAAGTACAAAGAATTGCCCGTTTATTTATAGGGACAGGAAGCTTTTAAAGTAAAGATAAGAAGAATCACAACTTCATGAGACCAAACAAAATTACATAATGTAGAGTTTAGATAATTTAATTTAACTCACTCCCCATCTGAACAATTTCATGTTGTATTTCAGTTTCGTAACTTCACATCTACAATATTATTATACAACATTAGTTTTTATTTATACTAAACCCAAAAAGGGGTCATTGTACTCATCATTTTGAACAACTTTTTCTATGGGACCAACAATGAAATCGCGAAAAAAAAATCAGCTGTTCCCTATATTTATGTTCACTTAAATCGACAAAATGTATGGAACAGCTGATTTTTTTTGAGTGAGTACAATGGCCCCTTTTCGGGTTTAGCATAAACAAAAACTAATGTTGTATACTTTTCACTATCGTTTATGTATTGGAAATCACTACGTTATTTTAAATGTTTTTTTTAGATGGTTATGTTTTTGTCTATGTAAGATACGGTGAACGTTGATACCTGTGGGCGTATATACAGAATCACTCTTATTTTATAATACTAACTTTCCCCTACTTCGCCCTTGGGACCTGTAGGACTTGACAGAAAAATCAGATTTCCTTATTCTAAGTAAGTTAAGTTAGTCGTGGCTAAGTAATAACAGCCGCACGGGTCGATCCATCAGGTTAAGCTACGCTTGCCAGGGTTGGTCCGTGGATGTATATTCTTTACGTATCGAGACTCCTCTGTGCCTTGGAAAGCACGTTAAGCAGTTGGTCCCGCTGTCATTCGTAGATTTTTGACTGACGTTGCGGATCGTCAGAAGCCCGAAAGTCTGACAACAGTCTTACCAAGGGGTATCGTATTACCCAGTTACTACTGCAGTTACCCAGTTGCTGCAGTTTGCTGTTAGTCGCTCCGTGTAAAATAATGGTATTCAGCTGCATCCGGTAAGACTGGAAGCTGACCCCAACATAGTTAGGAAAAGGCTAGGCAGATTAATGTAAGTAAAATATTTATGTATTTATACATATAAACCTTCCGGAATAAATCTGCTTTAAATGATGGTGAAAACCGCATCAAACTCCATTTTATTTAAATTTTAGAAGAACTAAGCGGTCGCACAGACAGATATGCAACGCGACTTTAATTTATAATATTATTTATATATGGTTTTGTATGTCGGTGTACCAATTTATTAAATAAATAGATAAACAAAGCATGAATGTTTACCGAACCATCAATAATGCCCCACTCTTCATCTGCTCAAACATATTCTGATACCAGTGACATGACAGATAGCTACATTAATATCGTCTTTTACGTAAACAAACGAAATTGTGACAAAATAAGTAATAAATCACACACATTGTCGGTGTGACGGCCGGTAAAATATTCACGTAAGGAGATCGGCGGCCATGACAGTCACAATAAAAAAATATAAACTCGGATTGACGTGGGTCACAAATGAGGTAGTTATGTACACATAACTACCTCATTTGTGAATGGGATGCGGATGTTCGGCGGAGACCGACCTGTAATTTGATTTTTTTTTTTTTAAATGCATTACCTACTTAATAAAAATGAAAAAAAAAAGCAAAGCACGTACTACAAATAATCAAAAAATATAGGAAAAAAATATAAGTACTTATATTTTTTTTCCTATATTTTTTTGATTATTTGAAACCAATTCCGCCAATTGGTTTCAAATAATCAAGAAAATATAGAAAAAAATATAATTTTTTTGCTATTTGTAGGTCAGTATCAGGTTGTATGTTGATCAAAATATGATTCGCGGCCGTATCCAATATTTATTTATAGAATTATAATCATGACTATTTCATGAAATCTTGACATTTGAGGATTATAGTAAAGCCATATTTTCTACGGTCGCGAATCACATTTTAATCGATATACAATCTGACACTGACTTGAAAATTGCAATAAACGTAAAAAAAAATGAATTTTGCGGGCTACCTTGGCGCATCCTCCTCAAGGTATTTTTTTGTGTGCACCTTTTTTTTTCAGACTATAAATCTTTGTCAACATTTTGAATGAAAATGACAGTTCGTGCTGTGGGAAAGGATTTTTTTTTTTTAACGTTCCTTGACCAATCTGAGGGCCAATTCTCTTATAATAAAAAATGTTCACATTTAAGTCGCAATCTATCAAACGTCCAAAATATTGGTAAATTAATGTTTTTTTGACTGTTTGCGAATGAGATGCGAATGTGAACGTTATTAAAAATAAAAAAAGTTCTGTAAAAATCACTTCGAATTTCGAACGAAGAGAGTCGAGAGCTTTTATTTTGAAAACAAATGAATTCGCGTTCACATTGTATACGATCACTTGAACGAGGTTCGAATGAACTTTACTGAATAGCATTGGCCCATCCATTGACCAGAAGCTGAATGAATATTTGAATACAATCATTCCCTCTTGATTGAACGCCGGTTTCAATATCCGTCCTGATTGACCAGTACCCTAAAAGGTTTCTGCTCGCATTTTCAATTAATCATACTAATGGCTTGCGTTGGTACTATCCGATATGGGTCACACTTCCACACAATCATTAATATACACTTATACATGGGGTCAGAGGTTGGGAAACTTTTTTTTTAAGTTAATTACTATAGCAACATTCAACTTATTTATTTTTGGACGGAAAAAAGGTTTATCTCTTTCTTCACCGCAAAGATGAGTTTGATGACTATGTAATTTATTTATGTTAAATGTTGATGAGTTTTCGTTTTATTATAGGATGCCTGCCATTCATGTGTTCTTTGAGGGCCCAGTAAGTCTTCCAAGCATTTTGGACTCGTCTTCCATTTTTCTTATTTTGTCTATTCTTGCAAGTTAGGTAAGACTTCATAAATCTGTGGGAATTTTTACTTAAATTGAGCCAGAGAACCGCTTTGATACCCTGATATCCTGTTTTAATTGTTTTGCATCCTAATCCTAACTAATGTTATAAATGAGAAAGTGAGTTAATTTATAATATGTTTGTATGTTACGCTTTCAAACTAAAACGGCTGAACGGATTCGTATGAAATTTGGCACATGGGTAGACCATAACCTGGAGAAGAACATAGGACCCGTTATCCCGATATTCCCACGGGATCGAGACTTAAAGAGTGAAACCGCAGGGCGCATTTAGTATTTACAATATTAAAAATGCGAAAGTGAGTTTGTTCATTTGTTTGTTACACATTCACGCTAAAACGGCTGAATGGATTTGGATGAAATTCGGCACATGGGTAGACCATGACTCAGAGGACATAAGCTTATAGACTTTTTATCCTGGATCGCAGACGAAATCACTGGCAACAGCTAGTAATTATTTAAAAACAACTATGTATTTATTAACCAAACTCCACTGTAAAAGCGAAACAGGTTAGCACAGCATTCGTAGGTAAAATGACAACAGCTACAATTCTCTAGCACGTTCGGTACGTTACCATCTGCGACACAGTTGCACACGGTACGTTGTCTGCACGAGTTGTGTTCTAACAAATGCCAGTTGAAACTAGGTTAAGGCTTGCTTATTCTGAATCTGAACCATTAAGATTGTTTCCTTGGTTAAAGATTAGTAGGTAGGTATGTTCCTGAAATGGACTATCTTCACTGAATTTGGGAAAATAAGGTTTTGGTTGGGACCTTCACCTCCTGTATGCCTAGCACGAAAGGAATTAATGTAAATTCGAACAATTTTAAGATTGAAAATACTCATTTCGCACATATTTACTTGGTTTTATGACCTTCCTAGCTTTCGCCCGCGTTGTCGATAAAAAGTAGCCGTAGCGCTCTTCCCCAGAGTACAAAGTGTCCCCATATCAATTTTATCAAAATCGATTCGGCCGTTTAGCCGTGGAAACGTAACCTCACACTCATTTACAGTGAGTCTGGCTAACTTGGTACGAGTATCTATTACAATGCCCTAAAGCTGATATTGATCAATCGCTTCACTCGAGTGAATAATCATTTTTGTTTCATTCCACGTTCACACGAAACTGACAAAACATAGGAATTAACGTTCATCTACTCTTTTTTTCATTTTTCGATCATCTCATAGGCGAGTGTTGGAGTGTCAAAATCCAACAACATTAAATCGGTTCACAACTGAATTCATTTTTCACTTTTGGTTAATTTTGTGTTCAGCCGTTTCACTTTAAGTGAAATACTAAAATGAACTAAAAGTGAAATACTAAAATTAACTAAACTAAAAACTAAACTAATCAAATGAAATACTAAAATGAACTAAAAGTCTATAATCTGCGTAAAGGTTACACAGATAATCTTATACCTTACCTCCATTGCTACATCGTTACATGAAACCCCAACTATTCGAAGCTTGCCCTCAATTTATTTAGCAGTGTTCGTCTTTATATATTCATGCTCGTTCCGCTCGTTCGTGAGCAAGACTTGAAGTGTGCCATCAATATGTTAGCGGTACTCTGTTAAATGAGCTACTTGTACTGAAGTTCAGGGCCAGATATAATGAAAATTGACTAGGGAGGTCTGATAAACATATCCCATATAGATAGTTTCATTACTTGTCAATTATATAATACAATACCTGCTTCTGCTTCGCACGGATTCTAGGACTTGACAAAACATCGTGATTTCTTAGTTATATGTGACTTTAATATTAAGGTATTATACACATAAACTTTCCGGAATAATTGCTCTAAACGATGGTGAAAACCTCATCAAAATCTGTTGCGTGGTTTAGAAGAACAACGCGGACGTACAAACAAACATGAAAAGCGGCTTTAATTTATAATATTATAGAGATGTACAGCTTGTGGCTAAGTAATAGCAGCTGCACGGGTCGATCGATCAGGTTAAGCTACGCTTGCCGTCGTTTGTCCGTGGATGGGTATCTTTACATACCAAGACCCCTCCGTGTCTCGGAAAGCACGTTAAACCGTTAGTTCCGACCGTTCCGTCATTTGTAGATCTTAGGCAGTTGTTACGGGTCGTCAGAAGCCCTAAAGTCTGACAACTAGTCTTACCAGGGGGTATTGTTACCCAGTAACTGGGCTGTGGAGGTCAGATAGGCAGTCGCTCCTTGTAAACTATTGGTATTCAGCTGCATCCAGTTAGACTGGAAGCCGACCCCAACATAGTTGGGAAAAGGCTAGGCAGATGATGAAAAGGTACATAAATGGTTTGGTTTCTGGAAAAAGTCGCCTTTTCTTTAACCACAGGTATTTTAAAAGGCATCTCAGGGATTTTCTCAAGAGGATAAACGCAGCAAGGTTCTCCTGTCTACAAAAACAAAAAACAACATAAGTAGTTTTTTACCGAAACATAGTCAAAAGAGACTTTAAAAAAAAACAGAAAATCGTCAAAATATTTTTATAATAAAAATATGAAATAACCAAAACAGGAAACTCAATAATCTTGATTGTAAAACTTTCACCCTTCGGAAATTACATTTAATTTTCACTCCTTAAAGTAAACAAAGCCTTTGTAAATAAAATAAACGACTTTATTTGACGTTAATTTGACCGTGAAAGAGAACAGTTAAGGGATTTCCGGTTCCGAGCTGATTTTGTTACCAGAATAATAAAATTGTTTTCGGTCAGACGAAAGAAAAGTATATATAATACTGGTATCAGCTGCAGCCGGTTAGACTGGAAGCCAACCCCAACATAGTTGAGAAAAGGCTAGGCAGATTGATTGGTCCGACGAAATAAAGGACGTTAGCGTGATTTAGTGATATGAAATTAAACGGGTTATGAAAGTAAGGGGTTGAGCATTATTTGTTTTATATTGCCTTTTATAAAATTAAAATAATAAGTGACATTCACATTCACCGAAAGTAACTATCACAATCAGTGAAACCACAGTTCCGGCACAGTTTAAAATATTCTTTCATACATTCTCATGCCGGTGTCAGTGTCTCAGACTGACACAAGTGGGGATGCGTTCATAGAGAATGTATGAAAGATAATTTTGCCCTGTGCCGGTACTGTGTCGGTACTGTGGCTTCACTGGTATGTGTGAATCGACCTTTGGTGTTCGAAATACCCTTATTAGTTTCAAACAATCGATCGTTCCGATCTAATTGTTATCAATCGGGCAACAATCCAGATTTGGCCCGATTTGGTTGCTAGGTTTTTATATCTTCTAGGTTGTCTTACGAAATAACCCGATATCTCTTTACACGTCCTGCAGGCGTAGCATGAGCACCGTTTTGTCGACGGTAGAGTAGACAAAAATGACGTTCCCTGTAGACAGTAGACAGTACGAGACGGCAGCAAAATAGAAAGAGTCAACTGCACTTTTTACGAAATTCACTCTTTTACATAATTCGACTCAGAATTCTTTATTTTATCATAGGATTTATCGGTTGTTAGTGTGATTTTGACAGTAAGGATAGAAAACTTTCTTCCGAAATAGTCTACATATAAAAAGACGTAGACAAGGATCGTCAGAAATGAAAGACAAAATGACAGATTGTAGAAAGATTTATACGGTGGATGTCACAAATGAAGAAACGAACTGTCACTTTGTATAGAAAAAGCTATGTCTATTCTTCGTAGAGATAGAAAGCGCCATGCTACGCCTGCAGGGAACCAAGCTCAAAACCCCATGCTCACCAGTGGCAATTGTGACCACTAACACAACGAAAAAAAAAAACAAAAAAAAATGTTACATAATCGTTTAATGAAAAGGACGCAACTGATAATTAAAATACTTGATATTCAGCTGCATCCGGTTAGACTGGAAGCCGACCCCAAATTGTTGGGAAATGGCTAGGCAGATTGATTGCTTGGTCTGTTAGTTCTTAGTTCTTGGTATTTTTATTATTTCCGCACACACAAGTTGAGTTTACCAGGTTTCGTTCCGCTACAGGTATTTATGGGGTTGTTTAATTAACTAAATTAAACAACCCCATAAATAAATGGAAAAGCGTGTTTATGTAGGAACTGGAGAGTTGTTTGCTCAGGTACCGACTTCATCAAACAGCGAGACTGATTAAGTTATTTACTTGTTTATCTATCTTATTATTTTTTTGTAGGAATTTTCTTTTTCGAAAAGCGGCTCTTTGTTGTCATGGAACAATGTTACTTCGCCAAAAATATATAATTAAATTATGATTTTGGTATCAATGTTACCTACATAGGTAATCACACTATACTGCCACGGCTTATTTTAAATTTCTGTATTATTTTTGTATTTATCTTTTAGGGGAGAGTGTGTATGAAAGAGCCAAGCTTTGAAAGAGCCGATGCGATTATCTTCCACTTAACAAAATCTTACCATAATTCAATTGTACTCTTTGTATGGCAACACTGGACAGCTGCCACCCACAGACATTTGACAGTTCTACAAAATCAAATGGCGTCGTAGGACTGAATTGAAAATTTTGAAGGCAAAATGTAAGTATTTTTGGGTTTACTTAAGTTTTTTTGACAAGAAGTGTAAAGCATAGGTTGACAAAACGAATATGTTGTATTGTTATGCATATAGTTGGCATTATTTTACACAAATATTATTGTTATGATGTTATGGTAAATTGGCTGTAATTTGAGGTTATATTTTTTAATACAAAATGTTTTGAAAGAGCCATTATCGAGTCTTTGAAAGAGCAAAGAAGAATGGTACCAGTGCAAAATATGTGAAGGGTGGACACATGAGTCTTGTGGTCACAAAGGAGTGATTAATTTCTTCTGCCAAAAATGTTTTTAATTGTTTTGTCATAGTTTTATAAAAGTATTATTAATGATTAAGATTATTGTAAGATGATTATTTGAGACTGATCAAAAGCTGTGATTTTTACTTACGTTTAATTATGATTATAATATTAAGTTTACGTTTAATTATGATTATAATATTATAATTAAAAGATATTAAAATTGTTAAAAACTAGTTTGTTTGTACAAAGTGGAATCTGGCTTTTTCATAGCACACGGTAGCTCTTTCATTGACAGTCTTTTTTTACAATGTTCTCACATGTATAATTTCAACATGAATGATGTAACCAAAAAAAATAATGTAACAAATATTTTGATTTAAAAGAGTGTCGTGGAGTTTCTTGCCCATTCTTTTCCATAGGTACCTATACGCTTTGGAATGGGCAACTAGCTTTATCTTTTTGACTGACCGACCCCTTGACAATTCAAAAGTACCTGTAATTGATTTATTTGAAAAAACTAGTGAAGATCGATATCATTGCGTTAAAATCAATTAATAAAGGTCCTGAAATTGTCACGCAGGGAGAAAACGCGCGTGCATTAAAACTTCAAAAACATAGGGAAGATTTAAAAAATATACGTTTACTGAAAAACTTCGTTTAAATAAATGTGGGAAAATTTTAAGAAAAGTCAGGACTAAAAATGTGAAAAAAACAAAATCCTAACGCGAAATAACTTTAATTTACGAACTTTCCTGTTTGCAAACTCATTATTTCTTCGTCCGGTCGTTGAACTCATAATGATCAGTTCACGAAAAAATTTCAGGAGGCCAGCGATCTTTTATAACTTAATAATTTACAAAATGGAGTCAATATTATTGAAAAGAAGAAAAATAATCTACTACCGACATTATAATAACAGTTTTCGTCAAAAAAACAAATCATGTTATTCTACCATAATATATCCATGAGCTAAACAAGTTATAAATTACTATTATTTCCTGACTTAAACAATCAAAAGTAAAGTTTTCACAGTGAACGAGACTTAGTGACTTCCGACCAAAAAACAATAAAAGAAAAGTTTTAATAATCACAAAGTGACGTTACGCCTGTTATTTGAATATAACGAAGTTGTTTTACTGTTTTATCCTTATAGACAATGAGTTTGAGACCAAAACATTATCTTCGAAATGAAATCTAAAATCTAAACGACACCTGCAGGGCTAATTCAGTTCCACTTGTCAATACAACAAGAAGAATAATGTTTTATGTGAATGGATTTCAGCTGAAAATACTAGCAAATTGAACAATTCTGCGTTATAGCACATTAGGTATAAACTATTCTACAGTTCCTTGGGAATTCTTGCAAAAGAACGTAAATAAATTCTGCTGTACAGACTAAAATGCTAATGGTAGTGTAACGTAGACAGAACGTGCTCGCCGAACACAACAAAACTATATATTTTTCTTGACGTACTTATAAAGTAAAATACTTACCACTTTGTTCTTTTACCAATTGATACTGTGAATCAAATTCTTTAAGATAATGTTTTGTACTAAATAAACAAAACATAAAATTTTCTATACAAAACTAATTTCCTGAGTGCACAAAACTACTGAGAATATTATCAATCTTTAATCTTCATTAATACTAGAGATCATTTATTTTTCACGCATCTAGCTCCCCGATCGCAATTGTGAACTGGCTGGCATCCAAATCGGTTCGCAAAAGAGTGTCTAATAAGCAACGTACAAACAAAAAGCCCTACTTCTTGAGCCATAACTTTGTTTACTCGAGTCAGAGGTAAAAAAATCAATTGTTTGCCGGACAAAAACGATTGTTGGGTATACTTTCTTTTAAGACGTACAAGGGGCGCAAAACATATTTGACCGTTATTCCTCAGGAGACTTTTCTTGCTTTTCGTTTTTTTTTTTGCTTGGATATTAGGGTTAACAACATGGCCGCTCCCTCTCACAGAGAGGTCTACGTCCCAGCAGTAGGAACATTATAGGCTAAATATGTTATATGGCTGCTTGTTTTTCCAAATTCTGGGTTGTGGCGAGTTTCCCCGGTACCTGTTTTAGTCAAAAATAAACCAAGGCTAAGGTTAAGGTTTTATGTAATTTTAAAGATTGACAAAATCAAAGCATTTTTACTATTATCTATCGGTTTGTCAGAAAAGTAATAAGAAAATTAATTGTAATCGTGCTAATCATAAAAATGCATTGTCTTCGAAACTGAACCGACTTGTAAAATTTCAACTTCGTAGGATAAGAGGAAGTGGTTTTCATTCAGCTTGCAAGATTTGACCCAAATATACATACTTTACTAACAAGGCAAGATAAATAAAAGCTTGTAAAAAGAACGGACAAGAAACTTATAATCATGCTTATCATAAATATGCATTGTCTTCGAAACTGAACCGACATGTAAAATTTCAACTTCGTAGGATAGAAGGAAGTGGTTTAAATTCAGCTTGCAAGGTTTGACCCAAACATACATACTAACTAACAAGGCAAGATAAATAACAGCTTGTAAAAAGAACGGACAAGAAACAAGGCTATGAACAAAAATACATAAACACAAGTTCCTAAGCAGTTCATTAGCATCAAAGACTTTTCAAAGCCTCCTCTATTTCCCGGATCTTCCCGGTCCAACGGTTCATGTGGTCAATTATTTGAATAAGTTTATATACCCTATCTCTGTGTGGTGCGCCGCAAAGCCGGTGCTAGGAGAGAACACACTTGGGACCGTCTGGGGACTTATTGCGATTCATAAGTGATGTTGTATAGCATATAATCACGGTTATATTCCCTAAAGGATTAAGGAGATGTGTTTAGTATAGCCACCATTCAAGTTGTGTGATAAGTTCCATATAAAAAGAGGCAAATCTATTGTCACAAAACTGGACATTTACTGAAAATAACTTCATTAAAATTCTTAAGTCAACAAAACAAATCATGTTATTCTACCATAATACACGGCGATTTTTAATTCACTCTTTACCTTTTAGGGCGTGAAAGTACCCATGATTCAGAGCTTTCACTATAAGACCAACTCTGAAATATCGAAAAAAACACCTGCTGTTTCATAAAAAATGCAACAATAATAAATAATAATAATAATAAATAATAAATGTTTATTTCTCAAACAACTTAATACTAGGTTACATAAAAAGAGTTTAGCATCTGTAACCGAACTAGGCAGAGCCTGTATTTCGGTTATCAGCGCCTTTCCCCCCAAGTTATACAAAACAGTAGGTAATCATCATCAAGTCCAAGTACAAGGTATGATCGGTTGTGCTATCTTATAATGAATTTGGTAGGTAAGTATATTTTACATATTATAATTTTCAATTGTAAAGTAATTATGTATGTGTGATTGAGGTGTAGTATGATGTTTTTGTGTGTGTGTGTGTGTGTGTGTGGGTGAATGTGTGTGGGTGAATGTGCGTGGGTGAGTGTGCGTGGGTGAATGTGTGTGGGTGAATGTGTATGCGTGAGTGTGTGAGTGCTATCTTTATACTGTATATAATATAAATATATATATATTTACTGTGATTTTACCAATAGCTGTTCCGTCTCCTCATAACTAAGTTTCTGTAGGAAACAACAAGTTTTTAATCTACATTCCTTTAATGTCAGGGGGTATATATTAATTATTTTGTTTATTTTATTATAAAGGAATGGACCCAGAAATCCGATAAATCTTTGACAGAATCTTGTTTTACATGTAGGTGGCATATTACATATGTTATGTTTACGACGTCTCTGAAGTAGTAGTGGGTTAAATGACTGTTTGGTGTGCTGTTGGAGGATAACTTTAAGTATAAATAGTTGTCTAACAGTTAAAACATCACACAACCTGTAAAGCTTTTCGGTTGGGAAGTCGATTGGATTGAAGGTGCTAACCTTCAGAACAGCTCGCTGGGCTATCTCCACTGCCTTTAGCGTAGTTTTACAGATACCGCCCCAGGAAGTGACACAGTATGTAAGAAGCGACTGACAGAGAGCGTAATATATCTGTTTCAATAGTACGGCATCCGCAACATGACGCAAGTTCTTAAATATAAAAATTAGTTTGCGTACTCTAGAGCTGAGAAGTTTTACGTGTTCCTTGAAGTTAAGGTTCCTGTCAATAAATAATACCTAGGTACTTGATAGAGTTCACGCGTTCTATTAATGGACAATCACAGTTATTTCCCGAAGGGCAATCGTGCGATTTAATATTTAGTCCACATTGGGATCGGGCTGCTTGTTTTATACTGAAACAGACATATTTGGTTTTATCAATATTTAAGGTTAGGATATTTCTCTGTAGCCAGCTTCTTGTCCTATCAAAACCATCCTGTGCTGCCCCGAAAACCTCTTCCCAAGTATCACCGGCGAACACCAAAGCCGTGTCATCGGCAAAAGAGATGATTTTACCCAATTCAAGGTTGAGATTCGTAAGCCCGTTTATGTACACGAGAAATAATGTCGGTCCCAGTATACTACCCTGTGGAACACCATGTGTGACAGGGAAGTAAGCACTCATATATTCACCCACTCGAACACACTGGGTACGTCCAGAGAGGTAACTTGTAAAAAGTTGAAGCTGTGTGGCCCTGATTCCAAGTCTTTCTAGCTTATTGAGTAGCAGGGAAACAGAAATCGTATCAAATGCCTTTGCAAGATCCAGGAAAATGGAGAGACACTTTTTTCCTCTATCCAAATTAGAACTGACAAAGTCAGCAAATTTGTTTACTGCTTGTTCGGTGGATTTGCCTTGTCTAAACCCGTATTGATTTTCTGAAAGCAAGTTATTTTTTTCCAGATATTTAATAAGTCGAGTATTTATAATTTTTTCCAGAATTTTAGATATCGCGGGTAGTATGGATATTGGCCTGTAGTTGTTTATACGATTTCTGTCTCCGCTCTTGTATATTGGGCACACAATGGACCTTTTCAGCAAATCTGGGAACACACCCGACATTAAGCTGTCGTTAAAGATTTTAGTTAGAGGAGAAATAAGAATAGACTTAAACTGCTTTACAAATCTACTGCTGATGTTATCACATCCAGGTGCACTGTCAGTCTTTAAACCCGTGATGAGTTGATCCACTTCCATCTCATTAGTTTCAATTAGGGCAAATGAATTTAGTGTGTTTGTTTGATCAAGATGATTTTGTAAGTGTATGTTTTGTAGATGTGTATTGGACTGTTGAATTTTGTCCGCCAGGGAGCTTCCAACATTTATGAAGTAACTGTTTGCATCATTAAGCGATTGTTGAGGAGAGGATGATAGAGACAGAATTTCTTTTGGGTGTTGGGTTGAGTTTCTTGTGTTAGTTATATTTTTAATGACTTTCCATATTTTTTTATTGTTATTTTGGGCATCACTAATTTGTTTTTTATCGTATGCTATCTTTATTTTTCTCAATAGGTCATTACAAAAGTTTCTGTAACGTTTATAAGTGATCTTTAAGACTACGTTATCCGGTGCTGAGTTTGATTGCAAGTGTAGTTGGTCCCTATTTTGTATACAGCGCAGTAATCCTGGTGTTATCCAAGGTTTTATTATTTTTTGACGTCTAGGTAATTTTAATACTTGGGTATTTTTTTATATGGCCTTTTGAAGGCATTTCGTTAGGTAATTTATATTAGTATTTGGGTCTATTGTCTGATAAAGTGGGTTGAAATCGATTTCTAAAAGATCTTTTGCTAAGCCTATTTCATCTATTTTAGTCTTTGTTGTAATTGCATACTGTCGAGATCTCTTCAAATACATACTTAGTACAACTGGATGGTGGTCAGTAAGGGTTGCATGTGGGACTATAGTTATGGAGGGGCCTTTTGTCTTTATTAGGGCATGGTCTAAGAATGTTTGGCTAGCACTTCGCGTTACAAGGGTATGGGTAGGTAACAGGCCATGTGAAGCCGCTAAGTTTAAGTAGCGTTCTCCCTCTATGCCAATTTTACTAGGGTTGATTGCTATATTTAAGTCTCCCATAACCACGATGTATTTGAATGATGAAACCTTTTGCAGTGTATTGTCCAAAGAAGAGATGAATGGGTCTAAGTTTGTATAGGATGGAGATCTGTACAGTGCAATTACCGCAATACGATTTTCTATAATGGCAACCAAACAATTACTGTTGGTAAATTCTGGTTCCATGATAGATAAGTTTAGGTTATCTTTGTAGTAAATAACTACGCCATCGTTTTGTTTGGGATTTGTTTTAGTTTCAGCATGAGAGTAGCTTGCCAGGTGAGGGATAACTGATGCTTTTTGGAGCCAACATTCAGTCAGAATCAGTATGTCACATTTTAGTTTTAGTCTGTGAAGTATTACTTCTAACCCAGTCATATTACAGCTAATACTTCGTACATTTTGTGTCATAATAAGTAGGCGATCAGACGCGGAAGTAATAATCTTATGACATTCTTCTAAGTTTGCTGTGTGTGACTGGGATACAGAAAACTGATCTATGTCATTCGATAAAGTAATTAAGTCACTAAATGATAAAATGAAAATAAATGTTTTCGAGAATAGTATACTTGGTTAAAACTCAGATTATGGAAAGCACTTGTGTGTTTAAGGTTTAATGTTCTGTAGATAGTTGTTGTTGTGTTTTTGTAAGTGTTGAGTAGTGATGTTGTTTCTAGTGTTGTTGCGTGTGATGGATAAATAATGTGGCTTTTAGTATAATTTAGAGGTGTAGTGTAATAGAATAAAAAATGAATGTATATATAATGTTCTTCGTTTGTGTAACAGTAAGACATAAAAAATATTAAGATTAGGGCATGCATAAAACAAATAATTAAGGTAAAGTAATTACAAAAAAATCCGGTTGCGACGATATCAACATACTCGTAATAAAGTCATGTTGTTACAGTTTTTCGTAGATTGTCTAGGTCGTTGAGATCATTTATTCGTACAAACAAGGAACCTTCGCGTTGCTTGAGGTACACAATTCCATTTGCAGTCCAACAAAAGCGATAATCATGACTCTTTTGGAATTGCCTCGCCATATAAAATAATTTTTGATTCTTGGTTGTTAATGTCTCCGATACATAGAGCGGTTCTAATTGGTAGTCACGGTTGAGATGGGTGGTGTTTAGTTTGCTGCCTTTTTCTTTTGATTTATTAAAATTTTTGATCGCCTTGAGAATTTTCTCCTTCATTAAAACGGTGGTAAAGTCTACAATGACGGGGCTTGAGGCATCCTTTGACTTTATTCTATAAATGTCCTTAATTGAGTTGTGGTCCATATCCACATTAAGTGTTTTTCCTAATTTAACTATTTCGCTATGTAGCGATTCTTTCGTTTCTCCAGTTTGGATAGGTAGATTTCGTACTTCAATGCCAACTCCTCGTGTTTTCCTCTCCAAATTTTCCAGCTTCTCCTCCAACTCTTGAATTTTAGCCTTATCGGCTTGTTTTTCTTTTTCTAGAGAAGATAGTTTAACTAAAAAGTCGTCGTATTTGTTAGACATAAGTTCAATACTCGCCTTAAGTTCATGGAAACGTTTATCTTGTTCGGCGGAAAAGGAGGAGAAAATTTCTTTTATAATTAAGAGGAAGTTCGTGCTTTCCTCATTGTATTTCCTTTTCTTCCGCTCCGTGATGTTGGTCAGTGTGTGCAGATCAGGTTCGGATTCATAATGCTGTATAGGTGACCCAATCGTTTTCGTGGTGAGTACTGGCTTTTCGCTCGAAGGTCCTGGCGTAGTCTCTTTCTGCTGAGGGGCGGGGGAGGAGGGAGGAGGCGTACGTCTCATTTTAAAACGTTCAAATCTACTAGCTAATTACCAGGGCAGCAGATCTATGCAGTGGTGCACAAATGCTTTCAACTTGAGAGGTCTAGTTATCTGGTCGGTGATCGACGAATTCGTACAATATCTTGATCCGTCCAGTATAAGGTGATCCCTGGTGCGTAGACAATGCGTCGCAGGGCGCGATTTGTTTGTATGCGTAACCACTAACCGTGCGTAAGCGGCGATGTGAGAGGGCTTGACTCCGCCCGCTTGCTCTGCAGTGCTCGTGTGAGTGCGTTAGCAATGCTTAGACGTCGATGTAAGTGCGGTTTAGTAGCCCGTCCGTGCGCCGGCGCCGCTGTCACTGCCTCATAAGGGGTTCTCTTAATACTTTATGCACTCCTAGTACTCGAACTGAATTTTTGGTATTTATTTGTTTAAATATAATTAGTAATTTACGGAATTTAAAAAATAAATAAACTTGTACGGAGGACACGTCTAAACGCTTTCGCGATCCAAGGGGAAGGGGATCCGATGAAAATGTATGAAACGGATGTATCTTTCTTTGCTATTTCATATTTGTTCCCATAGTGAAAATTGTTTATAATCATGAGTACGTCCTGAAAGGTTAACAGTGAATTAAAAATCACCGTGTATATCTATAACCAAAGCTTGACAAATAATTACTATTATTTTCCCAACTTATACAATCAAAAGTGAAGTTTTCATATTGAACGGGACACACGTGACTTCCGTCCAAAAAAACAATGAAAGAAAAGTTTTAAGTGTTAAAATTCTCGTTGACGCTTTCCACGACCCGGGGCTGTAAGCTAGAGCCCTACACTCAATAGTAACGCTTATCACTACTAAACTACTAGAGCATCGAGGCAATAATGTTGCATAAGATTGTATCCATACTATCCATTAACGCACCATACAATTTTCCTTCAAAGAGAACCACAAAAATAAAAAAATATTTTTTCCCCTTTTACATTTTATACCGTCGTAACCTGCTTCATTGTTTGTGTTCAGATATCGCCCAGAGTACATACCCTTAGGGCCACCCTTTGTCCCTCTAAGCCCAGCTTTCTCACAGTATAAAATAACCATATAAAAAGAATTTAATTTCATTGAAACCTTTTTTATTCTTGCACACGGTGGGGTCCAAAAATATAATGTAGGTAATGCTTTGGATCTGTGCTTCACCTTAGTTCAAAAGTGTGGTGTGTGTGTTTGTTTGTTTGTTTGTTCCTTCTTATAACGCCTCAATTACTGAATCGATTTCAACTAAATTTTTCAAAGAGCTCGAACATAACACGTGGAAGCTAGGACTTATGATGTTTTTTTATTTGGGCACTTAATGTATTGCGTATGCAGTATGCCCAATTAAGGTAGCCAAAAACAACAACCAGATTATTGACCACTTCCATGTATCTATATGTTTCAAACATTATATTTAAAAGACTAGCGGCTTTGTCCGCGGGATATCTTTATACATTAAAGCCTATGTTCTCAGTGAAAAACTGATAAAATATAACATTCTACTGGTGAAAGAATTTTTTTAAATCGGTCCGATCGTTTTTGAGTTCATTTGTTACAAAGAAAAATACAAATCTTTTCTCTTTAAAACTATATAGTCAAGTAGTATGTAGGTAAAAAAACTATTTATCTACCATGAAGAGATGTAAAACAAAATGGAAGTACGTACACACTACCAGTAATGGCATTACAATGTTAATGATTTCTATCCCCTGTGTCATACGATGGTCTCTTTTCCATAATCCCTTAGGTCCAGCCTAATTATAATTCGTTCCTATGTATCTAAATAGGGCATCGAACTTATGCTTCTTAGTAAACAGATCGGCTAGAGTTCAATAACGATTTATTATAGCAAAAATTGGCATCTTTTTCGAAAGAGGTAGGCAATATGGGATGTTCGTCTGACTAGGCAGTTTGATTCAGTTATTCTGGCTGGTTGGACTGGATTAAAGACGTAAAAAACTAGGTACAGTACGAGACAACTTAGATGTAACATATTCATTTAAATTCTACGAATGTATTTGGTTATATGACTTTACAAGTTATTGCGTTGCGTAAAGACTATTTTCACCTAAAGTAGTCATACAGATTGGAGATTTTGAAGGCGCACTAAGTTCGGATGGTGATCGGTTTTACAAATTTTGCCGATGCTAGGTACATCTATGTTGTGTCGTACTGTACGTCTTCTTTTCCTCCAAATTCAGTTACCGATGAAAAGAAAGAAAATAACTTTTTGAGCTTAATATATTGCGATAGTTTCATTGTTTCCAAAACAAGGAAAGAAAAAACTTGTATTCGGAAAATCTATTTGCTTAAAATCTAGAGGCGTGTGAAAGTTCTATGGGGCGAAATAAACTTTAAAACAAGAATGCTGAAGTTCACCAATATATAACCAGACATGCAATCACGATTACTACATTTTTTTTTGCAATAAAAACAAATCAAATAATAAACGCTCGGATGATTACTCAATTTTCTAGTTAAATTCAATACAGCCACACAATATTACCTTTCTAACCAGCATGTGCCTTCAATACCAAATCGGTCCTCGTGTCGGTCGTTAAAAGATATTAGACACGTGTCTGTAAGCTTCTGCTTAGCACGTGTAAGTATGGTTATTGGTTACATATTGATATTAATCGGACTACGTGGACATTGCTTGCGCTGTAATGTATTCTATAAAGGCGATATTATTTTAGATCATTTTTGACACGTGTAAAGCTGCAACGAAAGTGGGGCTTGTTGCTAAGTAGAATGAGCTGCACGGGTCGATCGATTAGGATAAGCCGCGGTTGGTCCCTGGATGGGTGACCATCTTACAATACTCCTCCAAGCCTTGAAAAGCACGTTATGCCGTTGGTCCCGGCTGTCATTCGAAGATCTTTGACAGTCGTTCCGAGTCTTCAGAAGCCCGAAAGTCTGACAACCAGTCTTACCAAGAGGTATCGTGTTAACAGTAACTGGGTTGTGGAGGTAGGCAAAAAAACCAGCATCAACATAAAAGGAATTTATTATAAACATAAACCTGACTGCCTCGTAACTTCTAGTGGTCGCAAGCGCTACTGCTGAGTATGAGGGCCTGGGTTCGATGCCCGAGTCGGACAAAGTGGTTTTTTCTATCAGGAATTTCTCATTAGCAACCCGGAGTCTGTATTTGTGCCCGGTTGATGTCAATAGACTCGCCACACGGGACTTGAACATTGATGGCAACTGTTACACGGGACTTAAACATAACTGGCGAAATGTGGGTGTCGGGGAAACAAGGCGTGATGTTATGTATGTGTTTAAACCCTTTAAATCTCTAGCACGTGCACAATGCCGATTGAAACATTTTTCATTGTAGAAAAACCTTAACATTTTCTATCTCACGGATTTCAAACCAAAGCGTGTGTGTGTGTTCCCCACGTTTTGAATAAAGAACCACGTGGCCATTTGCAATCCGCTCACGTTGCCTAGATCTATCGTCAGCCAGTAATCCTGGGATGATAAAAATGGCGTCCTGGCTGTTATGGCCTTTTTAGAATTTATTCGTTACAAGCCGTGTGCCCGATGGGAGTTCCCATCGGCAACTTTTCCGGAGCTTGGGGATGAGTTCTGAAAAAACGCTATACCAACTATCTTTTACTTATAAGCATAAGTAACAAACTTCCACGTTTCTAACTTCAAAAATTACGAACTTCCATACAAACTTTCATCCCCTATTTTAGGGGGTGACTTTAAAAAAAATATCCTTTCTAATAGGAAGTCTCGTGCAAAAAATGCTTCTAGACCTTGCGGTTCAGGGCGTGTGTTGTCTTTCAGTGACTGAATATTTTATTTTATTTTTATAAAGTACATCTCTTGTTTAAATTGGCTCATTTTGAATCTTTTTCTTGTTGGCACGAGCCTATGAGTCGAAAATAGGCAGTGATTGAAATTTTGCCGGTCAGCAACGATTAGCATCCGTTTACAATATACCAAAAGATATTAGGGAACTCTCTCTGAAATATTTTAAGTCTAAATTATTTAATGGCTCGTAAATAATACTTTTTATAGTGTAAAGAAATTCTTTGAGAAAAAAGTAAGTGGTAAATATTTTTACTGTTTTACTGATATTTATTTAAATAAATACTGCCTAGATTTAAAACATTGTAAACATTTTAAAATTACAATTATTTTGTTACCAGTAAGTGTAATGAATAAGTAATGACAATTATGTGCAATGATGCTAATTGCATAATAAGGAACTTGTTTTGTTTTTGTTTTTAAAAAAATATTTAAAAATGTAAAGATTATGTATTTAAAATGAAATAAAGGAACTTGGTTTCTTTAAAATATTTGTATGCCAGTTCATGGCGAGACATGTAGATCATATCCCTATTATTAAGACCATTATTGTACCATGTTTAAATGCAAATAAATAATTCTATTCTATTTTATTTCAGTAATCTGACGGCCATCGTCTAGTGGTCCAGCGTGTCTGGTCATAGGAGTGATGTCTGAGCCTGTGGTTCTAGGATTGATTCCCTAGTTAAGCAAAGACTTTTGGGATTTGTCACTAGGTTTTTTTGGATAATCCTTTGTCTGATAGACTCGACCCTGTTATAGGGACTTAAAACACAAATCTAACTGGTGAAATGTAGGTGTACTATAATTCCTGCCAGGGTTGCGGGGGGGTACCGGGATCCTTGGTAACAAGCAACTGAAGGAACACGGGTGGGTTTTAGTCAGTAAAAGCCTGACACGCCCTCCCGCTCCGCCCAGAGCGGGAGAAGTAATTTGATGATTTCCAACAAACAAACAAAAAAAAGGTGTCCTATAATTGTGCATACAGTTTTCACCTATTCTTATGGTGAATTCTTAGATATGGCGTGATGTTATGTGTGTAACATACTCGTATTTAAAAATACACATTATATACCAGTAAATAAGACCTATCTATGACGTAACACATAGATGTTATGTGTACACAAGTGCAATGGTTGGAAACACCAACGACCATCAATTTGATCGCGGCGCAGGATCGTAAACTGTACCCAGTTGGTTTTATACGCCATGAAAACTAGGAAAATAAAAGTAGATTAAATTCGCTATTACATGGGAATGGTTAGAGGGCACAGCGTTTAATGTAACTTTGTTTTAAAAAAAAAATTATCTTCAAGCTATATAATCATGTCAATCAGTCTGCCTAGCCTTTTCCCAACTATGTTGGGGTCGGCTTCCAGTCTAAGAGGATGCAGCTTGATACCAGTATTTTCTTTCTTTCTTTCCAAGCCACGGAGGGGTCTTGGTATCTAAAGATGTTCACCCATCCTCACCATGGTCGCCAACCGCGGCAAGCGTAGCTTACTTGAACGATCGACCCGTGCGGCTGTTAATTCTGAGCCACAAGTCTCCAAGCTATTTAATCTTGTGAAAAGCCTACTGGCTCTCATGCCTCATACCACAGTATAATAAAGTAGCAGTATTATATCTCCACAGTGACCTTGAAATAATTACCTACAGCCAGCCACTCGGTAGATAAACCTTCCGCGTCCGTGCGCTACGCACTCGATACTGTTGCGTTCAAATATTACACACTGAGTTGCGTGTCGTTTCTATGAAGATATAATACTGTTACTTATTTATACTGTGCTTATACATAACTCATCAGTCATGTCATGATACTCAGTTTATAACTTTCTTAACTCATCTCGTTATATTCTTCAGCGGTCATTCAAAACACGCATAAATATTGCATTTAACATTCAAAAATCGTTATGCTTCCTTTATATTCCATAACATTTATTTTAATATTTTCAAATAACGCTACAACTTTAAAACTAACTTCCATACTTTTCCATAAATAATATTCCAATTCCTCTACAGAGATTTCCTTACTTTTATTTTCTTATCGAATAGTGCCCCTTCGACGATATATTCGAAAATATCTTCCGCCGCATCGGATTTAAATATTCATTCCCAAATGGTTTCAGCATCTCTTCCTTCCTCCCATATCCAGATTAAGTTGGTTGCAGATTCCAGGACAGTTTAATTTCTTTCCCTAGAGTGCAGGAAACTCTTTTCTTGGCAGATTTACAGGAGTTTGGCTTCAAGGAGATTTTATTCGATATTTGTACCCCATGTGGCCGATTCCATTTAGAAGAGGAGTAACTCGCATCGCTTAAGCGAATTTACTTATTACTAGCTGCCCGCCCCGGCTTTGCAAGGGTAGCACTAAGTACCTACCCTACCTACCTGCATACCTACTGACACTTACCTACACGTAACTAACGTACAAACCGGTCGCGACTGGTCAATCGTCATTGAGAGGTGAAACACGTGTCGATTTCTTACAGGATTTTTTATGACTCTTACTAAACATATCTACATTTATTGTATTTTTTTGGGTGAGTAGCTGTCCTAATTTAAATGAGCGTTTAAGGTTAAAAGTACAAAATCAAAATTTTGCGGTCCGTGCGGGATTAATTCCATGTCTGTCTCTGAGTGACAGGCTATCGGCCTGTCTATCAAAGCCTATCGGAGCGTTCGCTAATCTGTCACAGGCGTAGTTAGAAGGGTTTCAATCTGCCGTGAATTAGTACACTTATATATACCCCACCTATGTGTGGTGCTGTTATTTGAGGTCAGTAGATTCTTCAATCGGGTCACATTAATGGGGTTCAAAATGGTCGATTAATAATTGAAATTAGCGTCGTGTAAAAAACGGATGGTTTAATGAGAAAAATACTTTAACAATGTAGTGAGTAAGTCTTAAATAATTCTAGTTACAAATCACTATTAGGTGCAGTTAACTACTCATAAAATAAATGGGTGCTTTTGATCACAAAAAATACCTCATTTTTAATCCCTTTTAGATATAGAAGTATTATAACATCACGCCTGCAATTACCGTGGGGTGAGGCAGAGGTGTACCTACCTATAGAATAGGGAATATGCATGTGATTCAAATATGGGTAAAATATTTTTTTTTATAAACTATGTTACTTCAGAATTATGCCTCCATCAATATTTTTGAATAAAATTTCTTTTTGAGCGTGAAATTATTTTTTAAAAAGTCCCAAATAACTGTGGGTAATTCAAATACTTGAAAAGGCTAAGAGCGGATGTGACGTAACAATCCGGGATAACAATCAAAATGTCAATGTCAAGTCAATCAACAAGTGTCAAGTCAATGTCAAACGCTCATAAAAAAAGGAGTGTTTGACGTTGACTTGACAGTTGCTTGTCTGTTTTCACAGACGGTGACGTCACCACACCAAGCGCGCCAAATGGAGGGCGTTTAAATAGCCCGGATCGGTTGGATATTTTTAAACATTTTTTTAACAACTTTAAAATGCTTTTCTGCCGTCGATTTTTTTTTTTACTGTTGTTTGACGATGTAAACTATCGAATAAAAAGATTTAAAAAATACATGCATATTCCCTATTGGAATTGTGCCCAGAATGGCAATAGGCTCGCCCCCTGTTACATGGGACCTGAACATAACTGGCGAAATGTGGGTGTAGCATGAATCATAGACGTAATACATTGTATTCATGAATACAATTATCTTTATTTGAAACATAAAATTTTATTGTAACGTCCAAGTCAAAAATAAAAACTCTCTAATGCAAGTACCACAAAAATAAAGGAAAAGTTAGAAAATAGTTACCGCCACGGAGATTCGATTTTCAAAACATGTAATTCCGTGCACAGCCGTGGCTTCACCCTTAATGCAATACAGCTTATTCGATTCAATTGCAGTGGACTGTACTAGTTACAATAAAAGTGGTGCTCATCTAATAAAAAGAAATACCCTCTATTTAAAAGTTCTCAAATAAAATTCTGCAACTGGTTTGCAGAATAGAAATAATAGAAATAAACCTTGCAGTTATGGAATTACTTTTAGAGATCTCGCGCACTAGAAGGCCACGACCACTGGCCGTGGTCGTGGCTGGTCGATCCCTTATCTAAGGCACCAATTTTGACGATACTATGAGATGGCTTTAGTTTTCACATTCAAGTGTGTCATTTAATAAAAGGGCAATTTTCATTAGGGTTTTCGTAGGGTGCAGGCCTATAAAAACTGTTTTTATTAAGGTGCCACATTTTCATGTAGGTAAATGAAATGTCTTAAAAAATGGTCATAATTTATGCAACTTCTATTAAAACACACAACCAATTTTGAAACTGCAATTTTTCTTTCTTTCTTTCTTTCAATCGAAATTTTATGATCGAATAAAAATAAGCAATTTCGTTCAATACCTCTTCCGTTTCCAATTACTGTAATGAGCTTATTTTATTGAAACAAAACGGATTTTTCCTGAAACAGTCTCCTTAAAAGGTCCATTCCTCGCTCTGCAGTTTTACAGCTATTACCGGATATTAAGGCTGCCGTACACGGTCAGTTCTTCAGTATTATTATATTATTATTCGTTTATTTATTTATTTTCTTATTTGTTTACATTTTTAAATATTTCATAAATTCAAATAAAAATATAAAAAAACATTTAAATATTATTATTATTATTAATGCTTGTTTTTCTCTTTTCAGCTATGTGTTTTTGCAGCCAGGTACTTTTTTTTTTAATAATTTGCTTTGTTGAAACAAAGCTTTTTAGTTGTATTCATTAAAGCACGAGTTGTTCATTAAGTTATTGGTATTTGATACCAACATTGTTATACTTTTTCCTTTTTGTACACCTTCCCCTCCCTTTTTTTGTATTTGCAGATGCATTATGAATATTATATAGACAAAGGTACATACATAATATCGAAAAACATTATCCTCCTTCTGGGTCAGTCGGTCTAAAAGCTAAACAGTCATTCAGTTTAATTTAGTTACACTATCTCATGCACATGAGTAGTGAGATTGCTGTCCCAAATGTCAACTGTCCGTCATAATGGTGGCGGGAAAGCGGATTACGGGTACTTACGTAATTTTGCTCCGTACATTCCAATTTTCACATATTAATTTCATATATCTAATCGACGTCCGTATGTCACTGCAGGGATCCAGCAGAATATCAGCGTCAGGTATATTTGCCTGACACAAATGCTGAGTTTGACTCCCATTTGGTGCAACGTTGAGACGCACACCGCACTTTGTATGTTTCGTTATTTTTTAAACAGTGTCATAGACAATATTGTCATCACTGTGTCTAGTTTTCTTTAATTGTTTCAATTTTTTTTTTTGTATATATTGGCACCTTTGTAGCTATTTATTAATGTAATTAGTTATTATTTAACCGTATTTTTGTATTTTGTGCTGTCTTTTGTGTGCACCAAATAAACGTTTTATCTATCTATCTATATATCATTATCTTAAAAGTATATCAACTGTTTAAATACGGGATTGAAAGTTTGAACGTTATTATTACAATAAAATGTTAAGAGCTGGCTACGAATCGGTCTAGACGTAGCGAATGACTGGAGCACGCATAGGGCTGTCACTAAACTTTTTAGATCTAAAAAAGAGCTGTGGTTACAAGGGTAGGAAACGTTTTGCTAGTAAGGTTGAGGAAATATTGAATTTTAGCATTTAAGACGCTGACAAGTGCTACACCGCGGTCAACCGCATTACAAAAGAAAGAGAAGTGCGATGACACAACACTTGTAATTTATTGCAAAATATGAAGCAATTGTTCATTTACTCAAAAATGAGTTGAGTATCTAATTCTAACTAATGTTATAAATGCGGAAGTGAATTTGTTCGACTGTTACGCTTTCACGCTAAAACGGCTAAACGGATTAAGATGAAATTTGGCACACGGATAGATCATGACCTGGAATAGGACATAGGATACTTTTTATCCCGATATTCCCACGGGATCGAGACTTACGCGGGTGAAACCGCGGGGTGCAGCTAATCGAAAATAGAAAGCAACCAAGTTCTGCATTCAAATAAGACGTTCTTGTTATTAATCAAAATACCAGCGATACAACTCAAGTTCATATGAGTATTGAATGATTATTTCATGAAATCATGACATTTGGCAGTTATACTAACTTAAGGAGTTGTATTGCTGATTCTAATGATTCTAATTCTATAAAGTATTGTATTTTTTACGGTCGCGAATCCCCCTTAGCCTCGTGCCTCGGAAAGCACGTTAAGCCGTTGGGTCCCGGCTGTCATTTGTGGATCTTTGACAGTCGTTACGGGTCGTCAGAAGCCCGAAAGTCTGACAATCAGTCTTACCTAGAGGTATCGTATTATCTAGTTACTGGATTTTGGAGGTCAGATAGGCAGTCGCTCCATGTAAAATACTGGTATTCAGCTGCATCCGGTCAGACTGGAAGCCGACCCCAAAATAGTTGGGAAAAGGTTAGGCAGATTGATTGATGAACTTACTTAGCTGAAGACCTCCATTAGTAACTACAATAAGGTATTCGGTACCTATAGGTACTCGTATATTAAAAAGATTCTAACGACATCTCGAGAGTGCCAGCCCTATAAATATTGCATTATGACCCCTTTATATTGTTATATGTAGTGTGTAACGTGTAAATGTATTTTATTCTCGCGATAACTGTCTGCCAAATAGATATGGCGTCGCCTTATTCTTTTATAAGCAGTCACTAAGACTACATACAATAATATAAAACAAAGTCCCCCCGCCGTGTCTGTCTGACTGAACGCGATAAACTCAAAAACTACCGAACGGATATTCATACCTACGGTTTCCACCATAGATATCGTTTCCACCAATGGACGGACTGATTCATGAGTAAGGTAGGTGTAAGCCAAGTGCGTGTCAAACCACGCACAATGAAGGGTTCCGTAGTTGGGATGAATTTATTCCAAGAACAAACATAACATTGTAGTTTAAAAACTTGTAGGTACTCCATGAAACCATGATTTTGCAACTGCAAATGTAAGTTGGTCGATTATTACTCGGTAACTTGTAGAGCCTACTTATACAGGCTGTAAGGGTAAACACTCTTGTCATTCAAACCATGGGTAGTTGACTTAAATTTAGAAATAAATGACCGAACACAACAAAAAAAAAACGTTATTTTCATTAAAAGATTTTAAAAAGTTTCTATCCGACACCGTGCTCTCTAGCGAAACAGCTGACTGACTGAAGGAGGGGTCGCGCTTGCGGCCGGTCAGGTCACATCCCGCATTCCCTGCTCGTGTTGAGACGCAAGTTCGTTGCCCTAGCGCATAGGGCAACGAACTTACGTCTCTTGTAGTAAAATATAAATTTAAAAAAAGAAAAGAAAAGTTGTAATTTTCCATTGATTTTACGTTCTATAAATGAAACCAAACCACTGGTTGCAAGGATAACGGTGTTTACCCCAACACCCTGTATTAAGCTGTGAAAGTTTTCCTTTTAATTTCGTTATTTAAATATACTACTGCCGTGATTTTTTTCACATATCCAAAACCAACCATTTAGCTGGCAGGGGTGACTCTAGCAAAAATTAGCCTTTTAAATCTTAATATTTCGCAAACGGATCCCTGAATCCAAAAATGGTTTACTCAAACTCAAAATATTAAACATTTGAACACTCTAATATAATGAATGCGCCTCTTTTTGTCAACCTCTAAATATTCCTATTTTACTCTCTAGATACTTAAAAATAAATCAAGTAATAAAAACTAAAACCCAACTACGACTTAAAAGGTATAAACAAAACACCACAGACAGACAAATTAAAAATCTGGAGTCACACGTGTTAGGGCATAAATCGAACAGATTACGTTGTCCGTCTGTGGTGTCTTGTTTATACCTTTTAAGTCGTAGTTGGGTTTTAGTTTTTATTAATTGATTTTTTTTTAAATTCTTTTGGGTTTATAATATATATATATATATTTGAAATGTGCTCATTAATCCTTTTCATTTGATAACCAACATGGTACGATTAAACCATTTTTTTTTTTAAGTTCCTCACTTTATGTCCTCTAGAGGGCGCCATTTTTAATTTAATGTGACTTCACATAGCCTATAACCAGCGGACAATCACGACGCTTCTAACGATACCTCATTTGTCAAATTGTGATAAGTGGTTTGGAAGATACAAGGGAACAGATGAACATACATACATACATACCGGTCAAAATCATAACCCTTCTTTTTTCTTCGCCGTAGTCGGGTAAAAATAGCCAAGTAACTACGACTAACTTGGATGTAGGGCGGTTGCTCACAGTTCTAACCTAACCTAGCCTATTTGGTCAGGGTGCCTAGCTTAGTTACTGCGACCAAGGCCCCTAGCACACGGCGTATTTTAAACCCGTAGACGAAGCGGATTTTAAGAACTTGACTTGAAACTTTGCAACGCGCGTGCTACCGCTCTAACTCTGAGAAAAGGTCAGAAAAAAAAAGAGGGCCAATTAAAAAAAAAATGTTCTTCATTAGAATGTCAATAAGTTTTTAGAGGATCAGATCAATATTTTCCGACGAGAAATATAATAGATATCACAGCTTAACATCAATTAGGTCATTTGCCAAATGACGCTGGCATATGGCCAAACCGATATGAAGCGAACCCGATAAATTCCAACAAACATAAAATGACAGAACGCTGTTGTGCGAAACTTGCCGATACGTGTAACAGAGGTTTAGAATATTTTCAGAATCACATAATTTAAATGTCAGGGAGGCTCAAGCGAGGCGAGGTCCCAGACGTGTCATGAATACATAAATCAAAAAGAAAGAGGTTCACGTACAGCCAACTGCAAATGAAACACTTGTGCTACAAAAATCGTCCTTACTGCTTTGACATAAAAGGGCTGTCAATATCAGATAGTTACCACTGATAGCTGACTGTACTACTATAAATCACATGACATGAGTTTTAGGACATTACCATGTTCACATTTGACTTGGCAAGGAACTAGAATCTCGGAATATGCTGTGCAACAAACAGGATTTTTCTTTTGTCTAATAAGACAACGTAAAAACTAAATGGGGTATCCATTTAGTTTTTTTTTTATTAGAGTATCTATCCTAAAACTATCTTTATTTTTCTATATTAAGGTTGTTGTTGTTGTTGTTTGATGTTCGAAATAAAAACAGTATTCGTATTGTTATTTTCTGCTCAAGGAACTGTGTCATTCAACCATTTTTTTTTTGACGGTGGGAAATCATCAAATGACTTCTCCCGCTCTGGGCGGAGCGAGAGAAGTGAGAGAAAACCCACCCGTGTTCCTTCAGTTGCCTATTGCCAAGGTCCCGGTATCCCTTTTGGACTTTCCCGCAACCCTGGCAGGGTGTCATTCACCCCTGGTCTAGACAATCAGAATTAAAACAACACCATGGTCATCTGATTATGTTATCTTTACATAATTGGATTAATGTAAACGAGACCATTTACACGTCATTTGTATGTGTCTGATGTTTTCTTTTAAGTGGATATCTACAGATTTTGGTAAAAACCATTGTCTATGACTACGCTATTTACCACGCCATATATTTTAACATGTCTCAAACGAACTTTTATATGACAAATATTGTGATAGAATATCATTATTTTCTTCTCAGTGTGTTAAGGTGGCCTCGATCCAGCCAACCTATTCTCTAAATATGTCACCGTGAAAACTTAGGTGAAGTGAACTGTCATTTCACCGGATGACAGCTCACTTCACTGAAGTTTTCACGTGGAGATTCTTACAGAATATCTTATCACCCCTATTACATATTTGGATTTTGGCCTATTCCTAATTTACCATTGACAAATTATCTATTTTACTCTCTCTCAATTAAAACCTTATCAACCGCAAAATTAAATTAATTTCCATTAAACATCAACACTGGAACGACCATGAAAGCAACTAAGTGGAAGGATATTAATTTGAACTTCCAAGTCCACCTTTTGTCTTAATTTCCGGCGAAGGTTGAAGATCCCTTTTCTGTCAGCCATATTAACAAGTTGAACGGTCTCTTCACAATTACAACGAAGTAATTTGCATCAGTCCTGAAACTTTAGGAACTGAACTATGTATAACAAGTAGGTTTCTAAGTGATATATTTTCAAAACAGGTTTTTTTGCGACATAGACATGCGTCCGTCTCATGTACTTTCGGTTTGTTTTTCTTACTTTATTTTATATTATTTTTTTTGTTGTTATTATTATCTAACACTATTTTTTTATTTTATTTTATTATGTATACACACACGCTGTATTATAAGACTATTTTTCATCTGTCACCTCACACCTCAGGTCCAGTTGAAAACCAGCGTCAGGCACTAGCTGTCTGGCATTTTTGCTGAACTGGGCCTGGCCTGGATTTAGCGCAGCCGCGAGGCACACTTTTTTTCTAGGTACCTTCACTTTGAAATTGTTTCTTTTATTTTTATTTTTTTATTCATTTACATGTAGTTCCATTGTGTTTTGTGCCCTGCCTGTGCTAAATAAATGTATTTTCTTTCTTCTTCTTTTCTTTTTTCTTCTTTCTTCTTTGATAATCTGAAATTCAGGGAAAATGTAAAGGCTTTTCGAACGTAGTAGGCGAGTTAATCTGATTACTGTGCTCAGTTAGGATTTATTATTTTCAGAATTTGTCTAGAGGTTACATAACATAACATCACGCCTGTATTCCTTGAAAGGTTAGGCAGAAGTATACCTTTAGCACACCCACATTTCGCCAGTTATGTTTAAGTCCCATGTAATAGTGGGCGAGCCTAGTGCCATCAACCGGGCACAAATCCAGACTTCGGGCTGCTACTGAGAAATTCCAGATGAAACACCCGATAACACGTTGTCTAGAGGTTATATGCAGATAAGACCACACGTTGTATTTATACCAGCTTTTAAGAAATGGCCGCATTCTTCAATGTGTGAAAGAATAATGATAAAACGTCATTAGTCAACGAAAACGAGTTCTTTCATTTTATCTGTAAGTACACACGGCTACACATCAAGCTATACATTTCTAGTATAAGCTGACCTCGTATTGTACGGAATTTCTATACATTGCGAGATCAGCATAAACTGGAAATTTATAGCTTGATGTGTAGCCGTGCTGCCGTGTGTACCAATTAATGGAGATATAGCACGCAGTCATACAAATTTAGTTTCCCACTTCCTCTCCCAAAGCGAAAATAAAAACAATGAACTTTTTTCTTGAAATAGGTACAGTACGACACAACTTAGATGTGGCATTTTGAAAATTTGTATTCATTCATTTCAATTTTACGATTGTATTTGTTTATATGACTTTACAAGTTAGTGCGTTTGCGTAAAGATCATTTTCACTCATAGCAGTAATAAAGATTGGAGATTTTGAAGGCGCACTCAGTTCGGATTTCGATCGGTTTTACGAATTTTGCCGATGCTACATATAAGTTGTGTCGTACTGTATAACAGTATAATATTTCCTTATTGGAAGGAACAACTAAACTAAGTTAAAGTTGTGAGTGGTAATATAATTCCTATAAGAGCGACCCGGAGTCAACATCACACAAAGTTTTCTATTACGTTAGCGCCAAGCATGTGCCAAATACACACGTTTCTCGGAAAATAATTACTGAAGAGTCGTGTAACACATACTTAATGAGTATCTTTAATTAAATAATACACTCTTTTGGACCCTTTCAGGCGTACTTAAATGTTTCGGTGTAATTATTGATGGCTCACAGATGTAAATAGGCAAGTTAGGGTTTGTTTATGCTCCAGAGATATAGGTAAATAGAATCATTCGTATCAGACTTTCCCTGAACCTGTGTCAGTGTTTTCTACCCGGCTGTGTAGCTGTTACAAAGGAGGAGCTCTTGGCTAAGTAATCACAGCCGCACGGGTTGATCCATCAGGTAAAGCTACGATTGCCGGGGTTGGTCCGTGGATGGGTGACCATCTTCACATACCGAGACTCCTCCGTGCCTCGGAAAGCACGTTAAGCCGTTGGTCCTAGCTGATTATTCGTGGATCTTTGATAGTCGTTATGGGTCGTCAGGAGCCCGAAAGTCTGACAACCAGTTTTACCAAGGGGTATCGTATTGCCCAGTTACTGGGTTGTGGAGGTCTGATAGGCAGTCGCTCCATGTAAAATACTGGTATTCAGTTGTATCCGGTTAGACTGGAAGCCGATACCAACATAGTTGGGAAAAGGCCAGGCAGATGATGAAGGTAGAATACTGATGCTGATAAAATTTACTTACCGGCGCACAGCTGTTAAATTAATTTGACTCTTGGGGACCCTGATGGTTTACCGTGGTTTTACCAGGCTCTTTCCTTTTTACTCTTTTTACTTACATTTACGTTAAACGGATGGACTTTGTGGAGGATTCTACGGCTAGAAAGGGGGTGACTACTGGTATGACGGCTAGTAGAGAAGTATGGAAGAAACAGACATGCGCCGACCCCAAATTAATTGGAATAAGGACAAGAGAATGATGAGTACATTAATTAATTAATTACAAACCATCAATTCATATTCTGGGGTAAATAACTTTTCACCTACAGAGAGCTAAATGACATGAAGGATGCATTTGTGCAAATATTATGCATTCAATCACTTGTATCAATAATTAACATGTAATTTTTATTATCATAATGTTTCTTTCTGCCATCAGTCGCTGCTTGGATCGAAAGTGTTGTTACAATTAACTATTCACTTTATTTGAACATTGTTTTTAGTTATAACATTCGTGAAGAAACTAAATCCAAAAAGCATGTTCATTCTTTGCAAATTAAACATAATAACAATGTTACTGTGTCTCCTCATAAATGTCTCATTTTTTGTTCAAACTGAAACAGCAAGAATACTGGCAGTCTTCCCAACGCCACTGATAAGCCACCAGAGTGCCCATAGATCTATAATACACGAACTGATTCATCGAGACCACGAAGTAGTACTTATCACACCACTACCGGAGTACCCTAGAGGAGCATCACCTGACAACCTAATGGAAATCGATGTATCCGAAGTAACAAACGAAGTTTGGCAAGAAAGGTATATTGAAGGAATTTCAGGAAAGGACAAATTTAGCAATGGGGGCTTAAAACATGTTCTACAACTTGTTGCCAAAGTTGTTGTAAAGCAATTCGAAGTTCCTGAAGTCCAGAGCTTTATAAAAAACAATGAAACCTTCGATCTTCTGTTATTAGAAGCCTGGATTCGGCCCACACTCTTCTGGACCTACATCTCCGATGCTCCTGTAGTTACCATCAGTTCTTTTGGCCCAGTTTTTAATGACTACATAAATATGGGTGGTCCAACACATCCTTTGCTATATCCAACATGTTTGCAACATGAAGTCTGGAATCTAAACATCTGGCAAAAAATTGCAGCATTGAACGACTATTGGAAAATGCACTCTATGTATAACGCACTTGAGAAAGAGGAAAATGCATTGGCCAGGAGCCTGTTTGGTAACGTTCCTTCTTTAAAACAGCAGGTGGAAAAGATAGAGATGCTGATGCTGAATATTCATCCAGTTTGGGAAGGAACGCGTCCTGTGCCGAGAAATGTGATGCATTTAGGAGCGACGCACTTGCAGGATAGAGATCGTAAGACGGAGATGACAGAGGTAAGTCACAAGTCTAATCACACGGCAGTTTTATATTGTGAAACTTTTTTTTATTCAGTACGGGGAAGCTCTTGGCCTGCATCTCACCTGAAAGTAAGTAATGATCAGGCCGAACGTATAAACGAGATTCACCCGGAATCTTCAACCACAGAGGAACTGGCTATCGTATCTCTAACTGCCGTAACACAAAAATGCTGTTAACATTGTTGCTATGGCGACAGACTTAGATAAGATGGTTGTAGCTAGCCAGGTGGACTTAGAACAAGCCCTACCACCAACCAAACCGAGCATAAAATTTTGCCCCCACTGGGAATGGTGGCAACCACAGAAACTGAACAGTTTCTAAGATGAACCATAAATCCATAACCATGAGAGAGAGATGATTTTGCCTACTGATGATTTTAAGCCGATTTTTGTTATAAGGCCAACTGCCAGTGCTAGTTTCATCACGTTCAAGTTCCATAATTTACATCAAGTAACTTTAATGTTCCAGGAACTGCAAGAGTACCTAGATTCATCCATGTATGGCGTGATCTACGTCAGCCTGGGCACCAACATACGTCCTTGGATGATACCTGAGCCTACACTACGCAAGCTCATCAGTGCGTTTGGCAAGCTATCTTTCAACGTGCTGTGGAAGTGGGATGATGATGTCATAAACTTGCCATATAATGTGAAGATCGGAAAGTGGTTCCCTCAAGCTGAATTGTTGAGTAAGTATGCTGGTTTTTTCGTAGTTTTCAATCTAGGGCTATTTTCGCCCTTGGTTAAGCTCTGGCAAAACTGAGGCACATCCCGCGCGGGATGCGGGATGAATTTCTTGTATGGAGGTGTTTAAACTGTCGCAATTAATCGCGCGACTTCGCCCGCAGTCGATTCCAGCATGGAATTGTCGGAAATGGCCTTGTTTTTGACCAGGTTTTTGGACAAATAGGGCAACATTCCTGCAAAATGCCTCGCCATAGGTATTCCTCGACATTGTTACTCGTAAAATTTTGCGTTTAAAATCTAGTCGCAATCTTGACTCAGCGACACTCAATGTCAAAAAAATGTAGGGAAAAAGGATTTTTGACAGACTGACACTCAGATTAAAATACAAAGGTTCTTACAAATACGAGAATTGCCCGTCTGTTATCTTTACCAGATAGTTATTTATTGACATTTTACTAAAGTAACCATTACCTAAATACATTATATAATTATACCTACTAACTCATATTGGACATATTTGTAAATCACAATTATTTTTATTTGTCAAGTCAAGAATGACAAGTGAATATTTTTACACCATTATTTGTGGTAGAATGTAAGAACTAACAAAAATAAACACCATACTATGTAAAATTACATTTTTACAAATAAATAAAATTCTAATTCACGAGTAACGAAACTGTCTAGTCAACTCAGCTACAAGCTACAATTTCCAATGAAAAACTACATTCATGTTGCTATTGCACACTCACAGGGCATTGAGATTAGCCTTTACTAGGAATGAGTTTTATACAGTGTTCGCATCAAACAGCTCTAATACCTTTTGCAAAGTTACTTCTCTAATGCATCGTGACATACCAACGGGAAGTTGATACTAAGCTGAAAGCCGACAAGCTTATTGCACTGATCCATACTAAGAAATAAAGTAGCACACGTATAGGATTTATCATGGTTATTGCAAGGAAAAAGAACCTACATTTGAACGTATTTTACCTATAACTTTCTATTTTTCATGATGCATCTAATTTTTAATGGTGCTAGTTCGCTCTCTGGCCAAACAGAATCGAATCCCGCGCGGGATACTGGGCGAAATAAGTTCGCGCCGATTGTGTCAACAAATTAAAACCGAAATCAAATCAAAAGTCAAGTCAAACTAAGCTGAGAATCAGCAGTTGTCCACAGTTTTCGACAGTCCCCCAAAACTCCCACCCTTCACTACTTCCTAATGATTTAGCTGAGAAGAAGAAGTGGCGCAACAAACTCCCCAGCAGCACAGGTGTCTGTTTGCTGGGGAAATTTGTATGCAGGTGTTCCAACTGAGGCGAATAGTCGCGTGACTTCCTACTCATTAAAACAATCGACGCGTGGGATGGCGTCTCGTAGGTATCCCGCGCGTGTAGTGTGACCAAACCTTAATTTTGATTTTGTAGTTGTTTGTGAGTTGTCTTTAGGTCATGATTTTGTAAAATAACTCATACAAAACACAATTTCCTTTTCAGAGCATCCAAACATTCGGCTCTTTATAAGCCAGTGTGGACAACAGTCTATGGACGAAGCAATAGCTGCAGCAGTACCGGTTCTAGGACTGCCACTAGCAGCCGACCAGTGGCGCAACGTGGAGCTACTGTTGCGCCACACAATTGGCAGTACACTCGACTTGGAAGAGGTTGACGATGAGGAGTTGAAGAATATTATTGAACATACTATGAGGAACGAAAGGTGATTTTGAACTTAGTTGTTTCTCGAATAAAAGCCTAAATTCCACTTTGTAAAGAAAAAAAATGTGTTTTTGTCAATGAACGCCACGTCTCTCGATAAAAGTTGATTTACACTGCTTAATACAATTCGAATTAAAAAGAAATTACGTATTCAATGCATTGTATTTTAGCATTACATAATAATAGCTTAGTGTTATATTCTTTTAATGTTACTTCTTCCGATTTGAATTTACTATTTTGCTCAATAATTCGGATTTAAAAAACGGTCTTCCGGAATAATGAGTGACAAATGAACGCGATGATCACGGACGTATTCGCGCAACGATTGCTTTCTATTAGGACACGGAATTAGAAAATAGGGTGTTTTCCAACATTTTCGTAAGCCCTTATAGATATTCTATTCGATGGATATAAAGTCTATTCCTTGCCGGGACTATCATACATTGTAAATCAAAATTCTGTTAATAGGCCCATTATGTTATCTGTGCTAATAGTGACTAATTCTAGCTCTTACCTTCTTATTTCCAGCTACCGCATCAACATGCATCGTCTACGCACAATAATTTTCGACGTGCCTGCGCCTGCGCCGGTCCGCGCCGTCGACGCCATAGAGTACGTGTTACGTCACAGCGGCGGCCATCTTGTTTCACCCACGCTTCATGTCCCCTGGTCCCAATATTTCGAATTAGAATTATTAATCATAGTGAATATTTCTTTATGTATTAGTGCTTTTGTATTGTATAAAGTGCTTTATTTTATGTTTAAGTTGATGGTCAAAAATTTCACGCAAAGAAGGGTAGTTAGAGAAAGTTTTAAAAGTTTGTTGTAAAACAATGATATTATATTAACAGATATGTTATAAGCGCGCAATCGTGAAGACTCGAAAACATTCCAATTGTAACGTTTTTACTTGTAGTGAAATGTAAAATTAATGAAACGTGGGTATGTGTGTTTATAGTTAAATAAATATGTGTGCCGCTGCTGCGCGGAACACTTTTTTCGGTTGTTTTGTGAGTGTATAACATATCTGTTAATATAATATCATTGTTGTAGAACGTTTTGGGGATAATTACTGCAAGAAGAAGTAATTAGGAGTAAGTTTTTGTGTACCCAGATAATTATTTTATTTTATTTACATATCAACCTACAAACTCATGCCTACTAGGCAGAAACTATAGAACGCTACCTGCTACGATCCTTACATACTCCTTTTGCTTTGATTACATTCATACACGCCGGATGCGAGTAATATGCACCAGAGGGCATAGACAAGTTTTTGACATAAGCTTTTCGATAGCTTATGTCAGTCCTATACATTTTTGCCTTTTCCATCATCGTTATAGGTGATAGAATGTTATTTTGTCTAGGGCCTCTGATAGGGATGCAAGAAATGTAAAAAAAGTATCGATATATATCGTATCGATATTTAAAAAAAATATCAATATCGATTTCAATATATCGAAAAAAAATATAGATATACCGGTGGAATTTTCAAAAAAAAAAAATAGTTTATGTAGTTCAAGTTTTATAATCATTTAAATACCAAACTAGGAAAAAAGTACTAATAATTTTTAAGGCTCTGAATTCCAGCGGTTTTAGTCAGCGGCGACAACGGTGGTGCTATTGAAAATATATCGTTTTTGATACATTTCCGATACTTGATATTTTATATCGATACATCGATATATCGAAATAATAAATATCGCCTGAAAATATCGATATATCGAACAAAAAATATCGATATTTCGATATATCGATATTTTTTCTGCAAGCCTAGCCTCTGATCTTTTTGAAGAACATCACCAGTAAGGTTACTATATTTTCCTTTTTGGACGTCTCCTCCCGGCGTTTCCACTCACATCAGCAGTCTTGTAAATACCTTTTGTTAGTCGCCTTTTATTCATCCTATCAACATGACTTACATTTATAAGTATAACCTCAATGTTATTTAATATAATATCATTGCATAACCTTTTCAATTTTCGTCACTATCTACATCTTTTTCTAAACCGTTGTCTTGTGTCATCATTCCTCAGCCATCATTCTTCTACCAATATTCACTTCCATACATAAGCGTAGGCACCTCATAAGCATAGGCATAAGCACATAAGCGTAGGGCCGGAGGAGCTCGTGGCTAAGTAATAACAGCCGCACGGGTCAATCCATCAGCTTAAGCTACGCTTGCCGGGGTTGGTCTGTGGATGGGTGACCATCTTTAAATACCGAGACTCCTCCGTGCCTCGGAAAGCACGTTAAACCGTTGGTCCCGGCTGTCATTCGAGGATCTTTGACAGTCGTTACGGGTCGTCAGAAGCCCGAAAGTTTGACAACCAGTCTTACCAACGGGTATCGTATTGCCCAGTTACTGGGTTGTGGAGGTCAGATAGACAGTCGCTCCATGTAAAATACTAGTATTCAGTTGCATCCGGTTAGACTGGAAGCCGACCCCAACATAGTTGGGAAAAAGCTAGGCGGATTTGATTGACATAAGCGTAGGCACCAGCTCACCCTAATGAACAGTCAGGAGATCCTTTTTGGACATAGACTGATTGGTCACAACACTATTCGATTTATTTCCCGCATTCTCTGTTAATTTAATTTATTTACCAAAATAAGTAAGTACCTATTTATATATTTATATTAAGTAATTAATCCTTGTTTTGTCAATTATTTCGGTAATTTAAAATTGTATCAAAACAAAATAACCATCAAACAATTTAAAATTAAATTGCTGTTCAAACAAATTGCTACAAAGTAAAGTCAGCAGTATAAGTTAATTAATTTTGTTTAATATAAACATAATAATCTTGTTGTTCTTGTTTTATATTCAAAACTTTATACGTTTTGTCTAGTCAGTCTCTTAGCCATTTCGCTGTTTGTGGAATTCGAGATTAATCTACATTTATATAAGAAAAAATAATGTTTTATTTAATACTAGCTGATGGCTGCGGCTTCGCCCACCTGTATTTATATATCTGTGGCCCACGTAGATGTCGGTTATTATATACTAAAACCTTCCTCGAGAACCACTCTATCCATTGGTGAAAACAGCATGAAAATCGGTGCAGTAGTTTTTGAGTTTACCGCGAACAGACAGACAAACAGACCGACTGACGCGGCGGAGGACTTTGTTTTATAATATGTAATGAAGTGAAATGTTTTTTTTTTCTTTTGTATCTGGTATTTTCATTTTTTCTGGTACTCGTATACACGGTGTCTACATCTCTCTTTATCCTATGTCCTATCGCAGGTATGCTGGAAGAGATTCTTTAGAAATAAGCATCACTTTTGTACGTATTTTTCTGCTTCTTTCAGCGGATCTTCCACCGCCAGCTAAACTAATTTAGTTTAGTTAGTTTTTCATACATGTTGGCTTAGCTGGCTAATTTGCGGTGGACGCACACGCTGACCGTACTTACATACTTCACCATATAACAATAATAAGCGTGAATTACCATGCTTCATGCAACACGATAATTCTTGTGACAATTGCATGTCATGCCGCATGATCGTCTAGGGACCGCTTTACAATGTTAAAATTATTGACGTGGCAACGTCTAATAAATCGTTGAACGCCGGCTGCACGCACGAAAAAGGATGACTCATTGTCCCGTTACGATCATTGTCCCGTTACGCCCATTGTAAAGTTACGACTTTACAATGAGCGTAACGGGACAATGAGCGTAACGGGACAATGAGTCATCCTCTTTCGTGCGTGCAGACGGCGTATCGGAGCGAGAGCGCTACACGAGCGAGCGAAAGGCACGATCGACGTTGTCACGTTAAACTATCGTCCGTAAACCGACTTTACAGACAACTAACTTTTTTCATAGTCACTTACCCTCTTATTCATAAACGTTTCTTACAGTTAAAGAGTTGTATAAACGTCGAAAATGTATGGTTAAACAGTTGCTAATTCATAACTTAACTTTAAGCAGCGTTCATGAATAAGGCGGTTAGTTCCTACCTATTCATAAACCAGACAGGCAATAACATCGTTATTAAAGTAATTTCTCATCTAAAACCTTCGCCACAGCCACTGAAATTTCTATTAACACTATATTTCATCCATAAAGCACATATTTACACATCAATAAGCTTACTAAATGGTACCTATTCAGACTTCAGACTACGATCCGCGTTCATACTGACTACGTGACGCGCATTCCGACACTTATTATATTTCTAACTAACTATTATACACACCCCTTTGTCTGCATTCAATCTCTTTATGAGTTTCAACGACCTTGAGGGTAGTTCGAAGACTGGGGTTTGGTAAAATAATAATATTCACGGCGTAAAAACTTGTTTTTTTTTCTTTTCTATTTATAGGGTTCCGTACAGCTGAATATTTTTTTTTCCGTTTTTCTTATTTTGAAGAATAAATACCTATGCAGTATGTGCATGTGTACTATACTACAAAACTTTTCAGTTTATGGTGCTATTTTCAAACTACCGTTTTTTTTTATGTTGGTAAATCATCAAACGACTTCTCCCGCTCTGGGCGGAGCGGGAGGGCGTGTCAGACTTTTACTGACTAAAACCCACCCGTGTTCCTTCATTTGCCTATTGCCAAGGTCCCGGTATCCCTTTCGGACTTTCCCGCAACCCTAGCAGGAATACCAAACTACCAACGCTCCTAACAACAATACCTCCTAGACTCCTACAGTAGGTATAACATAATCTGAGGCACAACTAAAATCACACAAATTGTCAAATCAGCGCCCAATCAACGGATATCTCGACTCACAACAATAGAAGTATCGTGGAACAAGATAACCGAGTTTGTTCGTAATCTCTAATCGCAATCGTCTGAGAAAACTCAGATATTATTGGACCATAATCTAAATGGAGTCGAGAATAAGACGACAGAATTGTTGGGAGAGGAAATTGATATTACGATTACAATAGCAAGTCTGAGTTTGCTGTTATTTTTGCTTATTAGGCAGTTCCCTAACTGCCGTTATTGTAGAGATCTGATGGTCTGTTGGTGAAAGAAAAGTCATGAAGTTTTTGGACCAAAAAGGCCATAAAGGAGATAAGTACATATGTACCAAAATAAACGGTGGGCATAATGAATAGAGTACCTATGTCCTCCAGTTAGGGCGTTTGTCCATCGCAGCCGTCATCAGGACGTCACCGAGAAACGAGATTATTCGAACCGACCGTGACGTCCCGGTGACGGCAATCGTGTGTCCACGTATGGCCTCATAGATAAAACAAAAACCGGGCGAACAGCGACGGTGACGGCAGTGCGTGGACATGTTCGAGCGTGTGTTGGCCCGTCACAAACTCGGGTCGAGTTCCAGCGGTCGCGCCGAACTACTGGAAACTTTGACGGTCAGGATGACGCCGCGGGTGACGGACGTGCGGTGGTCACTTGGCCATATTAAATGTATGTATCGCTACTTCGGCGCCGTCATCTCGTTCTCGGTGATGTCCCGGAGACGGCTGCGGTGGACAAACGCTTTTAGAATCGTCATTACTCTTGTCACCCTGTAAAGAAGGAACAATATAAAACCAAACTGTAAACGAAGCGTACCTAGGTAGGTACCGACCTTTCTACCTACTCACCTATATTTACAACTGAAGCAAAATAAACAACGTCGGTATGTAATTTACATAGCCGTCACGTCTCGCGCCTAATACCGTGTCACGTTGTATAACGGACTAATGAACGCGCATGTCACTTCGTATTCCATTGAAAGACGTAGGTGGTACCCTAATCCGAGTTGTCTGTATAATGTACACATGTTAAAAGAGATTGTTGAGGGAGAGAGAGTGCATACCAGAAAAGAAGGTAAGTAACTTTTTTATTTGATATCGTCTCCCTGATTTTGGGGGGGAAGGGGGAGGTCCCCCTTGTGCCACTCCATCTTGCCAGAGATGTACCGTTATTTTTTCTATCGAATTTCAAAAGTCGAATGAAAATAACCTCAAAATATGTCATCTACCTAACTGCTTTCGGGGAGAGGAGGGAGACACCCCTGTGCCACTCCTTATTTGCGATGCGCAGTTACTTTTTTATCGAATTGCAAAAATCATAATATCTCAAAATGTGGAATTGTTACAGAAATTGACTTTGTTTTCACACATATTAAATTGGGTTCGCAAAGTCGGTCTTTGAACCATTGAGTACGAGTATCTAGAAGACAAGGCGCATCCCTGGCATAAATTTGTTTTCAGTTATACAATATTTATCACACAATACCTTTACCGCCCATAAACTGACGTACTTTCTTTTTTTATTCTAACCTTAACCTTAACCGAAGACAATTTAAGTACCTAACTATTTGATTGACTGTACATTTGCTCGAGCCAGTGGGTCACTAGATCTTTACTCGCTGCGACAAATCCTATCTTCCAATACGATGTAGCCCATAGGATCTGTGTAACTGATGACCCTAACTGTCTGAAACGTAGGCACGTTATGTCAATCAGCAGGGGATCAATTGTTACTGCAGGCGTAGTATGGCGTTTTCTATCTCTACGAAGAATAGACATAGCTTTTTCTATACAAAGTGACAGTTCGTTTCTTCATTTTTAACATCCACCGTAGAAATCTTTCTACAATCTGTCATTTTGTCTTGCATTTCTAACGATCTTTGTCTAGGTCTTTTTATATGTAGACTATTTCGGAAGAAAGTTTTCTATCCTTACTGTCAAAATCACACTGACAACCGATAAATCCTATGATAAAACAAAGAATTCTGAGTCGAATTATGTAAAAGAGTGAATTTCGTAAAAAGTGCAGTTGACTCTTTCTATTTTGCTGCCGTCTCGTACTGTTTACTGTCTACAGGAAACGTCATTTTTGTCTACTCTTCCGTCGACAAAACGGTGCTCATGCTACGCCTGCTGGATTAGGTACCTATATTAGAAAACAGATTAAATACAATAGACGCAGATATATTTAGTAACCTATTCCGCTTGACTATTCTTCAAGAGTCATAAAAACCCTGTAAGAAATCGACACGTGTTTCACCTCTCAACGAGGCATCTTCAGGATGACGACTGAAAATACGATTGACCAATTGCAAACCAGAACGCGACGTCCAGCGCTCGGTGTGATAACATGTCGCGTTCTGGTTTGCAATTGGTCAATCGTATTTTATAATGGATTTCCGCAAAGTCACGCTTGAATCAATTAACTAGAAAACAGATATCTGTTTTCACCAAGTTTTACCTGTGTGAAATAAAGTTCGATGCACTGATGCAGTGATGTTTTAGGAGATAACAAAATCTGTTGTTGACAGCATCAATTGGCAGTTAGCACAATGGTGATGCTACTTTATAAGCGCGTGTTTTCATGATTTCGTTAGTTTTAAAGTTTGTTTTTATTGTTTTATTTCCTGTTCCGTGTCCCTAATAAAATATTTTTCTTTCTTTCTATTGGGTAAGGCAAGTTTCTGCAACACCCAACCCTATAAAAAAGCCAGAAACTATATCTATTGCTGTAGTACCTACTTATTATTTATCTATGAATAAGAATAATTTATTTGCTGAAAATGGGTACTTACAGTGTTTCTAATGTTTGCTGAAAATATGTGTAAGTTTTATTAGTTGGACAGGTACATAATATACATAAACTCTCGCCTTCTTCCCATGTCTGCCTACACCAGGAGAAACTATACAACACCACCCTCCTACATACTCCTTACCTACATACTCCTTTGGCTTCGTGTTTATTGACCGAGCGAGTGAAGCGAGGGAAGCATCTCTGCTTCAAGTCTAGCAAAAATTTCTTTCGTGTCAGTTTGTAAACCACTCCTCTACAGGTCTTATTTTACAACCGATCTGGACGAAATTTGGCGCACAAGTTTAACGTTTTTTTTGTAATGTTTAGAGGTAAGTAAGATATTCTTATGTTCGTACTAAAGTTTACCTTGATATCCTCGATCGAAGCTCAGCCGCTCAGTTGGTCAGGTATTTTTGTTTACCCCGCCTAAGTAAGTTCAACATAACTATATAATATAGGTACCTACATAATATATCTCTCATTAAAATGTATAAAGCTTATCACAACTCAACGAAATTATTAGAATCAGAATAAACAACTCTAAACCGTATTTGATGTTGAAGAGACGATAAATATTAATGTTTTATTCGACAGAGCAGTTTGTTTTCCTTTGCAAATATGTACTCTATGCGATTAATAGGATGGAATGTTTGTCTAAAACGATGAGAAAGAAAATAACGGTTAAATACATTACGTACCTACTCGTCCCAGAGTTTTCTGAACAACCAATAAACAATTTGGAGACAATAATGCGAAATTAAGTTAAAATACTGGCAATAAGGAGTATTTTGAAAGTAACGCTGGAGAGTCAGAACTGACTGGAGCGCCGTAGCTGGTGAGATCACGAATACAAACTGGGATTCAGTTACTAACTCATCTTGTGTAAACACTGCCTTAATTTACTTCAACGATACTATCTCACGCGCCGCTGACAAACACACACAAAACGTTAAAATTAGTCGTAGAATGGCTAACATCCAACCCTGGGTCACACCTGGCTTAATTAGATGCATGAGACAACGTGACAAACTTCATCTTGATTGCAAAGCCAACCCTGAAGATAACACAAAACAACTAATTTATACCAGATACAGGAACTTCGTATACACACTTCTTCGGAATCTCAGAAACTTACATAACAGGCAGGAAATTGAAGGGAATCAGAAAAACCCAAAAAAGCTCTGGATGGCTATAAAAGATATATGTGGATCTAAAACTCATCAAAATTCATCATCGCACCTAATTGCGTCCAGTATTTGCCCAACTTCAGCACTTGACAATTGCAATCGTCATTTCTGTCGGCGAAAAACACGCAGCCAAGACAAACCTAGACAAACTTTCAACCTCTCACCACTCACTAATAGAATCAAACATATCTCCGAGCTCTATCTCACAATCTTTCTATCTGCACCCGACAGACGAAGAAGAAGTGTCCAACATAATACGCAACCTGAAAATAGACAGCGCACCAGGCCCGGACCAAATAACCGTTCCATTACTCATAAATTCCGGAGAAAGTATCATCAAGCCACTTACGCATATCTTTAATTTAAGTTTAGAATCAGGCGTCTTTCCCGACTCCTGGAAAATTGCTGCAGTTTCCCCGATCTACAAAAGTGGTCCTAAAGACATGCCGGAAAACTATAGACCTATAGCCTTGCGGAGTATAGTCTCTAAAATTTTAGAAAAAATTGTAAACAAGAGACTAGTAAATTTTATAGAGAAGCACAACATTGTCTCAGATATTCGGATTTCGACGGGGAAGATCCACCGAAGACGCGGTGTCACTTTTGACAAATCAAGTCTCCCACCATATAGAAAGTGGAGAATGCTGTGTTGGTGTCTTTCTTGATTTGGCCAAAGCATTCGACACCGTTTCAACAGAACTTCTTTTGAAGAAACTCGAAGCAATAGGTATAAGAGGATCACCTCTAGAATGGTTTCGCAGCTACTTAACATCGCGGTATCAATATTGTAAAATAGGCAGTCATCAAAGCAGGTCGCTACCTATCACTTTCGGTGTTCCGCAGGGCAGCACCCTTGGCCCAACGTTGTTTACGCTGTACATCAATGACGTCATAAATCTCTCTCTTAGAAACGCTACAGTGATATCCTACGCTGACGACACAGCCATAGTTTTCCACGACACGTCATGGGACCGGGTATATCGACTGGCGGAACAAGGCCTCTTTCAAATAGCGCAATCCCGAGATACCAACCTGCTGACACTAAACGCTAGTAAAAGTAAATACATTGCTTTCTCCAAAACAACCTCCTCCAGTGCTTCTCAAAATATGTCCTTACAAATTCACACCTGCCCACAGGCACACAATATTGCCTCACACCTGCCACACTATCCCTGTGCATGCACAGTCCTTGAACGTACTTACATTGTACGTACGTACATTGATTGATGTAATCGCTAAACGGGTTTGCTGAGACGGTTCTTGTTGTATTTACTTATATTATCTATTTTTTTATTCCTTTTTTTTACTAGCTTATTTATTAATAGGTACCTAATGGTTAAAATATTTATTGGGTATGTTGAAACTGTTTGTACTTCCCGTCGCTTGTCACTAAAGGTTCATTAGAAAACCAGCGTCAGACAGTACCTGTCTGGCATTAATGCTGAAATGAACCTTTTTGGCGCAGCCGTGAGGCGCACACTATTGTTTTCAAATTGTTTATTTTTTTTTTATTTTGTTATTTGTATTTTGTGTTTCACGAACTGTGTCCAAATAAACGTTATTCTTTCTTTCTTTCTTTCTTACTGACACGGTTAAATATCTCGGAATAACCATAGACAACAACTTAACGTACAAAGTTCACATTTATGCCCTTGCCTCCAGAGTACGAAAACTAATACATGTCTTAAAAAAAACTCCGCAACTGTATTCCTACCAATATTCTGCGAATGATCTACTTCGCACTCTGCCAATCAATCATACAGTACTGTATCTGCATTTGGGGTCGTGCTGGTAAAAGCACATTTATAACGCTAGAAAGGGCTCAACGGGCACTGATCAAGTTTGCACTAAAAAAACCTTTCAGGTTACAAACCTTGTCTACCATGAGTTTCAAGTTCTCAGGGTATGACAAATATTTATACTCCAAGCAACGCTTAAATATCACGCAACAATAAAAAAACGGCCCGACTACAGCGACAAAATAAACAAGCGCGTCTTCAGAGTACCCATACCAAATGCCAAATCCGAATTAGCTAGACGCTGTACCTACTATTCCCATCCTAACACTTACAATAAAGTTTTGAAAATCTGTGACCTAAAGGACTGCTCAACCGCGACCTGTAAGAAAACCCTAACCTTAGCTCTTTTAAAATTATCATACGACGACACTGAAGCCTTAATATAGCGCCTTAATATAGCGCCACACGCACACACCTCCACTCACTTATACACACAAACACACACCCACAGCGCAACCCCAACGTTAACAACTGCTATTTTTATTTATTTTGAGAGTCATAAGAATGTTTTATTTTATTTTCACTTTTATAACTGTGTTTATGGAAAATGTATATTAATTACCTAAAATCCTCAAACTGTAATGTAACCTTTATAACTTTGGTAAATTCGCACTCCAGAGCCACAAGATACAAGCGACGCTTAGTTTGTGGCTCACCGATTATGTTACATTGTATTGTTACTTTTGATGAATAAACTTTATTATTATTATTATTAAATGTCTTTCAACTTGCTCGGGACCCTGGGGTCCCGGACCTTTGGAAGGCGTACGAGGGGCCGAAGCCAACTCGCAGAGGCCCGTTAGACATCCAAAATGAAATGAGGCACCAACCAACGATTATCCCTGTTTGCACTATGCAAGGGCACCCAAGGACATTATTATTATTCCTTTATTTCATTTTAAATACATAATCTTTACATTTTTAAATATTTTTATAACAAACAAAAAAAAAACATTTAAAAATATAAAAACTAGTAGCCCATCGGCATCAGGTTCAGGATCCAGGCTGCCGGTGGTCAGGGCTCTAGGGAGAGGAACCTCCTCACAATGCGTGCCGTATCCAGAAGTACTGCTTTCTGAATCAAGCCCTTGACCCAGCCGCGCAATGAGAGCCTCCTGAGATGTTGGTCGAGGCTATTAGGCCATTGACCGTAACGATTATCGGTACAATGATTGCAGAATCCACATCCCACATGTCGACAACCTCGTGTGCTAAGTCGAGATACTTGATTTTTTTATCTTTCTCAGCTTTCACGAGATTCTCGTCATGAGGGACAGAGATATCAACAATCATTGCACGGCGCTCTCGTCGATCTACCACCACAATATCAGGCTTATTGGCTACAATAGTCCTGTCAGTGATGATAGATCGATCCCAGTACAATGTGGCGTGACCATTTTCGAGAACTGGGTCGGGCACATACCTGTAGTATGGTACTTCATACTCTACAAGGTTGTACTGCAAGGCAAGTTACTGGTGGATAATCCTAGCTACTAGATTGTGTCTGTGCAAGTACTCGCCATTAGCAAGACGAGAACAACCGGAAACAATATGTCGGATTGATTCACCGGGACAGTGGCATGCCCGACAGATGTCAACCGTACCGTCCTTGACAATGTATTTCCGGTAATTATTCGTCATGATGACTTCATCCATAATCGCACAGACAAAACCTTCGGTTTCCCCGAAGAGGTCACCGAAACGTAGCCAGGATACAGACGCCAGAAAGTCTACTTCAGGCCCATGGAGGACCCGGAAAAAGCGTCCGTGTAGCTCTTTGCCTTGCCATACTTCCTTACGATCGTTAGTATCAAGTACTGTAGGTTTGCGCCAGTTCTCTTTCGCCAAGGATAGCGGGGTAAGGCCCTTGTCCACTGCGACCACATCTCGGTGCATCTCCACGTCAGTTTGAAGGAAATATTCCCGGAGACTACAAATCTCGCGGTTGTGGAGGGTTTTGGCATTTAAGAAACCTCGTCCCCCACACTTCCGCGGGATGTACAGTCTCATCACTGATGACCGTGGGTGATGCATCCGATTTGCTGTCAGCAGTGTACGGACCTTCCTATCCAGGGCGTCAAGTTCCGTCTGAGTCCATTTGAGTATGCCGAAAGAATACATCAAAACCGGCATGACCCAGCCGTTGAAGGCTCGCACCTTGTTTCCGCCTGATAAAAGACTATTTAACACTTTATTCAGGCGGCCAAAGAAGCGCTCCCTCAACGATTGTTTCATGTCGGTAACATTGATGCCTAATGCTTCCGACATACCCAAATACTTGTACGTTTCGGTTGAGGAGAGGGATCTAAGGTGTATAGAGTCCGAGAGTTGGATACCCACGGATTCCATAATCCCCCCTCGCTTTACATGCATGACTGCACATTTGTCCACACCAAATTCCATTCTGATGGCGCTACTAAATGTTTCTGTTACCTTCAGTAGCTCCATCAGTCGCAAATTGTTGGGGGCGAAGAGTTTCAGGTCATCCATGTAAAGGAGGTGAGATATCACCTGACCATCTCTTCTCAACCGGTAGCCTAGTCGTGAATCCTCCAGCAGTGTGCTTAGAGGATTCAAGGCTAAGCAAAACCAAAGCGGACTCAAACTATCGCCCTGAAATATTCCCCGCTCAATCCTGATCGGTTCATCGTTCCCCCGTATCTGTCGACATCCTGGATAGAGAAGGGCTGTTCTCCATTGCCCCATACACGACATCAAGAAGGTGCGTAGAGTTGCGTCTATTTTGTACAACTCCAATACCCTAATGAGCCATGTATGTGGCACCGAATCATAGGCCTTCTTATAATCTATCCAACATGTCGACAAATCCTTCCGGGATCTACGAACCTGTTGGCTTATGGCCATGTCTATAAGGAGCAGCTCCTTAGTACCGCGGGACCCATTCTTACATCCATTCTGAGACACAGACATAATTGAGTTGCTGTAAATATGTTGTGCAATTTTTGCTCTAAGAATGGATGTAAGAACTTTATAGACCGTCGGTAAACATGTAATTGGTCTATAGTTTTTAGGTTCCGCAGTACTACCCGATTTATGGAGCAGGTAGGTAACTCCTGTCGTAAAGAACAGTGGTAGCGACCCAGTCTCTAGAGATGACTGGAATTGCGAAGCTAAGCAGGCGTGTGATCTTTGTAGCCATTTAATCCAGAAATTGTGCAGTCCGTCCGGTCCTGGAGATTTCCAGTTAGGCAACGGACGGACCGCACGGGCCACATCCAGAGGACTGATGGTAATGGCCTCCACGTCTGGTATTGAATCACACGCCCGCTCAACAACACGCATCCAATCACCTTCAGTGTGACTGACGGGCACCAACCAGATGCTTCGCCAAAAAGCACACATGGTCTCATTATCCGGTGGACGCGCGTCAATCACACCTTGGGTGGGAGTGGGTCGCCCCCATGCTCTATACACCCACCTTTCATCGTTCTGGAACATGCGGTTCTGAGTGTACCGATCCACCCTTCGCCTATACCGACGGATACGGTTTGCCCATGCATAAACTTTCTGCTTCAGGAAGTCGATGCGCTCTGTGACACAGGACTCATATTCTCGAGGACTAATACTAGTTCCCGAGAACGCCCGCCTCACAAAGCGCATCACCCTTGGGCGTGTGTTGCCCTCCCTGAAGCAGATGAGCTTCCCGATGAGTACCCTGGCCTCATTAATACGACGCTCAATCCTGCACTGCCAGGCTGGCGCGGCAGGTTTCGGTCGTACAGCTCGGTCAGTGTTTGGAAATTTGACACGAGCAATACGACATGCCGCAACAGCTGTGCAATACAAGATTGAGTGTGTATCGCAAAGGCCTGCGCTGCCTTCAATAATATTTGGTAACAGTGCATCCAGGGTACACACCAGTGCTCTGTTTCTTTTATTCATCGGCAAACGTGGTAGCCGTGGTCTAAGGTCAGGTGATGTGAACCGATACTCACGGATCGCATCTTCCAGTGCGCTCCTTAATTCCATATTGCATAGGTTATCTGCACATATAACCCTGGCATCCTCCTCCTCATCATGTTGGTTTTCCCGCAGTGGGGCTTCGGCAGGAGCATGCATAACATGCTGGGATAGGGGAGGGTTGCTAACAGAGCTACTCTGCATTTCCGAGCGTAGCCGATCAAGTGTAGCGTTATCCAATCTATGATTGTTTTGAATGACGCGCACCTGATCCGACAATCGTTGGGCCGAGACGTTAGCGGCAGGTTCAAGCACCTGAAACAGAGAGAGCATCCGACCTCGGTACGCCGTAAGGTTAATTCCTCCCTCGGTAGCCCCATAATATGCGCGCATCACATTTTCATTAATGGACTGGGTCCATCGCATGCGCGACACATTTCCACCGGCAGCGGGGACCCTGTTCGAGGCCTGTTGGCCTCGAGGTCCCAAGCCCGCTGGTGGCCGTCCTCTTCCTCGCCGTTGTGGTGGTATTGGTGACGACGGTGGGGAGAAAAACTCGTCGCTCGAGCTCGACGCAACTGCAGCGACCGGTGATACGGCGCTCACGGTTGCGGCGCGTACCGGCGGCTGCGAGGCGGAGCCGAGCGACGAGTCCGGAGATGGTGGGTGTGCCTGTTGTCGTGCTCTGGCTCTGGTCTGCATTTCACATACTCACATTTTATATTATAGTCTATTACTTTGGATATTTTTATAGTCCGGTTTTGATGGGTTTTTCATATTTATTTACATATGGTTTTTTTTGTGGTTTTTAAGTGTAATGTTGGTCTGGACTGTGAAATTATTTCTATTTTTTATGTAAAAAATGTTGAGCGTAAATTTTATTTTGTGGTGACATTGACAGACGCCATAGAGTATTCTATTATTATTATTATTATCATAAACCTTTAAATTAACTTTAAAAAAAGATTTTTCAAACAAACTAAAATTAAATAACAGTGATGGGCCAACTATGGGTTTTGCTGATCTTTGATTAGCTTTAAAAGTATAGAAGTACTTAGTCAAAAAAAAAAATGTACAGTCACGGACTTTAATTGATGAGCCACCTTCAAACTTTTCGATTTTGCAGTTTCATACATTCACGAGATTACACGATTAAATACGAACTCAAATCGCACGCTCGTAAACAAGTTTGACAAATAAATTACTTTTAATCGGAAATAGTCATATCCATAGAGGTTGACTAATAAGTTCTCAATGATAAAATAAATACAATATTGCATTTAGTTTATCCAATCTATTTGTTACCGACCTCCTTTGAATCATAGCTCATTAACTCGATAATTCTGAAAATATAACTGAAGACAGTGACAGTTGAAATATCGATGTCAGAGACGTTACTTTCGAACTTGTCGTAATGACTATTAATATTTCTCCGTACGCTAACGTTACTATCGCAACAGTAACCTAGCAACGATTGTTTATCGTTGCTAGGTTACTGTTGCTAGACCTGCAATTGGTTGACTTTGGGTAGTCACTTTGCTGTCAAGTTTGTAGTTCTGGCTCTCAGGTTAGCCAACCGGTAAAGATATGAAATATAATTTTCTTCTTTTAATACGAAGACATATGACTTTGCGTGTCGAGAACCGAATAAACCCGATTTGCATTACATGGCTAAAATACGAACAGTGGTACGAACCAGTACGAACGGTGGCTCAACAATTAAAGTCCGTGACTGTATTTACCTACTCAACTACTGGATTATAATATTTTCGTATGCAGATTGAGTACGTCGTTAGTTAAAAGAAGTTTAAATTGTTATCGTATCGTCGTCATCACATTGTTTATTGATTTCCCTTTAAAAAAATACCTACACCATACACATAATATTTTATGGCCATTAAAAACATACCTACCTACCATCCTTCATAACCATTTAAATTCCAGGGAGGCAGAATTTATGGAAAAAAAAGGGGATTAGGAGTGTAAAAATAATGGGTAAGTATCAGAATGTACTTACCTACCTACGGTAATTAAAAAAAACTGCATTTACAAATCCGTTTGCCAGGTCCGTGTTGGTTCTGCTTGGGCGGAGCCCCACCGTGTCCTCTTGGAGGCGATTGGCGGCGTTGACCTCTCGCGTCCGGCTCTGGTCCAGGCCATGGTACGGAGCGAGAGGGCATGGGAAGCAGTCACCTCCTTCTGCGAAGCAGTAATGCTCGCGAAGGAGGAAGCGGAACGCGTGAGGTAGAGGCAAAGTTTGCGCCCTCACGCCCCTAACCGCCGCCGTTGGAGACGCCCTGGGCGTCGGGAATCCCAGGCGGATTCCCGGCCACCATAGGCGCGGGCTTGCGGACGGCGAGCAATAGGTAGCTCGCCGTCCGATTAGGACCAGGCCTGGGTCGATGGCGCGTCGTTTACCACGCGCGCCTCAAAGAGATGTCAGCACAGTTGGCGGGGTCCGCTAAGACCGATGCCTGCCAGGGTTGCGGGTTAGTCCGAAAGGGATACCGGGACCTTGGCAACAGGCAACTGAAGGAACACGGGTGGGTTTCAGTCAATAAAAGTCTGTCACGCCCTACCGCTCCGGCCAGAGCGGGAGAAGTCATTAGATGATTTCCCAGCATCAAAAAAAAAAAAAAAGGTCCGTGTTGGTTGTGGTCAATTTACGAGCGATATTTAAAAAATATTAATGCATCAGCCTTGTTTCCCCGAAGGGTTGGGCAGTAGGTAGGTACATCCACATTTCGCCAGTTATGTTTAAGTTCGCCATGTAATAGGGGGGCAGGTGTGGGTCGCTAGTTTTAAATAAAACAATTTGTCAATATCCGACAGTCTTTATTGTTATTTTAAGTAGCTTAATAACAATGTACAGCGTCTTATATAAACATTTTACATAGTTAAACATTTAGGAATAGAAATAACTAAGGCATCAAGTTACAAATCACAAGAATAATAATCTCTAAGATTTAGACATGAATCGGTGAGTTGTTGAGATAAAAAAAGCCTCTTAAATAAATAATATATGATAGTATGAGAAACTGAAATAATGTTATAACAATGAATATCATTTTCTGAAATAGGGTGTCCTTTTAGCCTCGCACAGTTTTTTTATACACTGATGTTTTTATTTTTTTATGTTTCTGTCATATTAGTTTGTATAATCTTCCTATGAGACTCCCAATAAATACTTATATTCGTGAAATGAAAAGGAAAGAGTTATTCGTCAACTCGTACTACATATCACGGCCCATTTATGACGTTCTTTTGATTTTCTGCAAGTCCTTAGATGGGCCGTAGGCATGTATTACGAGGGTAATTCGTCAACTCGTCCTACATGCCTACGGCCCATCTAAGACGACTTGCAGAAAATCAAAAGAACGTCCTACATGCCTACGGCCCATCTAAGACGACTTGCAGAAAATCAAAAGAACGTCCTACATGCCTACGGCCCATTTAAGACGACTTGCAGAAAATAAAAAGAACGTCCTACATGCCTACGGCCCATTTAAGACGACTTGCAGAAAATCAACGTCCTAAATGTGCCGTAGGCATGTAGGACGAGTTGACGAATTACTCTTTCCTTTTCATTAAACCAATATAATCTTAATGTCAGGAAATAGTTCAGAAATTAATACCGAATAAAATATCAAGGAGCTATATGGTTATTAGGAACGGGCGCACATTTTCCCACTGTATTTTCTCGCGATTTTTCATAAGTCAATTTGCAATGAATAAATGCAGTAACAAGACGTTGTATTTATCTAGACAAGTCGGCAATTATTGACTCAGCTTGAGAATTTGCTCGAAGGACAGACATTGAAATTCTACGTTGCCTTCTCTAGCAATTTCAATGTATAACCTTCATTACTTTCAGATAAAATAGGATTGAAATACTAATGATACTGGTTACTTTACTAGAATCAAAGATATTTCTAACCTTTTAGCTGTGGAGAAAAGTCAATGCTCTTCCAAGTAAAATCAATAGTCGAAATTAATGCATTTGTATATAAATTATGACAAATAGTGCTGCTATTCAAATTCAGCTAACGTCTCATGCAAATATGGAAATATTTCATTCTCGAAACACGCAAGAATTGTCTTTATGATAAACTACATTTCGTAATTGTGTTTAAGAGCATAATTTGAAGATACATACATACATAAACTCACGCCATCTTCCCATGGGGGTAGGCAAAAACTACAGAACGTCTACCTGCTACGAACCTAACATACTCTTTTTGCTTCGTTTACGTAATTTGAAGCATTATTTGAATTTTCTATTTCAACAAACTTCAAGAGACACGAGGTACTATATTTTAGGTATGTTTGCATCGCCACGTTCTCAAAAACCACTGAAATTTTAATGAATTTTACTGACAGATTGTTTCGTTTTTCGTATAGCTGAAGTCACACGTCACTACTAAAAGGACGAAACGATCAATTACAATTTCAATATTGTCAATCACTTCAGTTGCATTTTATAGACGATCATTTTGAGCATCAATCTATAGCAAATCAATCATGTAAACATTGACAGTTGCAATTGATCATTCCGGGGGACCCTTTGCGCTAGGGCGGCCCGCGAAATTCAAATTTTCTTACGTTTTTTGCAATTTGTAGGTCAGTATCAGGTTGTATGTTGATCTTAATATTATTAGCGCTCGTAACAAATATGGATTTATAGAATTATAAACATTAGAATCAGCAATACAACTCTCTAAGTTCATGAAAGTGCCAAATGTCATGATTTCATGAAATAGTCATTCAATGCACTTACATGAGCTTAGAGAGTTGTATTGCTGATTTTAATGTTTATAATTCTGTAAATCCATATTTGTTACGAGCGCTAATAATATTTAGATCAACATACAACCTGATACTGACCTGCAAATTGCAAAAAAACGTAAGAAAAATTGAATTTTGCGGGCCACCCTAGCGCATCAACCTTAAGTCATGTAATTAAGGCATACATCATACAGATTACGTGTGACTTTTGCCTTTTCGTAGTCGGGTAAAAATAATAGTCAGTAGAAAAAATGTACGTCATTCCTAAAAACGTTCCTTCACTTTCAATAAACTTAGGTACCTATAACATAAGTGTGCACGGTCCGGGCGAGAATCACGTCGTTTAAAGGAAGGTCTAAGTGAAACTCATTGTATTCGCATAGCACCCACACTCTAAAGCATTGATGGGGAACTAGTACCAATTTACACAAAGTAAAGCGCCTGTCTGGTCGTGGGTTCGAACCCAGACAGGCGCTTTACTTTGTGTAAATTATTTCATCACCACTGCTCTCAAAACAGTGAAGGAAAATATCGTGAGGAAACCGGCATGTCTTAGAACCAAAAATTCGAAGACGTGTGACATCTACCAACCCGCACTGGGCCCGCGTGGTGGATTACGGCCCACTCCCTCTCACAGAGAGGAGGCCTGTGTCCCAGCAGTGGGAACATCATAGGCTGATTATATATGTATGTATGTAGTACCAATTCAGGACACAATTTGGAGCTTTAGGAACGATAATCTGGAGTTTATAACTTTATATGTTATTTTAATTAATGAAGTTTTATTTGTGATGGAGTCGAAGCTGTATGAATTGACATAACATAACCTCACGCCTGTATTCCCCGAAGGATTAGGCAGAAGTGTACCTATGCCAGGGTTGCGGGAAAGTCCGAAAAGGATACCGGGGCCCTTGGCAACAGGCAACTGAAGGAACAAGGGTAGGTTTTAGTCAGTATAAGTCTGACACGCCCTCCCGCTCCGCCCAGAGCAGAAGAAGTCATTTGATGATTTCCCACCCTCAAAAACAAAACAAAAGAGGTGTACCTATAGTACACCCACATTGGCCAGTCTTGTTTAAGTCCCATGTAAGAGGGGCCATTAACCATGCATGAGGTTCTGGGTTCAATTCCCAGGTCGGATAAAGTGTTATTGGGTTTTTTCTATCTGGAATTTCTCAGTAGCAGCCCGGAGTCTGGATTCGTGCTCGGTTGATAGCAAATAGGCTCGCCCACTATTACATGGGACTTATACAAAACTGGCGAAATGTGGGTGAGCTATAGGTGCCTAACCCTTCGGGGAAGACAGGCGTGAAGTTATAAACGGACCCCTTAGTCCACAGCTAGAGTCCATTAATAGCAGTTTTGTTTCATGAATCCATTATAAGACAATAACCCAAGGTCATCCACTGTCTACTTCCAGACAATACACTACCTACATCAGGGATGGCAAACCTTTGGCACTTACGCTATGGATGGCACACGCGACAAAATCTCTGCGCCCGGAAATACCTACCTATAAAATGTAAGTAACAATAGAATTGTTGTCTTTTAAATGATAGTGCGTTGAAAAGTTAAATTCTGTATATTTTTTGTGTTCTCAATCATCCAATATAAAAGATTTTTATGCAAATATATATGTTTATGTTTTAGCCTAACATTTCTATGGTAGCGGTAGAGCGCGTTCCATCAAATAGTACCTACCTAATGTTGGCTCCACTGTTGTAAGACCAAAAGGAAAACCCTACTACGCTACCTAATAGGTCTGCTTTTTTAAATTGAACAGTGGAGCCAACATTACGGCACATGAACTATTTTATGAAACGCACTCTGACGCAACTTTGCCAACCATTATTTTTAAGACGCAGTTTCAAAAAGTTTGCCACCCCTGATATTACGTCATAAAATATTACAGTTCCATCAGTCTTGTTTGACCTTCAGAATCCATCAATCATGCTACACTTATAGCTAATGTTATGTGAAGCGATGTCTCAAGTGCGTCGATTAGACGAAGCGTTCCGACGTAATAGTTTGACAGTTTACCTACTTGGGGATTTAACACGGAAACCCATTGAGTCTAATAGGGGTGGTAAACATTTTTTTACTGAAAATAAAACGGGTTTACATTTGAAATGGATAAAAGTGACTCAATTTTTTAAAGTTTGCTATTGGTTAAAATTATAAAAAGAAATATTGTCTCACACTCATATCTTTTGAATTTGTATCTTTAATAAAAGCCCATTTTTTTTGACAATGCAGTAAATTTACTTCCATTATGTTTTAAAAAAAACTAACAAATCTTTTTTTTTTCAAAAGTACCTTACATTTGAAATAAAACTGAAGCCTTGTTTACATCTGAATTAATGCCAGTAATTGAAGTCACCAGTAACATTTTTTTGCAAGTGTAAACGAGCCTCAACGCGTAGTCACTTACAAAGTAAAATAAAAAAGTATAAAATTCACATACAAATAAGAATAACCCACACTTTTCTATAATGACTCAACATGAGCCGTTCAAAACGTTGAAATTTATTCAACAAGTAATATTTAGTCTCAGAACAAATTAAAAACTAAGACATAGAAGTGCGAACAATACAGTGAAGCATGGCATAACTACACCTCCGCTCTGTGCATACACGCTCACGCGGACACATTTACAATCAAACTACACCTCACTAAGTGCACACACGTTTACAAAACCGGCCTCACGTCACTGTTGACAGCGCTCTGTCTTGGTTTTTTATTTGTTCTGAATATTTAGTATATTTCTCTACATAAAATATAATAATCATATGTAAATAGCCATCTATTTCAGTATAATGTAAATATGTTATCTGTATATTCTTTTTTAATTATATATATTTTTATTGTATGTGAAGGCACCGCTATTTGTACTGCTTAATATAGAATATATCTCTTAATTTGTAATAACTACATTTTTATTTACACCTATATTAAAACTATTCGCTACTTATTTACATGGCACATACTTTGATTTGTCGTACAAACTCCTTTTTATATTATTAACTAAAATACAATGGGAATAGGTTATTTTTACATGTTTTTAGTAGAATGGCACTGGATTCGTTACCTACGGCCTATAGTTTAATCACAATACTTATAAAAAGTTAATATTTAAACACACCCACAATTTAAAATTACCTATTCAATGTAATTTGTCATCCAACCCTGTGTCAAGCGACTTGATTGGTTGATAATATTTACGCCGCCCAATCAGAACAGCTTACATAGGATTTAACCACAGATTTGATCAGGCTTTCAGATGCCCTAAAAATATAAATTGATGAACAACGAAAAATGTTATCACATTTTTCAACACATAAACAAACACGATTTTCATTGGATAAAAACGATATCGGACCAGATAGGTCCAATATCGTTTTTATTTTTATACCACGACAACGATTGAACTAAACTCTGTCGACCATAAAATGGTGAGTTTGGCAACACACGCTATAAAAGTTACTAGCTCACAAAATTTATAACTTTCAGTGAATATTTAGTACCTAACAACCTACCTATAGTTTTAAGTATATCTACGTTCGTTATGTTCACAAAAATATGTGTTTGTTATTGGAAAATAAAAAAAATACCTAAATTCAATAAAATATATAAAAATAGAAAACGTAGAAATAATTATAACACCATAATCGAATAATATGGAATGGAAATTCATTAAAATAATTCTGGCAACATTCTGAAAAATAATTATTACATTAGCTATAATAATATTTTATATTAATTATTATAACCGTAATCATAAAGAAACAAGTTCAAATAAATTTCATTCAACTAATAAAAATAATAAAATTATAGAATAATTTGGAGGGATAATACAAAACACACTTGACAGTACAGGAATAACTCCAAAACCAATCGAAAACCATTCAAACTTAGATTTTTAGAGATTCCATACAAACTGCAAGGAACTATAGTAAAGGCAAATATAAATGTACAATCTATGTAAGTTATGTACATAGTCACTGGTTAAGGCAAGACCACACAGCCTACATAGAAATTTTTATAGCTTTTTCTGTGTCTATATTCTGTTTTTTAAACTCGTAGACTAATTTGACAGGTGAAAATGTCAAACTCTAAATTGAAAAAACAATAATAATCACTTGTAATCTCAAATTAGTCTAAGACATTAAAACACAGACTTGGCTTTATGCACTTGCACACAACTTCAATTTTTAAGAAAAAAAAAACGTCGATTCGCCTCGGTGGCGTGATATAATACGTTAATATGTATTATTTATACTGTGACACATTTAATTCAATGTAAACTGTGACAAATACAAACAGTAGAATAACTACTATTTTGTCTTGAAAATGTTTTTAAGTCCAAACTTTTAACAGTATCATCCAACTTTTACTATCACAGGCTTTAAACACATAATCGCACTTAAGGGACACCTTTTGAATTTTCGACCTTAATTCCATGTCAAAAAGTTCGTTTTTCTTTGCAACTAAAAATGTCTTGTCTTGACGTCATTCTAAAATCAACTCAACTCCTACGTGTTAAAGTTGACATTAGTATAAGTTGCAAATAATGCATTTCTATTGCGATTAGACCTTCCAAAATAGGTACCAAACATACCTTTTCCATCTTCAATAAAACTTATCCTCTTCGACATCCAAGTTATTCTTATTATTCGGCTGGTTGGAATGTCTTCGTAGCGTGCCGAGCGAGTCGTATTCGTTCGCGATCGCCTTCGGGTACAGCTTCGGGGTCGTGGCTTGGGTGTTGTGGTTGTTGGCGTTGACTATGTTGTTGCTTTTTGATAGGAGGATCCCGCTGGTACCGCCTATGCCTGTGAAGGAGGGCTGGCGTTTCGCTTTGCGGGGCTGTAGGGAAATTTATGGTGTTAGTTGAGTATTAAATCATCGGTAGCCTACCATTGGGGTGATGAAGACTTTCTGTATGTGTGTATGTGTATCTTTACATTCGTAAAGAATAAAGATGTAGAGAATTACCAGTTTAAGTCTGCAGTTCACGGTGGCGCTGCTTGTTAAGGAAAAATGCAACAGTATGACAATTTCGGTACATTAAGTTTTAGTTCTGTGTTTTGCCGCCTGCACAGATAAGTTGGACGCGCTGTATGTCGAGAGCAAGTTGGAAAGTCAGTCCCCTTTGTTATATTTTTCTCCATAGCCTGAGCCATTCCGTTTAGCTTGTCAACATGATAGAAAAAGATGTAGAGGGATGAGTAGCACTGATTAACCCGGTTCTGTAGTAATAAGATTATTATTTCGAATAATCTTATAACCACAACACCGACACCGGCTGTCATTTGTGGATCTTTGACAGTCGTTACGGGTCGTCAGAAGCCCGAAAGTCTGACAACCAGTCTTGCCAAGGGGTATCGTATTACCCAGTTACTGGGTTGTGGAGGTCAGATAGGCAGTCGCTCCATGTAAAATACTGGTATTCAGCTGCATCCGGTTAGACTGGAACCCGACCCCAAATTGGTTGGGAAAAGGCTAGGCAGATGATGAATCTTATTACCACAAAACTGGGTTTATCAGTTGTATAGCAACACCTTTTAAACATGACATTTCTGTATGGAGTTGGAGCAGAAAACTGACCCTTAAGGCCTTAATTGTTTATATTATATAAAGTGGCCGAAAAAATAAGCCATCATGATCATAACTTCCTGGGGGTTCTAGGAAATCATTACAATCGACTTCAGATTCATAAGGGGTCGGTCAGTTGTCATTAAAGACACTATACATTTTTATCAAACAAGTATACTGCGTTCGCAATTTATATATAAACAAACACGACTTTTAGGAAAACCAACTGTAATGCCTACACATAAGGTTCAGTTTGCGCTACATTTTCATATTTTTATGACATTTTCAACAGTACTAGTCAGTCTAAAATCAACTTTTTTACACTGTCATAAAGTTAATGTTTGTTTAAGTGATAATAACATCAATTGGAAACAAGGATTTAAATAGAACTTAGGTACTTACAACTTCCTTCAACGGCACAGTGACGTAGCTATTCTGTTTAGCTGTAATGTAGTGAGGACTCGACGGCACCCTGTTCTGTTTGTTCCAAGGCATGCGGGTACCACGCCTCTGGCAGAATATGACGCCGGCCAGGCATACTAGGCAACCTGATGATAAATCATTTTTATTAAATAAACATGTACTTAACTAGCTTCCGCCCGCGGCTTCGCCCGCGTGTTATGTCGATCAAAAGTAGCCAGGACATAGGCTACTTTAGACATCCCTGGGATGGCATCTATCTCCTGGCCAAATTTTGTCGAAATCCGTTTAGTGGTTTAGGCGTGAAAAGGTAACATACAGACAGACAGACAGAGTTACTTTCGAATTGATTAGTAAGGATTTACAATATTTTTTGTAAACTAGCTGCGCCCCGCGGTTTTACCCGCATAAGTCTCGATCCCATGGGAATATCGAGATAAAAAGTATCCTATGTCCTTACCCAGATCATGGTCTATCCATGCGCCAAATTTCATCCAAATCCGTTCAGCCGTTTTAGCGTGAAAGCGTAACATAAGAAAAACAAATCTTTTCTTTTTATAATATTAAGTTAGACGCAAATTACCTAATAAATTTTCTATTTTCTTTGAATAACTTTGTAGCTTAGATTGTTTAATTACTGCCTCACTAATTAGTATAATAAAATATTTTCATCTCAGGGTAATGAATAATTCTGCAAAGGAGGACGATTAAAATCTAAATTACAAAATAAACTAGTCTTTGACAACGTCGCAAACATCTTATTATTAAAGTATACAACATCTAATTCAGTACTAACAATTAATATTTATAATTATGAAAATTACATAAAAGAAATATGATCAAATATTTTTCAAAATAAACATGTCAAAAAAATGTGGTCAAGATGTGCCTTAACCATTTATGTGTTCCATCCTTGTCAAGGGGAGTGCTAACCGTCTCTCCTTTCAATAGACACAATTAAATTGCTCGAAATTATGCGAGTCTACTAACTTTGATGAAAACTTTACTTGCGCGATCTAGAACATTTTGCTATATTGCCAAGAAATTTCGAATGATTCCTATAAAAATACACAATCATGTAGCCCTTAATATAATCTAATTAATTTATATTCTAAAATCACAAGAAAATCTAAAAAATAAATACAAAAACACCATAAAACAACATTGACTTGACAACTCGCCAACTAGCGCCATCTAGTTTCACATCTACGAACTACGTAGTACATTAAAACTCACCCATGGCGAAGGCAGCGACCACACAGCCTATGATACTGCCCAAACTGAGCGTCTCGTTATTCGACATAGTGACGAACGACGCCATCTCTACGTTCTGACTGTAAGCTGGCATCGCGTATAGTTCTGTTGGAAAATGTGATCATGTTTTATAATTGTGCGGCAGAGATCAAAATAAAATATGTACATTTCTGATTTTCTAACAGGTTTACTGACATTATCTATCAATATGTACAGACAGGCAAATTAATTGTTAGTTAAATTGACACACTACGTCAATTTGCCGTGTTATAGCTATTTCATACAACTATCAAATGACACTTGTGATTTGTGAACACTATAAGTTGGTAGTCAATTGGAAAAACAATTAATTTCAGTGACTTTACAATCTAGGTCTAAGATCAATTAATGTGCTGTTAAATGTACTGTTTAGTAAGCCGCTATGATTGGTTACGCAAAATAACACCAATTAGTTTTATCACAACTTCAATCAACATTATCACATGACATTTGACAACAGATTTATCAGCGGGTAGCATGGTAGCTAGGTAAACATGTCATAGATAACATGTTGATTGATTTGATATATATTATTTAAACACTCACCGTCAACGGGACGTCAACGAGGAACGAGGCTTTAGTAAATGTAATGTCGCTACTTCGGCCTAGTCATCTTTTCCTCGTTGACGTCCTGTTCACGGTGCGGTGGACAAACGGCCATAGTGTTTTCTAGTGTTATGCGTTTAACCTATACATTAAAAGCTTTAACGATCTTATTACAAAACAAGGTTTATCTTTAGACCCAGGTTTAAACCGTCGTCGAAACATTTTTGAATTTAGAACGAGCGTTATTTGAGAAGTTCTAATTACAAAAACCGTAACCGTAAAACAGATTCCCGCCCGCTTACACCACACATCTTTAAGGCCTGTGTTCACCAACATTGAAACCACTGGTTTGGGGCGACAAAACATTAACTATAGCCGCGTGTCCACCGCACGCCGTCACCGGGACAACACGATCAATTCGAAAAATGTCGTTTCTCGTTGACGTCCCTTTGATGATGGCGGGTGGACAAACGGCGTAAGGGGCTAAAATACTCACCGTTATCGATATCCTGGCCGCCCGCACAGCGCGCCACCTGCAGCTGCGCGCCCACACAGGCTCCGGCCCGACACGCGCGCTTCCGCACTCGCTCGCCGCTGGTACAGTCGCCCCATTCGCCCCACTCGCCCCAACCTGCTTCTGAGTCTGAAACAAAGAATCAAAGTTAAAATAGAATTTTTAGGACCGTAATTACTACTACAGTAAGTACTGCCTTTCTGGTATTCAAATGCATCCGGTATTTTGAAAGCCCCAACATTGTTCAGAAATGGCTGGCCCTGGCTAGGCACGACCAGCCTTTTCACAACAATGATGATAATGAGTATTTACAACCGACCCTTTTTTGTGACCTTTTTGCGGGCAATAATTATACCAGACTGAAACATTAAAGATCATTCTGCTTTGAATGATTGAGATGATTGCAGAAATCTGCGACTAGAGCCCGCGCGCGCGCGACTGCTAGTCACCGTTGGTATGTGAGCGGTGAGACGGGGGAAGTCATCGTGGGGGAGGTAGACAAAGGCCAAGCTAACTCAGTCTGCCGATTTAATTAATTTATTTATGACCTATTTATTTTACTTTTTTCGGAAGGCTTACAGTCAAATAACATTATAATAACAATAATATTTAACTAAGTTGCTAATTACAAACCCCCACAGATGAATACAAAGTGATTACCCTCCCTTAGTCTAAGTTACATCTTATCTGTATACCTACTTTATAAGTAAGTAAATTATTTCCTTTCTATTCAACTTAGTCAACGGTGCCCCCGTCTCACCGCTCACATACCTTAGTAGTGACTAGCAGTCGCGCGCGGACTATAGTATTTGGAATGTTATTACTTTTTTGTCAGAGAACTCAAATTCTAATATATTCTCAAACAAAAGCTAATCATACCTGCGCAGTTGTTGACACACACGCGCCTCTCGAGCGCGGCGCCTGCGTCTGCGCAGCCGTCGGGCGACAGACACAGGCGCGTGCGCGTGCGGTGCCCGGCCGCGCTCGCGCTCGCAGCCGCGTCCTTGCACGAGCCACTGCACTCGCTCCAGTCGCTCCAGCATGACCATTCACCTGCATCAAGCAAAATCACAGTTAATAAGAGATTGGTGTAACGCGGGAACTAAAAACATTTTGAATTGTCCAGGTTTTGAGGGTCAAAAGTCTTCGATTCCCCATCTACAGTACACCCACCAGTACAAGCCTGCGTGTTACAAGCGCGCAGCATGTCTGCGGCCCCGTGACACGCGTGTCGCGCACAGCGCCGGCGCCTCTTCTGCTGGCCCCCGCCGCAGGGCGCGGTGCAGGGCCCCCAGGGCCCCCACAGGTCCCAGCCCGCCTCGTCTTCTGTGGACCGTTCTGTTGTGCAGCGCCCCCGGGAGGTGCAGTAGCGTTCGTCTTCGCGGACTAGGGATAACTGGGGAGCGGAAGAAGTGTTGTATATCGATTTAGTTTTTATAACATACATACTAGCAACCCGCCCCTGCTTCGCACGGTTTTGGCGACTTGATAAAACATAGAGAATATAAAAGATCGAGTATTGTATACAGGGTGTTAGGGTAAACACCGTTATCCTTGAAACCAGTAGTTTGGTGTCATTTATAGAACGTAAGATCAATGGAAAATTAAAACATTTTTTTCTTTTTTTTTAAACTACATTTAAACACAAAAGACGCAAGTTCGTTGCCCTATGCGCTAGGGCAACGAATTTGCGTCTCAACACGGGCGGGGACTGCGGCCCTTGACCTCAGCCCTTGACCTGACCGACCGCGAGCGCGACCCTTCCCTCAGTTAGTCAGCTGTTTCGCTAGCGAGCACGGTGTCGGATAGGAACTTTTTAAAATCTTTTAATGAAAATAACGTTATTTTTTTTATTGTTACTCGATTATTTATTGTTTTTATATTTAAGTCAACTACCAATGGTTTGAGTGACAACGGTGTTTACCCTGACAACCTGTATAAGTTTATTCTATATGTAAGTTTATGATAATGTAAATTTATTATACACATAAACCGTAAACCATAAGCCGCATCAAAATTCGTTACGTAGCGTAGTTTAGAAGGAGCAACGCGGTCGCGGTTATAATATTATAGTGCTAAGTTCAAGAACGGATGTGAAAATAGATCTTTTTCTCTCAAAAAATATTTATCATCAATTTATTAGTTCATCAAGAAAAGGAATGGTAACTTACTTTCAGTTGTTCTGGTGATGGAGCTCTGCATTGGAATTTAAATCTCTTTTCTGTGTAGCTTCCGTCTGATCCATTTCCTGTGAACAATATAATATTACGCGATAATTAATAATTCAATTGTATTAGTTCGTTTCGTTATTAGTCAGATTCTCTACCTTAAGGAATTTTTAATGAAGAATCTAACCTAAGTATGTAATTAATCAGCAAAAGATGCCCATGGTCACCAACTGCTGGGCTTGAAAAATATTCTGCATACGTACCAGGTATCTGCACCCAAGGCGTCCAAGCAGTGGCCTTCCTAACTTCACAGGGCGCCATGTCGCACGGTTGCCGCTCCGCACTCAGCCCCTCACACTCGGCCCCTCCGTTCTTAGGGAGGGGGTTGTTGCAGTCCCTTCGCCTCTCCTTCCAGCCTCCCGAGGGGCCGCAGCCAGGGCCACCGCTGCTTGTGCAAGGGGACCAGGGGCCCCAGTCTGACCAGCCACCGTCTACTGCTGCAAGACTTGGATCTGAGGAAGAAGGAATTAACGACTTACAAATAGTGTGTATGAAAGATGGAGTCTGGATGAAGTTCCCATTTAAAAAGTATCACTAAGTATATGAGTCTGTTTTCTTAAAGTTGGCAACATCGTAAATAGCTGTCAAACATAATATTTAATATATGAAATTATGATATATTGCTCAATAATGAATTAAATAATTTAATTATGAATGAATCGAATGTAACCTCTTGAAGCGATGTAGTCTAATGGTTACTATGACACTGGTTGTTTTAATATTGGCAATAAGCTAACCGTTTCAGAAACTTTTAGAGAGGATTTATAGTATGGGTGTAGATAAAAGTCATTAAAGCGCACAGTGGTGAGATAAATTAAGTTTTTTCACTATTAGTTCAAAGAGCCCTCTGAATTCATAATATTTTCGACATATTGTGCTCATGTCGATACAAAATTATAGAAAATGGTAATACAAAGTGTGAATTAATGGGAATAATGCTTTACAGTATTTAAGTGCTTTACATTGTGCATAACTAAAAAATTAATACCTATTTGGCACACATTTTTTTTTATGTTGTGTGTTTACTTGTGCCAAGTGCCAAAAAACATATTTTTGTCTTTCTTTTTTCATACCCAAATAACTCAATACTAACCTGGACAAGGCGGCAGATTGCAATAAACATCATCAATATCGAGCCCCACACAGACCCTGCCGCCGAACTTGGGCTCCGGCGCGGAGCACGTGCGGCGCCGCGACTTGATGGCGATGCCGCACGACGCCGAGCACTTGGACCAGCCCGACCAGCCCGACCAGCCGCCGTGCACCGTGCAGTTCGACACGGATATGGCGGCGCCTGGGGGAACACGTGTTGAAGCTTAGCTTAAGTACTAGTTTTAAAATCTAGTTAATTCCTAGATTTAGAAGAAGTTAATGTTCCAAACTCATGTCTGCATCACGAAAGTTAACATGACATTTTAACAACAGCTTAATTTGATCTGATGAAACTAGGAGTATTTTTTAAACTTTTTGAGCAGCAAAAGGCGAGGGGCGAGGCGAAAATGTGGCGCGGGCGTTGCGCCGCTTCTTTCATATTTCATAGAAAATGTATAGGGGTGACGATACGTGAGGCACATTCTGCGGGGTGCGGGCGAGACGCGTGCGGGGTGCATATGACTTAGTTAATTTTTTTTTTTTAACTTGATGCTAAGGTATCCTACATGGGTAGTTATGAAACGTCAGAAGCTACGTGCAAATTACAAAACCAATCCACGTATGGACCAATGTGTGCATACAGATTGGTAAGACACACAAAAAAACCAAAGTAAGATCTCTCATGGGTTAACATAGGGTTTAGTAGGGCTTTGTGTTGTACGTACCTTCACAAGTTTGTCCGCCATAAGCCGGTCGAGGGTTGTCACAGCGCCGCGTGCGACACATGCACATGTCGGGCTTGTTGTCGTCGTACATAGACACGGATGTACCGTCCTGCATGCAAGGCTCCCACTCCGACCAGGATGACCATCCGCCGTCCACTGTAACAATAGAAGGTTATTTGAAGTTGCATACGGCCTCCGCAGAAATTCACTTTTTATCTCTCTCGCACATTATTGTTCACGGAATGAGCGAGACGAAGTGAGGTGCTGGCGGCTCCGAGGCGCGAATAATGACTTTATTTTATCAAGTAAATGTTACCTGGTCCATCCACAGCCGCACAGGCGCCCGTGGCCTGCTTGAAGGCGGGGTCCGCCAGGCGCGCGCGCGCGGGCACGCACCGCTCGCGCGCGTCGTCCCAGCCGCAGTGCGGGTCGGCCGCGCGCACGCAGCCCGCGCGGCTGCTGTAGCGCGCGCAGCGGGCGCCGGGGATGCGGAGCACTTCGGCTTCGCCGCCTATGTACACTGACATCTAGAAGGAGGAAAGGGGTATTTTACTACTATAAATCATCATCATCTGCTAGCTTTTTCCCAACTATGTCGGAGTCGGCTTCCAATCTAACCGGATGCAGCTGAATACCAGTATTTTACATGGAGCGACTGCCTATCCGACCTCCACAACCCAGTAACTGGGTAATACGCTACCCCTTGGTAAGACTAGGTTGACTGGCTGTTAAAATAAGTATTAATTCGTGTATATATATATACAGGAAATATAAATATATACAGGAATTAAAACTCATTTTAAATATATTACAAAAAAGACAAGCTACTATAATGGCGTTCCTGTGTTGTGACGTCAGATCGCAGCAATACTGTCCAAAAAAATGATACAGTAAACAAAATGACAAGTCTATGCTAGACTCTGTCTAGCATAGACTTGTCATTTTGTTTACTGTTGCTTAATTTTATTCCAGGTTTCGAAAAATCTAATAAAAAAATCCAATACCCTATTGTGACTGAGGACAGCGTGAGACGATCACTGCTAAACATAATAAACATATCTCATATGTTTAGCAGTGAACGTCTTTCCACTGAAAAAATGGTGACGGAAAAGGTCGAAATACCCCTCCTATCTAGACGGAGGAGTATATAAACTATTTACTTATTTAGTAGTAAATATACTATTTTGCCTTGAGAATTTGCAGGGGTAATTTTGGACTGCCTTCTAAGGTTTTCAGAAAAAAACCGGTTTTACCGGCTAAAAGCATTTTTGGGTCCAGCACCCTTTTCACCAGCTTACTGACAAACCCTACTAGTTTTTTCACTTCCATTGCAGAATATCAGCCTCCTAACACTTTAAAAAACATATTCACAAAAAAATACTCACAGTATCCTTAACAAACTGCATAGTCAGAACCTCAAAGCTGTTATTCTTCCCGTTAAGTTTCCACCTCTCGACCAAACACGCGCCATCCAACTTCGGCAGTACTGCCAACTTCAACACATTGCCAGCCTGTGTTGCCACGTATAAAACGAGTTGGTTCTCAACATTCTTAGCGCTGGTGACGTCAACAGTGACGTGGGTGAACCGCTCTGACGTCACTTTGAAGACGGGCTCGCCGGAGACTGGTTGTACTGATTCGTACATTAGGTGGTAGCGGTGGTATTCTATTGCTTCGTGGATTCTGTGTGAAAGAGTTTATGGAATCATGAATAAGGTAATTTCTTATTCGAACCATTTCGATTTACCTAGGTTGTGACCAGAAATTTCTTTAATAGTCTTTGTGGAGCCCAGGGGCTCTGCGGAGCACACTTTGAGTAACACTTAGTCTATCAAATTCCCAGCAGAATCAAAGATCAAGATACCAATTATTCAAGAAAAGGTATTGACTCTAACCAAAACAGTTGTAAAGTCCAAAATGCCAGTTGCAAAGGTCCGCAATCGTTTTTTTTTTGTGTAATCATCTAATTAATATAAATCTTATATTCATTCACTCACTGACATCAGCCTAAACCGCTGGGTCTAAAAAAAGCATTGCACGTAGACGTAAGTTCCTTATAATGAAGGTGAGCACTGACAATTTCACCCCTTAAACGGGTGCGTCATTTTTGTTTATGGGAAATCCCATCCAGCACACAGTTTGTAGATAAATGAAGTCGTAGATTTACTAACCTGGAGTCAGGAACACATTTGAAATGGTCCCTAGCTTGCTTAGAAGGCGATCGTGGTTCCCACGTCGATGTGGGTCGGTCCTGCACTTTATAGGGACCCTCGAAAGCCGCATGGATATCCGACATGCTGTAGATACATACCGCACTGCCGACTATGCTGTTCCTGTAGAAAAAGAAAGGATAAAATATAATAGCATTTAGCGCTTAACATAATAAACCGATACCTATAATTGCCACTAGGGTTCTAAGTGACAGCATTCTGAATTTATTATCTTCAAACTATTGTCAGAAACAAAACGATGTTTTAAATTCGTTTAGAGCTAAACGTATTTAGTGATATGGTGCAAGCAGAAAACTTACAAGCCTTGAACCCTTATATTACAAAGAGTGATTATTTAGTTCACAAGTACCTATATTTTACACTTTTATTCGTGATTTTGTTTATCAAAAAATTACAACTTGTAGAAAATCATAGCAAATTCTGAGAGTGTCCGGCGACTCTCTATTCCATCTTACATGTTCACAAGTGTCATGCTTAGTACCGCAATAAACTTTTTATTTCAATTTTGTTTTTTTTAATGTGGTCAAAATATAGATCACTTGATGCCGGTGTCCCAGCAGTGGGAACATTAAGGCTGATTATGAATATGGAGACGAGCTATGAATTTAACGAAAAATTAACATAACTTGTGATGTGAACGTTTAGACTTGTAACTTTTGATAAACAGGGCACAGGCCTAAACGTTTTTTATATGGATTAGTTTTACCTCCTGAAGCAAATAAATTCCAAATTCAGCCGATCTGTTTCGTTTCGATACAAGCGAAAACATGAAAAGGGTCTGAATCCTGCAACTAAAGTGCTAAGTAGAAGTTAACTTACGCGGGTGTGGTGAACGTAGCAACGAGTATCTTCTCCTGAGGCAGATACTCCACGCTCTGCACCTCATCGTAGTGGAACGGCACGTCTCCTGGCACTGAACATTTCAGCCGAGCCTTGAGGAAGGTGCTCCAACTTTCCTTCATCACCAGATAACCGCCAGGGTCGTTCTTGCAGACGCGGGCGATTCGGGAGTAGATTATCTGGAAATGGTGTATTTGTTAGCAAAACTCGTGGCTAACTAATAACAGCACGGATCCATCAGGTTAAGCTACGCTTGCCGGGGTTGGTCCGTGGAGGCACGGAGGAGTCTTGGTAAGTAAAGATACCATCTTAACATATCGAGACTCCTGCGTACCTCGGAAAGCACGTTATGCCCTTGGTCCCGGCTGTCATTTGTGGATCTTTGACAGTCGTTACGGGTCGTCAGACGCCCGAAAGTCTGGCAACCAGTCTTGCCAAGAGGTATCGCAATACCCAGTTACTGGGATGTGGAGGTCAGATAGGCAGTCGCTCCATGTAAAATATTGGTATCCAGCTGCATCTGACTGGAAGCCAACCCCGACTGGAAAGGCTAGACAGATGGTGATGGTGTATTTGTTAGCATTTGATCTATAAAGCCAACCGAAATAATGAATCTCCACTACATTTTAGGATATGAATGGAATAGAATAAAATCGCACTAAGCTGGTAATATAAGATTATTGTCTTGGGCCAGAAACATACATAATAATAAGTAAAATTATAGCGGAGAAGAGTTAAACATAAACAAGTTGCGGGCGCCTGCGCCACCAAGATTCTCATGTTCAGTACCTTGTCTAGGTCTAGTTTATAACCGTTTCAGCCTTGAGGAATGGATGTTAGGTTGAATTGATTTTGAATTGATGAATTTGAACTACCTAAATATTTGAAAAAAAATCTGCCAGTAGATAGTATTATCGTATGAGAAAACCATATGGTAACCATTGAATACGGGAACTATCTACTCCTTTGTGACCAATAATAAATGCGATGCACGTTATAGGTAGGTACCCATAATAACACCGTAATTACGTTATTTATTCTTTAAAAGAATAACAATGCGATAGATCAATGAATTACGAAGACAATTGGCAAATTGGCAGTGACGACATAATGAGGGTCATAACCTTTTCTGTTGCAAGATATATGACACTAATATTAGATGGGACACTTTTCTTGTTAGCACTAGAGGCCTATACAGGGTGTTTGGTAGAAGAACCGACACAATTTTCTTAGGGACAGGGCGAGTCATAAGACATTAATTTTATCTCCTCATGACTAACATAATTTTAAGATAATGTACTAACAAAATATGAACCTAATAGTCTGAATTAAACGAATTTTATTTTTATTTTATTTTATAAAACATACGTTTTTTCACAGTAATTGAGATATGTTTTCTTCATGTCGTCATATCTTTTTTGTTTGTGGTTGTAATAGAACGTAATAACTTCTGGTGTTATTATTTGCAATGCACATTTAATATACCTACAATTGATTCTATGAAATGACTTAATAATGTGTCTCCAGTCTTGTTCTCTAATTTTAAAATTTATAATAATAAAAAATAAAAATAAGATGTGATAGCAAACAAAACTCCCTATCCCTAAAAAAATCGGTCGGTCCTTCTACCAAACATCCTAGTATTATTAACCTAATAAGGTATGGAACTTCGGACTGTCGTTACAGCGAATATAAATATAGAAACAGTACTGGTTGGTCAATAAATTACTGGTTTCGAAAGAGGAAACGGACTGCTCAATCACTCCGTTGCGTTGAGCAACAAATAGAGTAGAATGACCCTTTAAAAGAGGTTAAAGCAGTCTGTGAACAGACTTTGGAAGAAGATATTCCAGCTAAATGATTAGTTGTAAGGTGACTTGTACTTGCTGGTACACGGGATGACGTCACAAACACGGGCGTTGTTATGTAAACATCTTATTACACGGGGTATGTGTAGAGTACTATGATCTCGTACTAAGCGTGTCTATCTAAGTACCTAGCATGTCAGAAGCGAGTCTCAAAGCAATAAGAGTACCTGCTATGGTTTAGTCTATCGTCAAATTACAAGCAAAGGTTTCCTTCAAAAATCTTATTTTACAATTGCGTACATCATACGCGTGGACGGACGCAAGCGCTACTTCTGAGTATGAAGTCTTGAGTTCGATTCCCACGTCGGGCAAAGTGTAAAGGGTTTACTTTACACCCAGTAGGTACCCAGTAATAACTGGCGAAATGTGGGTGTATTATATGTACACCTCTGCACAACCGTTCGGGGAAACAAGTCGTGATGTTATGTTGTGACAATCAATTTTGTTCCTTGTGTTATCTTTCAGATTATCATATGTACACACGGCTACACATCAAGCTATACATTTCCAGTTTATGCTGATCTCGCATTGTATAGGATTTCCGTACAATGCGAGGTCAGCTTATACTGGAAATGTGTAGCTTGATGTGTAGTAGTGTGTACATTTAAGAGATACCTTTGACAATAGCTGTCGTTGGTCGAGTCTGTAGTATTTACCCAGAAATGCAATTCAAAAAGTTACTCATATTTATGATACCGTACAAGCTTACCTTCCCACAATTCATGAACTCGACAGCAACCTCCCTGAACACGAAGTAGACAAAGCGATCATCTTCGAAGCTGCCCACGAACTGGGGCTCGTTCAGCCAGTTCAGGTCGTACTGGGTTGTGCGGAGCATGCCTGAGTCGTGGTTGGCGGCGCCTTGGCTCCTGAGAACAAAGTTGATATTTTTACGAGATGACAATTATTTAAATCAAGCTATTTTCGGGCACTATCCGGAAACTAGAAAACTTTATTTTCACAATCAAAAGTGCCTCTAATGCTTTGATTTTGAATTTTAAAAACAGTGGAACGTCATGTTTACTACTGCTCTCACCCTTAGATTAATTGAGCATAATGGCTTAGCTTTCTGTTATTGATCATTGCCAGATCCTAAGCAATACCTAGTGCATTGCCATGTTCATCAGACGGCAAATAAAAGATGATGAAAATTAGTTAGGTAATCTACTTTTAATTGCCATTCATTGCCAATACCTATAAAAATCCATTCGAAACAACAGGAAATTAATAATCTCTAATTCCGTATAATATCTTATATTTAGTACAAATCTAATAACAACTCTAAAGGTGGAGTTAATCTAATCAACGCTACTAGGATTGCGAATACAGATAATAAAATGACTCGACACCACACTGATACAAGGACGACAATCGATATCGACTAATAATTTACTGACCCGTATATCGATATCAAATTAGAGCGGTGCCACCTAGTCGTTACGTTTGTGACACTACTAACCTCTTATAGTAGAATTGTGTTTACGACTTGACACAGTTGACACACTAGACCACTATAAAATCTGCATGGCAACTGATTGTAATGTTTCTTCATCGTTGCAAGTAGTTCCTTTTACTAATGCAATAGGGATATACTTGGGTTCTAATAGTATGTTGTCAAATACTCTGACAATCTGATCACCGACCCTATTACTGGCTAGTCAATAATAATTTCTTGACGAACTGCAGAAGAAAGGCGCTGGCTCCTTGCCATATTTAGAAAATAGAAAATCTCATATACCGGTGCTGTTTATGCTTACGTAAAGACACAGCATTCAGTCAGTCCCAGCCAACTTTTGAAGGTTCATCTAGCTGGGGGGCGTCCCACACTACGCTTGCCGACCCAAAGCATTGCTGTTCGGTAGTAAGATAAATAGTTCGCTCAACTATGCATGAATTTGTCTTTAGTGCAGCCTAGCTAACTTCGGGTACAATAACCTACATCTTACTAACATCATCACGATTTAACGAGGGATTACTTCACCAAAAAAAAAATTAAATCAATTTACCTGCAAATAGCTGTGTCGGAGCTGGCGAAGTCGGTAGGAGTACCAGCGTAGTACTCCCCGTTACTGGCAAGGATCGCAGTCACGTTGGAATGTGGGTTGTATGGGCAGTTGGCTACTCCTGTCACCCATTCTGTTACTGTTCTTATTGACTCAATCTGGTGAACAAAAAGGTTACAGTGAATGAAAGTTTGAAGATCCTAGATGCGACTTTCAATGAATGTCCAGTTTGTGATTTATGGAAGACTCTGGCAAGATGATTGCAAGCAGTGATAGCCTAGTGGTGTGACCGACAGACTGCCAAGTCATAGATCTCGAGTTCAAACCCAAGACACGCACCACTGACTTTTCGGATTCATGTGCGTATTGTATAATTACCACTTGCTTCAAACATGGTGAAGGGAAACATCGTGAAGAAACCGGCATGCCTGAGAGATATTTCTCGACGGCATGTGAATCCAAGTCAGAGGCCCATGGGCGGCTTTAAAACTGTGACACCAGGTTAGTCATTAACTACACGAAAACAAGAATATTTCAAGAATCATGAGATGACGGCTGATAGGATTTTAGAAAAAAGATGTTGATCCAACCCCGAATAAATTGGGCTAAGGGCAGGATAATGATAATCTATGAGCTGCTTAACGACTGCTAAACTTTTCACTAAAATCAAACTTGTATAGCCAGTCTTATAATTGGTAAAACGAAATATGATAATATATTTCTTAGATTATTTTAAGATCGTCTCCATGTTTCTTTAACTTGATTTCCAGAACTAGACAAACTGGCTTGAACACCGAAAGTATTAGATAAACATTTATGTGTACCTACATACAAATTCGATTTCAATATTCAAATATTCTTTACATACACTTTACGGCAGCAAGCCTTAAAATAACAAATAAGATTTGAGCGCAGTGTCTTAAAGACTACTTCGATACCGGTTGAACGGGAGTTGTTTATGTGTGTTAGATTATCTGTTCCATCGACTTTTTTGCGTTTGAACAAACCCCGAGATTCGCGAGTGGAGTCGTTTTTCAAAACCCTTTCCTACAGTGTTTGTCCACCGCACCGTGAACGGGACGTCATCGTCAACGAGATTACGCGGCTATAGTAAATATCCTGTCGCTACTTCGGCGTGGTCATCTCGTTATCGTTGACGGCCCGTTCAAGGCGCGGTGGACAAACGGCCTTAGTGCACATTTATCTCTTCATCCTCATCATCTTCAGTGGCTTAGGCTTTAGGCCGTACATTGTCTGTCCGGTAGTTTGTCACAGAAGTTTTTTACTTATTTGCATGCACTATGAGGACAGTTGAAGAAGCAATTTGGTATAAAAGGCAGCTAACTTGCAACTACTAAATAATGCCACATATTTTTACAAGCAAGGGATGGTGATCAATGCTCATTCCTTCACTGTATGGCCTTTGTCTTTTAGGAGGACAGTAATAGACTGTTATTATTATACCAAACTAGCTGACGCCCGCGGCTTCGCCCGCTTAAAAAATTATACACCAAAACCTTCCTCGAGAACCACTCTATCCATTGTTCAAAACAGCATGAAAATCGGTGCAGTAGTTTTTGAGTATATCGCGAACAGACACACGCGGCAGAGGACTTTGTTTTATAATAATGTAGTGATAGTTTTTTTCACTGTACAGAAGAAATCTTAGTGAGTTTAAGTTTAATGCACATACCTCTCGCCAGCTACAAACAGGGCTGAACGCGTGAGTCCCACAAGCGAACAGCTTATGACCATGTAGCAGCAGCACTTTGATATAATTCCGGCAGTCAGGTTCTGTCTGCCCCTTCATTTGGCATAGCTTTGTCTTGTTGAACGGAGCCAGCCAATCAGCACGTTCTAACACGCTTAGACCTCGTAGAGATAGTCTGTAGAGGGCATCCCTAGGAAAAAGAAAATAAGATTAAAAAAAATAAAAAAATTGTGAAAATGTTATGTATGTAGGCGAAAATAAGTACTATATTTTCATTTTAATACAAACCGGCAATATGAATACAATAGGGCCAGTATTAATCTCATAAAAGTTGAATGGTATTTGGAACCGTAATTTTGAGTGTAATAATAATTATTATTCGTTATGAAACATTTATAAAAAATAAGTAAGCTGTTAATAAGGGTCAAAGTAGAAGAACAAATGCATTTTTTTTTAATTTTTGAAACATTCCTAGTTTCTTATCTTCTTTCTACATAAGTATATTTTCCTTTTTTTTCAGGCAAAGGCTTCGAAAATATTATACATATTTGATATAAAAAGAGTTGGCAACCCTAGCTATGATCAGTACCTAATGGTTAATGTAATTCCCCATTTTCACACATTAGAGATTAACCACAATGTTCAAGTGTATAATACAGTACTTAACAACCTGCGTCTTTACAGTGAAAATATGTATTTAGGTATCACCTTAATCCAGCATAATCCAATAATTATAACAAACAGATAGGATAGCAAACACGAATAGCGTACATTGTATCCTTGAATGACTTAGAGGGCGATAAAGTATACAAATCCATCCAATATTTCCACATTATGTTATCGCTAACGACATTGAACATTATCTAGAGGCGAACGTAGACTGCGCGGCGTCAGATTCTAAGTAGGTGAAAAAATGCAATTTCCCTTGCATTTTAAAAACTGTTTTCGCACACGACCTCGTAATCTAATCACCTAGGTAGATCAAATTTTAAATATCTAGGAAATATAGTTACACAAGCAGTAGTAAGAATAATCGGAACACATGTAAGTAACCGTATACTATTCGATTGCCGCAGGATCGAGTATCAATGCAATGCCGTTGTAATCGATAGCGTACAGATAGAACGGTATCGAAATTATTAATGTATCGAGTGTGGTCGCGTACTACATAGTGACTGAGTAAGATTTCGTAATGAGACAAACAGTAAAATAATTAGAACTATATCGGATATTGGAGAATTGGTGAGCTGAAGTACCTTACTAGCAATGAAAATTGAGTACTCGGCAGAAAGCCGAGCTGCGTTGCAGAATTTGCTGATTGCTACGAAATTTTGGCTAACGAGAGTAAAATATGTATAGGTATCCAGCAATGTTTTCCAAATGCCTGATATTATGATACAGACAACATTATGACATTATAATTATAAATATTAGACCATAATAACTGTCAAATTAGAACGATGCAAGCCAATACACCCAACATAAACGAACGTTTGTATGTAAACTTCACACATTTCGGTACTATGATAGACGCGTGCCTTGATACGTGTTTGAAAAGCACATGAACAAACAAAATGGTTTAATAGCTGAGCCAAATATTCACGGTACACATATTGACACTATGTGGCAAACACTGGCACTTCCTGGCGTTTGATCTGTGCCGCTTCGTTTGTACCACAGATAGGGCTACCTTTACTGTTGCTATAGCGGGAATTGTCCAGAATTTGGGCCCTAACTTTTACTTAGAATCGACTGTCTACAAAAATCTTAAATTGCGTTCATTCTTTTGGCTCACTCAATCCCAAAACACATCAGGTGCTTAAAACAGTCACTTTGGCAGAATCATAATTGGAAAATATTATGAATCATCGTAAAATGACACTAACTGACAATTCATAATTATGATCTGCGTGCGATTCTTAATACGAAATAATTCATCTGTTGACAGTTTGCTATGGAGATTCGTAAACTGGTCGAAACAATATGAATTGCTTTTGTGTCAATGTAGAGGAATTGCTAATGACAGCTGGAAATTCAGGAAATAAATTGCTTTTAGAGGAATTGCTAATGTGGCCGTCTTAAGCCCACTGAGCCGATCTGTACTGTAAAAATCTCACCCGAGAAAACTTAGGTGAAGTGAGCTTGAAGTGACCTGTCATTGCACCTGATACTAAGGATTGACACTATTGACAGCTCACTTCACCTGTGCTTTGACATCCTAATTCAAATTGCTGCGACTTTCTAAAACCGATTTTCCCCAAGACAAAACCACTTAATTCCCGTTTTTACCTCTTTGTCGGTAGCAACCCTAGCACTGAACCGAATCCATAGATTATAACTGTAAGTGTTAATACACAATCGTAATAACACTTAGCTAACATTCGTCTTAATATTGAGGAAATTTTCGAGTTCTCAACTTTCGTTTCACACGTGTTACATTAAGTAATTAGGAGTATTGGGTCACGAATTCACGATAATATGTTAAAGAATTCCTTCGGTATTTTAATTCCAGTTACTACTCGAGAGATTCTGCATAAACATAAACTTTATTACGTTAAAGGGTATGTGGACATCTGACTAAAACGTCGTTTACACGCTTAAGTCCAGAGTCCCAAGACGAAGTGACATTCTATCAGCGTTATCGATGATGGAAAAGGCAGAAGTAGCTGAGAGCTAAGAGTAGCTGTTTCGCCACCTCATGATAAGTTTGGATTAAACTTTTTAGCAGACAACTCTATTCCATTTCTGCACCCTTTTTAGGATTCCGTACCCAAAGGGTAAAACGGGACCCTATTACTAAGACTCCGCTGCGCTGTCCGTCCGTCTATCATCAGGCTGTATCTCATGATCCGTGATAGTCAGACAGTTGAAACTTTCACAGATGATGTATTTCTGTTGCCGCTATAACAACAAATACTAAAAAAACAGGAAAAAATAAATATTTAAGGGGGCTCCAATACAGAAAACGTGTTTTTTTTGCCGTTTTTATAGATAATGGTACGGAACCCTTCGTGCGCGAGTCCGACTCGCAATTGACCGGTTTTTTAAATTTGATAGACAGAATTGTTGGTAAAATAGAATAACTACTACTACTTTCGTGGCACTGAGAAATTGGAAATCGAATCCACAATCTCCAACTTGGCAACCTCTCGGACCAGTAAACCTACGAGACGATTACTAAGTATTTCTAGATCAAGAATCTTAAAGAAGACCTAGAATCTCCCTTCCCTATATGGAAAACAAGTTCCTATGTTCACGTTAACTTTGCAATGTAAAATAACTACTTATGCTATTGCAATTTTAAGATCGAGCTAAAGATAGTAACTGTATCTGAGTTGAGCAGGATCAATGAATCTCTAGTCGGCCTTGATTTGAAGTAACGTGGCCGGATTTACGGTTTACGAATTAGGTACGGTAGAACCTGAAATTGGCTTAGATGAGGATTGTGAGAGCCCAGAACAGGACGATTAGTTCTAGAGAAATTCTGCCCTGATTTTACTGGTTTAAGATATGAAGCCGATTAACTTTCTACATAAAGTTTTGAGATGAATTAGTAATTAATTAGTACTAGTAAATGACTAACTAGTTAGCTGTCTTGATTCGTGGTACCGCACCGCGTGTATCATATAGTCGATCTCGTTAATGCTTTATCACCCTCAGATCGAACAGGCCCGTGAAGGGGCTTTTGGCTCAATAATAACACCCGCACGGGACCGAAGGTTAAGCTCCGCTTACCGCGGTCGTTTCGTGGATAGGTGATCACATTTGGGAAAAGGCTAGGCAGATGATGACCCTAAGATTGAATGTCGCTTGAACCTCATAAAACGACAAGGTCTATTTGTGTATGTGGGTGGGAGTTTCAATTTAGATCCCGCGCCATCACTGAAGTCCGGCGGAAAATTGTGGAAATACATTTTTTTGTGCAATTTAATGCAATGACATAAACACTAGCGCCGCATCAAAAGGACTTCAATGGTGACTCGGACTCTAGTGGGAATTGTTGTCAAAAGTGAGAAAGTAATTACAAGGATCTTTTGGCGATCGAATGACGTTGACAGGCGCTGTTAGTAAACATTTAGTAACAGGAGCTGTTAGTGCAATTGTTTTGTGAAATGTCACTTTAAAACAATTCAAAAAACAAGATGGCTGTGCGCCTGCCTTGTGGCTAAATAGATTAGTCAACCGTACTGACTTGAGTGCGCGAAGTCAATACAGAACTGGGTTGAAACTAGTCTACACGAGCCCAGTTCCAAGTCAGTTCTGGACTGACTTACTGTACTGTCACATTACTGGGCTCCTATAAACCTGGCTCATACCTATTTAGAATCTTAAGGCGCATAAGGTAGCACTGCCTGTCGTTCTCGCGATATCGCGCCAGTATGTACGAGCCTTTATAACCAAGAATCTCATCATCATCTGCCTAGCCTTTTCCCAACAATGTTGGGGTCAGCTCCCAGTCTAACCGGATGCAAAGTCAAAGTCAAAGTCAAATAATTTATTTCAAATAGGCACATATATGGCACTTTTGAACGTCAAACAAAGAAATAGAATTGATTCTAGTATGGAGAAGAATGGGCAAGAAACTCCATTGTTACTCTTTTAAAAATGTTTTACAATATTTTGTATACATTAATTATATAATTATATGTGAAGACGATGCACCTACAATAAGATTACTGTACTACGAAAGGTAAAAAGAATTATAAATGGAGCAATAATGAATAAATTAATTACCAGATACATGGTGCTCACATATTTACAAAGATTGTAAAAGTATACGATATTACAATAGTCCTAACATTGTTACAAGTAATACTAATAAGTCAGTGCGTGAGTTTAAGTAATGACAGAGTGTAAAAGTCTATGACATACAAATAATAAATAAAAAACTAAATTAGCTATCAGTTTGATTTTGTCCAGACACTAAATCGTCCTATGGAGCAAGACCGTTGTTGTTTCCAAGCATTCTTATCTTGGATATAATCCTCTAATTTGTAATAAGCTTGTTTACAAAGTGTACTTTTTATATGAGTTTTAAATTTTCTTTCATTTAATTGCAATATATCACAAGGTATTTTGTTATGGCATTTAACGCAGTACCCCATAAAAGATGTTTGTACTTTAGCTAATCTGAAAAATGGTTGATCTATTTTATCTTTATTTCTAGTATTAAAATTATGCCTATCACTTATGTTATTAAAAAGATTTAAGTTTTTTCTTACATACATAATATTCTCATAAACGAATTGGCAAGGTACCGTCATGATATTAATCTTTTTAAATAGTTCCCTGAGAGATTCGCGGTGACATAGATTATAAATGGCTCTGACAGCTCTTTTTTGCAAAATAAAAATGGAGCTGAATACCAGTATTTTACATGGAGCGACTGCCTATCTGACCTCCACAACCCAGTCACTGGGTAGCACGATACCCCTTGGTAAGACTGGTTGTCAGACTTTCGGGCTTCTGATGACCCGTAACAACTATCAAAGATCTACAAATGACAGCCGGGACCAACGGCTTAACGTGCTTTCCGAGGCACGGAGGAGTCTCGGTATGTAAAGATGGTCACCCATCCACGGACCAAACTCCAACCAAGGATCTTTATATTATAACCAAGAATCTCATACAATATGTATAAATACATTGGTACATTTGTATGCCTCCCATTTATCGTCAACCCACCTAATTCTGAGTAAGCACACATAAAACTATATTTCACATTTTATGGTGCATACCTAATTATTTATTCCGCTAATTAGTGCGCAGAGGTTATTGTATAATGTAAATATCGCAATAATATTATATATTTATTGGTCAATATCGATCCAGTTCGTAGTAAATGATATAGTTTGTACTAATGACATTTAATTACTGTTTACCACGTTTCATTACATAAAACTGACACGTATCTACTGACCCAATACATCTACAAACTAGGTATTTACTTAATTACCTAGATTTAATGGCAGAGATTTAATGGCAGTTAAATACAGATGCCTTGAACTGACTTAGATCTATCGACTTGGAATACAAATTACTGAAATACTGACTACATTTCGCATTTTTTTGGGTTTCGTACCTACCTGCTGCATTAATTTTGAAATAAATAATTATAATGTTTAAGTTGAGGATTGATGCGAGGTTCTGTTTCGCGAAAACATGATTACATAAAATTTTCTCGATAGAATTCATTATTTTCACAGTAAAAAGCAATTACCTAAACTATTCGAGGCTTGAGAGCCGCCAGCACCCCACTCCGTCTCGCTCGCACTCAGGCCAAGAGTAGCATGGTGCGAGCGAGATAACATTTTAGGTAGGGTAGGGGAAGAAACCGAAATATCATCAGGAGATTTAACGGTGACTTAAAATTGAGTTGTTTTCGCGTATTCTGCATTTCTGCCACAATTCTCATATTCAGAGCATCATATAATTATAAAGTAAACTTATGAAAGATCAATAAGGACATTAAAATGTGTTTCAAATTAACCTAAATCATTGGCGAGCCAAAAAGCCTTTTAAAAACGCGTATTCGTTGCTTACCGCGCGACGGATATCGAAAAGCTCTCACGGTAAATATACAGTATGTTAACTAACAAAGGGTGTTCCCGTTAACCTGCAATAGTATAGGGTGTATACATGCTAAAAAATATACTACTTACCATTCAAAAAAAAAAAAAATATATTTTTATTTTTGTCGTGAATTGTGGCGTGTACAGAGAGTTTATTTTCCGTAACAATTTAATATTTTTTGTGAATATTTTACTACACAAAATCAAAAAAAAACATTTTTTTTTTTATGGTAATATTTTTTTAGTAAAAAGCGGCCAAGTGCGAGTCCTCGCACACGAAGGGTTCCGTAAATCCAAACCCGCCGAATTTAACAATATTTTCTATAAAAACGCCAAAAAAACGTTTCTACCCCTTTCATTTTTAACTTTATTTTATTTGCTGTTATATAGGGACATAGTAGTACACATTCAGTGAAAACTTCAAGTGTTTACCTATTACTTTTCAAAAGATACAGTGTGTGACATTCGGACGGACAGCGTAGCCTTAGTAAAGGCTCTTACATACTGGCGCGATTCGCCGCGCGACGCGAATTTTAACAATACAATTTCTGAGAAAACTTCACGGCGAACAATACGGCGGCGTCGCGTCGCGGGGCGAATCGCTCCAGTATGTAAGAGCCTTAATAGGGTTCCGTTGGCAACCTTCAGGTACAGAAACCAAAAAAGTTAAAATAAACGGTAATTGGTAAGTGGCAGCGGTCCGGCAGGGTAACAAGCTGTCGAGGTGATAACACTATCTTATATCATCAGGTGAATGACTGCATGTTTGAACAAGTTATTAGAGTAAGCACTGCTATCGCATTAAAAGGCTGTTAAAGTACGATAACGATTTTTTGTTAATGATTTAAAATACGTGTGGTTTTTGTAATTTGAAGTTTGTTGTTGTGAGGTTCAGTATCTCTTTAATTTGTATTTTGTTTCGTTTCTTTTGATCATAATTATAATAAGTATTAATAAGTATCAATTGGGATAGTATTTTTACTAAGTAAGTATAAGTATGGAAAAGTTTTTTCTGTTTTTTCATCAGTTATTTTGTAATTTTGTTTTATTATTTTATCGATCAACACTTTTCTCATTTTACTAGATTTAGTTTAGTGAAACGACATATCACTGACATCATTACAACGCCCATTATAACATTTTGTCATATCACTAAACATTTTTAGTAAGAAGACGTAATAAACAAGAATATGCGACATCTACCGTGATTTCATGGTATCCCTAGGGATTTCGTGAAATCCCTGGTTTCCTCATTTCTCTGCAACATATATTTTTTTAGGTAAAAATTAATAATTACAAGGTTTCTATGGGTTTGTTCATTTCATTCAATTCAAAAACAATTGTTGGTAAAGCTAACAAAAAAAAAAAAAAAATTGTTTATATATAGCAAGCTTTTAGAAACTCGTTTAATAGGTACCTAACTAAAATCTCGTAAAATTCGATGCATTACACACAAGTACAGTCCCTTGAAATTCCCCTCATAATGTGAAGTCTTATAAGTTCTATAACTAAAACATAAAGTAAGCTTACTGTATAGTAAACTACTACATTATTCATGGACGTCCTATAACTCTACACTGAGATAGCTTTATCAATCGATTTAAGATTACAACGCCCCCACAGTTTATTAACCCACCATACTCGTAACACTTGAGATTTGAGATTGCATCTATTTCCATTACTCGTGTATTATTGAATCATCATTATGATTTCATTATTATTAAAACTCAAACTACTACTAAGCACTATCGTTCATTATCACTAACTATTGTTTAAATGGCGAAGGGTTCAATTCGGGATATATATTTTTTTTTTAATTTTAAGTTTTGAATGAGGTTGACTAGAAGACCATACTTAATGTTATGATATGGCAACATTTTAATATTATGTATTTTTTTCGAAAAAAAAAACGATTTTTTATTTTAAATTACAATTTTTTTTAGCTAGTATGTAGGTTACCTACAAAACTTACCACCAAAAATAATCAAAACAACATTTCAAAACCGAAGCATCTTTTAGTCATTAAATTAAGTTTCAAAATTATTGGCACTATAAAACAGAATCCATGGATTGGATAGCAGTTCTTTGTCAATTAATCTATGGTAGCTTTATGATTTTATGACGATTCGAGTTCGACCTACAATGTAGTTAAAACTTCATCAAACTTCTATAAAATTTACACCACGAGAGATAATTAAATGATCATTATAAGAAGCAATAAAGTGTTTATTAAACCAGCATTAATTATTGGAAACTAGAATATTATGGGGAATTTCAAGAAAGTTTTATCACTTCTTAGATGATTAAAGCCTTCTGAGCTTGGCTAGACTTTAATCAAGACAAACTCTAGAAAAGTTACCTATTCAGGCTTCGAAGAGTAAGGCGCTAAGCAAACGATGGACAATTTCTCTGTAGACAATGTGGAATCGTATGGAAATCCAGGCATTTTTTCGTAAGTGCGCGTTAGATTTCTATAAGCTTCAGTATAACCCGCGAAATTCAAATTTTCTTACGTTTTTCGCTATTTGCGGGTCAGTATCTAACACTTGATACTGACCCGCAAATAGCGAAAATTGATGTTGATCTAAATATGATTCGCGGGCGTATCAAATATTTATTTAGGTATAGAATCATAATCATAAGAATCATCAATACAACTCTCTTGAGTTCATTATATTATATTCCTATTGAATGACTATTTCATGAAATCATGACATTTGGATTAATCTAACAAGGAGTTGTATTCCTGTATCTAATGGTTATAATTCTGTAAATGCCATATTTGCTTTGCGGTCGCAAATCATATTTTAATCAACATATTACCCGGCACTGACTTGTAAATTGCAAAGAAAGGTAAATAAGAAAATTTGAATTTCGCGGGGTACCATTAGCGATTCCAAATTGTCCGCGGAGAAATTGTCTATCGTCTATTCAGCGCTTAAAGAATTAGTACTTAGACGATCACCACCGACCAGCAACTCGCATAAGGCCCACGTGTAGGTTTACGACCTCCTATTCCTTCACGTATACCTATCTCGTGCTCTGCTGACACATAAGAAAAATATTTTATTCTACAAATTATATTGAACACAAATTCCCAGCCGAAAAATAAATAAACCAACAACATTCCAATTTTCCAACAACTTGGCCAACTAAATCAAGTATTTCCGAACAGGTTGGATTGCAGTTAGTCTAGACATAAATAGATTTAGGCAGTCACCTTGCGCCCACGATAACTTGGTCTCTTGCCACATCGAACAGCAGTTGCGAAAACGATCCTGTGGTGTTATCCTCGAATACGTCGCTATGGTCTGTTGTCAGAAGATCTGGAAAAAATAAAAAGATGATAAAGAAAAAAAAAAATTAAATTAAAAAAAATATGGCCATCGACAATCGTCAATATTTTTTGCAGAATTAGTTATTTTTTAAGAAACAATTTTTGGGCAACCTGTACAAACATCCAGATCTTTTATTTCTCTAATATATCGTTTCTGAAAATTCTATTCAGCATTTACAGTTCAGAGCAGTATGATGAGATCTTTTCTATGCCAGAATATACCTAGGTACTATAATAGTATACCAAGAAGTATTTCTATACTCCGTGTAGTATCGTAACTATTATTATGTAGTTCCTAGGAATATTCTGGCAATTTACAGTCGAACAAGCTATTTGATATACAGGCAGGCAGATAACTTGCAACTACTTAAACAATTTTTTGAGTGTTTTCAGTAGTCAACAATCCTTTTAAGGCACACTCCTAAGCCATAAGCTCAAAAACTTAAATTACACACACGATCAAAACGAATTTTGGCAGTGTAGAGGAAAATGAATATATTTTGCCTGTATACTAAATAGCTTTTACAGACTAACAACAACTTTAAATATCATGCATATATCCATCGGTAGGTAGGGTTTGCTAATTTCAAGCTTATAACCATGTATAACATTACTATTTACTTGTCCTCTACTTTTTGCTATCCAACACAATTTTTTGAAGTGAAATCTTCTTTAGACGCTTTGAGCGATTTTTGGTAGGGGAAAAACTTATAGATTCGCGTCACCGACATGCACTGTAGTGCTGCACTAAAGAATATAGATGGCGCTAATACCAGTTTTAAGTTTTCACTTCTGTTGGCAGTCCCGATGATTGCCCTTTTTTTAAAACCATTTACTCGTTCTTTAAGAAAGGTTTAGCATAATCCTAGAACTGGAAAGCTGTTGACAAACTCCCGTTCAGTATAAATTAAAAAGATAACTATCACAGCTTGAACGACAGGTTTCTTTTCATAGCTTATGTACATGGAATACTGATTGATTAGACGCCGTGCTTGAATAACAAATGAGATGATTTTAATTCTGACCTTATGTAATAGCGACCTACGCAAATTCTGTGGACACAATCTAAATTCGGCGCCTAGAGTAGTCGAGGCCATTAAAATCTGAATAAAGACTAGGTTTGTATTAAAACTGCAGTGACGGCAATTTCGACAGCAAGATTACGACTAAAATTAATAACGTACACACGGCTACACATCAAGCTATACATTTCCAGTTTATGCGGATCTCGCACTTTATCTGATTTCCGTACAATGCGAGGTCAGCTTATACTGGAAATGTATAGCTTGATGTGTAGCCGTGCGTACCTACTTCAATATTCAGCACCCCAATTGCTTATCACACATTCTATCACAAATCCAAATGACTTTGAAGGGAATTCCTAATCCACTACTTCATATGATTGAAAAAATCGTCCGCCCGACAACGGCAATAACTCAATGAACGTTGTCGTATTATCAAAATGAAAGACATTGTAAATACAGTCACTCCGCTGATTAACCATAAAACATCACGCCTGTATTCCCCGCAAGCAGAGGTTCATCTACACCCTTTGTAAAAAAACGGGCACCTTAACAGTCATTGGCTTTTGTATGGATAATATTAATATTTTTACTATGTCATTAGCATAAATGACTAGTAATTTGTTATTAATCAATAAGAATATAGTTTTTTGGCTACACCTTCCAGCAGCGCTACAATTTTTTTACTTGGTCTTATTGCTTTTTCTGCCATTACAATCAACACAAAGATATCACTTTTAAGTCACAATAAGGCTGGATTATACGACAAACATAAATTATTCTACTAAAAATAACGAGAAGTTAGTTTTAGTTGCCAGGATAACCTTCTAACCGCAAACCTGCAAAATGTTAGTAAAAGTCACAAACGGAAAACGGAATTATTATTCTTTTTAAACAAAAGTTTCGAATTTGGAATTAACTTTTTTTCTTACCCAGACTCTTTATTAAGTGCCAGTAACATAGTTTGGCTATTAAAACCTCTTTACAACTAAATGATTACCAATAATGTACAAAAATCAAAACCGTCCGTTTTTTTGGAAAGGGGTGTATATAGTACACGCGGATTTCGCCAGTTATGTTTAAGTCTCATGTAATAGCAGCGACCCTATTGCCATAAATCCAAGCTCCGGTCAGATACTGACAAATTCCAGATGGGAAAACCCTGAATAACTAAACGCCAAATAATACTTTAATCTTCGGTCAAATGTTACATAGCCTATTAAATTACAAGGAGCTCTATGCTGAGCTTTAAGCTACAGTTAGGCGAAGTAATTAGCTTTCTACTTTACATTTAGGCTAGCGATTTGACTTGTAAATCCAATTACTTATGCAACAACACAAACATTGTACACCAGGACCAGAATATATTGAGACCACGAGGTGGCGCTGATTGCTAAGGAAAACGACAACGAAGACACCGTATCGAATTCAGTACATTTAGAGATGTAGTTCCATATTCTACCGCAGGTCAAGATATGTTGGGTGATTTGGTCCTCGTAATTGTCGCGTATCTGTCATCGCTTTGAATGTTTAAAGTAGCGATTAAGCCATTACCATGCGTTGATTATTTTCACACTGAATGTACAAACAAATTCACGGTAAGGCATAATAAACATATTTGAGATTTGGTAAATATTGGACCATATGGATGGTTTGATCCAAATATTTGATGTTGGTGTTAATGGCTTGTAATGTAAACAGTGTGATACTTTGGTTAGTATCATCTGGAGTAATGGGGTTTACAAGATCAAGATGAAACATGGGAAGGGCAAGGCAACCTATGTATTATTTATTAAGTACTAGCTGCGCCCCGCAGTTTCGACCGCGTAAGTTTCGATCCCGTGGGAATATCGGGATAAAAAGTCCTATGTCCTATTCCAGATCATGGTCTAACACTTTTTTTTTTTTTTGGGTGGGAAATCATCAAATGACTTCTCCCGCTCTGGGCGGAGCGGAAGGGCGTGTCAGACTCTTACTGACTAAAACCCACCCGTGTTCCTTCAGTTGCCTGTTGCCAGGGTCCCGGTATCCCTTTCGGACTATTCCGCAACCCTGGCAGGCATCGGTCCAAACGGACCCCGTCAGGTGTGCTGACATCTCTTTGAGGCGCGCGTGGAACACGACCCGCCATCAACCCGGGCCTGGTCCTTATCGGACGGCGAGCTACCCATTGCTCGCCGTCCGCAAGCCCGCGCCTATGGTGGCCGGGAATCCGCCTGGGATTCCCGACGCCCAGGGTGTCTCCAGCGGCGGCGGTTAGGGGCGTGAGGGCGCAGGCTTTGCCTATCCCTCACGCGTTCCGCCTCCTCCTTCGCGAGCATCACTGCTTCGCAGAAGGAGGTGACCGCCTCCCATGCCCTCTCGCTCCGTACCATGGCCTGGACCAGGGCCGGACGCGAGAGGTCAGTGCCGCCAATCGCCTCCACGAGGACACGGCGGTGCTCCGCCCAAGCAGGGCACACTTCCACCGTGTCCTCCGGACGATCCGCACAGTGGTGACACCCGGGCGTTTCCTCCCGCCTAATCCTACACAGGTACCTCCCGAAGCTGCCATGTCCGGTGAGGACCTGCGTCATGCGGAAGGTGAGGACGCCGTGGCGCCTCTCCAGCCACTCCTCAAAGAGGGGACTTATCGCCGCAGATTGTGGCGTGCCCAGTCTACCTCTGTGCCACATCCAAATCCGTTCAGCCGTTTTAGCGTGAACGCGTAACAAACAAACAAACTCACTTTCGCATTTATAATACTAGCTTCCGCCCGCGGCTTCGCCCGCGCGGTATGTCGATAAAAGGTAGCCTATGTCCTTCCCCAGGGTCCCATCTATCTCCTTGCCAAATTTTGTCGGATTCCGTTCAGTGGTTTAGGCGTGAAAAGGACAGACAGACAGAAAGACAGTTAATAATATTAGTATGGATTAGTTAGGATTTCAAATTCCGAACTGAATACTGCAAATATGACAGTTGCACCCGAGAAGCCAGTTTTGTCAGCTTTGATTACTTCTACTGGTTGAATACTTTTGCATTCTCTACTTCTTGCATGTAAGATTACATCAATAACGTCTTGATCATTCTCTGAAAGACTGTTGCGGTCATTGGCAAGACCATCAGTAATCCTTACTTCCTTACTAATATTATAAATGCGAAAGTAAGTCTGTCAGTCTGTCTGTCTGTCTATCTGTTGCGCTTTCACGCCAAAACTACTGGACCGATTTAAATGAAATTTAACTACTTTTTATCGACATATCACGCGGGCGAAGCCGCGGGCGGAAGCTAGTAATTAATAAACTAGGATGAAGTTACCAACCTTGTCTGTTTATTATCCTGAAGTCATCTTCCGGCAGTTCTCCCTTGCTGAGTGCACTGAGCAGTATTAGCGCAGCTACTTTGTATACTGTCCACGTCATTGTTGAAGATGTTGTTAAACCTGAAACAAGGAAAATTAAATTTAGATATATTTCTAGCTTTGGTCCCTAACCTGCAGCCAGAATTTCACCAATGTCTGCAGTTATAAGTTCACTGAACTCACCAATTTCAGCAGAGGACCAGGAAAACACATTTCGAGGTGACTGCTGGGAGAAAGGTCTCTCTGTGAGGGGGAGTGGGCCATAATCTACCGCACGCGGGCCCAGTGTGGGTTCGTCTTGGTGGCTGTCACGTCTTCGAATTTTTTGGTTCTAGGACATGCCAGTTTCCTCACGATGTTTTCCTTCACCGTTTTCAGAGCAGTGGTGATGAAATTAATTACACAAAATAAAGTGCCTGTCTGCGTTCCAACTCACGACCTACAACTCGTTAGTCGAAGCCGACACCACTGCTGGGCCACCACGATAATGATGATCTTTTTCTACAAGCAATACTTCGACAATTTTATGAAGCAGTTGTTTACTTTGCTCAGACAACTAAACTATTGTACGATTGTGGTGTTGTGTTTATTTTTATTTTGTAGAATTTTCAGCTCCGTTTTCTACTAAGTTAACGGCAGTAGAACAGAACGGTGTACCATTCATTAGTAAATAGATAACGATGTCGTAGCCAAACATTAAATAGTCTCGACATCCGAAATCCATATATCATGCAAATATTTGCAATAAACTTGAATACCACTTACGAAAAGGATGCCATATATGCTAACTGCTAGCATAGATAAAATTCATCGAATAACTCCGAGCGTATTTTATATCTTGTCCCGTAATTATTCAAAACTATTGGAATCGCATTAAAATCAATTTGCTTAATTGCCTTTACGCCGATGCCAATCCGTTATGTTAGAGTTAGAAGCTCTAAACTGGTTTCAAGCACTACGTAGTCTTCAAACACATTATCGATTCTCCCTGTCAATTCACGTCCATTTGTCTATCTGTCTGTCAGTCCTCTATCTAGTTTTAGTTCGTGAAGCTCAACGTCCCACTTAGGCATAATAAGGCTGGGTGAACACTGGAGATATGGTGTCATTGGCTCCATTAGGCTTACGCATGATGGGTTTACGTTGTGTTAAATGTATGGTTTAAAGTCACGCATTGGTTAGGTTAGACTCCTCGACAAGTTTTTCAAGGACTTATACAGTAATGCAACAAAATAGCTAAATCCTACTTGATATTTAACTCAAACCATGATAATATGATGTGTATAGTTAACACGAACATCATCTTTAGTATTTTGAGGTTTAAGTTTTGCACTCCGCGTTTATTAAAGGGGCTGGGTTTTATTCGAAACTTCGAGCGTTTTGTATGGAAAAAATCTTTGCAACTGTCGTCCGTTGCCATAATTGTAAACTAAGCGTAGTACCTATTAATAGTGGCAGCAAAACGACAACACTAGTTTAATAAAAACAAAAGAAATGTCAATCGAAATCGCATTACAAATGTTTATAGTACTTCGTCTATGGTGATGGACACTCATTTAATATATCAATGGCACTCATGGATGAATCGATCGCCGCAGTTTGTATTTGTATAAACATTCATAGTTCAACATAGGGCACTATTATGCATACAGGATGTAAGGGTAAACACTCTTGTCATTCAAACCATGGGTAGTTGACTTAAATATAAAAATAAATGACCGAACACAACAAAAAAAAAACGTTATTTTCATTAAAAGATTTTAAAAACTTTCTATCTGACACCGTGCTTGCTAGCGAAACAGCTGACTGACTAAGGGAGGGATCGCGCTCGCTGCCGGTCAGGTCACATCCCGTACCCCCCGCCCGTGTTGAGCCGCAAGTTCGTTGCCCTAGCGCATAGGGCAATGAACTTGCGTCTCTTGTGGAAAAATTTAGATCTAAAAAAATTTTAAAAAAAAGTTGTAATTTTCCATTGATTTTACGTTCTATAAATGAAACCAAACCACTGGTTGCAAGGATAACGGTGTTTACCCTAACACCCTGTATAATTATGGATTACGATCTTTCCGTCTACTATAAGTTACTTAACTATTGTTTCGTATAGAATTAGTGTTAGCATATGAGTATTATGCTTAGTGGTCTATGTATTGACAGCATGGTTATTTGAGTTCGAGTTCAAGAGAATCTGTTTTCTCTGTATATAGTCAGACTGGTTTGAATAGAAATTCATGTGACTTCCGTACTACCTCTTCGTCATATCCTATTCTTGTGTTCTGTGTTTGTCTTACTACTTTATCGTCCATAATAACTGGCTCTTCTTTAGAATCTTGTTAGTCCATTTAACTTGCTTTTGCGTCTTTATTGTTACTTTTTGGAGTCTTTTACATTGTTGAAAAGTAGCATCTTTTGTAGGTGCTACATAAGTGGTATATGTATGGAACTAAGCATCTTAAAGCAAGTTAATGGTTACCTATTTGTTTTCTATAAATGTTGTTTCATTTATTTGTGTGAGTGCAAGAGGATCTGTATTCTCTGTAGTCAGACTGGTTTGAATAGAAATTCATGTCATGTGACTTCCGTACTACCTCTTCGTCATATCCTATTCTTGTTTTCTATTCTTCTCTAACTACTTTATCCTCCATAATAACCGGCTATTCTGTAGAATCTAGTAACTCCACATAGCCTGCTTTCGCATTGTCAGTATTGTCATTATTGTTACTTTTTGGAACGTCATTTGCAGAGTGATGAAAAGTTATATCCTTTTTATCAAGAACTGTGTTTACTTAACCCTCTGCGACTGACGTGGTAGTACCACAGACACGGCTAAATTGAATAATATGTCCTGATTCGCGATTTTGTATATTACGAATCTGGGGTTCTCAGTACCTTCGTGTGGCATGGCCATGCGTCAATGAGTGCGTCGTGAGTAGTCGAGGCAACCGCCCGCGCTATTTTACGCAGTAAGGTGTCTACCAGACTACCACGTCAATGTTAAGGTATGTGTTTAATAGACAACCACCTCAGTAAAATAGTTATATTTTCATAGTGTTTCCTAAACAACCCGTCAGTAAAATTGTTTCCCAAATAACATTTTATACACATTTTTTTCAGATGGCCCACTCAAGTAACAGCCAATGTCCACACGGTACCAAAAGAACTTCGGCTGGAACTTAAAAAAGCCATGACCAGCTTGTAGAACAGGGGTTGGAAGATGAAAGTGAGCATGAGTTTAGCGATCTGGACTGTGAAGATGACGACCCGGACTTTCAACCAGAATTTTTTCAGATACTGATGAGTAAATGAGAAGAGGGACTGACTGAATTTAGGAAGATTTAGTGCTGGATCTTTTGATAACCTGGGTATACGACCAAAGATAGCCTAGAGAACTGCGTAACTATTAGTCGAGTTTTAGATAAAGACCTCCCCTCTCCACCTCCACAAACTCGATCTGTTTCAACAAGTGGAAGGAAGTTATGTCATAATAAATGTCAAACTAAAATAAAAAGAGTAAAAACTTATTGTTTCTGTGATTGTATACAGCCGATTTGCCTCCAATGCTGTAAAAAAATGGGAGAGTTTGAGGGCTAATAACTCTCAATTGAACCAATGAATACTGTCCAAATTTTGAAGTCAGATTAATAAAAGTGTTGTCTTTGATAAATATAAAACATTCTCAAGAAAAGTGATATATTTGAGTTGTTGTAATTTTTTTGTTGTGTAGATGAAAGTTTCTTAGACCGATTTATGTTAAGTTAATAAATGCTGTTAAGTGGACTTTGCTTTATATTTTAAATCTTTTATTAAATTAAAATAATAATAAATGCTCTAATTTAATAAAAAAACATCACACCATTAGGAATTAAAAAGTAATTATAAACTTATGATCAGTCAAAGTGGTGGCTAGTATACTACCACGTCAGTGGCATTGTAAAAATTACGGCACGTCAGTCGCAGAGGGTTAAATCCAATCTGACTGAATCTGATAATAAACACCTGCTTAAGTAATCATAATAACTTGTTCTGGATTCTACTTGATCCCATTTAAATTCACTCAAGCAGCTTTTTTTACTTCGACAAAAAGTGAACCCACCTGTTACCTATCAGAACTTATCTATAAATCATTGATATGCGTAACTACCATTTTATATTCAGGCTAAGTGATGTTTTATTGCTCGTAATTATTCTGCAATGTTTGTCGTGAAATAACTCTAAAGTACTCTTGACCAGTTATGACCCATAACATTTTATTAATAATAGTTTCAATAATAGTAAAATGTGATTAAAGAAGCATGACTCAGCATTAGCAAATTGATCTCGTTACTATGAAATAACTAGACAATGTTCAACCGCAGACTGCCGTCAAATGTTAATAGATTTTCAGTTTTTTTAGTTCCATAGTCACTTGATACTCTGTAATTTAAAGGAATTCGCGGACAATGAAGTGTATAATAGTCAAAATAGGAAACTGCGCACGCGCCAATTCGATAAACTACAACCTATTATGGGCTAACCGTCAATATTCTATACAAAACTTTCAATTCAATTGGCATTTTTTGTTACACCCGACTTGCCATACTCCATAATGCAATATTTGTTTCGCATGGAATTTCTAGCGAAAGCATTCCGAGCGAAAACAAGCCTGAAGACATAGATTATAGAAAGTATGTAATAGAAACGTTCTAGACATTAAAGTAAAAGTAGACAATAAAATAAGAAGCGGTAACGTAATGAGATGAAGTGGAATACCACCACAAGTATTCAGTGTTTCGCAGTTTTTGCACAGAGAAAGAAGAAACTAAGTTTAAGAAGCGTCTGCCAAACCGATTTTGATTCATCAACGTCTTCGTCTTCATTATTTTCATGAATTTCTAGATTAATAATAAAGACTACTGTGCTAGCGGCCGCTTTTGGGGGCCCATTATTGTGTGTGCAAGTCACACCCTGCCATTTCATCCATGTATATGCAGGTGCCATAGTTCCAGGTTACCAGTCCACTTTAGCCACCCAAACCCAATAATATCAAAATCAAGTTCAATATCATTGTTTTGTTTCCTTAACTTGCAATAGTATTACACCAACCGGGATACCCTTGCATAGTGCGAAGTGCGAACAGGGATAATCGTCTGTTGGTGCCTCATTCCATTTAAATTTGTCTAAGGGGCTTAATCGTCTGTTGGTGCCTCATTCCATTTAAATTTGTCTAAGGGGCCTCTGCGAGTTGGCTTCGGCCCCTCGTACGCCTTCCAAAAGACCGGGACGAAAGAAGTATTTAAGAATCGTAGTCTTATTTTATATATACATATGTTTACATATCTCGGGACCATGGGCCCGAGATATGTAAACATATATATAAAATAAATGGTCTCGAGATATGTAAACATATCGATGGTGGAAAGGTAAAATGGCTAAAGCGCCAAAACGTGAAATCTCAGGAATGAATTTTAAAGTTTTTGTTTTGCGAAAAAAAATCGTAGAAAATTTTCTAATGGAAATATTTCTGAGTTACTTATATTTTCATGAATCATATTTTTTTCCTGTAATATGTATTATAAATGGTTTCTATAAAACCTTTATTTTAGGAGATAGGTGTCACTTTAGCAAAAAAAAATCGAAATTAAAAAAGTTCCAGTAAGCAAAAATTGCTATTATCCAAAAAACTTGCGTATAACATATAATTAATTACGCTTACTGTCAGAATTACAATTATTTAGCAATCTGAAATTTGCTAATGAACTTAATAATATCATAGAGTGAAAAAAAATAATTCTAACGAGCTGTTCATTTGAAATAAAGTTGCTAACGTTGAACTAAAACTAGCTGAAGAGCGAATAAATTGGTGGATGTATCATGGGAATGAGGCGTAACTTCTAAAACTCGTCTTTTTCTTTTATTTTCATTTAAAATATTGATTATTTCTAGTGTACAGTTTTTGTCAATAGATTATTTAGATTATGAGGCGTTAGCATCAATCTGTAACCTCAATCAATGTGTACTACCTACTATTAGGTCCGGAATATTAGCGGGAAGACTAATTAATTAATATTTAGTAAAAAATAAACGAAATTTTTTATTAGCCAACTGGAATCAAGTACAATAACGTAGGTAATTAGATAGGTTAAGTAGAGTTACTAATTATCTACTACAATCAAAGAACCATTGTTTATCATGTTTAGTACCACTAAATATTCAATGTAAGTAATTAGTTATAAGTTTAAACAAATAAATCATCATTTAATAGATAATAACTGATCATTTGTAACCCCCGACGGGATAAGAGGGGTGCTATTGGCACTAAGATTCTGAAACTCAAAATAATTCTGTGCTTATTGTGCCATCTTCTTGCCATCTTCTCACACACCACAACATCGTGTTACAATTTAACAAAATAGTCCTTAGAACACATTTCCTGGCATCATCCTTCAAATATGTAATATGAAGGATGATGCCAGGAAATGTATGGAAGCTGGTACCCGCTACAATAAGAATAAATGATACATCATTAGAAAGATATTAATATTGAATAATTCAGTTCAATAATTTCAATGGCCTTTGTCCGATCGTAGTAATACAGGGTAGAAGTTGTGACGCCGTGTTGTAGCTATAGAAATACGGTCTTAGGAGACTGTCCTTAACATCTAGAGTACTTGCTAGCTGTATTAATAAATATTGGAAAAATGGCACATTCAGCTAAAAAATCGTTAATTCTTACACCTTATTTTTATGATGGCAATCGATGCAGTTTCGAATAAGGATTCAAAGACTCTTTTCGACCAACTGAGGTAAGAGTACTTAGAAATGTCACAAATCACTTTTCCCATAAGTAAGTACCTACATTTCATAGTGATCGATCATCTTACCCCCAATCTTTTACGACGTTTGCTATTAATTATTTTAAATAAGGCGTTCATCATCTATCTAGTCTTTTCCCAACTACGTAAGGATTATCCTTGAATCTAACTGGATGCAGTTGAATACCAGTATTTTACATGGAGCGATTTACTATGTGACCTCTACAATACAGGCACTGGGATACTCCTTGATAAGCTGGATGTTCGACTTTCGGGCTTCTGACTACTCGATACGGCTGTCAAAGATCTACTGTGTTAAATGTTAGTATGTGCCCAAATACATTATAACTTAGATAACTTGTTTATCAGTGTGATAGCTCGGGAAATCCAACTCAAACCTCAAACCTAAAAGCTCTTCTACTATTCAAACGAAACAGGTAACAATAACAAACCCCATAAGAGATAGCCGGAGTCAACAAGAAAGACTGAACTATCCTAACCTAACCTGACCGAAGGCGGAGTCCAGAATGCGAATAGCTAAACAGTTGCATAACAGTAAGAAACAAAGTAAAAATAATAGTAAAAAGAGCTATCATGGCTATTGGAGGGGTACCAAAATGGGCATCATCTTTAAAATGGGCATTATCTTTTAAATAACAGAATTTTAACTGCTTTATACTCTTAGTACTCGTATAGGCGAGCAGCACTTTGCCAACGACAGAGGCAACTGCAGCCGCCTGCACCGTTGACGTTTCTAGAAATCACTAATATTCTAAGACACGCAAGAACAAAGACGTATGATTAGATTTGCAATGCTAACAAAATTTATTTACGAAGTACACTTACTTTAAATTAAGCAAGTTTTTAGTTCTAAAATCAATACCTTCTTACATTAAAGCATGTACTACTGACTAATATACAATTTTAAATAATATTTGGAATCTAAAACAACTCTGAACTATCGTTCTATACGAAAATATTTACGAGCACTATTGCTAAAGCGCCAAAGCGCTAAATAAAACGGAAACGACTTTTGCTAAACTGCCACACAAGTAATAATGTAGTTAAGGTAAAACTACTAATAAGGTATTTATACATGATATAGAGAAACGCAAAAATGCTTAAACATTGTCAAACATGGATGTACAGTGAGCACAATCACTAAAGCGACATAAACTTCAGAATCATCAAAAAAACGTCGCTTTAAACCATGACTACATGAAACAAGCAACAAAATCTGTACTGCTAAAGCGCCCAAAAAGTGCTCAAATCGACGCGAAAGGTAGACCAATCGACGCAGAAAAAAAAATCCAGTTCAGTGATATACATATATAACTCAATATCGACCAAAATGGCGCTTTAGCCATTTTACCTTTCCACCGTCGATATATATAAAATAAGACTACGATTCTTAAATACTTCTTTTGCTTCGTTTACGTTCATACATCTAGGCAGACACCCACTGTATGTCTTCCTAGTGCGTCCCCTCCGGACTTTTCCTCTCACACCTGGCTCGGTGGCGTTCTGCAGTTTCTGCCTACCCCCATGTGAAGAAGGAGTGATTATATGTTTGTATGTATGTAATAATATGATTTGGTCTTCAATTAAAATACCACTAATCTTAACACTGATGTTAAAGCCAAAACGACACATGAACTCATCTATCCAAACGACGCGTGTGCGCAATTACCTAATTGATTTATTAGCGCCACAGACAATCTTCTATAACTTTTAAACATCAAACTGCTCTCTGTAGATAACATTATGTTTAAAGAGTCGTATCTCAAGGAGGTTCAACAGCTTCGACCTAAATATTGAGTGCTCATTTATTTCATATCTAAGATAAGCGTTTATTTTGATATCAGCTTCCGTATTTTTAATTCGGTCGATGGGAACGGTTTTTTACAAATATTGGCGGCGCGGCGGCGTATGCGCAAATATTTGGCGATATGGCGATTTGATATCTTACTGTCGCTGTACATACAGTAGTTTAAACACATAAAAACGATAGTCTATCTAGGCTAGCATTTGAGGAACACATGATTGGTCACCTTGGATACCTAGGGTAATAAATAGTCGCAGAATTATTAACAATCTTAAGAGTCCATAACACCTCAGCTCAAATTCATCTCGCTCGGCTCGCACGATACTGCTCACGGACTGAGTGAGTGCGAGACTGCACAACGGGGAGAAGGCTCCAAGGCGCCAGTAGTTTAGATTATTTCTTTTACGGCGAAAATAATAGTAATTTAAGAAAATAAAAAACATTGGAAAGATAGAATAGAACCATGAATAAAAGAAGAATAAAGGTGAAATGCCCGCGACTTTTATAAAGAGACGAAGACCAGCGGGCTTAGTTGCATACGCAATCAATGGCAATGCCTTCATTTTGACAATTCAACCACATTCATTGCGTCATTTACGTTGTCGAACAGACGAACTTTTTAAACACAGTGTGTCGTCCCAATTGTATGGGACAGCTGATATTTTTTTCACAATTTCAATGTTGGTCCCTGGAGAAAGGTTGTTCAGTTTGATGGTATGTAACACACCCTTTCAAAATGACCACACATTTCTGATACACGCTGTATAGTCATAAAGCAATGGATTAGGAATTTCCTTCAAAATCCATCCGATTCTGTTATGATAGAAAGTGTTAGTGTTATAATATATTTATATTTCTATATGTTATACAATTGGGGTCCCGGTGACGAAGGCACTGTCAGATGACAATTAAGTATTTAAATGATCTTGTAACTTCTGCAAAAAAAATTCATATACTTGTGTGGTCACATCCTACCAATATGTCTTTGCAATCTACGACAAAAGTGGTGCACTATAAATATTAATTATTATCAATACAAGACCGGTCATACAATTGCAACATTCATCAAATTCCGTGTACAATACAATTCCTCTTTGTACTATCTAATCAACAGTGTTTCATGTTTATAGCCCTACAAACAATGAAATAACAAAGCCACCGCAATAATATACTAGATACCGCGGTACCGCCATATTTAAACTGGACGGGTAGTAATGATCATGTTTGAAGTTGTACTAACTTTCTAGTACTTCTAGGATTTCTGACGTCTGCGGAAACCTTGCAAGTGAGAATTTACCCTCAAAATCTACTTCAAGCCTGCCTTGTTGGTCACAAAAATGTCCCAGTCTGTATACTCTGTATGTAACCGTTTGTAGTCACAGATAGGAAGTTGTACTAAAACTCAATTTAGGAGTAAATAGCTTTTCCCGCGGCTTTTCCCACGTGGATGTCGGAAAATATCACACGGGGTTATAAGACTTATAAACTATCTCCAAATCTGTTCAGCCGTTTTTGCGCCAATCCGGAACGTACATCAAGAGACAAGCGGACAAAAATTCTAAAAACTATATTTTCGTCATCAGACTTGTTCCCACATCTCGTAGCAATTTGTAAACCTCATATTATATTATATTATGTCGCCACTTCTGTTTTAGTCCTAGTATTTAATAGGGGGCAAGCCTATTGCCATGAACCGCGCACAAATCCAGAGTCCGAGCTGCTACTGAAGAATTCCAGATGGAACCTTATTTATATTCAAGGCAACTATGTCGGTTATTATATACTAAAACCTTCCTCGAGAACCACTCTATCCATTGGTGAAAACAGCATGAAAATCGGTGCAGTAGTTTTTGAGTTTATCGGGACCAGACAGACAGACGCGGCGGAGGATTTTTTTTAATAATATGTAGTTATATCTGAAAAAGCCGTTAGTCCCGGCTGTCATTTGTGGACCTTTGACAGTCATTACGGGTCGTCAGAAGCCCGAAAGTCTGACAACCAGTCTTACGAAGAGGTATCGTATTACCCAGTTTCTGGATTGTGGAGGTCAGATAGGCAGTCGCTCCATGTAAAATACTGGTATTCAGCTGCATCCGGTTCGACTGGAAGCCGACCGAAACATAGTTGAGAAAAGGCTAGGCAGATTGATCTTAAAAGTATTGTAGACTTTCGTACATTTGATTTCTTCTTAAACAACTACGGCGAAGCCAAAGGAGGGTTATTAAACTTTTTATAAATGCGAAGCACCTGTTTTTTATTAACTTCAGCTATCTATGTGTAACTTGTTGACTCAGTAAATATTAATCAATTTTAAAACGTTTAGGATTATTATCGATAAAAAGTTGTGTACCGAATTCGACCTAGATCGATACCGACGTCAAGTGTAAAGTTTATTTATATAGTAGGCGTAACTTCTTAACAGATAAGGCGTCGAGTGTTATCTAAATAAGTAACGTAGGTACCAATGTTACTTGTGAGTGTATAGATATGCATTTCTTTGATAGTACTCACGGCTACACACTAAGCTATACATTTCCAGTTTAAGCTGACCTCGCATTGTACGGAAATCCTATACAATGCGAGATCGGCATAAACTGGAAATGTATAGCTTGATGTGTAGCCGTGTGTACCTACTGTGAAAGAAAGTTATGATAACGTGGTTGAATAATAAAAAATATCTGAAACAGGATGATCCAAATTATTTTTATATTGCCTACTTTGGTCAATCTGCCTAGCCTTTCCCCAACTATGTTGGGGTCGGCTTCCAGTCTAACCGGATGCAGCTGAATACCAGTATTTTACATGGAGCGACTGCCTATCTGACCTCCACATCCCAGTAACTGGGTAACACGATACCCCTTAGTATAGTAAGACTGGTTGTCCGACTTTTGGGCTCATGACTACTGTAACATCTGTCAAAGATCTACGAATGACAGCCGGAAAAACGGGCTTATAGCGTGCATTCCGTGGGCCGGAGGGGTCTCGTCTCGATATGCATTGGGAATTATTGCCTACTTGCCTTGCCTTACGTATCAAGTAAAAAATGTATGCCTTCCAAAAATGCGAGAATCAATAGTCCAAGGGGATTTCCTAAATTCGTCACGTTACTAACAAGCTGAGATATTGTGTAGCGTCTGGCAGTTTTTAGTTTCCTGGGAATCTTGTTTTATAATGAAATGGTCCTTTCTTGCACTAAGTATGTAATATTATTATGTAGGTACCATTTATGTGTCTGTGCTATGGCTGTATTTAAATAAACAAACATGAAACTGCTGTTTATGATCGACTACATCCTGTATCTACAATATCTACTGCCATAACTACAGGCCTATTCTTGCTAATGCGTCATTTCTCAGTTTCATATATGTATATTATATGCCTCGTTGGTCTAGTGGTCGCAAGCCCTACTGCTGAGCATAAGATCCTTGGTTTGATTCCCGGGTCGGAAAAAATGTTATTGGGTTTTTCCATCTGGAATTTCTCAATAGCATCCCCGAGCATGGCTTTGTGCCTGATTGATGGCAATAGGCTCGCCCTCTATTACATGGGACTTAAATATAACCGGCAAAATGTGGGTGTACTTTAGGTACAGCTCTGCCTAACCCTTAGGGGAATACAGGCGTGATGTTATGTTATGTTTATATGTACCTAAACTCTATAAAATTTTCATTATCATCACACCGCAGTTTGCAAGCAGAATCTTATCTCCAACTGCGTAAAACATATCTGATTTCACAAATTATCTCAACTCCTACACATTTTTTATGAAGTGCACATAACATTATCGATTACCTACGCTTTTAATATCGATATTGTTTAAAGTGTTCACACAATAGATAAACGGAAAGCGTTTAGACTTTAGAATACGTGCTACGTGCTGGTCCGCATGTTAGCAGTCGCCGTATCAAATACATGAGCATAACTTGAAACATAAGCACATAAGTGTTATAGAGTGTGTTCGAGGGAACAATGGCTCCTCAGAAGGGTTGTGTTGTGTTGCCAGCGCAAACAAGAAAGCTACTGTTTCTCAGAATAGGTACGCGCAATCGTTGAACTCGCTAGTGATGAGGGGAAGGCTTAGCCGCGAGTTGACTTAAGCAGGATTTATTGGTTCTTGCGTTTAGAAACGCCGCTAACTCAGTGGGTTGGAAATTAAATAAGCTCATTCCTGCTTAGCAGCTTATAATAATAAATAAAGGAGGTATTTTCTAAGTCATTAAGAATGTTTACAGTAGTAAGAAAAATAATGTTTGACTTTACTGCGTGTTCTCGATTATCCTAAAAATCAATAAGAAGTGTCTACACATCCTAGAACTACCTCATACCTTGAGTTCAATACACAGCCTGAAGATTCCTTTGTTCCAATCCTGTATAACCCGTCTGGTATAATCAGAACAGGCACTTCAGCCCAGCTTGACGTTTTAATGAAGTACTCGACTAAAAATAAAAGCGTGTCGCATCACTACCCACCATATCAGTACTTCAGAGTGGAAATCACGCACACCACGCACAGGCAATAAAAAAATATAATTATGTAAGGCAAAAGACCATACTTATACGGCCTTAACTGGTGTTTGTTGGCGGAAATTAGTTATGGCACGATTTTAAAACGGACCTTTTTGAGGCCTATGTAATTGAATTTTAAATAAATTACTTTGTAAGTTAATGTAGAAGCCAAAAGACTCGCGTTTAAGTTTTTTTTAAACATGATTGTAAATGGCTCATTGTTCTTCATTCATAAAACAACCTCTTTTGTTTGAGAAAAAGATTTTGTGTTATCGATGGTCAATTAGTCTTACTTTGCCCACATGGGACATCTTGAAGCCTGGCCAGAGGACACTGAGAGCCCACTGTGAAAAAAATAAGGTTCGCATTTAAATCTTTGCCACCAAATGAAAGACTTATTCGGTGGCGTAAAGAAGGATGATGCTTTTGCCTGGCTAGCTGTAAGATTGTCTAAGTCACGAGCGGAGGCGTATGATGCACTAAGGTAAACTAAACCAAAAATAAACTTTTAGTGTGAAAGTTGGTCGATTTTATTTTAATCAAGGAATCGACCCGAACAGAACATAGACAACTAGGTTTACCATCCGTCCAGAATTATCCGTATCCGTACTTTTGTTGAAAATAAAAATCCATCTTTTTGTCAGGACTTTTCAAATTTTGAAGTGGTTACCCTAATCGCAACAGACTTTAGCAATTAACTTTCGAAGGATATTAACTACAGTAAACTTGATGTTTATGCCTAACAGTTATCTTCCAAGACCTACTACGAAGGTCAGCATTGTCTAAAGTTTTCAACCGACTGGTTGTTTGATCATTAGCAAATGTTCTAGCTAGTTCCATCATCAGATAATATTATGGTATTTCTGGTTTTACGCAGTGCTTGTGGCATCTGACATCTGACCTCTACGGCCCATAAACAAACCTGGTTTTCGCACTATGATCTTATCAGCGTTAACAAGCAGGTGGAAGATGTTTCTATCATTTTCATCTGAGCAATCATAATTTTACCTGTCATTTTTATGGTCAGCTATGAAAGCGAAGGGGCTGTGATGAATGACCAATTAATAAGTTAAAAGAGAGAGAGAGTTTATAAATTATAACTACTAAACTCTTCAAAAGAATCCGCTCAACTGTCAATTGGCCTTCTAAAGGCCGATAAAAAATAAAATTCTATTGAGTCTCGTTAATGACAGTTGGAGCTTTATCTATTACATTTACAACGCACCGCCTTGAATGATGCGATTCCTCTAGACTTGTCGAGAAGAAGCACAGCATTGAAAGAAGTAGAAGCCCTGGCCAGCAGTGGCACAGTTAAAGCAAATAAAACAAAAATCCTAATAGTTTTTTTTTTGTTACATTTCTATGGGAACCCTTTTCTGTTCGCGACAATAAACAACATCAGTCATGCCTTTCCATACAAAATAATAAATCGCACAATAACGAGTCATGCTCTAACAATGTACACGTGTTTAGAGAGTTTCCACCGAAGTATGCACAAAACAGGCGTGATTATGCCTCGTAATTACCTAACGGTGACAAACCAAACAAAGGTAGGTTAGCTTTTACTATCACAGTTACTAGTACTACGATCTCCTCGTCAGCACATTCACGCATATTTTAATATACAAAAGAAAATTATTACGCTTTGCATACGGAAGATAATTCTTGAGACTTGCATATTCACATGCATAGTTTGAAAATGTTTGGATTCAGGATTTGTGCAGTCTCTAGGCCGAAATCAAACGAGACTAGTCGTATACGCGAGAGATATTATAGTATAGTGCACAAGACAGTGTTTGCGCAGACAGGTGCAATCATTCTTCCCTCACTCTCACCTCTCACCGGAGAGAGATCAGGCATAGGACCAACAGCTAATAACAAAAGGGGCTACCCATACGTGGGTCCTAAACAAAACTGGCGAAATGTACGGTATACCTACTATACACCTAAAATATGGGCTCATTTATTCTTTAGAGAACCTAACATTTATTGTTCCCACCGCTGGGACTTAGGCCTCAGTGGGCTTTAATTTACCACCCATGCCCAGTGCGGGTTGGTGGATGGACATGCCGGTTACCTGACAATGTTTTCCTTCACCGTTTTCAAAGCAGTGGCGATGAAATTATTTACACAAAATAAAGCACCTGGGTTCGAACCCACGACCTACAACTCGTAAGTCGGGGTCGTTACTGGGCCACCACTGTCCTTAAAATGAATGAAACCATCGTAAAATAAAATATGTTATAAAATCCGTAACATTTGATAAGGGGCTACCGTCCGTGGTTTTTATTTTTGGTTACAATCACAAGCCCAAAAAAGGTTCACAATAAAAAGGTCGGACTTAAGCATGGGATAATATCAGATATCACTGATTACAAACCTAACGGAGGAGCAGAGGACTTTACTCTTGTTTCATCTGATACTTAAAATACAGTCACAACTGGTTAGACTGGTTGTAGACCCAACAATAACGTTGGGTGAAACTTGGGATAGGGCTAGGATTATTGAGATGCTAAGCGATTATTTTTGTATCTGATTCGAACCTTAGAGCGTAAAAAACTTCAAAACATTACGCCTGTATATCCCTTGGAAGGGTAGGCAGCGGTCTATTACATTTGTGCAGTTACCTATATTGTAATTACTCTAATATACAATCCAGACTCGCAAACCACAGCCGCACGGGTCGATCCATCAGGTTAAGCTACGCTTGCCGGGGTTGGTCCGTGGATGGGTGACCATCTTCACATATCGAGACTCCTCCGTGCCTCGAAAAGCACGTTAAGCCGTTGGTCTCGGCTGTCATTTGTATATCTTTGACAGTCGTTACAGGTCGTCTGAAGCTCGAAAGTCTGACAACCAGGCTTGCCAAGTGGTATCGTATTACCCACGGTTGTGGAGGTCAGATAGGCAGTCGCTCCATGTAAAATACTGGTATTCAGCTGCATCCGGTTAGACTGGAAGCCGACCCTAACATACTTGGGAAAAGGCTAGGCAGATGATGACATAATCCAGACTCAGGAGCAGGACTCCTGAGTACTAAAAGTAAAATCCTAATAACACTGCCGACGACGCGGGGAATCGAACCAAGTACAGGATAACTAGTGAGTCAGTGTGTAAAAACTTGGGTACTCAACGGACGACCACCCGACATTATCCCTGAATTCTAATCTCTTATCAGCGTGTTACTGGCCTCTGACATACCCACCAACAACAAAACTATAGACATATCTTTAATTAGACATACCCACATTAGTTTTTAAAACTAACGGTTTGGTGGTTTCCTTCCTACACGTAGCTACACAATGGCTTCGTTGGAGTTAATTGATTACATACAATCAAAGCTTGGCATCAATGTTTGGCCCACATTGTATTGCGACACAGCGGTAATGAATCAGCGTCATTGAGCAGACAATTTGCATTTATTGGTGCTATCTCCTTAAATTAATGGCTCCTTACATTTTCGGGCACACTTCGTTCGCGTGCTCTGAATGTAGTTAAACATGTCAAGGAGAGATTCGCGATTTCTTTTACTTGTTTTTAAGACTACATTATAGTATAGCCTGAATTGTGATATATCAACAACTGCTTTAGGAAAACATCGTCAGGAAAAAGCCCTAGAACCAAACATTCGAAGACATGTGAGTGACATCTACAAATCCGTAGGTACTGGACCCACTCACTCACAGGAGTCTCAGAGAAGATGTAAGTATGTCCGTGCCCAGCAGTGGGAATGTTATATCACTTTCCGCCTCGGCAGGTTCACGCTTGGAATCCTGACGGGCGAAGCTTAGAGAGCTTGAAGCCTGTCAATGCACTGACGCTAATAAGGGATTGACATTGACACTACTGACACGTGGGCTGTGTCAAGTTCTTTCACCCTAAGTTTTCACGGTGAGATTATATACAATACGGCTTTAGTAAATGTCGGCAAGGCCTTTTTAGACGATGTTACACTATCGTATCTAGATTGTACAAATGTACATTATGCCAATTGTAATATCAATTGATTTTCTTCAAAATTACGATGCAATGTGGCATCGGTTTTGCTGGAGATAGGTTGGGATTGGCAGGCGGTTAAAGCCGTGTGTGTGGGACTGTGGGCCCGATGACGAATACCTTTCAACTCTCGAGGGTTTCAAAAGATATGGCTGCAGCTTTCACTACTAAGACCACTTGTTTGTAACTCATCTGGTATGATTATACATATGGCCTAGTTTTAATAGTTTTCAGTATGGACATTGAATCTGAGCTGTAATCAACAGGATGGTGGGTGGTTGGTGAGCCTTCGCATGCTCGACGTAGGTATTTGATTTTTTCATGAATCTTTTTTAGTTTTCTGGTCCACTGAAACTGGTTATCTCAGGGTTTTTGATAGTTGGTTGTTTGCAATGTCCAATAAGATCTTGTCACGATCCTTGTAGATCTGTTTGCCTCTGTGAGAAATTTAACGAATTTAAAGATTTTAAGGGGGATGCGCTAGGGTGGCCCCCGAAATTCAAATAGCTAAATATTATTAGCGCTCGTAACAAATATGGATTTACAGAATTATAATCATTAAAATCTGCAACACAGCTCTCTAAGCTCATGTAAGTGCATTGAATGAGTATTTCATGAAATCATGACATTTGGCACTTTCATGAACTTAGAGAGCTGTATTGCTGGTTCTAATGTTTATAATTCTGTAAATCCATATTTGTTACGAGTGCTAATAATATTTTGATCAACATACAACCTGATATTGACCTGCAAATTGCAAAAAACGTAAGAAAATTTGAATTTCGCGGGCCGCCCTAGCGCATCAACCTTAACTAGGAAAGCTCTCGAGGTCTGTGCTCGCGAGGAAGAATCAGCGAATTTTCCATTTTTTTGTCATTCAGTACCTAGTTTGTATTTCATAAATAACTTTCTAGGTACCTACACCGTCCCCATCGAATAATTTTTAGCAGGAAACAGATCCCATAAATAAGTTTTTTGCTCATCAAGTTTCAAAGTCGCCTATTGACCCAGAACCAGAACTTGACAGGTCGCTAAAATATTGCCTGAGGTAATCTTTTACGCCGAATTTATGATTAAAAAACTTACGGTAAATTATATTGATCAGGTGGGTACCTAAGTTCCTTGGTAGGTGTGGCTACGAAAAAAGTTGTAATTCGTTTATTTTTATTATTAGCTATTAAGGCTGGTGCAAACTGGCGCGATATCACGGGCGCGACAGACAGCGCGAACCTTGTCGCGCCAGTTTGTGGGAGCCTTTGTCGGGTAGGTATGTAGTGTATGTATCTATCCAGCTAGGTTTCTGATATTAATAAATACAAGCTTTTTTTAATTGGATTAATAAAAATTACCCCATTGGCTCAGTAGTCGCAAGCGCAACTAATGACTGCGGGGTCCTGGGTTCGATCTCGGTTGCGGAGCAGTACCTATACCTATTGGGTTTTAGGAAGTTTTCTGTGTCTGAATCTAGGGTTAGTTATAGGAATTATTTAACTGGCGACATGTGGGTGTCAGTACTAGGTATTCGTACAACCTCTGCCTACCTATCAAGAAATACAGGCGAAATGTTATGATATGTAAGTATCATAACATTTCGTACAGTATTCCAGGTACGTAGATACCTAACTAGGTACCCAGATGGGAATCCACACCATCATGATTTCAAGTAAGTAGGTAAGTAATTTGCCTACTTGATAGGTTTGTAATTACATACGATCAGCCATAATAACCTTGTGTCCTCTTGTATGAAAATTAATAATTTTATGGGTAGGTAAATAATATCGTATATTAATTAATGAGTTAATTGAATAATTGCACAGCAGAGCTAATTGGTAGGCATTTATAATTTAATTAAGTAGGTAGTCAGGTTACCTACTTTAAAAATAAAATACAGGTGTACTTACAATAATATAATTCACCTGCAGCTCTATTTACGCAAGATACACAGCTAGCGTAGGGACAAATATTATCAACTACAGGTTTGGCAATCACAAAACAGCGTTTAATGTGCGTAGGCTAAACACCATAACCAAACTTCTTGCACGTACCTACTTAGCAATACCGCGAATTTCGCAACCCTAACCCGACAACGCCTTTGCACGGAGCAACGAGCGTCAAAAAACAAAAAACTTTTAAATCTCGCCCAACTTTCTTCGCAATGTACATTGTACAAGCTTATAAATAAAAAAGCGCATCACGGCATCACCAAAACTGACTCGACGACCGAAAAAATAAAGTTGTAAGTTACGAAACAAGAAGTAAAACTTTTTTCTTACCATAAACGCTATGTAGGTGAGGTCGTAACAATATTCACGTTCCAATACAAGCGAACGAAACCCATTCTCGTCCAGGCTTTCCAGTTTAGAACATTGTTTAATTCATCACTTTTTGTTCCGAACGCACAGTGTAACTTGTCCCGATCACTGTTTATTATTATTTGTTGACACAAAACGAGGTTATTGCCGTTTGCTCTAACATCTGGACCTCAGTCGACAGAGATTTCACTAGACGCAGTAACTAACAAGTTTTATTTTAGTTCAAATGCAACTTTAGAGGATAAACGAATAAGATCACAGTTATTAACAAAGATTAAACACTAGCAGGTAAACGGTGGGCATAGAAGCAAGTGGTCGTCTGTATACGAAAGAAAAAAAAACAAAAGTTTACAACACCGCACACAACTTCCACGTTCAGCGCCGCGTCACAGTGTGAGTGAATGGAGATACAAACAATATGCAACGCACGCGTGCGCGCGCTCTGTCTCAGGTAAGTATTGCCAGTATGTTAATAGAAATTTACCAATTATTTTATAGTAAACAATACCAACTCAAATCCAATTAAATCGAAGACTTCTTTTTACGACTTTATAAACGCTTACTTATATTAATAATAAAAAATAAAAATATAGTAAGCGGGCTGTTAATATTTATTATTTAAAATCACATAATATTAGATTATTATCTACATGATATGTGTAGTGTAATTTTGTGAAACATCGAAAGTGAAAAAAAAAAAATCAATTTCAAAAGTATTAGATTGAACACATTTATAGGTATATTCAGAATGTCATGTCATTTTTCAATTTTCAAATTACTGTCAATATTCAGTTATAATATAATTTTCTAAACTCCAACCATTTCTTAGTTTTTTGGTCTATTATTCCTGAACCGGATTCTACTCGCTTTCGTATCAAAATGGCATGCAGTCCGACTCATCATTCTTCTGCCCTTATCCCAATTTATTTGGGGTCGGCGCCACATGTCCCTTTCTTCCATACTTTTCTATGCAGTCCGACTATTCGGACTAAAAAATTAAATAACTAGGTATATTATCTAATTGTTTTACACAATTAAACTGCAGCAACATTATAAAACGTTCTTGAATTTTTAAAATTATTTCGTTTTTCTTTCGCTAGTACCTAAACACCATGACCCTTCCTCAGCCACGCACACTCAGAGCCCAACTTAAGCAAAGTCTCATTTCCTGGCAACACCAACACCCAGTGAACGAAGCAGCACACTCACACTTTGAATACCGCCCGCTGATTGGCCAAGAAGTTGTCGAGCGTTTGCCTCCGCCCGCGCAGCAACGTCCTTGCGCGCACGGGCCACCGACCGCGGCCGCTTGCTCCGAGCTATGCTTACTTGAAACTTAGCAGGTAGATACAACCTTATACTTATAATGTAAGTATTATTCCATATTCCACTGAGCTTCTACCACAATATTCGTCCGAAACATAAGAAATGGATCTTTAATAATTCTACACTTCTGAGTTCTTAAATTATAAGCGTAGTTCAAAATAATTAAATACTAACACACAGGCTCTCACTCTAGTAATATAATTAACTAGGTAAGTTTATTTACATCAATAGGATCTTATTAAAGGTATCGTCCTTGATAATAATTAATAACTGTGTTAAAAAATACCTTATAAAATAAAATTATACCTAAACAAGGTATAATTTTATTTTATAAGGTATTTTTTTAAGTAAGCAAATAAGTAGGTATGTGGAACTATTTTATTTACTCAAAACCTTTTATTTAAAATATTTAATGCAAAATAAAGATAATAAGTTTATTTATATCAAAATGATCTTACTATAGGCATCTTACTTGATAACAACTGTTTTTGTTTAGGTATAACTTTATTAAATATAAGATTTTTTTTGTAAGAAAGCAAAATAAATATGTGGAACTATTTTATTTACTCAAATCTTTTATTTAAAATATTTAATTCAAAATAAAGATAAAAATTATATTTTATTCTATTCTACTGAGCTTTACCACAACATGTCTGTTCTCTCTAATTAGGTACCTACTTACTACTTGAACCTATCCCTACTTTAAAAGGAGGTATACAAGAGGAGTCGTAGGAAATAAACGATTGTAAACATAATTATGTTCATGAATACTTACGAGAACAAAACATTTATCATAAAAGTTCTGGGATATAAGCTTTGGTTCAAAGCTCGGAGCTTGAACCTACACATTTGCTACTCAGAACTAGGTACGCACGGCTACACATCAAGCTATACAAAACCAGTTTACGCTGATCTCTCATTGTAGGGAAATCCTATACAATGCGAGATCAGCTTAAACTGGTTTTGTATAGCTTGATGTGTAGCCGTGTGTACATGTTGATTTCCTAACCTAACCAAACCTAACTTTATTTTTACGTTTTTTCTTTCATTCTTTTACTACCTCGTTGGTCTAGTGGTCGCAAGCGCTACTGTTGAGCATGAGGTCCTGGGTACGATTCCCGGGTCTGACAAAGTGTTGTTTTGTTTTTCCACCAGGAATTTCACAGCAGCACGGAGTCTTTTCGGCTCGCCCCCTATTACATGGGACCTAAACATAACTGGCGAAATGTAGGTGTACATATACAGGCTGTAAGGGTAAACACTCTTGTTCAAACCATGGGTAGTTGACTTAAATATAAAAATAAATGACCGAACACAACAAAAAAAAAAAGTTATTTTCATTAAAGTTTCTATTCGACACCGTGCTCTCTAGCGAAACAGCTGACTGACTGAGGGAGAGGTCGCGCTCTCGGTCGGTCAGGTCATTTCCCGCACCCCTCGCCCGTGTTGAGACGGAAGTTGCCCTAGCGCATAGGGCAACGAACTTGCGTCTCTTGTGGTAAAATGTAGATAAAAAAAAATTTGTAATTTTCCATTGATTTTACGTTCTACAAATGAAACCAAACCACTGGTTGCAAGGATAACGGTGTTCACCCTAACACCGTGTATAGGTACACCTCTGCCTAACCATTCGGGGAATACAGGCTTGATGTTATGTATATTTATTTACGTAGGTAAGTAAACCTATTTACTGTTACTTACATAAAAATTCTATGTAAGTAATTATTTCAACTTAACTTCAAGCATTCTTTATGTGGGTGGCAAGCACTCGCCAGTCATATAGGGTCACTAAAAAACTTATGTATGGACCTTATTACCGAGTTTAAAATACAGTAAATATGTAAATTGACATTACATTGGAGTCAAGTATACGGCCCTTATTTGATATGTTAATATAATATTATTTTGTACATACCTACGTAGGCCGTAGTAACCTTATACGAATAATTTTGTAAGCATTTTAAAAATGAATATTGTTAACATGATCGTTAAGTTAAATGAGATGTCGACAAGTATTTTATTAAATGTCTGACGTTTAAATGAAATTTTATTCATATAAATATAAATACTTATATATTTTTTGACTCAGTGTACGTAATGCTGATCGATGATGTTAAGTACTATGAAAATAAATCTTAATTTGACTCTCAAAAAATCAGATTCTCATTAGCTGAACCACAGTAAAAATACGTTTACAAAATTTATAGATCCTGAAAGAGACTGCTTTCTAGAGAGATCTAACTATAAATATTGTAAACGTATTTTTTTGTGGTTCAGCTAATGAAAACTGGATTTTTTTGTGGTCCAGCTTATGAGAAACTTTTTTTTTTTTGTGGTTCAACTTATTAGAAACTTGAATTTGTGTTGTGCCTCATGCATTTTATGCAGGATCAAATAAATATGTAGGTATAGCTAGCGAAACTCGTTATGGGTCGATATTTAAACATAACAAAATGATGATTGATGATTGTACATTTTTGTACATTTTTTTGATTTGTACATTTTTTTGGGGACAACGATCGCAGGTATAGGTATGAGTTTAGAAAACAATTGTTTTGTTTTATTGTGTTTACTTTTACATTATCGATAATTCGACACCCATCACGTCTGCAGAGTTTCGCTAACTAATTTTATTTGACCTTCAATAGCCTAGCAAATTACGTATAAAAAAAAAACTAAGCAATAAATATCTTAGTCACCTTAGTATCTTAAAAAATTAAATCCTTTTCTTATTGTTTGTATTAAGATAAGATAAAGATGCTGAGTATCGAGATGATAAACATTGTTTTGCGTAGGCGATCACATTCGTTTGCCGACTTGCACATCTTGCACCATGTGTGTGTGTGTGTGTGTGTACAAAACGATAACACTATTATTTATGTGCTACCATATGTGTAGGTATATTGTTGTGAATATAATATTGAATATTGTCAGACTGCCTGGAGCGCTTTATTTTTGCCTTGACATGTTATTTTATCTCATACTTATTAATTAAAACTGTCAAGACTGCCTCGTTGGTCTAGTGGTCGCAAGCGCTACTGCTGAGCATGAGGTCCTGGATTTGATTCCAAGGTCGGACAAAGTTTTCTATCAGAAATCTCTCAGTACCGGCCCGGAGTCTGGATTTGCGGTAAACATGAAGCAAAGAAAAAATTTACAAACTCGAAAAGAACAAGTTGGGGGAAATTATGCGTCACATCCACGCAAAACGCCCACCGCTCAGCATAATGCTGCGAGACAGCCCCAGCGCGAAAGGCTCGCACCAGGTTACATGCATGGAAAAAATACATAACTGGCGTAATATGGGTGTGCTACACCGACACACTACTGCTTACCCTTCGTGGAATACATGCATGAGGACGTTTGATAATTTGGATAGCTGTTTTTTAGTTATTTTTAGGGTTCCGTACCCAAAGATTAAACGGGACCCTATTACTAAGACTCCGCTCTCTGTCTGTCTGTCTCTCACCACTCCAGGCTGTATCTCATGAACCGTGATAGACAGTTGACATTTTCACAGATGATTTATTTCTGTTGCCGCTTTAACAACAAATACTAAAAAACAGAATAAAATACATATTTAAGGGGGCTAAAATATAAAAAAACGTGATTTTTGCTAGTTTTTGCTCGATATTGATAACGCCAACAGGTAGACGCTTGAAATATTCACAGAACGTTTAGTTAGATATTCACTTTAAAAATAAAACATAAATTAAAATTAAAAAAATATTTAAGGGCTCCCATTTAACAAACGTGATTTTTTTGCCGTTTTTATAGATAATGGTACGGAACCCTTCGTGCCGTCCGACTTGCACTTGGCCGGTTTTTTTACAGTTGACAAGTCAAAGGTTCTCACCTTTTTTCGCTGTCATCGGATTTAACTCACTCTAAGACGCAGTCTCGTAAACTCCTGATGAATGACACGGGTACCAACAGTCTTATCTGTCAAAGTTATTTCCCTTTGCATTTTTTACTTGCCTTAATATTTTTCAAACTTAAAGCATTTATTTCAATTATACCAATTACACATACTAGGTATTGAATTATCAAGGAGTCAGTCAGTAAGATGACGCTCAGTAGTTGCCCATTCCAACGTGTAGTAGGCACCTATCGTGAAGAACGGGCAAGAAACTCTATGGACACTCTCTTTTTACCGACTTCAAAAAAGGAGGAGGTACTACGTGCGGATGATTGTTTTTTTTTTTTTTTTTTTATGTATGTTCACCGATTACTCCGCCGCTTGTGAACCGATTTTGAAAATTCTTTTTTAGTTCGAAAGGGTATACTCTCGAGATGGTCCCATATAAATTTTATTAAGTTTGCTTGCGTAGTTTTTGAGCTAGCTTCAATATTACGTATTTTTCCCACAGTCTATGTAGACGATATAATTATTAGACTCCTTCACTGTTATTTACATAGCAGGTAGTAACTTGTGTGGGGTAGGTACCACCACTAAAAAGTGAAAAATTAAAACTTTTTACAAAAAAAAAACAACCGACTTCAAAAAAAACCCTAAAAAAGTGAAAAATAACTTTAATTTCGGAAGTCGGTGGCAAAAAACGAAAATTAAAAAGCAAAGACACCGACTTCCGAAATTAAAGTTATTTTTCAGGATTCAATTGTGAGCAATAGGTAGCTCGCCGTCCGACAAGGACCAGGGGGCCTACCGCCACCGCTTACAGCAGTATATTATTTTAATCTTACTTCGTTGGGCAAAGAGATGGAGCTATACGTCCTGTAGAGCTTCATCTCTTTCCTATACTGAAGTAACATTCAAATAATACTGCTATAATATAACATTTGAATGTTACTTCAGTATAGGAAAGAGATGAAGCTCTACAGGACGTATAGCTCCATCTCTTTGCCCAACGAAGTAAGATAAAAATAATATACTGCTGTAAGCGGTGGTGTGGTGGTAGGCCCACAGGTCCGGGTCAACGGCGCGTTTGTTCCTCACGCGCCTTAAAAGAGATGTCAGCACAACAGAAGGGGTCCACTAGGGCTGATGCCTGCCGGGGTCGCGGGAAAGTCCGATAGGGATACCGTGGCCTCTGGCAACATACAGTCAACTTAAGGAACACAGGTGGGTTTTAGTCAGTAAGAGTCTAAGAGTCTGACACGCCCTTCCGCTCTGCCCAGAGCGGCAGAAGATTTTTGATAATTTCCCACCCAAAAAAAAAGGAAAGTTAGGCCCCTTCATAATTCTTCATCATACATATACAAAGATACCTCTGGCCCCTGATTTTAAGCTTAGCTTTAGCTGATTTTAAGCTTAGCTTTAGGCAAAAACTTTTTACATCCAATAGCTTTTTCTATGTAGGTATAGTTTTGGTTAAAATTACACAAGATCTTATGTAAATCAAACCCGTGGGCTTAACCAGAATAAATGAGATTTTGCCCATCTTTGTCAACAATCTACACTATATTTTAGACACCTTGAAATCACGCCTCTTAACACCTACGACTTTTTAATTATTTTTTCACTTCCACGAGACTCATTAGTGACCATGTCATGTTATCAATACCTATCAGTTATCGAGCAAGACTGCTTGGCTCCAAAATGTGCAACAAGGCCGTGTCCTCCCTCTTATCAGTCGAAAACGTTATCAGGCCCCAAAAATTTCGATATAAGTACCTACAAATTACGAAACCAAGGTTCCTCTTAGCAGTAGATAAGATACGATGTGATATCAATCGGTGATGCCATAGGCACTCATATATTTTAGCTTCAACCTTGCCTGTGATTAGTGGTCATACTCATTTACATTTTTTAGTTTGTTTATGTCTAAAATGAGGTTTACGAAGCAGCGTAATTGGTTAGGCGTATTACGTAGTTTAAATAGAACAATATTTGAGAATTAGTGGAGTTAATAACGTCTTTGCATGTGGCTTTGGATTGAACGGATTTTGTTATTAACTAAAGCATATAGTACCTATTTACCATAAGAGATTCTAACAGAGTCGTATAATGCAGAAATATATGATGGCTGATGGTGTTAGCTATGGATCCATCATTAATTTAACTGTTCCACGTAAATACCTATCCCTTCAAAATAAAGCCTCAAGCAAATATCTTCTTCCATAAATCATAACACAAACAACAGTTTAAATCATAATACCGAATGCATGTAATAAATCACTTATAACACACATTAATTGTTTCAGATCACGCCATGCCACCGTAAGGTATCAAGGTGTCGAAATTTCTAAATGACAGCACGAACTACATAATATAACGGAATTCGATGCGCGTGGGCAGCTTGTTCGAACATGGGCACCACGACAAATGCACTTGAGAAAAATGCGTATGAAATCTTGTCTTATTTTTATTATTATTGTTTTTTAAAGGCCAGTCTCAGCTATTTCAAGTCAGAGCATTAGCGTCGCGCATTATCGCTTTACCACCAACGAAGTTTGAGATGTGATACATGCAACCACCTGTTTTGTTGTATAATTTACTTAGGTTAGGGTTACCAACTAATCTTTGTAGTCATTATTATAGATCTCGCATGTATCTAACGGAAAGCACCGCAATATTAATAATTCTTCTTTCATTGTCTTCCCCTTTTATAGTTAATTGATTCAGGCATGACTTTGCGGAAATAAATTATAAAAAAAAATTCGTGTTCGGGTTCGCGACAAGTCAATCGTCATCCTAAGGATGCCTCGTTGAGAGGTGAAACACGTGTCGATTTCTTCCAGGGTTTTTTATGACTCTTTAGCTTACTAAATATATCTACGTCTATTGCATTTTTCTTGGACTTAAGTACTTTACTAAAACTCAAATGATTAGATAGATAGATAGAATACTCTTTATTATGTACACCATAAAAAATACAGATACCTAAAACTCAAATGATTCTTGTCATAGATTATTGACGTCTTTGTTTCAGCTTTCTTTGAGGCTAGTAGGCTGTGCTAGTAGGTATTCTATCGTCACAGTAAGTAGTAAGTACCACTGGTCATCTTGATGGTCATCAATGGTCAATCTTACATGATCGTCATAGTCCAACATATTTTGGTACGAGTATTCGCTTTGACATTATTGTCCACGATGGAGCTATGGACAGACATGGTTTGGCACTTAGACCACGTAAAGTCCTTTGGCCCCGGCTCTCATTCGTAGCCCAAGCCAAGCCCAAAAGTCTGACAAACAGTCTTACTAAGGACCATATTACCCATATTACCCAGTAATTGGGTTGTGGAGGTCGCTACATGTAAGTAAAATACTGAGGCCAAGTGACATTCTATCAGCGATAACGATCATGGAAAAAGCAAAAATGTATAGGACTGACATATGCTATCGAAAAGCTTATGTCAATCCTGTTGAAAGTCGTTGTAAAAATACGAAACGCTTTGGAAGCGATTGTCACTTGTCTAGGCCATCTGGTCTTCAGCTGCAACCGGATAGACTAAAAGCCGACCTAGTTAGCTAGGCAGATTGATTGACTTAGATGCACTTAAAAACTGCACCGTGGTAAAATCTTTGGTAGGCAATAACATTAATTAGCCCCACCTTCCTAATTCTGCATTATTATTTATTACTTTTAATTAGAAATTGTAGAAAGTTTGGTATCAAATGGAAATCAAAAGCTTTCCCTCTGAGAAAACTGCACAAAAGATTTCAGACAAAAGATTTTATGTATATGCCAATTTTATTACTTTGATAGCAATAATTAGTCATTAATATTCATAGGCCTTTGCAAAAAAGACTACGTCGTAAGCTATAGTACCTATATGCGGAATGAAATAGCTTCCTCAATTGTGGCGTTGCAAATAAGTATAAACAATGTCTGTCATATAGTTAACTGCTGTATTTTATTGATTTAGATATGATACTTATGAAATTCATACACATGATACAAAATCGCTAAACAAAGCAAAGCTTCTTGGGTTAGACTAGATTTTATAGTGAGAATTTCCCAAAAATGATTAAAAAGCCATCTAGCTCCTGAACTATAATCGCTGAACATAGATAGATGGGGTTGTTTCGGGAAGATCTTGGAAAAAGGCTTCAACAATTTTGCTTTGGACTTCGTGACACACCTTGTAGGTAGGTATGGCTAGACCCAATATAACTTTAAGAAAAGCATTCCACCTCCTCTTACTTTCATTAAACTTCTCGAAGCAGACCTCGAAGTCGAAGACACAGGTTGAGGTAAATAAAGCATGATCGTCAAGGAGATAAGTAATGACTCCGCGGAGAAATCGCGATCCTCAGTGGCCTCAGTATAACTTGAATAAGGAACATGACACAAGGACGAGGCTACAAAGTAAAGTAAAGAGAATCAGAATACATAAACTGTAGGAAACATAATAGCCGATATCGGCAGTTTTATTCTGAGTTCCAGAACGACGGATCTTGAGCTTTCGAAGCTTCATTGTAACTCTTATTTACCTTTTCGTAATACGACGTAGCTCTGTCGAATTGCACGCCATTTAGCTCGATTCTCGGCAACTCTCATCCAGCTGCTACCAGCCACCCTGCGGAGATCGTCGCTCCACCTAGCCTGAGGGCGTCCTACCTTACGTTTGCCGATTCGCGGTCTCCACTCAAGAAGATGTCTACCCCAACGGTCATCGGTTCTACGGCTAACATGGCTGGCCCATTGCTACTTCAGCTTGCTTAATGTCAATAACTTTGGTTCTCTGCCGGATTAACTTTGTTGTAACAGTAACAAATTCTTGTATTTATTTATAAACTAGCCTCGCTCGTGCCACAAAGCCTTACTGAAACACTATCGCAACCGTATGTGTGCCATTTTACTAACAAAGGCAACTTTTATACAAACTTACGTCTCAAGGCCCAACCCGGTGTGGTCCGATAAAATAAAAACTCTCGACCTACGTAAACCGGCGCCATGTTGACATAATATTTTATATTATTTTACGATTCAGTCAGGGCGCATTGCCCCGATTGTAACATACACGGATTTTATGAGCTTAATTTTGTCACGTTTTATGTCATTATTAAGTACATTAAATTTTTTCTTTTATTCATTTTTAAACGTTAAGTTGTGAACTTTAAGTGAAATGTTTTTGCAATTTACTTTCTAGTTTGTTGCAGGGTTGAATTGTCGCTGGAAGGTTAACGTAGCAAAATGCTGCTTTTGAATTTATCAAACAATTAAATAGTTTTGTTAATCAGCATGTAGCACTCCGCCGCTGGGTATTCATTATTGTGTCTTCAAAGATGTATTTTGACTCGATCATCTATCATCAGCATCTAGGTAGCATAGAAGATGCCTTCTTCATTTTTTCAGCTCTTTTAGCGAAAGCTTCACAAGGAACCCTTAAAACCTGGAAGACTCTAAATTGCGAACAGAAACTCTGTGGTTAAACTGTTAAAAATAACCGTTTAAGCACTTTTTTATTACACTTTTGTTACCTTTCAAAGCTCAATGTAACATGTGGCTTTGATCCATAAAATAAAATGGCGCACAGCGCAAGTCAAGCCACATAACAAAAAAAAATACAATGGGCAACCTTGATACAGCGAGGTGGGAACCGATTCTAATGTTAACCTACCTGGAACTGTCTAAATTCGAATTTGGAATAAAAGAACTTACACCCACGGAGTCATAAAATGACACCCAAAAAATTAGAGGAAGTTGCGAAACATAAAAATAATTCTGTTGGTTTCTTTCGCATCTATGCGATATAGATTTTATAGCTTTTTTACCCACGGCGATTTTAACAATAGAAGAATTATTGTTTCTTACAATTTTTGAACGATACTGGTTATCTTAGCGCTCGGCGGAAAGGTTAAAATACTCAAGTGGATTTTGGCAATTCTTAGAACTACGCCACAAATTAAAGATATTACAATAAAAAAAAATACGTTATAACTTAGAGATGATTGATTCTTGTATCTATTAAGTAATAATAAAGCTTGTGTGTCTTTTAGGTAACGGGAATTTGAAATGCAAGCATCAATACTCGGAAAAAGAACGTAGCCTTTTCACTACTTATTCAAATTATGTTGAAGGTGATTAACCAAACGCATAGGTATGTCATGTAACTCATCTGTTATCAACGCAAGCTAAATATTTCTTTTTAATTGTTGTGCTTACTTTATCTATGTGCATAAAGGCGTATCTCCGTTACCAGGAACTGCAAACATCATAATACAACATAAACAATGATCTCACCTACAGTCACGTTACGGGACATATTTTATCTTGCGCTGACGCAGATGCACACACCGCGGTCTCTTGCGCTTATCTCGACAACCGGTAGGTTGCAAATATATCGGTAGGAACCACCCGCAAGATGTATGTTGAACAGCATTTTACATGCCACGACGTGGGACCCTGGACGAAAACTTATTACTGAAGATCTCACTGAATTTTATCATGAGCTTTGGCTCTTTTAACGATCTAAAAATCTCGATCAAAGTAGCATTTACCTAAGATTGTTTAAACTAGTGTTGTGTCAACAATACCGATACTTTTTTCACCAACGTGTTTAATAATAGTGTTGTGTTTTATGGAATTTTTTGTAATGTGCGTTTAGTTTTTTCAGAATAAACAAATTTTCTTTCAATCATAAACTGCTTATAGCAAAAACTTTGTAAGACACAAATTATAGCAAACTTTCTATGCACATTTTTTACTGCAAAGCGAAATGTTTTAATTTAAAACTTTCAACGGCGGGGTAGGTGCCGAACCGTGGACACTGACAGTCTGGCTAGTCCACAAATTCAAGGTCGCTCAGCGCACTATGGAGCGGACTGTGTTCGGAGCTAGTTTGAAGGATAAGATGGCAGTGGGGCTGGCCATGTTTGTCGCAAGACCGATGGCCGGTGGAGCAGACGAGTCCTAGAGTGGAGACCGCGTATCGGCAAGCGCCTCCCAGCTAGATGGACCGACGACCAGTCTGGGTGCAGAAGGCGGAGGACAGGGTGTTGTGGCGCAGCATGGGAGAGGCAGTCCAGCAGTGGACTGCGATAGGCTGATTTGAAGCGGAAGGCAGCTGCAATAACATTTTAGTGGAAAAAAAAACTAGTCGAAAAATTTCTAGACAGTGGGTAGCTATTTAGACTAGAATTATTTACAGTTCGACTTTCTGTTTCTTACATTTCTTGTTATTGAATTGATTGACTTGATTATTTCTTATGATTCACTAAATAAATCTAAGGACTCATGATTATATACCTAAGTAGCGACCTGCCCCTGCTTCGCACAGCGTTTACGACTTGACAAAAATATCGAGATTTCCTAATCATCATCATCATCATCTGCTTAGCCTTTCCCCAACTATGTTGGGGTCGGCTTCCAGTCTAGCCGGATGCAGCTGAATACCAGTATTTTACATGGAGCGACTGCCTATCTGACCTCCACATCCCAGTAACTGGGTAATACGATACCCCTTGGTAAGACTGGTTGTCAGACTTTCGGGCTTCTGACGACCCGTAACGACTGTCAAAGGTCTACAAATGACTGCCGAGACCAACGGCTTAAAGTGCTTTCCGAGGCACGGAGGAGTCTCGGTATGTAAAGATGGTCACCCATCCACAGACCAACCCCGGCAAGCGTAGCTTAACCTGATGCATCGACCCGTGCGGCTGTTATTACGTAGCCACGAGCTCCTAATTATATGTAAGTTTATATACTTACTCATAAATCTTCCGGAATAAATTCTCTAAATAATGGTGAAGAACGCATCAAAATGCGTTGCGTAGTTAAGAAGAATAACGCGGTCACACAGACAGACACGAAAAGAGCTTTATTTTATAATATGTATGTATAGTCCATGACATCTGCATAAATATCGACATACGAAATGGTCTAGTCGTAAACAGCATTCCGTAACTAAAGAATTTCATACAAATTGTAACCGTTAATAATATAATAGTAGGAAAATATTTCATAGTCACGCTATGCGGTACCTACATGAGTTGTAGAGAATTTAATGGCGGTAATTTTAATATATTTTATTATATGTAAGTACCTCCGTAAAGTTTTCACGAACATAACCCTTAACCATAAACCATAACCCTTGCCTCGTGCACAGAAAGATTAGGCCACTCCGTTTACTCCTAGTTAGGACTACCCTAACTTCATAACTAACCAAGTTTATTTGCGTTACAAAATATAACCATCAACAATAACCAACACTATATACAGTAGATTAGCAACCTATTCGCCTGCAGGTTTACTGCTCACCTACTTATCGCCATAGCGTGATTATACCTCATTATCCTTAAAGTAAAGATTAAAACCATATTATTTCGTCCACCATTTTAGGTGTGACCTGCTCTTTATGGTATAACGCTGAAATCGATTTTCATGGCTGTCTTATTGATGCCGATGGATGCAGTTTTAGTATCGAATAAAATTCGTTCTAGGCTTTTAGAGTTACAAGCGCGCAGAATGACTGACATTTATTTAGTTTTGGAAATTGGAACGAATGGCGGCCATATAAAAACAAAAAAAAACTTTGTACGACACCCGACAATGGATAACCTACGAGCACGCGTAGAATTACAACCATAGAAACGGGATTTGTCGACGGAAGAATAGACAAAATGACAGATTGTGATTTTAATGTATAATCTGTCATTTTGTCTATTCTTCCGTCGATAAATCCCGTTTCTATTGCGGTCATACTAAGCGAGCAGGCAGAGGGCCTAGACAAGTGACAATCGCTTCGAAAACGTTTCGTATTTCTTCAAAAACTTTCAACAGGATTGACATAAGCTTTTCGATAGCTTATGTCAGTCCAATACATTTTTGCCTTTTCCATCATCGTTATCGCTGATAGAATGTCACTTTGTCTAGGGCTTCAGATCTCTTAACTCTCTTATCATAAGTCTTAGTAAAGTGATTAGGTATGTCAAGAAGATGATCAGCATCTTCCACTTATCTGCTAATATAGCGGCCAACTCCGTCAGTACCTAGTTTATCACTTATAAAAGCTTAGCCGTAGTGAGCCGATACTTTACGGTTTGATAAATGATAATGCTTCTCCGTTTTACGACAGAAGACGCAAACAATGTTAGGAACTGTTGCAAACAAAGTAGGTTACAAGAAAAACGTACGGAAATGCACCGTGTGCCCATATAATTAGTGTCTAATAAGGAATCTAGCGCGGCCGGTTAGAGTCAACGTCATAATTAAATTAATGGAGACTCACCTCCAAGCATAGGTAATGAGCACTGGGCAAATATGCTGGCTTTAGGTACGTGTTGTAACTACATAACTTGAATAACATAACTTTAGCTCATGCCTCATCATTAACCCTTCATAATCTCCCAATTAAAACCAAGATTTCTCGACAAAATTGCAAATGAACGTTGTCATCACATTAAAATTAAGCTGAGCTTTTGATGCACGATCGGATGACCCCTGTCCATTCTTAATTAAAATTAAACTTGGACAAGCTTTTACAGAAGTCTCCGATGATTGCTATCGCAGAGTAGTTTATCAACACGATGATTATAATCAAGTTTGCTTATCCCCCATAAAATGATTATTAAATATGATATTTAATATGGAACTGGCGTCGGAACAGCGCGCTTGATATGGTAAGCTCACAACTTTCTACGTGGCAAACCAGTGTAGCTTGACTGGGAGAATAAACGAGCTTGGAGAGAATCTTGGAGTGAGTGAACCAGTCGGTACTGCGGTTAGGGTTCAGGTTATGCTGGTGGGTCTTAGTTTCACTTTGCTTCTGTGAGCCCGAGGCTTGGGTTTTATTACTCGTAGGTGTTTTGACGACGTTCATCCGCTTTGTTACGTCGTAGTGCTAACATCTTTATGGACGTATAAATCACAGTGTTACGAATATTCTGTTGTTAGAAATTGATTAAAAATGTTTCCGTGACAATAAAATTATAATAAACCGAACTGTAAAATATTGTTATAAAAATTCTTGTTGATTGATGGATTGAGGGCGTCCGTGGGCTACTGTGCTGGCGAACTTTTACCAATATCAACGCCCAAGATCAAACTGTACCTTTCACGGTAATCACCACGGTCTTATATGGAAAATATCTCCTGATCCTTATCTACTTAGAATTTTCCGCTCCAATACCAACAGAGTTTCCAAGCTATAGTAGTAGTAACTTTGTGAGATCAAAGTAAAAGCACAACCAGTTAGTCTATCCCTGCTGGGGCAATCTGGTTAAATGCGTTACAATGCCGTAAACATCTAAGGTAATCAATCGCTCGATACCTACTTTCATTGATTCATCATTTCATGACCCGCAAGATGAGCAAACTTGGATAGACTGCTTATACTTTTAAGAGGATTAGAAAAATTGTAGGTGTATGGAAAAATGATGGTCTATTCGTGAATACTTAGGTGACGTGACCTGTCTTTCCACACCTGAGTTATCACAGTGAGATTTTTACAAGATAGATCGGCTAATTCCTGATGGGATTGGTCATGCTCGTGTCCCCAGGGCTCGTGGATAATTTAAACCTTTTTTTTTTCTGAGGGTTGGATATCATCAAATAACTTCTCCCGCTCTGAGCGGAGCGAAAGGGCGTGTCAGTCATTTACTGACTAAAACCCACCCGTGTTGCTTCAGTTGCCTATTGCCAAGGTCCCGGTATCCCTTTCGGACTTTCCCGCAACCCTGGCAGGAGATAATTTACACTTACCAGGTTCGATCGGTCTGCTTGACCTTTCCCATAATGCTAAAAAAAGCATTAAAGATTATCATAGGTTAACTTCTATAATTATAATTCAATTAAACTCTCCGTTATTATAATAATTCATGCTCTACGCTGGTGGTCGTATGCTGATTACACACTGTTGGTTGGCTTGACCCCAGCAATGTGAATTATCGTTTAATTTGGTTTAATTACTATTGATCTCTATAATGAGCTTGGCTAAAAGTGGCTAAAATATAGGTACATACTTAGTTACCGGCCTTATCCAGCTGTACTTAATGTAGTCTTCCTACATCCATTTACTGATAAAAAAACATTAAACAGACCATTATATTAAGCTCAGCAAAGGCGCTTATGAAAAAAAATATTAGTATTCCTCACATTCTTGCTGATTCCACCGCCTACGTGTAGATGACCATCTTTTTATCATCGATACTGGCTATCACCCAAGCTCGTAAGCTTGATAAAACAAATAATATTAATCAATCTTATAAAAGCCATTGTTTGTAATATAGCCAGTATTTAGTAAGCTTGTAAATGGCAATTTTAAGCGCTATTGTACATAACCTACTTTAAAGATATTAGACTGTAAGCTATCTGAAAAATAAATAAATAAATAACGTATGTAATACCAACTCCGGTGGTGCAGAGGTGCAGGTCCTACGAGTCTTTCTACCTACATCGATATTGTCTATCAAAACCCTAAGAATAACTCTAAAGATTATACAGATCGCAATAATCGCGACAAAAGCGCTCGTAGCAAAAATCTACAAAGCCGTTCTGACTGCGTTATCCCGCGTGATGACCATCCTTTAGACATCGATACTGCCTACCTCATAAGCCTGATAATTCAAATAACATTAAACAGTCCTTTACAAGCCAGTGTTTGTAATAAAGCCAGTACTACTCGGTATGTAATACAACTCCGGCGGTGCAGGTCGTGCGAGGTGCTATTGGGTCAAGGAACAGCGCGGAATTATCCGAGCTAAAGCGTAGTATGATTGTTTTAAATGAGTTTTGCCATAACGGATAACATAATTGATAGCGTGTTGTGCTTTACGTCTGGCTGGCTAAAAATAGGAGCCCCCCTTCTCTTGGTGCAGGTTGTTGTAAAAGTAAATGCAGATGGAGAAATAATGTGCAATAGGTGCAGGTGTCCTACTAAAGAAGAATTTTGGAAGACAAAGTTACGTAATGTAGAAAAGGCCTAAGACACAAGTCAGCCTTTGTACACACGGCTACACATAAAGCTATACATTTCCAGTTTATGCTGATCTCGCATTGTATAGGATTTCTGAGGATTTGCGAAGTCAGCTTATACTGGAAATGTACAGTTTTTTACTTGTGCATAAAGTTTTAACATAACATCACGCATGTAATTCCCCGAAGGGTTAGGCAGAGGTGTAGGTATCTTAGCATTTACATCCATATTTCGCCATAAATGTTTTGTAATAGGGGGCGAGCCTAATGCCATCAACGGGGCACAAATTCAGACTCCGGGCTGCTACTAAATAAATAAAACTTGTATGTTATTCCCCATGGTTCCATCCGAAGCCTTGTGCTAACCCTGGGTGACATCATCAACCTCTATAGATTTATATGTTTCACAGACACGGGTCTAGCATAAAATCTGAGTCAACTTCTATGAATGAAGACGTTTGTCGTTCAAAACTTTTGTATGTTGATAGTTTACACACGATCGACACACGATCTTATATTTTTGTTTGCACTAGGTTTATGTACCTAGTATGTAGGTCAGGAAAAATAACGTAGATCAAACGAGGCAATACACATAATTATGTTCGTGGATAATGAATGAACTTAGCATATCGCACTCCACTGCTACACATGGACTTCTCTCAAGTTGCGCCACAACCTATTTTTTTTTTGGGTGCGAAATAACTTCTCCCGCCCCTTACTGACTGAAACCCACCCGTGTTCCTTCAGTAGCCTGTAAGTTGCCAGAGGCCACGGTATCCCTTTCGGACTTTCCCGCGACCCCGGCGGGCAGCGGCTCTAGCGGACCCCGTCAGTTGTGCTGACATCCCTTTGAGGTGCACGTGGAACAAACGCGCCGTCGACCCGGGTTGCGCCACAACCTGGTTCCAGTATTTTTAAGAACAGTCGCATTCTAATACTATACCTACTAATCTGTCTGTGTACCTTTGCTGTGATTTGCCTACATTTTTGACATTGATTGTCTTGTCACTGAGCTGAGAGTGCGACTAGATTTGGAATTGGCCTTCGAAGCTCCTTTAAGAACCAGGTCATCACCGTCTAGCTGGGATGGTGGTCTTTCAAAAGGGAAAGTATTCTGTGTTACTGTTTACATCTCCATATAATCTTACTACGCTTTGGAATGGGCAACTAGTTTCATCTGATTGAACGACTCTTTTGAAAATTCAAAAGTACCTGTACCTAAATCATCATCATCATCATTTCAGCCGAAAGACGTCTACTGCTGGTCATAGACAACAACCAGTCGAAGTTGAAATGCTTGGGACATAGACCCAAGCATTTCAACTTCGACCGGTTCTGCGCTTCTCGCATCCAGAGGATTCCTGCGGTCTTCACAAGATATCGGTCCACCTTGTGGGCGACCTCCCAACGCTACGTCTTCCTGTACGCGGTCGTCACTCCAGAACCTTCCTGTACCTTAATGGTTATTTGAAATAAATGCTTTGAGTTGAGTTGTGTGTAGTTAATGACGGTCTACTTAACATAACTTAGCACCAAACTAACTTTCTAGTTTCTACAAAGTTAGTCAAATATTGTCCCTAGTTGATGTCGTTTGAATATTCATAATTTATTCTAGTCTAGTTTGACCGAGTATTTGTCTACTGTTAACATCGTTGGAAACATGTTTATTTTAAACATTTTACAGGTTTCGCGGAACTACGAGTAAGTAACACGTGTTTGGGTTATTAAGTAATTGTTTGACGTGTTGTTGTAGGCTTCGTAACTAATTAGAAATTAGCCTCACACTATATTATTTTTTAAACGAAATTCTGTTTCTTCGAAGCGTTTACCTTGGTGATCAGTTATATAGAAGGTCATTATGTGAACGAACAACACACAAGTCGGATGAAACTTCATCATGCAGCTTTTGGTTCTACCTCTTTGTTGAACACTTCTTTTTCATCGTCTAGCTAAACTATTGCAATGAACCCACATTTATTCATCATCATTATCATCTTCATCATCAGCCAAAAGACGTCCTCTGCTGGTCATAGGCCGCCCCCAAACACTGCCACTTCGACCGGTTCTTTGCTTCTTGCATCGGATTCTTGCGGCCTTCACAATCGGTTCACCTTGTTGAAGGCCTTCTAACGCTACATCTTCCGGTACGCGGTCGCCATTCCAGAACCTTTCGCCCCATCGAACATCGAATCTGTTCTGCGAGTAATGCCCACGGGCAATTTTTCGGGCTATATCGGTTCCTTTGGTTTTCCTGCGCATTATTTATTACTCCGTGTAATATGTTGAGACTACGAATAATACCATCAAGGACGTTTAAAAGTTCACTTATAGTAGGTACTCTTGCAAAGGCTTACTTATTTAAAAAATGCAATTAATAATGATATCATAGTGATGATGTTCCGAAGCTAAAATAATTACTTACGTTCACAATAATCGTTCCTTGTTTACTCACGACTGTAGGGAAGCGAGAAGTAATGTGTTTGACCATGACGCTGGCCGCTAAGGTTGCTGTATCCGTTCTATACTTTTTGTGAATATAAAAAATAAAAATGTATACAATCCTTTTGTTATTCGTATAGTTTGTTTCGATTTGGATTCGCTATTTGTACAAAATAGAGCAAATTACTTCCTGAGTTTATCTTGGACATTACCGACATCTGTGAAGGAAAATATCGTGAGGAAACCTGGACTTGAAATCGCCAACCTGTCTTTTCGCTTGCTCAAAAGTGATCATACCTTCTCTGTATGAGAAGGGCCTTTGCCCTGCAGTGGGACAGAAAAGGCTGGTCTATAGACTATAGAGCAAGTGTCAGAATATTGAAATGATATAAGTCACAATACCATGATAACCATGATCCAAGACAAATATACATATATTCGTAGGATATGGTGATGCCCGATCTCCCCAAGTTCCAAGTTCCCCAAAGCTTTTATTATTAACTAAAATTGCACGACCCTGTCTTGACCGAAATCATGAATGGACCATGGATGAAATTGGATAAGAACAACTTATGAAAATAAATGACATTCATTGTCATTGTCCGTCTCGCGGTCTACAGCGGCGCCAGGCGCCAATAGTTGTGAGGATAGACCTACATTCATCGTTAAGCGTTTATGACGTAAAACATATCAGCAGACTGTATTTTTTTTTTATCGCAGAGTTTGTAGTAGGTACGGAAGTGGTTATGAAACTGTAGGTCTGTATTGACATCATAATCTGCGATGCCTTGTTGATTTTTTGCATTTTCGTTTAAATGTAGTTTGAAACAAGTAGCAATGTGAACTGCATTAATATTTCCAAAGTCTAATTATAGTGAAGGTTAAATTCAGGCTTGTCTCTATATAATATCCACATTCAATCGGTGGCGATCGCCTTTCGGTTGGTACTTACTTGAAAACTACTACTACTATCATGGTACTACTATCTATTTGAAAAGGAATCTGAAAAAGATAGCCTGAGAACCTCCTAAAATATGTAGTAGTAATAGGATTCGGACTGTGGTACAAATAGACCTCATAGAGTACGCAAACCCATAATGCCATATCACTGAACCTTCTCCGTTCTCATAATGTGGCACAAGTCTTACAACACTTAACTTTACTACCGTCTACTATGCGTAGGAAGTGAGCGGGAACTTGTGACTCTAAAGATATTTACTAATCATTTCCCCTTTATCAGTAGTGTGCACTTAAACGATACATTAAGCACTCGAGGATCTTTGTCAAGTTCCATTGTAGTTGGTGCCGACAGACATTTGGGTTATTAGGTCAAAATGGTTGACTGCGACTTGTTGAAATTTTAGGTGACTGCATTTTTGGGCGTTCCTTTTTTGTTCACTCATTCCTCTATTGAAAAAGGAGGATCCTCCGACCAGACGGGTGTTGTGTCTGCCGGGTAACTGTCCAACGATTGATGTTTGATTCTTGTATATATGTCCATCGCGTGGTAAACTCTAATTGCGCGATGCAGGATTTATGTGACGTCAGGATTTTTGTGTGACGTCAGGTCTTTGATGCGTAGTTCGCATGTGGCGATGTAGATGCCGCCACACTTTATTGTTGGCTCAAGAGATCATTTTGTAGGGACATGTTTTGAATAATCTTTGCTGGACTGCCTTTAGTTTTGAAGGACGACCTCGATATTACCCCAAAAGTATGCCAAACCAAAGACAGTAACGTCCCCATAAGGAACAGCTGAAAATTTAACTCTAAAGGGATCCCGGATCAGCACCAAAATAAACCCAATACATATAACAATGGAGATTGTTGACTTACTAAAACTAACCTATTTAATTTATTTGATTCAAATACTGAGTTCTCTTTTTGCATAAAGGAGGACAAAAAATGGGCAACCCACCGTTTGTAATTATAGCACCAAACGGATACAGATGTCTTATGTGAATGATAATGTGCAGTTACTAGAAGGCCTTGTCAAGCCTAATAGGCAAAAAATACCAAAATAAAACCATTTTAGAATCGAGCTAAAACCAGCTGGTTCGATGAATTCGCAACAAAAGGTGATCTGACCACTCCTAACCTGGTATAGTGTTATAGAACACATAATTCTATTTCATCTGTCAAGGTAGACAGGTCACAAATCTTAGGATTACCAACGGCGCGGGCGCCGGCGCCCGTTTGTTCGTCTAATACGCCATTTTATAGTTTACGACCACAGTTTCACCACATTCAATTTGTCTAGAATTAAGTACAAATGATTAGGTATTCGTGTTACTGGTTAACTTTCGTAATTCTAATCTCTATATGGATGGTAATAGGATATTAGACTCATAATTTGTAGTTAATATGTTTGCATTTAATAAGTTTAATGGCGCTTCTCTCAGCTTAGAACAAATTAAATGCATTAGATTATGGAAAGTTGATTGCTGAGGATTTTGTGAATGGAGAATGGCTGACTTATTCTTCTTCTTATCGTGTGTTTAGTGACTAACCCGAAGCCCTAGACAAAGTAACATTCTATCAGTGATAACAATGATGGAAACGGCAAAAATGTAGAGGACTGACATAAGCTATAGAAAGGCTTATGTCAATCCTGTTGAAAGTCATTGTAGAAATACGAAACGCTTTCGAAGCGATTGTCACTTGTCTAGGCCCTCTGGTGTCTGAGTTTTAAAGCCGCTCAAGGGCAGAAGACTGAATTTGTATCTTTGTATAACACAGAGAGCAGTGGTGTCCCAGTGGTAACGGCCGCGACTTGTTGTAGGTCATAGGTTCGAATCCAGACAGGCGCTTTACTTTGTGTAAATTATTTCATCACCACTGCTCTCAAAACAGTGAGGTAACCGGAATGTTCTAGAACCAAAAATTCAAAGACATGTGACATCTACCAACCCGCACCGGGCCTGGGTACTGGATAACGTCCCGCTCCCTCTCACAGAGAGGAATCCCGTGTCCCAGTAATGGGAACATTATAGGCTGATTATGTAAAATACAGTTTTAACATACTATGGTCGCACAACAAATCAAACTCATGGCCATTATCATGGAAGTCATAGTTATATGTACACACGGCTACACATCAAGCTATACATTTCCAGTATAAGCTGACCTCGCATTGTACGGAAATCCTACACACTGCGAGATCAGCATAAACTGGAAATGTATAGCTTGATATGTAGCCGTGTCTACATGAGTTGGTAGATAAATAATACAAAGGAATACTTGTCTGTAAATTACAACCGTTTATTTTATCCGTACGCTTAGGCTTTAACATACTTAATATTTGTGTTCAATTGAAATTATTTTAAAGGAAAATTCCGTTTTGGAACCAAAACGCAATTGGAATACTACGCCGTACGTGAGAATGCATCCAAATACATTCATAATAAATGGATTCGTCTGCCATGTGATTAGAATTTATTAGGCCCTTATTTATAATCTGTGCGTACAATACAGTGGATTTGGAAACAATCAAACATCGAACTAACGTGCGCAAGCACAAATTTCTAGGGTACCGTTTACGGCCTCTTTACCTAAAGTCGTATTGCTGAAATGATTTCATAAAAAATCCATATTAAATTAAATATTTTTATACATTGTATCTTACCAATCTCTTGAAAGCATTTGACACAGTTTTGATTCATAAAGTGGGAGTATTTTTTGCTTTAAATAAAGAAACCTCCCAATTTTCTTCCCTTACTTTTAAGAGAACTACCGTGCAAGAAACCTATCCCTTTTGTTAGCATTGATCCTTTTACAGTGTCGTATCAACTAGGGATTCCTAAAGGCTACATTGTTGGGCCAGTCAAGACTGTCAGATATCCTCTATTTATATTATTCAGAAGAATGCGATACCTGTTCAGTTTAAAACGGTTTGTACAGTTTATCGTTTACCTACTCTACCTACTAAAGCCATTGCTCTAAAGACATTTATTTCTCCACGCTGACATTTACAACTTGCGCTTTAAGGCAAACGCCTATTAGATACGTTCTTTGTTGTGTTTACAACAGTTTGTAAATTTTATATTTCAATCTTATTTATTCCCCATAAATTTTTCAATAAATTTAGTAGAGCTCCACAATAAAATCGGAATTTTCATGTTTGTGTCACGGAACCTCTCGCAGCAGGCGGTTCGTGCTTTACTGAGTTATATGGATAATTTTAATCTATAGCAGTTGCGTATATATTCTGCCAACGCTAAAATAAAGAACGTTTTCAGAATATATAAATGTATCTAATGTACAAAATATCTCAGTGATGAAGGAGTATAACGCGTAAATCTGTTACGCACACAACATAAGAACTTCAACATTGCACTCAAATACGAACCTTATTTTAGAAAACGGAACGTCCAAAGTTGCATATTATTGTTTCGTATGTACCCATGCAAGTACATTCATGAACAGAATCCATTCATGACCCATTGTTTTAATCCGTTAGCAATAAATATGTAAACTGAATAAATATATCCCTCATGAAAGTTTAACATGCGATAAATTAATATTACATGGCGCAGTAACTTTTCCGTATTCCGTATAAATTACCAATGGAACTATTTGTTTTAAAGTTTTAAACCTTGTATTGGTATGATCGGTATCTTATCATTTTCAGAATTTACTATTACTTATATTCCAAGGAAGACTAAAAGAGAGGATAAAAGTTGAAAAGACCAAAGAAACGATGGATATTGACTGGGTGAAAGATATGGCTAGAAAGGGGGTGACTACCGAGATGAAAGCACACATGTTATGACATGACATGTAGCGCCGACCACAAATAAATTGGGATAAGGGCAGGAGAATGATGATATTCCAAGGAAGTCACACCTCAAACACAGACAACTAGATTTTTTGCTGAGAACGACTGTGACTGACTTATGACTTTAAATCGTTTCCTGTTGGCTGTTGCTGCACACCAGCATGAATATTATATAAACAATATGTATAATGTACAATGTACCTACATAGTGTACGAATATCTTCACTTATTGGTTATCCCCCAATCCCCGGAAACGATATACTTACACCAATTAATGTCGTTATCATACGACGGTTTATATATGCAGTAAGCTTATTTTGTATTTTACATAAATAAATAAATACATACCATCATAAATATAAATAAACTTAAACCTGTATCGTCATCATCTTCCTGCTCTTGTCCCATGTTACTTAGGGTTGGCACAACACGTTTTCTCTTTCCTCTCTCCCCTGTCAACCATCACGCTATCATTCACTCCCTTCTCTTTCATATCATTCCTCATACAGTCCATCCATCTTTTCTTTGACCTCCCTCTCCCTTTCCCTCATCCATCCCCCATCCATCCAGCATTCATGAACATTTATCGATTCAAAATTTATAAAACTAAGTCAATCTTGTTAGATACAAAATCTCCTTTCAAATCTACTGCATTTTACAAAGAACTTCTAGATTCCTCTCAGCCTTCGCAATTCATAAATTTTGCTACAGGTTGTAAGACGGGTCAAGACGAATGTGTTCCTATACATATTTAACGGTGACATATTGCTTCACAGTCGTGGGAAAAGCTACTGCTTCCCAATGGGTTCACAGAATGTGCTGTGGGGTCGTATAATGACGTTTCTGGGAACAATCACTATTCACTACCTATCACGATGGGTACGTAGAGGACGCCGTATGCGCAACATGCACTTATCTAGAATAAACGTGCCTAAATAATAACAATCGCACGAGTCGATCGAAGGTTAAGCTACGCTAGACACGGTCGGTTCTTAGATGGGTGACCATCCATTTCATATCGAGACCCATCCGTGCCCGTGCGTGTCCCGGTCATATTCACAAACCTTTGATAGACGTTACGGGTCGTCAGAAGCCCGAAACTGACCACCAGTCTTACCAAGGTGTATTGTATTACCCAGTTACTGGGTTGTGCAGGTAGGTAAGATAGGCAGTCGCTCCATGTAAAATATTGGTATTCAGCTGCATCCGGTTAGACAGGGGGCCAAGTCTACTAATTTACAAACGTGTCAGTGGTCCCACGTTGATCAGTTTTTGACAGATATGCCATATAAAATCTGTCAGAAACTCATCATTGTGAGACCACTGACACGTTTGTAAATTAGTAGACTTGGCCCCCTGGAAGCTGACCCCTATATATTGGGAAAAGGCTAGGCAGATTGATGCAAAACAATGTTGGCTGAAGACCACACAGCACACTAAAAAAATGTCGATTGTCTCAATTAAATATTTCTGCGTAAACGCGAAGGACATACGTATTAAAATCGAAAGCTACAATTACAAAATAATCATACAATTCCTCATTTCATGTATCTACCAGCTCAACTTGACTTATTGTGAAAGGTTATCACTAGTAAGTTCCTGTTCTGAATTAATTAGTATGATTCATTGTTTGTCTTGAAAAGCACTAATTAAGTATTCAGAGCTTTAATTAAATTGCATAAGCTACATTCAAGGTTCTTATAAACTACTATTTAATACGCACAGTGCGTGAACAATTCAACACAGTAATTTTTTCCAGATTGACATTCCTTTATTTGGAATTGCAACCTCGTTTTTTTGAAACTCAAGACGCTGGCCATTTTTGGTCAAAATACTTATTAGATGCCATAAAGTTTTCTTTTTACTTATTTTTCTTTACCGGACTGTTTTATTTTTTTCATCAAATGTGGACAGCGTTTATGAATATGAAACCTTTTTCAGTGGCTTATTGAATTAACGCGAAGCGCAATATTTAGAGAGATGTTTGAGAGTGTTTTCTTACTGCCCTGTATAGAGCAATAAAGCGTGTTTAGAAATGCTTTTTCATACCAACATTACTAGGGTGTTGTGCTACAGAAGTTTTTGGGCAGGCAGTTTGAAAATACGAGGTACCTACCTATGCTCCTTTAAATAACCCAACAGATGTGCTAACAACCCAGTAAACGTATTGGCATGAAGAAACGTAAGCACGCAGCAGGATAAGGCCAATTAAGGCCACCCCTTTGCCTTACATCAGACTCCTTCTGAGGATTTCTTTGCAGTTAACCCAAAAGCAATTTAAAATACATAAGTACGGTACTTATTAAAGTCAAGACCTCATACTTGACAGCCATTGATTAGGCAGTAGGTAACCATAAAATAAACAACGACGATAATTTCCTAACTCCATAAATCAGGTGTAAATAAATGGTTTAATTAATACAACACGAACGGAACCAGTATGTAATAAGCGTAAAATCTAAAGAAAATTAAACGGAAACTTGTATGTTTATGTATGGTGGAAACTGGAACGAGTTTCTAGCGATTCAACGTGTGTGGAGATTATTGGCAATTCGCAACTTGTCAATATGGGAACACGACCAATAGATTGATATGTGATTGCAATTCGTATCTAGTTTCTATTACTTTCTAATCTTAGACTTACTACTATTTATTGAATGGTATTTAATTATAATGAATTACATAATTATAATTCGCAAAGGCGAACTTTCCCACAGATACATAAGATTAACAGAAACATTAACGACTATACCCGAATCGCTTTAGCGTGGCAATAGCGGTCATTGAACCACCTACATTTTCTAGCATTCTTTATTTGAAAAACTGAAATAAAGTCCGTTAACGTTCTGAATAAATAATTTAAAATGACCGCTATTGCCACGCTAAAGTGATTCGGGTAGGTAGATAAGTGATAGTTTCACATGCTTCAAAGAATTGCTGAAATATAATATTAGTCTACCAACGTCTTTTTCATTAAATATTTGTTTTGGCTCGTTACCTGCATTTCCTTAGAAGATAACATCAAGTTTTTTTTTAAACCTGATACTAGTTGCAACTTGAAAACAACTTCATATTTTTTACATTACAAACTTATAGCATAATTTAGATCAGATACAAATCAAGATGTTGAAAACTGTTTTCTTGCAAAAAACAATGTTGTATTATTTGCATTAGGTAAGGACTTATACATATAACGTAGATATATAGAATACTTTCAAACGAGAGAAATGCCGTCTCCCCTGGTGTACAAGTGGATACAATTGCTGTAATGGCGGTTTCTCGGTCCGTAATGGGCCCCGTCCGCGGCGCAAGCGCACCTATCATTCATACGTGACGACGCTCTCAATGACTTACGTTGCACATCATTACCGCTTACATGGAGACAAGTCGCTCGTTTAGATCAGGAAGTGTCCCTTTTTTGTGGACACTTATGGGCATTTTAGTTTTATATAAAGGTGAGAAAATACTTACCACTCTATCTGCTCATTATCCTTGTCGGGCTTTGATTTATGTTGCACATTTTTTGCAGAAAAAGTTTACACTTTAATTAAATAACATTCAGTTACTGAAAATTATAATCACTTGGAATCTGAACCAAAACGATTGTCACATAGAATGCTAGGTAATAATTACTGCTAAGTTCGAGAAACATTGTCACTACGTTCACAAAACATATCCAGACACTACAACTCGGAAACTTTTTGCAATCATAACTTCTATACCAACAATCACTCACAAACATCTCTAAATAACCTAACAGGTTCCCTTCACAACAACAAAAAATGCCAAAACCGGTAAACATTTGTTCGCATGAATGGGAGGTACTAGGTAGTGCCGCTAAGTTGACCGCGGCCTGCGGGGTCCGGCGCTGCGCAGGCGGCGGAACGCGGCACAATATTGACGCATTCCGCCGGGACGGGACCAGTCTCCTTCTAAGGAAGACGACCTGGACACACTAACTGTACAACTGCCCAGCAAAAACGGTCCTCTAATTGCTGACAACTTTGAAACGAGAACTATTTGACGTTTGACGATTTACGCCGCGAACGAGCGCTGGAAGTTTTTACAGATGGTAATGGAATTTGATTAAACATTTTATGTGTCTTCTTTAGAGAGGCTATTATACCCTGGCAAATTTGTCTATAACTGCCAGTTAATTAATTTATATTCGAAAATAAGTAGCTACGAGTTCGTTAGTCAAACAATCACTTTTAGGCATGGGTTCGATATATCAAAACGTAACTTATATCGGATATGTGACTTAACTTAACGTGTGAACGTAACTTATATCATACCATATCGATATCTAAATATACATAACCGTTTTCACAAAAACTTCATCGAGCTATGGCTTATCCAAAGCGCAACAACGAGAACGAACTACGAATAATGTCGAATAAGTAATAACGAACAAAACGCAAACTTCACATCACGAGCGATATGACATCGACGGTTTTTATTCGCTTTGTCTTACCATTCAATGTTTTACTGGCGTAAAAGTGATGAAGCGAATATTACGTAGCTTCGGCTAGTGATTGGTTATTTGGTTAATAATAGTGCGTGCGTAATATCTATATCCTAACGCGCTAGCAATAAGGTCTAGTTTCTATTTATTTAGTTACAACAAATATTCCATAAGTTAGCAACTTTCCGGCGGCTACTCGATATCGTTCGTTTCAGTTACTTGTGCAAATCGTACTACTGATATCGATATCTGAAAACGGTTTTCGATATCGATATGAAAACTGAATATCGGTTACATATCCGTTAGCAACTAAATACGAAAACGCCCATGTCTAATCACTTTCAAAACTTGTTTTAAACTCCACTTCCGTATAAAAACCAATAAAAATATCTATTGTAAACAGAACGTAATGGCAACTATTAATTACAGTAAAAACTTTGGTACAGTCTATAATTAGGTACGCTTTCAATTGAACCACATACATTACGTTTATTAATTTACTGGGAAAAAGCCCGTTATTATCTATGTAAAGATAAAGAAAGCATTATGGCCAAAATATCTTGACACTCCATTATCTCTGCTTGTTTATGGTAAATGTTAAAAATTTGTTGAATTCAGAACTTTGCAATTTCATTCAATAATTCGCCAGGTGCCAAGTTAAACTGGTCACTCGGTATTCAATTTGATTTAACGAGACAGGAAGTACCACATTATAGTTTAATCAACCGAAACAACGCTTGATAATGCAAATTATCTGCTTTGATGTGAAAAGGATGTTATCGATGATTATAATCGGAGACAGACTGTCTTATGAATCAATATTCTCACGATAAAACATTAATATAAATCACCTATGGTTACATTATGACAATTAATTTGGCTTTCTAATAACTTTGTTTTGTTTTTTTTCCAAATTTAAAACTTGTGGCAATCGAATCAACCATTTACCTGTGGTTGGACTAAGTATTACATGTCAATTTGCAACTTTCGACTTGATTCGATTAGATCTGCATTCACATTTCACATTCATTGTAAGCTTTCAAATCCTGTTTTGTTAAAGTCAAACTTTTGGACGTCAATTATGAACCCAGAACTCCAATTTCAAAAAATAAAAACTTAATCGTTTATTTAAAATATTTTATTTAAAATCAAAGGCCATTTATTCAAATTAGTCTGAGAATCAGCACTTTTCGAACGTCAAAATTACATAAGACATTCTCCAAAAACGCCCGCTCCCCACCATCACCACCATTTCCACACACCATTTATTGGCATTCCTGACAGCAAAATGAGGATTTCCTATTCCAAAACAAACACCCGGTTTCTGATTTAAGAAAAGTCTCAACTGATTATTCTCAAATACATAAGTACAAGTATGCGCTTAAGTTTTTTGCGTTTCACAAGTTAAAATCAAATTTGACAAACGCAACTGACGACTGTTAAGCATGCTTTCTGTAAATGATGTTATATTACACAAATCTTGATTAAAGTTTAAAAAAACTGAATTCAGAAACGAAAAAATGTATACTTAAATAAAAAAAATACTTAAGTACAGATTAGGACGTCCTCAAATTCAACTTCTCAATTCAGAAACCGGGTGTATGTGTCTTAGAAGTTAGAACCTGTGACTGACCGCGAAAGTATGATGGCGAAGCTACCGCGTACCTGCGCCTGGGCATGTGGTTATGCAACACTTTTTACTATTAAACCTCGGTTTAGCAATTTCGTACGTGCTGAGCATACTAGTACCTTAGAGAGACGTCCGCTTTGTTAATGAATCAACAGGACTAATGAACCATTGAACAAATTCAACCCGCTCGCTTTTTTTTTTTGTTCGGAACCGGCTGAAAATTGCTGCATTGTTTTGTGAGAGCGAGAATTTAGACGACTTTTATTTTTAGGGGTTTGAGAAAACGACATCCTGTGATTGTTGTGGCAGAGAGATGATCTTAGTTTTAATTGATGCTGAATTTTATTTAGCAATTTAGTCCTTTAAGTACGTACTTATAAGTAAAATATATAATTGACACCACATTCGACCACCCTGTATTGAGTTGTTTTAGATACCAACCGCCTTATTCATAAACGCTGCTTAAAGTTATGTTATGAATTAGCAACTGTTAAACCATACATTTTCGATGTTTATATGACTTTAACTTTAAGAAACGTTTATGAAGAGGGCTAGTATGTAAATAAAATGAACGTTTAAATATTTATTTTAGACTAAAGCATCTAAAGACGGATGACGAAGAAGCATCTAAAGACGGACGGAAAAATCTAAAAAAGGACTCGTTTGATGACGCTAAGTATGGTTTATGGGCAATCAAGAAGACATTCCTCATGCTCATAGAAATCAGATTAAAAATATAATATTTTTTTTTGTTTTAAAATTTTGCTTTAACAATTATTTTCATTCATGCGAATGAATCTTTGTTAATTTAACTTAACAAGATATTGGTGCCGATTCCCTTGTTCTCAAACTAAACTAATTTTAAGTTCAGTGCATCTTTTTCTTTCTATTTCATTAGGAAAAGGACAGAAGATAAATTTTAGTTTAGTCCTGTCAAATTAATCAGCGCCTGACGTAAATTGACGTAATTTTAGTAGGCAAGTTTTTAATCACGTCTAAGCTTGTATGGAGTAGTGACAGGCGCTGACTAATTTGACAGGACTAAACTAAAATTTATCTTCTGTCCTTTTCTTAATGATAGAAAGAAAAAGATGCACTGAACTTTTTAGTTTAGTTGTTCACAACAAGGGAATCGGCACCATTTTGCATTGAATTAATCAAATACAATCAATTTAAGGAAATACCACTTCTTGTCTAAAACTTTAATCTATTGACTAAACCTTTTGTCTCAAAGTAATAACTTTTAATAGCCTACTCAAATAAATAAACAAAACCTAAAAAGGCTCCGTCTATCTACTCGTAACATCAATCGTTCATCTGTCTGTCGGTTGTCCGTCAAAACTAAGGGTATTCTGATAAAAAGATGTATCTCTGACCTTGTGTTAAACGCCGGGTAATAAGCGGTTCCGCGTCAAGCATTTTGTAATACATCATTTTCACGTATTCGTCAAAATGAGCGAAAGTAGGACAGAGCTGCGTGTACGCACTAAATGAATGTTACCGTCTTTGTCACACGTATATAATGTGAGAGAGATAACGTGAAGCGGCGGTCAATTGTAAACCACTGAACCGTTGGAGGTTCCGTACTAGAATTTTGAATAGGAACCTAGGGCTAGGGTTAATCCTGTGAAAACCGGTTTCCATAGCAACTGGCAGGTCAGAAGACCGGTGCACGTACAGTTTACATGAATAGCAAAATAATATAAGACTGCCTGCAAGTCACAAGGAATTTCCTTTAAAATAACTGTAAAATTATTTATTTAATTAATGAAAACCAATATGACCATTATTTAGTTTAAGCAATTCCGATACACACTAAAGAATTTAAACTATTTTAAGCACGGTCATAACGGGACGTTATATAACACAATATGTGCAAAATATGCAAATACATTGCAAATAATTTTACATTAATTGAATATCTACATATGCTAATAAAGCGTGTGAAATATTTAATGTGAAGAGGCAAAGATCGCGTTATTTTTGGATGCACGAACACCTGGGTCAAATACCTTAAATTCCTTAGTTCCGGTCTAGACTGTATCCAACGGGAAAGTAGATTATGCTGATAGATTTATAGCCATTATAAAACTAAGTTTTACATAGGAATATGAAACTGGGCAGATCTCTTTTACTGCTAAAATGAAAACTATTCCGAAAGGACAGGTAATTTTCACAAATCAACATAGTTTGGGGATTCAACAGCGTGCCCGGGAAGATTGCTACTCAGAAAAGCACAATACTCTCTAGAAACAAAAGCTTTTAAGACTCTTTAGTCAATGTAACAATACAACTGCTCTCCATTTTGCGACAAATTATCCAATATTTTTAATTCTACTGTAATTTTTACATGACCATCATCGTCAAATTGAATATTACCATTTTCATATTTTCCTTGAATTACAATACCATTTGTTCCAACAGAGCCCTCCTGAAATAAGTCTATAATCGATCAACACAATTCCCTACGGAACTCTAAAACCGTCTTTCCACACGGATTACTCGGAAGACGATAAGTGATAATTATGGCTCTGCTAACGAGACTAATGATAAGGCAAACCGTGTTTTTGTATGCCACGCTGCCACGCTCGGAGCACGCAGTTTTGAAACACCAACCATTATAATTATATGTAATTTAACAACTATTTAAAAACTCGATAGCGGTATGACACGTCTAAAACTTTTTTAATTTTGTCTGTGAAGGTCGATTGAACTCGAAGCGCCCTATTCTAAATTTAAATTTATTTGAACAATTACAATCGTTGTAGGTTATGCTCAAATGCTAACGAAGATCCTTTGTCCTGAATGCCCCTGATGCTGTAAACCAATGATGTATTTGATGTTGTAAGTTTTAGAATTTTATCTATCTCTAAAAACTAAATAGCCCTTATTGTAAGGTACGTCCTCAGTTCTACCAGTTATAACGATAAATTGAAAAGCAAATACCTACTCACTTACAAAACATTCACAAGTCCACAAGTCTCTAAAGCCCCTGTAAATCTGAAAGAAGTAGAAATATTAGTAAATAATTTTGTGCTGGTCAATCGTATTATATGTATATAGTCCTCCAGACCGTATTTTCGGCCACGGCGGCCAATCTCAACGGAGACTAGCCTTCGGCGCGTGTGCACACAAGTGTGTGTGCAGACACAGGTGCAGTCTCTCTTCCCTCACTCTCATAGTCCGATGGGACGGCAATCCGACACGACCGGAGAGAGATCAGGCGTAGGACCAACGGCTTAACGTGCTTTCCGAGGCACGGGGTTATCACACCGCCAACTTCCAAACTCCGGGCTGTTACTACGAAATTCCTAATGGAAAAATCCAATATCACTTTGCCCGACCCGGGAATCGAACCCAAGACCCCACGCTCTGCAGTCGCGCTTGCGACCACGAGATCAACGGGGCAGTCAATCGTATTACCCAGTTACTGGGTTGTGGAGGTCAGATAGGCAGTCGCTCCATGTAAAATACTGGTATTCAGCTGCATCCGGTTAGACTGGAAGCCGACCCCAGCATAGTTGGTAAAAGGCTAGGCAGATGAGATGATGAATTTTGTGCTGGTCACCAAAAGGTCGTGAACAATAAGCTTTTATTTACATCAAAGATTAAAATAACTAGCAGTTATAGACCCTTTCATTTTGATGAAAAGGTTTAATAGAAGGCATATAAATGAAGTGCCCTTGGAGTTTCTTGTCTGTGCTTTTCCATATAGATCTACGTTTTGGAATGGGCAACTAGCTTCAACTTTTTGAATACCTGACCATCCATAACCTGTAATTAGTTTAATTGAAAAATGCTTCGATTTTTTTCTTTTCCATATTAGTTTATGATCCGTGAATGCACATTTCATATTCCGTATTTACCACCCTGACGGGTTAGGTACTTCTGAAAACTTCTTCTTCTTCAAATTCTAGCCTCGTTTACCCCTCGTTGGTACTCACAGGTGAACTTTTATCGCGCAATGGATTTTCATCGCACTGCTTAGCACCGAGAGTTGAAAATTCAACAGCGTGTTTTTTGACGCGCTGGGATGCACGCTCTGGAATTCTCAGTGTTCTGTTCAACACCTAGAGTGAAAATCCAGTGCGCCATAAAAAAATCATCGCGTTAAAAATCGTCAGTGCGAACCTGGGCTTGTGCTAACGTCTAAGCCATGCTAAAATGTCGTAATGCCTAGATTTAGTCTAGTAACCTGTTGAGGAGTATCGCTTGATAAGTTAAAACTGGTGAAGGGAACGCGTAGGCAGTTCCTATTACGTTACAAACTAAATTGATGCCAGCGACGATAATATTGAGTCGAAACCCGATTCATTCATCAATTGTAATGAAATGATTTGGTAATATCTCTTATATACTGAACTAGTCGTTCGTAAATGATAAATTTCTGTACTGGACCCGTTTGAAGTGGGCATGGAGTGATTGGTATTCAAACTGGGAAGTAACTTGCGAATGTCTGAGATTTTGTTGGGTAATTTCAGTATTTTAGGGTTTAATTTAATTTCTGTGACAAATTAAGCTATGAAACTACAGTATCTATCTCAATAGGGTCAGTCAGGTGATGCCCGAAGTGCGACAGGTGCCCTAGCTGGAAGTGCATAGGGAGATAGGCATTATTATATGAAATTATGTAATATGTGCAGACTTAAGAAAAATATTAGATTATTAGCCATGCAGTAAACGTAGCGTAAACCCTATGAACTAATTTTTATGTATCATATTTATGCGAAGCTCCTCTGCATTTTCCAATAATATACTTGACGACGCATCAAGTGGCGCCGCCCCGTTTTGTTACGAAGTTACTGGAATCACCGAAAAGGTCGGATAAGAGTGACGCTGGCTGGTGACAATCACTCTAGCAATGCTCGCAACGATGATGGGTTCTTGGCGGCAAGGAATATACAACCCGTGCGCGAGAGCTTGGCGGCCAGTGGTGGCCTTGCCCTAATCACCGCACCGTAGGTAAGTAATGGAGTATATATTAGGTATGTTCCTCGGAGTGGCCACCTAGGAACAATAATACTCACCTCTGATGACACTGATGATGTCTGCGGGAGCCACCGTCGTACCACGTCCACGACGAACGGCTATATTCCTGCACAATATCGCCGTTGGTGAGTATATATTCCTTGCACTAATAAAACGACCACTTCTGGTAAAGGTTATCCTGCACCCTTATACTGATCATACGAAACAATTTTATGTCAATTTCTATGCCGAATGAGTGCAAAAATGTTATTTCTACTTTGTTTAATCATTAACAGAGGAGAGGAGGAGGAGAGGAGCTCGTGGCTAAGTAATAACAGCCGCTCGGGTCGATCTATCAGGTTAAGCTACGCTTGCCGGGGTTGGTCCGTGGGTGGGTGACCATTTTCACATATTGAGACTCCTCCGTGCCTCGGAAAGCACGTAAAGCCGTTGGTCCCGGCTGTCATTTGTGGATCTTTGACAGTCGTTACGAGTCATCAGAAGCACGAAAGTCTGACAACCAGTCTAACCAAGGGGTATCGTATTACCCAGTTACTGGGTTGTGGAGGTCAGATAGGCAGTCGCTCTATGTAAAATACTGGTATTCAGCTGCATCCGGTTAGACTGGAAGCCGACCCCAACATAGTTGGGAAAAGGCTAGGCAGATTGATTTTGTTTAATCATTAAAAACTCATAATTGCCGATAGGCAAACTAACTTATTAACAAATAAAAATGAAGTAGCAAGGAAATAATAACATTAAACAAGGTACTCGTAGAATCGAAATATCTAACTAAGAAGTTTATTTTGGGTTTTTTTTATCGCTAAAACAATACTTATTTAGTTAGTTTTCTGTCGGAGTAGCCACCTCCGAACACTCGTAGCATACAAAACTATTTTTTTCGTTCGCTCAACCATCCTGATTAAGTTTTAGCACCGGTCGTTCGTGACAGGAAGCGCAAAAGATGGTGCTCAAGTATTATTAGCATGTAAGTTTCTAACATGTTTTCCTTCGCCGTTTATCATGACTGCATCCGTGGTAACCATAGTCAGTGATGTCATAAATTTGCTGGAGAAACATCAGTTGATGATGTAAGTCGAATTATGTAGTAGGTACATGGAATAAGATCATGAGTGGTCACGACTGGCGGGAGTAGCACGGATGCACAAGCGCCAGGGAAGTGATGAAGACATTATAACAATAACTTCACCACAGAAGCTTTTTTTTGTTCAGCAGTAATACATTTTTCACAAAATTTTCAAATAATTCATACGCCATGTTCTATGTTTATAATAAATTCTCATGTTGATGACACGATTCCTCCATTTCAGTTGGGTGTCAATTTAAAATCATTTGATTGAGATTCAAGTCGGGACTTTTTGATGGCCCGATGTTTCAAGGAATTTAAACAGCTGTTTTTATAAATATTACATTGTTATTTGCTATCAATTTTATTATTAATATATTGTTACTATTAGACACTTTTAGCTACCTAGGTATAATCATAGATTGTAGCTTCGTGCTCATTTCCGTAGACGAAACAGAACGTAAAGTATTTATAACGATACTACTAACTTGTTGGGTTTAAAGATCACATCAGCCTATCTAAGTGACAGTGACGGAGCATTGCTATAATATTATATAGGTATAACTAATATATAGACCCATGTCTTCGACTGACTCATACTACCCGCCTCCAATGATAAGAAGTTTATAAACTACATATTGGTGCCGATTCTCTTGTCACAAATTCTCTAAACTAAACTAAAAATCACTAAAATTTTGTTTATTCCTGTCAAACGACGATTTCCTATTCTGAAAATAGACTTAAGTGACACAACTTAACTATAATTTAGTTTGACAGCACTAAGATGGCACTGAGTTTTAATTTAGTGAAAATGCTATTCTGAATTTGACGTTTTAACCAAATTTTTTGTTCTATATCTAAAATCCTCTTACTAACTCTGACTATTTTTAATCACGATTAAAATAGTGTGGAATAAAATTAGATGTCATGAACTAAAATTCAAACCAACACCTCGAATTCAGTTGCAAAACGGTACTGTATCTTTTTTTTATTTTCTTTTGCTTATATCTCGAAAATGGTGTGTCCTATCGCAAAAATAATGAAAATTTTGACCCCCTATGCAGCCCGCATACCCGTAATACTCAATATGTTGGTAATTTTTTTTTTTGTTTTCTTCCAAAATGTGAAAAATTCCCAATAAAAATACGTCGAGACGCGCGCCTCTCCGGCCCAAAATAAATCATAATTAGTCATTGTGATGGGCAAACAAGTAGGTACGTGAGTGCAAGCAAATGGAGTCGCGATTGTCAAATTCGATTTTAGTTGTGTCAAAATAATTTTTAAATTTAGCGATGTTTTTTGGCAGATTTTTTTTATTCAAATATAGAATTAAAGAAACTAAGATTCTCATAGTAAAAAGTAAAGTCAAAGTCAAAGTCAAAGTCAAAGTCAAATAATTTATTTCAACTAGGCACATTAAAGGCACTTTTGAACGTCAAATACATAGAAATAGAACTGATTCTAGTTGCCCCTTCCAAAAGGTAGTTTTCGTATGGAGAAGAATGGGCAAGAAACTCCACCGTTACTCTTTTAAAAAAAAATGTTTTACAATATTTGGTATAGGTACATCAATTATATAATTACATGTGAAGACGATGCACCGAGAATACAATTACAATAGGTAAAAAGAATTAAAAATTAAAAATGGAGCAATGAAAAATAAATAAATTAAGTATGTGATAGGTACATGGTGCTCACATATTTACAAACATTAAAGTATACGTACGATAACACAATATTTCTACAAACTTGCAAGTAATACTAATAGGACAGTGTGTGAGATTAATTATCATAAAATGTAAAAAAATCGATGATATAAAAATAATAAATTTTACAACTAGACTAGATTAGCAACCAGTTTGATTTTGTCCAGCCTCGAATTTGTCCTATGGAGCAAGACCAGCATGTTTCCAAGCATTCTTATCTTGGATATAATCCTCTAATTTGTAATATGCTTGTTTACAAAGTGTACTTTTAATATGAGGAATTTTAGTGATAGTTTAGTTCGGTGTACAAGAGAATCGGCACCAATATGTAGGTAATGTTGTTGCATTTCTTGATTGTTGTAACTTTAATTATGTAAACGAAACATTGTAGTCATCGAATTGAGAAAATACTTGGACTATGAGCTGTTCCTTTGGGAAAGCTCTGTGTTTAGTTAGTGGATTGCGAATCTTCGATAACCTTGGTTAAAAAAAGGTTTGCATTTAAAGAGAACATAATATTATAAATGAAAACTTATATTATGATTATGACAGCTGATAACAAAAGCATTGCTATTCTGTAACCATCTCATCGTGAAAACATATGTGAGCGTGGAGTGAGCTGTCACTGTCATCGATAAAAGCAGTGACAGTTCCACTCTAAGCTCACTTCACCTAAATTTTCACGATGAGATTTTTACAGAATAGCACAAAAGTGCCGATTATACGCGATTCAGGGCCGATTATAGATTGAGTGTTTTGTGATTGTCAGTTTCGTTCACTGTTCAGAAAGAGCTCAAAGTGCGCCTAAAGCGAGATTCAGACTTCAGAAAAGGTAAAGGAGTAGGTTCTTAAACAATCGGAAAAATAGTCTGTAGACTTCCCAACTCCTAAACTTAATAAAATGGTGCTGTTGTCGGGAGACGGCAGAGACAACTTACCATTAAAGACAGAGAATAGCACCTTTTTGGAAGTCCAAATTCAACATTACATTTATCACATTTACTCGAGTTTTGCAAGAGGTGTTTGTGGTGTGTCGTGTTGATAATCAAAGCACATAGGTATAAATATTGATTGCGTGCGACTATGCCCACAATAACTGCAATTAACTGTAACAGCAATTACCGGGTCGTAATCATAAAGCTAGGCTGCGGACTTGCGTCTAGACTGTAGACACTGTCCCACACATTATGCAAGTATTTAATTATGTCAATCACTAGTACGTACGTGTAACTATTCGCGTTATAGTTTGAATCGTAAGTAGATGATCTGCATAATTAGCCGGTTTTTAATATCGGCAGTAGGTACATACATAATACATGGTAGTTATTGCTAAACAGGAAGGGAATGTGTGAGCTTTAGAATAGGTATCATCAAAGGCAGTGGCGTAACCATTAAAGTGCAAAGTGGTGCAAGGCACCAGTGTTTTGGGGCTCACTCTGTGTCCGGACCAGGAGGTCTTCCCAACAAAGCAACCGGCAAAAGGCTTCAAAGAGTTTAAAAATAATAATTAACTACTTTAAGAAAAAAGTGCACCGCAATCTAAAACACATGCTAAAATTTTCGAGCTCGCTCTACCAGCCTAGGTGCTCTTCGTTCTAAAAAAGCTCTCTCTCGCTTTGCTCGCGTTTGCAGCCTTGGTTCTATTCATTCTGAATATTTTCTGCATAAGTCGACCAAGTACTTAGCTGCTATTTCTCTATGAATGGTTCAAAGAAAATCTTACGTATACATAACAGGGTGCTAAAATTTTCGGCCTCGCTTCGCTCGCTCTAAAATACAACGTTCTAAAACACTCGGATAGGTTAGATTTTCTGTGTAATTTTTCTAAAAGAAAGCAAGAGCTTGAGAATTTGACTGCGTCTGTCGCTTGAAGCCTTTGTTAGCCATTAATTAACAAATTACGTTATTTTTCATATTTTAATCAGGTATTAATTTCAATCAAAAAGAATTTTAATTTTAATAAGAATTTTATCAATAAGAATTTGAGGTTGTGGGTAACATCGTTCAAGGGCCCCAGTAGCCCGGGGGCCCGTATCACATTAATACGGCTTATACGGCGGTAGCTCTAGGCCCTTGATACGTACGATTGACTCTGTAGTATTTGTGCGTATTGTGTCTCCAAAATGACTGCTTAGTACTTCATTTGTTTTATCTCGAATGAAGTAGACCTTCTTGATTATTTTATCTAGTGACCTAATGAGGCGAGTATTTTAATTGCGACCCAATATCCCGACACACTGTCGGCCCGCGACGAGCGGCTATGTCACTATTTGCATAGCTTGATTAAAGCCTAATACGCTTGTCTTGGCCGTTTTTCAAGCTGCTACCAATAAATCTACACTGGTTTGGTTTAGATCTTAATCTGTTTAATAATATCTTTGACTAGTGTTATAACCTGACAATGTGGAATGGAAGGAGAGTGAAGTGTTCTGTCGGAAAGTTAAGCTTGATTATCTTGAATGTTCATTGCGATTCAACCTTAGCCTACAAGGCCATTTTTGGTCAGACTACTTTTGAAGCAACAATGTTAGCAGTTTTTGATGTGTAACATCTTTCCTCTCGCTTTCCTGCAATCCGTGGGCGGAACTTTGTGAAAAGGGACGGAAGTGTGTAACAGGAAGCGCGCTATTTGATTTGACCAATGATCGCGTGTGGTGCTAGAGTTGGCCGTCACATGGTACCAACCCATTTTCCGAGAGATTGGTACTGACAGCCTAGATTTCAAATGTTGCACATCCTAAACGACTATTGTAAGACTCGCTCGTTTTTTTATAGAGTCCTCAATGGCTAATGTAACAACTAATCCGTTACATCGGACTATATTCATGTTTTCTAAGATAAAAAAAAACTTACTTACCTACTACATTGGTAACATATTTCTTAGAACAATTTCTACTAGTATGCAGACGCTCAAAAGGATAAATAGGTGATCTCCTATATTTTCAGCCGATCAGTCTACTATGGCGATTTTGGTTAACGGCCCACAGTAAAGTTGATTCCTACAAGTAGATAAGTACATACCTACATTATACAATCTGCGGAGATTATAACAACCAGTTTGACTAAGTAAGAGGTGCCTTAGGTTAACTTTAATTCAGTGTAGTTATTATCATAACAGTATAATGGGCGTTGACGAATATTTTAATCATTTGCATACACCTCGGACCAAACAATCGCCGCAAGGAATGTTTGTTTCGCCACTGATGTACCTTTTGCAAGTTTGCAGCTTTTAATGATCACCCACGGACCAGAAACTGTATATATTTTAGTTTAACAACTATTTTATGACATCGTTATGGGTAACAGTTACAAAATTGCTGTCTTCAGTTACTTGTACATTTAATTTGGTCGATAGGTCGATAATATTCGGTATATATACCCGTTTAGGGAGTGTTAAATGTTAATGTTAGGTTTTGAATAACATTGACCCTAATTGGCGTTGCATGTCAATGCATGTCGTTTATCTTTATCAGTCACAATCTTTATTTATTCTGTAACACGTTCAATGATAATTTTCACAAGAATTAATTAGAACAGGCGATAGATATAGCGTGGACAGCGTCGTAATTGACGTACGAAGTATTAACATTCTTCTAAGCATTTAGAATCTCGTTGAATGTAGGAAACAAAAACCTATTCATATAATATGCATTTACCATCAGACTCATCGCTTCCAAGGGCAAGAGGGAGACAGACTACAAAAAAGCAGGAAAAATTGGTAACATTATAAATCCATGGTCCTTGAACTGTTCCGAATATGCGGGTTATATCTATTCTTCCATGTCATTTTGCTGCAAAATATTCGCTATCAGCTCAGTGGCATCCTGTGGATTACTGTCAGTTATCGCTGTGGTATCCGGCCATCCGTCCCAAATGGTCGATATATTCCACAATCACGTTGAGTCCTCCGTGGACTGATCAGTGAACATGTTGCTTCTTTTATTTTTATTTGGGACTGTTTTAAGTGCCTCTAGAGATGATTATAAGTGTGAGTATTTGTATTCGTTTTGTTTTGTGATTTATTTTTTGTGCCTGGTGGATATAATCTTGTTAGGGTTTAAAAATCCGTTTGATTCATTTGTCGTTTTTTGTTCTTCAATTATTTCCACCACCTTGTTTAGCTGGTTCAACTTCTATGCATCTATGCTTTACAGTGTTAAGGTGTACCATTATTAACATTCTATGTATTTTCTTTTCTACTTTTCTATTCCTTTTTCTAACCCTATCATGCATCATAGGCAGACCACATGAGACCACAAGAGACAAACCAATTGAGAGTTTTGTGTTATTGATGAGTGCTTGATTTGTGTTTTAATCGAATGCGACATGATAAAAATGCTTTAATTAAGTAATTAATTTCAATCCTTACAGCCCATTTACTCGACCCATCATGGCAAGAGGTTATCGCCGAGGGCGGTATGCATATCGGCGCTGGCAGAACAAAACGTTTCATTGCAATAAACGACAACCAGGTAGGTGACAAACTATTGGAGTTCCTTCGCATCCTTTAATAATCAATCTGTATGTGTGATCGTCTGATGGTAGCTTTGCAGCTATTCTGTCAGATTTATGAATCATTACACTTAGGTACCTAGACCTACTGCGAGTTCCGAACTAACTTGATAACTAACTAAGTCACACCACACAGCAGATCGTATGGAAACGTTGCAAATAATAAAATAACGACTATTGTTGTTACAAAAAGTCTCTCGGGGGAGCCCCGCTTTTGATAATCTATAGGTAGGTATATTAGGCGTGAACTATATACAAAAACGATTAGGCCCCAATTCCCGGAATTATCCGGCCCCAGTTAAGGCTCCCCCAAACATGCGCGACGCGACTCCGGTGGTACAATTTCTATGAAAACTTTATGGAAAGGAGTTTTTGTTTGGCGATTAGGCCCACCAAAAATTGTGGCGTCTACTAATGAAACGCATGTTGATTTGATCCTTACGATCTCTAGATTACAGTGGTAGTAACAATTATGCTTCGTCTGACGGGAATACTGAGAAATACGATCATTACCTAAAGAATCACTAAAAGAGCTGCTTAAAGAGTTTAGTGAGTAGGTTGCCTCATCGGTAGGTATTATAATTCAGTAAAATAGTGCAATGATCAGTTTTATTTAGTAGGAATATTGGGTGTTTTAAACGGTTATTGAAAGCATAAATCACATTATGTAACAATACATTTTTATTTAAAAAATCTGTAAAAACTTCATGGAAATATTTCTACTAGAGTCGCGCCGCGCCTGTCTGCGAGGAGCCTATGTGACGTGTTTAGAATTCCAGTGATTGTTTTTGTACGTTGCGCTTACAAGCACAATAGCATTCTATATAAAAAAAATAGTAGATATTAAAATAATTGTATGAATACCAAGTACACACCGTAACAAAAGTTTGTTTAAAAAAAATAAGCGATAAGAGACTCTATTGTTTCTTTCTATAGAGAGTATATTTTGGTAACTAAATAATGTATAGTTAACTACCATAGCATACACATTGCTCATTAGTTGCTTTAAAGTGTTGCTACCTAAAGTCATGTGCGCATTGCTTCAGATTGACAAAAAAAAAAACGGTACAGAATAAAATCAAAGACAAAACAACTAATAGAGTAGGAAGATAACCATGCTGTGTCATATAAAATCCTTGATAAACGGCAATGGCACATTCTGCAAAATTCTACAAAAGTGCAAAACCTACCTCAAAATGTATGGAACAGGTTTTTTATTTGGTATGAGGGAACAAAAATTTTTTTCAATAAACGATGAAACCTTTCATTGCAGGGGGATTCAGAATCATACTAAATCCATAAATAGTAACAGCGTCGATGCCCCTGCCATCCTGTATGGAAATCACCCAAAATAGTGTCCTGGATTTGTAATTTTTCAACCGTTAACAGGGCCCACTTTCCATCTCTCTCCTCCCAATGTTAAATGTCTCATTCGTCCTTACCAATAACATGGATATCACAAAACTCCTCTTCAAATAAAGCCATAAACCGCCCACAACTTCACGCCCACCACACAGCCTTCAAAATGTAGTTAGAAAATGTCGTATTCAATGAGCTGTTACCTCGCACCAACCTCATTGCGCCGGCGCCGCACCGAGCATGTTTAGCAACCGATGCGGGATCAACAACATCATTACGCTTGTAAAACATAAGCAATTAGGCATTATTTCCGCGGCTAACCTATACGTGTGCAAGGGAATTAGCATACAAGATAGACAGTAAGACAAGTCGGTCAGAAATTGATGCCTTTTATTGTTCACGTGACATTTTGTTTCTTAATTTTTGCGTACCTACTAGAATCGTAGGTGTCTTCTTTATTAAAGGGAATGCGCTAAGGAAGCCCGCGAAATTAAAATTTACTTACGTTTTTTGCAATTTGCAGGTCAGTATCAGGTATTATTTTGATTAAAATATGATTCGCGATCGTAACAAATATGGATTTACAGAATTATAAACATAAGAATCAGCAATACAACTCTCTAAGTTCATATAAGTGTATTGAATGACTATTTAATGAAATCATAACATTATTCAAAATACAACCTAATACTGACCTGCAAATTGCAAAAAACGTAAGAAAATTTGAATTTCGTGGGCTACCCTGAAGCTTTCGCCTGAAAGGAGAAAGAAAGGAGCACTCAGTTGAAAGGGTTAAAATCTTAGTGAAAAATCCGTCATGAACGAGAAAACCCACCGTCTTCTAACTCATTCAGAGACTGATCGAACCGTTACTGATGTTCATGGTAGGGCGCCTGTATTTAACTGCCCAAACTGTAAGTTAAACAGCAGCAGTTTCGGTTTGTATCAGTGTGATGCAAGATAAAATAAAGATCATGCAGCCTCAGATCGTCACACTGCTAAAGAATTTAATATCCATACTATATAATATTATAAATTCGAAAGTAACTCTGTCGGTCTGTCTGCCTGTATGTTACCTTTTCACGCCTAAACCACTAAACGGATTTCGATAAAATTTGGCAACGAGATAGATGGCATCCCGGGAAAGGACATAGGCTACTTTTTATCAACATACCACGCAGGCGAAGCCGCGGACGGAAGCAAGTCACAAATAATTGTCTGTGATTTGACTGTTCTACAAAATTATTCAATAACCCAGTCCGGAGGACGAATTGTAAAGGTAGCTTCATTGGTACTTATTCTACTATGCAATGAACATTCGTCATAGTCAATCATTATCACAAACTTAGTAGATTTCAGAGAACCAAAGCTTGTACATTCTAAAGCATTGGGCTTAATTAAGCAAACCTCTCACTACAAATAATACTATGCGTTTACTATTTGAGTACAAAAGTACCCACTCGTAGTCACAATGACTGTGTCACGATCTTATCGTTAAATGCTGACCTTTAATGATACTAAATTAGGGACATGATAATGTTTCGTGTGAATGTTTGTATTCTGTGGAAACGTTTTTCCCATAGGTCGGTAGGAACATTAGGTCCTAAACTGTGTTTTTGATGTCTATATCGTCATCATCTTCATTCTCCTGGGATTCTTCATTCTCTGGGGTCGACGCAATATGTCTCTTTCTTCCTTCTATTAGTCGTCATCTTGTTTATCACCCCCTTTCGAGCTATATCATCTATCACACATTTTATCCATCGTTTCTTTGGTCTTCCGCTACTCTATATAAATCTAGATAAATCGACTTATCGGCACACCCAGATGAAAATGACGAGACACACCTTCATGCCTATAAACAGGATAGTTCCGTACCTACCTATAAGCAGTGTAAAAACGGGTCAGTGGGAACACTATCTGATATAAATACATACGCAGCTTTTTTAACAACGCATAATAAACTCACACTTCTGCCCCCGATAGAAAAAAAGACGCATCTAACAGTTTTTCCAGATTTGAGTTATACACATTGCCGGAATCAGAAAAAAAAGACGCATCTACCTGTATTTTTAATATTTTTCTATCTTCCTCCAGTGCGGTTTTAGCACAACAAAATAAGGCGCTTCTGTTCACTTTTTACACCCGATTGAAGATGAAAAGACGGATTTATGTGAAACTTAATTAAAAAGTCATCTATGTAGATAATGTCCTTATACTTTATAGTTTTTTTTTTGTCAGTAATATATGCGTTTGAAATTTAAAGGACGCATCTGCCCAGATGCGTCCTTTAAATTTCAAACGCTTCCTTGCGAAATGAAGAAAAATATTACATAATACTTGACTGAGTACACGTAAATGGCTATTTACGTCTATTTAATTAAGTATGGTATACTTTTCTTAATTTTGTTTGCTAAGATAAAACTGTTTTTTCGCTATTTTTATTATAATAATTAATAAATTCATAGTATTTATCAAACCAAGTTAAAGCCTATTATAGTGGGCATTATTTTCAACTTTTAATATGTAAATATTTTAATTTACTCGAAGACAGCAAACGATTTCCCGTTTCATTCATTAAAACATTTATTTCTCTGTGTTTATATTTTGTTACATACGTCTTTTTGACTATCGGGGGCAGACTTGTTCACCGTTGTTGATGTCGGACTAAGAAACTAAAGGCTCCTGCAGACATGCGCGACGCGATACCGGTAGAACAATTTCAGTGACATTTTCATAAGAGCCTTAACTCTTCTAAAAGCAAGTTGTTTTCTCAGGCTAATGTAGCATATCAAGGCTGCGTCCTACCGAACGGCAAGCCTGGTCACTGCCGGCCCCTCCGTCACTGCATCCAGGAGGAGTTCCGATCTGACTTCATCAAGTTCATGGATTATGTCTGCATTATCCAACAAAAGTGAGTTATGTCATCATCATGTTCATTATAAGGGCTCTATTTGTCTGCTCTTTGCACGATAGAATCTGCTTTACCGATTTGGCATTATAATAAGGTGTTAAAAATTAACTTTACTAACTTAAAGAGGTTCTTTGGACCATCGAATTGAATAACTTTTACTTATAATTGAAATAGTATAATACCAAATGTTCTAAACGATATGGGATGGGACCGCTATAATCCAAAAACGAGAAATTGTGTTTTTAAGGATTTTTCTCGATTTAATTAATTTCTCATAAACTACGTAGTACTAACGTAGTTAGAGCCGTCGGAGATTTAATAAGAGTTTTATTTTATTGTTAGCTTTCCAAAAAACACATCCGTAAAACGAGCATGTCCGGAACTAAGGCAAAATAACACACAGTGGACCGCTGTTTTTTTTTCGTGATTTCATGGTTTGCCACATAGTGAAAGTCATTCACTTCAATGGTCTAAAGCATCTCTTAAAGTTTGTTGTAAAGTTATTTTTTTAACACCTTAGGTAGATATATATTGCGTTGTAATGTCAATACCGTAGAAACATTCAGCTATCAAAATGTAACACTGACAGATTCTAAGTTATCTAAAAAAAAATGATTTATATTTCAAAAAATGTCCAGGACATTATAAACATTTTAGGTTGATGTCAACTCGACATTGGTCAAAGATGTATGCTATTTTGATCTTTGTTACCAAAACCTATACAGTTTTCTATGTAATAGTCTGCTCAGTGCCGCAGCTTCAAAAGGTATTATGTGTCCCGACTTGATAAAGGAAAGAATTTGGAAAATGACAAAGATATTAAAGACTTGACTGTACATTGGTCATAACAAGCACTTTGGGCCTCTGGGAAGCCCAATCTCCAAATATTTAACTGAACTGTGCAAATTATTACCTTCAGTACTGTGGGAGCTTGTTGCCCTGACAAAGCAACGCTCAGCGGCGCAGAAGGATTAGCAGGAGACCTGCCAGCAACTGCACCGAGGGAGGAACAGAATGAAGCTGTCATGAAGGTCACCAGGGCTGAGTCTAGAGGTTGGATTTTTATTATACCTTATCCTGACACAGTGCTCATATTACATAATTATCTTCAGTAATAATTCAGCAGCAATGTTCTTCTACCGTCACAAGTTAGTCTTCAAAACATGTAGGTCTAGTTTTTTTTTTTTTTAATAGCCTATTGTGTTTCCCACTGCTGGGCAAAGGCCTCCCCTTTTTCCTTCCAAATCTCTCTATTTTGTGCGATTTCTGGCCATGTTGGCCCCGCAAACATGGTTAGGTCGTCACACCATCTTCGCCGCGGTCTACCTCGACGGCGATGTCTTCCTTCAGGCCTCAGTGAGTGACGATCTTTGCCCATCTCTCCGGATGCATTCGTGTGACGTGGCCGGCCTACTCCCACTCAGCCTGACTATTTTTTCTCCAACATCCGCTACTTGAGTTATGGAGCGCAGGGTGGTGTTCCTAACGCGCTCTGTTCGCTTGACACCTAATATGCTGCGCTCCATTGCCCGCTGGCAAATCTTGAGTTTGGACTTCTGTTGTTCAGTAAGTGACCAACTTTGTGCACCATAGGTTAGGACGGGCAGGATGCACATATCGATGAGTTTTCTTTTCAAGGATATGGGGAGATTTCCTTTCATATGTTCTTTAAGGGCCCAGTAGGTCTTCCAAGCATTTTGGACTCGTTTTTCGACTTCTTTGTCTTGCTCTTCAGGTCTAGTCTTATCACATAAAAATAACATCTGTCAGTCATTCAATGGGTACCTAATTTGAACTTTGTATTGATGAGACTTATAATATCTATAATAATAATTATGTACAAGTCGAATCATATTTTGATCCTTTTAAACGTTATTCTGACATTTGAATTTCGCGGGCTACCTCCCTGAGAGCCATGCCACACGATACATGCTGTGCCGCACCGCAGGTTATAATCGATGCAGCGCCGGAGTGCACCGGACGGCGCCGTTTGCCATACCGATACCATACATTTTTATATGTCGGACGCCGCATCGTGCGGCATGGCTCTTAGCGCTTATCCCCCTTTAGTATTAATTTCTTAATAGGTTGTGGTCTAAGCACTCGCCAACAAAGTCGCGTGCTGGGTGCCCGACAGGCCAACCCTCGTGAATGGCCGTGGATGGCCTCCATTACTCCGGAGGGCTTCGAGCAGTACTGTGGCGGAGTGCTCATCACAGACAGACATGTCATGACTGCCGCTCATTGCACTAGAAGGTATGATTCGTGTATTCTTACCCAAGTTAATCTTTCTCGCTCTTTCAAATAAGAATAATTTATTTGCAGAAAATATAGGTGTTTACCAGTAGTACAAGTTGGTGGTTTAAGGTGAATACTGATGGACCAATGTGAAACGCTCTGCTTGCACCGTTTATCCGTTGTTATTCAGTTAGTTACGAAAATAAATAATTATAGGTACTTTACTATTCGTTCTGTGTAGGTGGGTGGCGCTCCAGATGGATCTTGCTACGGTTACTTAGAAGAGCTGTTTCTGCGACACAACAGCCGCAGTGACAGCTGCCTTGAAAACGATGGCAACGTTTACAACCTCAATGCAACGGGGTTTCACTTTACGGGGTCGTAAAACGCTCTCTAGGAAAACACACCAACTTATTTTCAAAAACGTTTCAGTGACCGGGCCACCGCCGCTCTTATAGGAAACTGTTGCTATAAACAACATTGCAGAACTGTTAATTGTAATAAGTTTCTTTTCAGGTGGAAAGCAGAAGAGCTCTTCGTCCGTCTTGGAGAGTACGACTTCAAACGCGACAACGACTCTCGGACCTACAACTTCAAGGTCGCAGAGATCCGTCAACACGAGGCCTTTGAGATCGCCAACTATAAGAACGACATCGCGATCTTGAAGCTGGACCGACCGGCCATCTTCAATACTTACGTGTGGCCAATCTGTCTCCCACCCCCCAACTTGCAGCTCACTGACGAACCGGCTATTGTTATTGGTGAGTTTTGACTGATTCTCGTAAATCATTATCTACAGTAAGTATTCTTATATATCATTAATGAGAATGGGCTTCCTCATGAGACGTGGTAATAATCCTACAGACAAGTGTCTGCGCAGATGCAGGTGCACTCTCATAGTCCGATGGGACGGCAATCCGACACGATCAGGCGCAGGACTAACGGCTTGACGTCCGCACCGTAGACATGGGGGTATCACTCCGCCTACTTCCAAACTCAGGGCAAAAGAAATTCCTAATGGAAAAACCAAATAACACTGCCCGACCCGGGAATCGAACCGTTGCAAGGCGTCATGCTACATTTTAACTATAATGCATCGCCGATTTTTTTTGATTACGTAAAAAAAGAAAAAAATCCTGAATTTTTCTTTATCACTGATGGACAATTTTTTTTTTTTGTCTTCATCCCTATTGATGAATCTTGTAACCTTCCCTCCAGGTTGGGGCACACAATGGTACGGTGGTCCTCATAGCAACGTTCTGATGGAGGTAACGGTCCCGGTGTGGGACCACGACAAGTGCATCGCTTCGTTTTCTGACAGCATCTTCAACGAGACCCTCTGTGCCGGAGGATTGGAGGGCGGGAAGGACGCTTGCCAGGTAAAGCCTTTAATTATTTAATGTTTTAACACTATTGTACACAGGTATATCTAGGTACTTAAGACAGGTAATGGTCGCTAATAAACATCTTTAAGTCTTACGATTTTCATCATCAGCCTACAGCAGTCTACTGCTGGACATAAGCCTCTCCAATGACACGCCATTAAGCTCAGCTCAGCATCAGCAACCATTACCTACCTATAAGAAGAACATACCCCGGACCCGGCTTGCGTCCGGCGCTCGGCGTGGCAACACGTCGTGTTCGGGTTCACGACAGGTCAATCGTCACCATGGATGCCTCGTTGAGAGGTTAAACACGTGTCGATTTCTTCCGGTTGTTTATGACTCTTGAGGAATAGGTTTTTTTTTATGAACCTACACGTGTTACAGTTTCAAGGTAAGTACTTAATTATATGTCCCGGTTTAATAACAGTCACATGAGGTGATGAGGCATATGAACTTTCTCTCCAGTTTGGCCTCTCGTATTCAAAACGTTACATTTAAAAGTATCCATAGGCTGCGATAACTAGGCACTCCATCTAATAAGCTAATGAACTGATTGCCAAATCATTTTGATAATCAGAGAAATAGTTTGTTTTTTTTAACTTCGCAGGGTGACAGCGGTGGTCCTCTGATGTACCAGATGCCGAGTGGCCGCTGGACTGCTATTGGCGTAGTGTCCTGGGGCCTGCGCTGTGGAGAACCCGACCATCCCGGCCTCTACGCAAGCGTCAGCAAATACCTCGGATGGATCGCACAGAATGCGCGCTTCTAAGCTAAGGGAAGATTTTGTAAAGAGATTTGAAGGAATAAAGTTGCTCATCTATACATATTTTAGATGACATTTAAGTGGATTTGGAATTTTATTTTATTAGAAATTTATTTCTCCTTTAGCGTAAAATTCGCCTAATTTTATCGGAAAAAACAACTGTCGAGGCACTTATAAAAATTACCAAACCGTGATAGAAACAAAAGACATCCAAAACAAAGCTCATCCAGGCACCATCGGGCTTCCAGCTTGTAAAACATTCGACCAAACTTTTATCCCTAATTTATGTCTTATCCAGCGAATAAATATTAAATTTTCGACAGATTTTCTATACAAAACTGTCAGACGTCAATTTTATTCCCCGATTAAAAGATCTGGCTTTGGTTAAATCAGCCCCTCAGATCAGCCCTAAGTAATTATATAAAAGCAACAAATACAAAGGTTACGCCCTTTATTCTCCTTATACTTTTCATTTGCATTCCTGTAGATGTGCTAAGAGCTAAGTAATAGGAACGAAAGAATATTGGTTTAACAAACATTGTTCACTGACAGTATTGACAATCAGCTTGTTATGACGAACTGTTTTAGGAAAACACCACAAAATAATGGTTTACTTAAGTCATACGAACTATTAGTGTATGAGAAGTAATAGGAATGGTCATAATGAGTTACGTGCCGTTCAGTTCAACATAGAAGAAATGATGCTGTAATGATATTGTGTAGTGTAGTACAGTTCGATTTAAACTACGGTTTGCTGCGCAGTACCCCACGCCTGATGACGCACGCCGCAAAAAAAAAAAAACAAACATGAAATCGTTACTGCGCAGCGACTCGCCTCATATTCCGAACGGCCACTAAGCTGGAATCAAACTGTACCTATATTATCTCCTGCTGTTGCCTACCTAGCCGCCTACAAATTTCTGAAATTGGTAAATAAATGGACTAACTTTTAGTGACGTAACGTTAAACAAGCTAAAAATGCCACTGCATTTTTAGCTTGTTTAAATTTCACTAAAAGTTAGTCCATTTATTTACCAATTTCAGAAATTTTTTTTTCGCGTCTTCGTGGATGGCACAATCAGTGGATTGTGCCATCCACGAAGACGCGCCCCACTCCGCGATTACTATACCTACTGCAAGCTGTACTTTAGTTTTCTTCGTGGATGGCACCATCTTTACCTACAAGTGTTCTTTGGTCAATAGGTATTATCGGTACCTATACCTTATCGTTTTGCGGACAACACAACTTGCCAAATTGCTCCTATAATAAAAAGGATATTTGCGGTACCTACGGGTATGTATCGGGTACCTACCACAACCACAGAACTGATAGATGACCTAAATGATTCCTATAAAAGGGTTCACAGCAATGCAAGACTACAATTGATTGCTTCAAATTCAAGTTGGTAAGTTCCGTTTCTTTTTTACTGTCTACATTTTTGCTGATACCGTCGCGATAGGCACTTTCAAGGTGATCTGATTATGTTCTATGGGTCTCTGGTTCAATTCTCGCACGAATCAAATATTTGTATTATTTAAAAGATAGTTCTACCGGGACTGGCTTTAGATTTTTGCATCTAGATACAAGAGAAATTCCTGGTGGGGCAACACCATCATCATTCTCCTGCCCTTATACAAATAGCCACCTTACTACCTTTCATACTTCTCTATTAGTCGTCATCTCAGTAGTCAACCCCTTTCTAGTCATATCATCTTTCACACAGTCCATCCATCGTTCTTTGGGTAACACACCACACCCACATTTTATCTATTTATTCATTTTAAAATGTTTTGTTTTTAGGTAAGCAATAATTGGAACTCAGAAAATGCATTCCATAGCCGGTTGGAAGCTTGCTCGTAGACCAAACTACATTACCAACAAAGACAAAGCGTATCCTTATTCTGAGTGTCCATTCCTAGGAGAATACTACCTACTCAAGCTTCCTGCCTCCCTTAACAACTTGATTGAACATGTTGACTACTGGGGGGAGGGTAGGATAGTCACCCAACACGGGGTCAGTGGGTTCTCTGACTGTTACAACGTTAACCATACCTACCAACTCGTGAGCAATGGTCCTGATAGAGGCAGGAAGATCCCAAACAGGATACCTGTCGTTAATTACACTAACTGTGACACCAGCGGATACATCAAGAACAATTCAGTCAACATTGTCACTGTCATGGGAGCGCCAATCAATTCCAGCTGTGCCAAAGATATTGCACGTATGGTCAACCCAGACTTAGGCAAAGTTGTCGCCTATGGATTTGAAAGCAGTTCGACTGATATTAGAAATCTTACCACAGAACTGAAGAAGAAGGATGTTTTCCTTTGTCCGAGCTACACCTTACCCACTGAACTTCAAGGCTTGTCGTTGTTCGACAGTGATTTGACCTTCCTGAATCTGACGGCGCTTAAAGACCAGCTTTACAATTACGTCACTGAAGGTACTTACGACATTGCAGTGGACCTGACCAAAAATATGGACACTGAAAGTGGTTCTGAAGCTATAAGTGAAGTGGTAACGAAACTTTTACGCGCAAGTTCGAGTAACATCATGGCTTATGCTTACAAGCTGTGGAACAGCGGAGGTAATGAAATTATCAGCAAGAGTTTCCCAGATGCCTTTCAGCTTATCTTTAAAGGAGATATTGTGACAATAGTGAACAAGCAATATCCACAGGCTTTAAAACTAGATGCTAACGCTAATTCTAATAATGACAGGCTTGCTTCGGGAGATAGCTCTGATAAAACAAGTAGGCGCGTAAGCTGGACGTTCATGCCAATATGGGACAATGATAACGTCGTATTTAAAATAAAAAACATGGACTGCAACATGTATTTAAAATTGGATTCAAATACAGACAGTTTAGGGGACAGAAAAGGCTGGGGTTCGACAAATGATAACGAAATCAACCATCAATATTATGTGGAGCCATTAATGAAAGATGAAACTTTAGTTTTCCGATTTATCAATTACCAATTCCATCAAGCACTAAAAATGGATTCGAAAGTGGATTCTAACGGAAACAGGCTGCTTTGGGGACATAATGGTGATCCGCATGGTGAGTATACAGCGTTAAACTGGATTATTGCTGCAAATACGAAGAAGTGGGAAAAAGAAACCATTGAAATATATTAAAAAACTACGGTGACTATGACTACTTACTTGATTTGACTTGTTAACGCAACAAATATTTTTGTAAATCACAAAAGGTTTCTTATTAAAGAGCTTAACTGGTTAAGTTTTTTATTTCTCCTTGTCATCTCAGGAAATAAAACCAACAAAAAACCTTCACCATATAAAGGTACAATGAGGGTTTTCATGAAAATTCACGCCACCAGCTGGCGCCACTTTAACAAGAGGTCTTCCATTCCGACAATGAATATAAAATATATGATGACGTTCATCATTCAGTTAAGACTAAAAAAAAAAATAGCCGCACTGACACTTGTGACAGGTGCCCGTACCTGACGTCTCAGCGCTGCCACCTAGTAAAAACAGAAAACCCTCATGTCCGAAATAACTTTTAAATAGAATCTGTAATATTATATTAGTTTAATAGTTATTTATTTAACACAAATATCTTAGTCTACGATAACATGGACAAGGTAACAGTCTCCCCGCACTGCTCAATAGATTGCAGCATTCCAAGCACCTGGTCTTCATTCACAGCTGGGTGGAAGGTGAACGCAAAACGAAAGAAATTCTTATAATGACGGACAGGCGAGTACGCTACCATTAGTTGAGAGCTTAGAACTAGCAGCTCCTTTATTTTCGGAGTTATCTGGAAAAATGGAAATGGTTTAGTAAATTAGTGTCTTCATTCTTCTGCCCATATTCACACGACAGAAGGCCTGCGGAAAATTGTGGAACTACATTATTTTAATGCAATGCGATGCAATGACATAGATACTAGCGCCACGTCAAATGGACTTTAGTCATATTTATTATTATAATTCTGTAAGTAAATATCTGTTACGGCCGCGAATCATATTTAGCTCCACATAAAACCTGATACTGACCTGCAAATTGCAAAAAAACTTAAGAAAAGGAGATCATTCATTTTGGGCTAAATTATGAAAGTAAAGTAGAGTAAATAAAAACAATGATATATTCCGTTAGAACATGCTGTTCTCTTCACTTTTCACTATTGGACCAAACCTGTACGGCAATTCCCTTAGCTGTTATACAATTTAGAAAAATACTGTTTTCAGTATATTTTGTAGTAAAAAGTAATCTAATTAAAGTAATAACTAGTAGTAATAAAAAATGAAGGGGAAAACGTACTCTTTCGGAGTATAGCTTTTTTTTGTTTGGCACTTTCACCTCTTTAGCCCAAAAATTTATGGACATTGAATGATCTCCTTTGAATTTCGCGAGCTACCCTGACGCGTTGAAGAGTTTAAAATTTCTCAACATCAAATTCTCAATTCAAAAACAGAGTATAAACAATTTGATTGGGTGCGCCCTTAAAGTTAATTAATGATTAGCGACTGTTTAACCATAGGTTCATTTTTGACGTTTGAATGTCACTTTAAGCAACGTTTATAAATAAACCCCTTAATATTTAATCGTCTCACCTTATGCATGATATTCCACCACTTCTCATCCATTTCCTGTCCCCTCATGAAGCTCGGTATATACCAGAAGCATACATTAGGGCACTGCAGCTCATCAGACACCAGCTTGAAGCCTGGCCTCTTTGCTACGGTCTCCAAACAGAACTGAGCCGTCGCCATCGTTTGGTCTGCGAGCTGACTAAGACCGAGATCTCCTCGGGCTTTCCACATCATCCATAGCTTGAAAGCATCGATCTGGGAATAGCAAGTTTAAAGATAAGTTACCTACCGTTATACTAAGATACTTTAGGAAATGAAATGAAATGAAATTGCTTGAAATGAAATGAAATTGTTTATTCTGTAAATAGGATATTGGAATCACTTTTACACGTCATATTAAAAAGTTGTAAAAATAAGCTAGATGAAGTCGGCGTTTCCTATCAGACTACTCTGAGAAGAAAGGCCGAAACAAACTCAGAGGTCACCGTCTCCTTTAAAGTCCAGACATAATCTTGGTCAGGCCATATGAGGACCATGTAGTTAAGGGTCTGAAATGGTCTTTTGAGGAAAGAACCACACAGATTTGAGTGGACCTGTCCAGTCAGTGCAAGCATTTGTCAGTAATAGTGGAGCTCAACTCAGAACTTAAGGAGCTCAACGACTCGACGAACAATACCAAAGAAAGGACGTTTGGGTAGGTCGCATAAAGTTCTCAAATTGCCAGACCTTCGCTAAAACTAACAGAACGAAAAATAAATATCCACATAGTCCTCACATTCACAATAAAACAATACTTATAAGTAATCATCATGTCATTAGGGTCAGTGCAGGCAGCGACGTGAAGCGACCGGACACTGCGCGCACTTTTTAACTTATTTTCTTCACGAAAAGGTACAATATCAGTGCGAGTGTTGAGTTGACACGTGTCAAAGTACGCTGAAATGCGTGGTGCTGCGCAGCGCGTGTACCTTATTGTGTAGTAAATAAATTCGATGTTGTATCGGATCATAAAAAAGTGCGCGTAGCATCGCGTCTCGGTGTGAACTGACCCTTAGTGGATACATTTAGTTAGCAGCAGAAATTAATAACGAAAAAAATCGAAGAGACAGAGACAAGAAAATCATCTGCTCCATGTAATACAACAACTCTAGAATATATAACTTTAGTTTTTTGGAAGTTCGTATAGTAGGTCTGGTGGCCATTTGAGAGAAGATGTTTTTATGTGCTTTCTACAATCCCGCCAAAATTTTAACAATCTCTAGGTACTTATAACCCGAAAGAACATTGATCATTTAATAGAGGAGGAAAAATCAGGACAGGGCCACGGTAGACAATGAAGGAGATAGTGGAATGACTTTGAAACCTGCCTGAGAAAGTTGCAAAAATTAACAAAGAAGTTGATGGCAATGAATAGGCTCGCCCCCATCACATCAGATTTAAACATAACTGGCGGAATGTGTTAGATACACCTTTGCCTGACCCGTCGGGGATCGGCGTGATGTTAGACATTCAATTATTCTTTGTTAACACACATACGTTATTTTTTAACAAAAAAATTATTCATTGGATCACTATCGGCTAGTTTTACTATTATTTTCTTTGGTTCTTACCTTCCTCCCACACTGCACACTCTTATCCCCCGTATCGTACGACACGTCGTAGAACTTGTCTTGTTGGAACAAGTACTGCGCTGCTGCCGAGTTCGCTTCGTGCAACAGTCCCTTATCTCGTACCATAAAGACAGAACACTGCAGGGGAGCGCCCGCCATCTTGTGCGGGTTCCACGCTATTGAATCTGCTCTGGAAGTATTAAAGTAGTTATTGTTAGAGGAGGAAAATAATTTCTCCTCAGTTCTATGACTTTAGTTTGACCGATACGGAACGCCGTGAGCGTTGACGAATGTGCGGCCTGCACTGCCCCCCCCCCCCCCCCGTCTCGCCACGCACGTACGTAAGGCGCGGTACAGTGGTATTTAGGGGACGATTCAAAAATATAACACACTAGCTTACGCCAGCGGCTTCGCCCGTGTGACGTCTTTATAAATATTATATTTTACTCAGTGATAATAAATAACATATAGTACTGGCGAAAGAATTTTTAAAATCGTTTCATTTGTTTTAAGTTTATTAATTACAAACAAAAATGCAAATCTTTTCTTTTTATAGTATTAGTGTAGACATAAGGTTGAAACTCTAGTTTTCACGAGGTGTTCTAAGATTGATTGGTCTAATACTAGTATTTGCCAAAAGACGTAAACGGGTATACGGACCTTTCTATTCCTTTTAGCTTAATTTTGTATTTAGGTGAAAGCATTAAACTGCCTCCCCAGCAAGCCTGGAACATAATAAATTAACTTGTTATTAACAATTCGGACAGCAATAACACAAGCTTTAGCCGGCCAAAGTGTGGAACTCTCTGCCAGCGTCTACGTTCCCTTCCACATATAACCCGTCAGCATTCATAGCAAGAGTGAACAGGCATCTTCTGGGCTTGCTCGTTCCATCACAGACCTCATCTATCGCTTTCCAACAAGCGAGATCGAGGCCTAGGAGGTACCTTGGAACTTAATCGATTTGAATGGATGTATTCAAATGCGTTTTTAAACATTTTACGTTACGCCGTTGTTCGCGGCTGTCATTCGTAGATCTTTTACAGTCGCAGAAGCCCAAATGTCTGACAACCAGTCTTACCAAGGGGTATCGTGTTACCCAATAACTGGGTTGTGGAGGTCAGATAGGAAGTCGCTACATGTAAACTACTGGTATTCAGATGCATCCAGTTAGACTGGAAGCCGACCCCAACATAGTTGGAAAAAGGCTAAGCAGGTTGATACATTTTTTTCAGCAGATAACATTATGGTATAGGTAATCTATAGCTTTACGAAAGAAAACTCACATCAACATGCATCCAAACGCCATGTTTCCTGCACACATCAGCAACCGTATCCAGGTCATCAATGGCTCCTAAAACCGTCGTGCCGGCCATGCCGGTCACGAATATAGGACATCTCCCAAGGTCCCGCTCTTTCTGTATAGCTTCGTCTAGCTTGTCAACCAGCATTTGTCCTTTGGCATTGGTTTGTATGATCCTGATACTGTCTGTTCCAAAACCTAGCCAATGGGCTGCTTTCTTTATAGAATAGTGACTCTGAAAATGTTTGTTAAAATTATGAGAAACTTACAAGGTACCTCATGGCATGTTATGTCGAGTCATGAAATTAATCGGCTATGAAAATTGTATACCAAACTGAACTTCGGCAAACGGTACTACGACAAGATTTTATTTCGACATTACGGAACTCCGACACGACATTATTTCGACAATACTTTAATTCGACATACACTACTATACTCCGACAAAACGTTATTTCGACATAACTTAACTACGAAGTGACTTCGAAGACATACTACTTCGACAATATCTTAAATTGACGTGGTTCGTATCAGACGCGATGCTAATTCAAAACTACCGTTTGTCGTGTCGAAGTTCAGTTTGGAAGTCTATAATATTCAAAACAGGATCATATACTTACATCTTCTGAAGTGAAAATAACCATCTCAGGCAGATTCCTCATCCCTTTGGCCTTGATATCTGGAAACTTCTTGTACCTTGCGGCAACCAGGCCATACATTATGGAGATACTGCCTCCAGGACTAAAGATACCGTCTCCATCGGGTATACCGAACAGTTTGAGTATGTGGCTCAGAAGTTTAAGTTCTATGAGAGTGAATACTGGACCCACTTCGAAGGTATATCTGAAATAGAAATACGCGTGTCATTTTTAGTGGAAATAAAAAATACAAATATGTAAATGAATTAAGAAATACCATACATTTATTCAGCACAGACTAAAATGCACACAATGCAATAAACAGAAGACAAAACAAAAAAAAAACTAGCAGGAAAGTGGGCCACACGGTTGCGCCAAAAAGGCTGTTCAGGCTGTTGTGCGCTTGTTTTCAACTGGACCTGTAGGGTGAGGGGAGGGATATAAATCAGGTTCAGAAAGAAAATGGAGTATGTAGGTATCGTAACAGGTGGCGTTCTGTAGATTCTGCCTACCCCCATGGGTGAGTTACCTATGTATAAAAAATACACGAATCAACAGCTCTATCCATAACCCTGGACGTTTACAAGCATGAGCATTTTCACTGGTCGCAGCAATATTATGTAAGTGATTACGAGACAGGAAAATAGTAAATGTATCGCCCTCCTTTGTTCTAGTCCTTTTTGCGATTATATTCAGATCCGTTTAACAGTCCTTGCCCTATAACCTCACAGGCTTCGAAAAGTTTTCCAAGCCTGTTAGGTAGGTAATAGATATCCTCAGAGCTCTTGGTTCCCACTTTACGAAAAATCGACGACTGCGACCTTACCTTTGACCTACCTTGAGCCTTTAACCCTCTTAAAAACAGTTGTATCTATGAAGTCTCTGGGCTCCAGTTTTTACAACAATTTTATGACATTTCATGTACACACGGCTACACATCAAGCTATACATTTCCAGTTTATGCTGATCTCGCATTGTATAGGATTTCCGTACAATGCGAGGTCAGTTTATACTGGAAATGTATAGCTTGATGTGTAGCCGTGTGTACTTCGTTTTTTTTTTAGTACGTATTAAAGATGTTGTTAAATTTAGAAAGCGCAAACTAACTACAGGTTGTGTTGGACGACAGTACCACGTTTTATGACTATTTAATGACAAACCCAAACAAGTTTTACTTGTTCACTAATATTTAAACACTGTTAGATTATGAAACTTTTCATACTCCGGTAGGTACCTAGGTACTGCTGCACACATACTCGTAAAATTAGAAACTGCATTCCATGACCTAAGGATATTGCAATTACTTAGTTTAACGGCGTTTCCAAACATAGGTAGGTGTAAAATTTAACCTTTCTGAGAAAACGAAGACTTTACCTACATTATCAGCTCGAAAGTATAGCAAGGGGTTTTTAATCGCCAGATTGGTTCCAATTCACACACACATCAGTGTCCATTTCAAAGTTGCCTGGAAGAGATCGCGAAAATCGATAAATATACAATGGGGGGGCCATTGTATATTTTGCAGTTTTGATTTGTTGTTGTGAGTAGGTGCAATAAAATATTTATAACTAGCTGCACCCCGTGGTTTCACCCGCGTAAGTCTCGATCCCGTGGGAATATCGGGATAAAAAGTATCCTATGTCCTATTCCATGCCATGGTCTACCCCTGTGACAAATTTCATCCAAATCCGTTCAGCCGTTCACGCGTGATGGCGTGACCAAGGGAAATAGGGATTCATTTTTATAAATATAGATTAAATAAATAAACCGTTATAAAAGTCCTACTTGGTGAGGTACAGTTTCCATTACCATCATCATTTCACCCAAAAACCATCTACTGCTGGACATAGGCCTCCCCGAAGCGTCAACACAACCGGCCCTGTACTTCTCACATCCAATGACCTTTACTAGAGAAAATACCATAAACCAAATTAACAAATATACCTACTGACTAGTATTACAAGCTTCCGTGATCCACGCTCCAGCCATCCCATAGGGGTCGGTGGCACAGAACAGCTGGTTCTTGAAGGTCGCCTTATGAGTCTTCACGCTATACTTAAATACATCTCGCACACATTGCTCCAGCTCTTTGTCATTTACACCTTTTGTCACGTCGAGGTCCAGGATTGCCTGGAACGTGAAGTGATATTCTTAAGGTTTGGTTGGGTAGAAACTCAATGATCACAAACATTAATAAAGACCTTGATTAAAACGGTTACTTGTTTCAGAAGACTTCTTCTGATGCGAATTGATGCCTTGAGTGCAAATCCCGAAATAGGTGCAGAACCGTATGAGTAGGCAACTTGCGAGTTGGTCCGGCCACCAGAACCGTGGGACCGATCACCACCTAAGGCGGCAAAGGCCCAAAATCGTTGTTAATGTGGAGATTAATCCAGAATTTATCGCATCATGTTACTTAATCAAAGAATACATTGAGCAGTAGGCTTTATAGCCATTGCCGATATTAGAGATTATGGTATTATAAAAGTCCATGGTATCTAGATGGAAGTAACCACCAGCAAACCTTAAGTGATGAAATAACTGGAACGTCATTCAATATGTGAAGGGCTAGCAGCTTATGAAATATTAGGTAGGTATGCACGCAGATATTGCAATGTTCAAATGATTTTGCAACATGTTTTTGCTTTCAACGCGTCTGAGTTGAGTCTAGGTACGTACAGCGAAGGCAAAACCTACCTATTAGCATACCGGCTCAACATTTTAAGACTTTACTGATTTATTTCTGAGGCGATTCTCTAATTTTCTGTTTAAAGATATTTAAATCATGACGGTACATATACCTTGTGTATATACCTAATTATGAAAACATCATTCATATACGCAAGGAAAAATCTAACTATCTTTTCAGTAAAAGAGGTAAAAAACACAATTTTAATACAAGAAATAGGGACCAAATAAATCAACCGGGTTTAATTTTAATTTTTGAATTGTTTTTTGTTTTTATATTTTATTACGGACGCTTTTAACGTGCACGTCTTTCTACAGTATTCTCACATGTATAATTTCAACATGAATGATGTAGCCAATATTTTATAACAATATTTTGATTTAAAAGAGTTTCCGTGGAGTTTGCCCGTTCTTCTCCATCGGTACCTACTACGCTTTGGAATGGGCAACTAGCTTCAACTTTCTGCCTGACCGACCCCTTGACAATTTAAAAGTGCCTGTAATTGTTTTTTTTTTTTTTTAATAAATACTTTAAGTTTGAATATTCATTCTTTCTTTTGTATGCCCATTTGTATAGTAACTGCAGTAATCAGTGATAATAATTGCGGCATATATCCATTATCCAACCTTAAAACCATAAAAGCTGAAACATTACGTCGGCATCGTTGTCAACAGTTTCCTAAAATGGTTACTATTTACCACCGTGCCTTATCGATATTCAATCGACTCAAAGTCATCAACGAAATCGATTAATTACATTTATACCAACTTACTAATATAATAAAGATGAAGAGTTTGTTTTTGTTTGAAAAAAAATCATTTTGTATTTTTGATAGTCCAATTTTTAAGGAAGTTTTTAGGCTAAATAGCCTTCCTTCATCACGCTACGACCGAGCAAAAAGGGAAAAGTCAGAAAGATCGCTAAGCCAGGTTAAAGGTGCAGCACGTATGATGTAGTAGAAGAGGTAACGAGGAGGCTAGGGAAGCTATAATAATAAGAGAAGATCCATACGATGATATTATGATCAATGAAAAAAGCAAAATAGGCAGAGCTCAGGCCACACTATTATGGTACTAGCATTTGAACTTTTTCTAGTACTCAGACGAAAAGACGAAGTTATCGAAGTCAGTAAAACGGAAGACTTGAAATCTATACTTTATTTTACACGTCATGATCTTAACATACCGAGACTCCTCCGTGCCTCGGAAAGCACGTTAAGCCGTTGGTCAGAAGCCCGAATGTCTGACAACCAGTTTTACCAAGCGGTATCGTGTTATCCAGTAACTGGGTTATGGAGGTCAGATTAGCAGTCGCTCCACGTTAAAATACTGGTATTCAGTTGCATCCGGTTAGACTGGAAGCCGACCCCAACTTAGTTGGGAAAAGTCTAGGCATAGATTGTAACACGAGAGGTAGCACAATAGAAATTTCAAATGATTAAACAAAAGAAAATGCATACGGTAGGCTTATCGCCAATACCAGCTATTTCACAAACAAGGTCGTTGAAATATGAAATTAATGATGAAATTCCGGCTACACTTTTTTAGACAGGATGCTGCTCATTGCGAACTCATTGCTGAATTTAGAAGTCCTGTAATATTATTTTAATTGCTTATGAGAATGAATTCTGTTAAAAGAACAATCTGAATTCATTAGAATGATATCAGCCAGTCTTTACTGCTATAAAGAAGCACAGCACATACTATAAGACAGCAGACAGAATGTTTGAGAAGAAATGTCACCATTGATTCATGTGAACATGTGGAAATCTCTAAACCGAAGCCAGTTGAGCCGCATCAGGCACCACTAAGTGGGGGAACTCAATTGATCCACAAGGCGACTATGGAGCTGCAAATCAAAAGAAGTATCATTTGAGATGTCCACCTCCTGACGTGCGCTCTGAGCAACAACATTACCTGGCACTGTGAAAGACCTTTGTGAGGCCAATTTTAATGCAGTCGACGTAGTTGAGTTCAGGTCGAAACTTATAGGTATGTGGAAACAACGATACATACGACGAAGCAGAAGAAGACGAGGTCCAAAGGAGAGGTGAGAGAAGATCACAGTTTTTGTATAAACATCCGAAAGCAGAAGAAGAAAATTTCATCTCGTTTCAACTGTCGTCAAGCCAGACGGCCGGTAAGGAAATCCTTTCTAACGCAAATATTGATTAGAAATACTTAGTTTATGCAGTAAAGGTAGGTAAGTAACTACATTATAATTCAACGCGTTAATTTATTATCTTGTCTGTAGGTAAATACTTACCAAAGTGCGACATAATTCATAATGGGCACACACCTTACAAGTATGCTGTGTATATACCTAAAATAAACATAATTCAACAAGTTCACAAGCACTACGTCCTAGGTAACATCGATATTAATAGATTTTGAAGTATGTGGAAAATTACTGCCGTATTTCTAATATTATTAGTTTTAAACGTGATTGTACTTTATTCTTCCTACTTATTCTGTTAATCATAACTACAATACCTACCTATTGATTTATATTGGTATGAAGTACCTTATCGTACGACTTTGCATACTTGGCGAATGAGAACTAGACCAAAAAAAGTGTAGCATTTTGGGCGTCAAGTCACGACGCTTTTTTGCGTGCAAATGCGAAAGGAACTTCGTTCCAACCGGATGTAACTCCCACGACACCTCTCGACTGGTTTTGTACGTGTTACCGGTGCAGTTACTAGGTGCAGTGTTTATAAGTTCACTGAATCTTGAAACCACCGAATGAGAAATTATAAGCTGAAAGAGCAGCTCAAGCAGCAAAATTACCAACGGGTCACCAACTCATCGCCGATCTTCTACAAAATATAGTCACCATACCTAACGCTTTTGGAAAATCCTTACTAATATTATAAATGCGAAAGTAACTGTATGTCTGTCTGTCGCGTTTTCACGCCAAAACTACTGAACCGATTTAAATGAAATTTGGTACACAGATAGTCTAGAGTCTAAGAAAGGAGATAGGCTACTTTTTATCGACATACCACGCGCATACCGCGAGCAAAAGCTTGTTTTAAAATTATCGTGATAATCTAAATTTGGTTTTTATGGAAAGAAAAATTTGCGGTAAATTTCAAATTCGGAAAAAACTGAGCTTCCTTTGTCAAACATCCCATTGTTTGTATGAATTATTGAAAGGACAGAAAAACGTCTGTCGGGTCAGCTAGTAAGTTATATTTAAGTATAATTAACTGTAAAGCTAGGTATGTTTTAACTTAATATTTCGATACCCTCATTAAAATCAAAACTAATTCACGATACCTTCATTAAAATCAAAAGTTATTCACAAATACCTCCAATTCCTTTGGGTGTTTGTATAGTATGAGCGGCATACTTTCAGCCCTGTCTTCTTTAACTAAATTGAGCACTTTATCCAAGAAAGAGATCCCATTCGGCTCCATCGTTACTTCGTCGAGCCGTCCACAGAATGCGTGTGCGCAAAGCAATAGAGAATTGCGGACTGAGCCGTCTGTGGTACAAGGTACAGTGCAGCTCACATAACAAACCATTACAAAGGTCACTACAACACATTGTTTATTATACCTAATTAAGATCTCAATGAAATTGTTTACGCTGTCTGCGGACCAGAGAAATGAAGTTAACAGGACAACGGCATTAAAATTATAAATAACGGTAATTAAAAGATTGCCTCGATATTGGTCAAGGAATAAAGACAATGTATATATTAGTTAACATTCGAGGCAGGTTATAATTGACGGAATGAATTGTAACCAATGGGCCAGCACTAAGGGCAATAATACAAATAAACTTTCACTAAAGTTGGTGAAAGGTACTTAAGTAACTTTTTTTTGGACATTTGGACAAATGGCTACGTAGTCATTTGTCCAAAAAAAGTTACGTAACAAAAAGTATATTAGTTTACCACGACATAAATGACAGAGGAAATTAGAAAATTACCGGATTACAAACCATAAATTCTGATGACACAATGACACTAATCAATTGTCAAAAAGTCAAAACAAAGATCCCGGTGTTATGTTGGAAGAATTTAAGTATTTTAAGTTTAAGTTTTCCTTAGAGACAACTAAAATAACACGAACGTAGCCTACTAGACTCCTGATGACACTAGGTTAAGTGTTAAGTGACTGTGCCAAATCATCCGGACACCCACTTCAAAATTCACGTATTTACCGCACCCAACCATCCACAAACATGAATTTCCTCAAAAACAAGCAAAAACCCAGGAAAACCTCCACTAGCATAATGGTAAGCACCGAAAAATGGCGGAATTACAGCAGGAGAATGTCCCGTCGAGGTCACGAACTATTTGACGAAGAACTAGATGAATATGAACCACGCTACAAAGAGGTAAAGAACTGGGTGGAGGAGCTGTTTGAGAGGAAGAGCGATGCAGACAAGATAGACCAAGATATTGAGATTCAACTGACCAAGAAACAGACTCTCATACTATCAACTTTAGTCCCCGATGAAGTGCTACTGCTGGACAAGTAAGGTTTCTAGCGTAATTGAAAAAAAATGTATTATTTGATTTAAATAAAATAAAATATTTTATAACGTTCGTTACTGCACGTACATCTTATTTGATGCGAAGACCATAATAATAATTAAGCATGCAGATTTTGAAGTGTTGATATATATAATTCCCATTTTTCAGGTTTGATACATCAAATTCAAAACGTTTCGTTGGCGTTCTCCTCATGGCTGATGTTTCAGGCTATACAGCTTTATCGGAAAGATACAATAACACAGGCAAGGGTGGCACCTATAGACTGACAGTAACTCTAAACACATACCTCGGTTCACTCATAGAGCTCATCTACGGTCACGGTGGTGACATTATTAAGTTCGCTGGCGACGCTTTCCTAGCACTTTGGAAGACTGACAAACGTTCATTTCTGTGTCACACCATCCACTCAGTAATAGCTTGCGCTCTAATTATACAACATTCTTACGCAGTGTATGAAACTGACGTTAAAGTTAACTTAAAAGTGAAACTAGCGATATCTGCAGGCAATCTCATATTTGCACCTATTGGCACTGGAATAGATATGAGTTATATTATTTTTGGCTTGCCTGTAATAGAAGCCAAAGCTGCTGAAAGCGTCTGTGCTTCAGGGGAAGTAAAACTAACTCCGACAGCGTGGGGGCATTGTTATTCTAGAAATTACGATCATATTATACACGAAAACGGATTTGTTACAATAAAATCTATTCTGTATGATCCGCATGAAAGCAATGTGACGAAACCATTTGCGGGTTTTGGAAATTTAGTCAGACAAAGTAAAAGGCCATTTAGTGCAATAGAGAGCCTTCCTGATTTTATATTAGACGCACCTAAAGGTTTAAATGTAACCGATGCTTTAAGGAAAACCGAAGCTTTGAGCCTACGTAAAGCTATTTTAGTCGCTGAGGAAAAAAATAAAGGATGCGAAATTAGAAAATTTATGATTAGACCTGTTTTAACACAGGTTGATGCTCACCAACCACTGGAATACCTGACTGAAATGAGACAAGTTTCAATTTTATTTGTGACCCTCAAGCCAAGAGACTGTTCATTTACGCAATTAATAACAATCGTCAATAATTCTTATCAAATCACATGTGGAATAGTATATAAATCGATGGGGTGTGTTAACAAGATAATTCTTTTCGATAAGGATGTCATGATTTTAGTCGTATTCGGATTGCGGGGCTTCAAACACGAATCTGAAGCCCAAGCTGCACTAAAATGTGCGTATAGTATTAAAAAATCCCTAGCTGCTCTCGATGGAGTCTTAGAAGTATCCATTGGTATAACAACCGGTCAAGTATACTGTGGAGTGGTAGGCCATCCTCTACGAAGAGAATTTACTGTCATTGGTGCTATTGTTAACAAAGCCGCAAGGCTCATGTGTGGATTCCGAAATAAAATCACATGCGACGAAACTACTTTTGTAAAAAGTAAAATGTCTAAAAACGGATTTACACTACAACCAGCAATCGAATTAAAAGGCATTATAAAACCAGGAAAAATATATGAATACACGGAAGATATAAGAGTTAAGGAACTATATGATATACCAATGATCCCGCCACTCCTTAACCGCAGTGATGAAATAGACTATTTTGAAAGCTGGCTAGAAGATAGCAATGCAACTTATAGAGATTTCGATGCTCTTTTAATGGTAGGTGAATCACGAATTGGAAAAAGTAGAATGTTAGAATGGATGGCTCGCCACGCAAGGCAAAAAGGTTTTCGTGTGTGTTACTTAAACTTGACTTCTATACATTCTGCAACTGCATATTTAGCTTTAAGCCAAATAATGAATCAAATACTTGAGCTTAAGGAACCCGTTGAAGGTTTTGCCAAAGAAGAAAAAATTATACAATTATTAAGCGCCTACTCTGACGACTTATGTTATCTAAACAGTATAATTAAAGTACGATTTGCTTATCATGAAGGAATTCATTCTTTAGATGAAACCAAGCGAAAAGAGAAAGCTAAGGCAATGTTTGAGAAACTAATAAAAGCATTTTCAGATACCACTGTCATATTTTTAGATGATTTACAAAATTTAGATTCATTATCTTGGGAGTTCATATCAATGATGTTCAGCTCATTGAAAATATTTGTCGTGTTATCCGTCACACGTGGTAAATTTAGCGCTGTTCACAGTTGGCTTTACAGTGTATTTATAAATATTAACATCAGAAAAATGTGTTTAGGGCCATTAGATTCAGAATGGATTCCTGCTTTGGCTTGTCAAATATTAGACGTAGATGGAGTTTCGAATGACTTATGTGCCGCCTTACGAAGTAAATGTAAAGGCATGCCAGGCCTAGTTGAGAGCTTCATTACTCATTTATTTTCTACCGGAGCACTTGAAATAAAAAGCATACATGATGTTGAAATAGACGACTGGGAAGAAGAGGAATTACAGTTTCCAGATCCAGCTCTTCTACACCCGCAAGCATTGGATGGTCAAAATCAAAGTACTCTTGATAATCTAATAGAAAATGATTCCACAGGAGATATAGGCATATGTATAGTAATTGAAAAAGGGGAGCTAAACACCAATATAAATGTCCATAATTTAGATGCACTAATTATGATACAAATTGACTCATTGACGCCGTATCAACAACTGCTACTGAAAATTGCATCAGTGATCGGAGATGTAATACCAAGGGATCTCTTAGAAAATATAATGTATGAAAACAATGGCTTGGTTACGGCGAAAGCTGTTAAAAGATTATTCGCTTTACGTATTCTCTCTTGTGCAAATGCCGACTGTCTGAACAAATTTGGTCGCAGAGGCACTTCTACATTAACTATACTATCAAACAGTTCAGCCCAAAACCCAAATCTTGTTTGTGAATGTTGTTTCGAACATGATCCGGAGACCTGTGAAAATCTACCAAAGTACGCATTTTGCAAACTAATGAGATTTAGAAGTAAAAACTCAAGAAAGACATGTTACGAACTGTTACCAATGAATCAGAAAAAAGAATTTCACACGCGGATTGTTAATTACTTAGAAAATAATAAACAAAAATGTGCTAACTGCGGTGGTACAGTTATGGTAGTCCAATCAATGATAAGTTTAGGCGATGTAGAACCTATGAAAAATAGCTACTCAACTAATTCAGAGGACACAACAATGGCTAGAGATGAAAGCTCAGATGACTCCGTAGTAACCTTACAAAGGGAATATTCACCAAAAGTACCAAGTTCTGCTAATTTACATAAATCAAAATCAGAAACAGAAACTGCAACTCTCTCTAAGGAAATTTTAAAGCCTACAAAAGCATCTAGTGAAATAATGCCACCTAATATCTCAATAGATAGTACACAATATGATAAGAGAAATTCGCAAGTAGCGCCAATTTTGAAAACAAGAGGCAGCGTTGATCAGGCTGGCCCGAGCAGCCAAAGATCGGTTAAAAAAGTAACCCTGACTAACTTTTCTGAACTTGAAAAGAACAGCTCGGAGGAATTTGAAAATAACAAGATTTTTGACATGTTTCGTGAGGTTGCTGAAGCTGTTGACCCTAGTGATTGGAAGAACCTCGGCATCGTTGACAGTCAAGAAGACATAGAAGAAATGAGAAATGACAAACATACTTTCAGTGTCAAAATAGAAAAAGGTGTTTCCGCAACCAACTTTGCTAGATGCACTTGTACAGAATTAAATATAACTATTTGTGAACAAGTCGTCTACCATGCAAAACATGCAGAATTGAAATCAAAAGCCATTGAATTCCTGATCAAGTACAGTTATCTGTGTGTACTCAGCAGTAACGTTGAAAATGTATTTGTAAAACTCGATGAAGCCGAAGACATGTGTCAAACGATTCCCGATCTAGATCCATTTGAAAAAAAACGATTTTTAGGAAAAATACATTCAGTAAGAGCTGCTACATGCCTGGTATTGGGCAGACTTACATCGGCTAAAGCAGAAACTGAGCAAGCAGCAGAAATATATCATATCAATATACACAAAGTACCTGAATACTTTAAGTTGAAAAATATAGCAAAGGCCTTTAAATTTGAAAGACAAAAGCATCGTTTACATAAAACAATGTTGAAAGCAGACTCAGTGTTTTGTTTGAACACAGCAACCCTATTATATTCCATGCTTGGTGATGAAAGAGTATCGAGGATGACAGCACTCCGTGCCTTGAATGTAGTTCAGACTGTGGAATGTTCTGTAGTGGATATCTGCGACACTTATTGCAATGCTTTGCAAGTAGAATTGGATCGCGGTATGCCGGAAGCCACAGCAGAAATAGAGCAAATGGCAGCTCACTCTTTGAAAAAACTTCCAAACCCAATTCAGGCTGATGAACTTTTTTCTGTTGGAAAACTATTTATGACATCCTTTCGAGCTCGGATGGCAAGAGGGCAACTGGCACCAACTATACGCTCCGGCTTCCGTGCATTAGCTGTTAGTCGCTTCCTGTTAGCTGAAGATGTATCGTTGGAGCTAATACCAGACTTATTTTACATTCTACTAACCCGTCGACGCATAGCAGAAGCAGTCGACATCTTGCAATTTGCCTTGCGTACAGGCCAAGACCATATGTCATATGATTGTGAGACGTGGTATCATGCGCTGTGCATAGACATGATACTGGACGCAGGATTTCAACTGGAATCGCCACAAGATATAAGTCGGTTTGCCGAATATGCAATAAGTAGGGGTAAATCTGCGGGGCCTAGTCGGCGCCGGCTAGTAGTCGGGCTTTGGACCTATTGGCTCAGAGCAGATTCTGAAAGGAGAGCAAAACGTTTTGAGTCTGAAGCGCTAAGTTGGGTATCACATGAAGATGATGGTTCGATGAGCACTCTTTTGAGTGCAATGAGACTTGCAGAGGGGATGCTCGAGAGTTTAGCAAGAAAAGTGGACGATTTACGAAAGGTAAATGAATATTGCTTCGCTACGTATTTATGACTGATGAATTAAGCAAACAATCTCAATTAGGTGGTGGATCTGATGGAGCTCCGTTCGATAGCCGACAGGGAACTAGCGCGATTGGAAAACGACGCCCGTTTGTTACGCACCTTATATCCTCGCTGGTGCCTACTACGAGCCAACTCGTCCATGTTGTCTGGACGACTTGCAGTTGCCAATGGTTTCTTCAATCAAGTACGTTATTTCAAATTTTGATAAGTAGAAGAAGATATTCCCCATTTAAGTAATTTTAATGTCCTACAGGCTTTAGAAGAAGCAAAGAAGATGAACAACCGGCTCGAAGAATCCTTGGCTCGAGCCACCAGCTCCAACTCCGTGGTCTGGATACAAAACGCACGCACAGGACAGTTCATCCATTGGCGTGAGGGAGAAGAACACGCGCGCTCTTCCTGGCACCAGATTATGTACAGAATAACTACCACAAGGCGATAAAATTAACTATTCTATATTTCTGATTTGACATAAAGATAACATCAATCAAAATTATTGTAATTCGAAAGATATTCATTCTTGCCTATTTGTTAACTACCTACTGTTATTTTTCTGTGCTGTAATTCAATCCTACGGTCTTTTTTTACAATAAATAAGCATAATAGTTTTTTTTTTTAAACAAAATGCTTGGTTTCTTTGCATAAAGATAGAAATAGAAGAATAATAGAAGAATAGAAGAGAAGAATAGAAGTCTTCCCAAAATTGAAGCCTAAAAGACGATTATTCAAACGTAATAAATTAAAAAGTAACATTGTTGTCATCGGTGATTTTGATAACAAGCATCAGCATGTTGTTATCATTAGAATGTACTCTGTGATCATTAGGCACAGAGCACTATATAATACTGGTATCATTATGTTCTAAAACATTATGAGAACTTGTGTCTTATTACGTAGTACCGTACCGTTCTGTTCTTATCATTATTTGGTCAGTAGCCTCAGCACGTGTTATAAAAATGACGGATAAAAATATCGTTTTCGTTGGAGTAATCGCTAGTTCGAGTTCTTTGAACAATCTTGCTATAAACTCCGGTTACATCGCTGTTCAGGATGGAAAGGTAACAATAAACTTTAATATTTATGCGTCACGTAGACTATGTAGGTATTTTTTGTGTATAGAGAAATCACAAAGTAAACTTAAGTTCACAAAAAAAGTACCTACCTACCGGATTAGATACTGGAGAACTTACTTTTTTGTTTTTTTTAATGGTTTTTTATTACAGATCACGAAAAAAGGATCAACAGAAGAGTTTGATAAACTTGAAAATACTGGAGAGTTTTCAAGCTATAAAATAATAAAATTAAGCCGGGACCAGTTTATCATTCCTGGATTTGTGGACTGTCACACACATGCTCCTCAGTTCCCTAATGTTGGTCTAGGTTTAGATAGACCTCTATTAGAATGGCTAGCAAAGTACACATTCCCTTTGGAAAAGAAGTACAGTGATACAAAGTTTGCCGCTAAGGTCTACAACCAGGTTGTGGTGAGTTACATCATAGAGAAATTACATCAGCTACCATTTAGGCTACACAATTATTTACTGTAATTATTTTTAACTAAGTACACACTTCCTTTGGTGTCACAAATTTTTTTTTTTTTTTTTAAGTCTGCCTCGTAATACCTAATAAATAACTAATTGGTAGTGAATTAATTAGGTAAATTAAAGTGGCCTGTTTAGTGTTTAGTTAAACACTATCGGCCACTTATCCACATTTCAAATTAAAACAAACTATTTCACCAGGATCTCATAGGACATGGTTGGCAACCCGTGTAGCAGGCACTACATCACTACTTAGCTGTTTTATTTTGCTCATAATCATAACAGTCCTGTTCTACTTTTTCAGCAAAGATTACTTAAAAATGGAACCACAACTGCCTGCTATTTTGGATCTCTTCATGTTGAAGGCACTCTGGAACTAGTAAAAAGTGCCATTAAGTACCACCAGAGGGCACTGATAGGCAAAGTGAGCATGAATAAAGAAAATGATGCAGGGTACTTTAATGACACCAAGAAAGAGTTAGCAGAAGTTGAAACATTTGTCAAACATGTTATTTCTTATCAGGTTTGTAGTTCTTAGTATAAATAGAAACATAGAGAATGTTTATATTTAGACTCCTTTCACAACTGACAACTACCTTTTTGCCTCTCTCTACGGATAAATTGGGACTATCCATTTTCAGGGGCTGGTGGAGTGAACTTCATACTTCCAGACAAGACTGAATCTGCTTATTCAACAAAATCAGTGGTGGATTAATTCTGTAGTTTGGGAGATTAGTCTTTTTACCCTATTTTCTCTGAATCCTAACTAATAATATATGTGAAAGTGAATTTGTTTGTTTGTTACGCTTTCACGCTAAAACGGATGAACGGATTTGGATGAAATTTGGCACATGGGTAGATCATGACCTGGAATAGGACATAGGATACTTCTTATACTGATATTCCCACGGGATCGAGACTTACACGGGTAAAACCGCGAGGCGTAGCTAGTTTACCATTATAATGATACTGTTACAGTATGTCTCACATTACAACTACATAAAATATTGTATATTTCAGAATGAGCTGGTTGAACCTGTGGTGACTCCAAGATTTGCAGTCAGTTGTGATAAAGAACTAATGGATGGGCTGTCAATTATAGCTAAGAAGTATGACTGCAGGATACAGGTAGACACTTTATATATTTAAATCTTTTCTTCAAAGTGACTTAACATCAATCCTGTGATCCCCAAAGAAGGGTTAGGCAGAAGTATAGCTATAGAGCAACCGGACGAGCCTATTGCCATCAACCGGACACAAATCCAGACACCGGGCTGCTACTAAGAAATTCCTAATTGAAAACCCAATAACACTGCCCGACCTGGGAATCGAACCCAGGACCTCATGCTCAGCAGTAGCGCTTGCGACCACTAGACCAACAAGGCAGTCTTTCTTCAACGTACTCTACTAGACAATTTTAAAACAATGATATTACTTTTATTTACAGAGTCACATATCAGAAAACCTCTCTGAAATAGAGTATGTACTAAAAACTAATCCTAAATGCAAGACCTATGGAGATGTTTACGATGAAAGCGGTATTTTAAATAACAAGGTAAGATGTAAATGATCTTTGTTAAGAAAATAGTGCAAAATGCGATCATTGGGGCTAATGGGGCTTACGGCGGTCTGGGCTGGTCTTGCGCACTCATTCATAGTCAAACTAGTAATTGGCGCCCACACACGCCGCCCGAAGTCAACAGCCGTTATAACCAGGTCGCTATGTCGCTCAACCTATCAGTATGTTTGAATACAACTTAATTACAGAACTAATCGCGTCAAAAAAAAAATACAATACACGTAGATATCTACATTTATTTTCTGGGTCGGGCGCTCGGCGTAGCAACACGTCGTGTTCGGGTTCGCGACTGGTCAATCGTCGTCCTGAGGATGCCTCGTTGAGAGGTGAAACACGTGTCGATTTTTTTACAGGGTTACTAAATATATCTGTGTCAATACACGTAGATATATTTATATATTAGATAATTTACTTTTCTTTAACCTGACTCCTGAGCTATAAGCGAGACGAGGGTATTAACTATTGGCACAGCTATTGGGAAAAAATGTCGCGTTCGTCATCACTGTTAACCAGTAGAACGCATCATTCCCAGTAATTATTAGTGTTAACCACGGAGTATTAACCAGCGGGAAGTACCCCGACAAGTCACGCCTGAATCAATTAACTACTAATCACGTCTACATAAAGAATCCAGCCCTCGATAATATTAAGCCTGGAAATTGTATTACGCTGACATCTGTTACGTACCGATTTATATGGACTTGTGTTAACTGACCAACAGTGCGACACCATACTCGTTCATTAATCGTCAGCGTCTTGGTACACACGGCTACACATCAAGCTATACATTTCCAGTTTATGCTGATCTCGCATTATATAGGATGTCCGTACAATGCGAGGTCAGCTTATACTGGAAATTATAGCTTGATGTGTAGCCGTGTGTACATGTGACCTAGGGTACACGACTGACGTCAGCGTACAGCGTAACACTACTATAAAATTAATACTCACCCACTCTCCACTGTTCTCTCTCAACTTGACATCTTTTCCAGTGCATAATGGCCCATGCAGTACACTTGACAGATGAAGAGCTGTCCTTGTTGCCAAGCAGAGGAGTGTCTATAGCACATTGTCCATCTTCCAACACGCGACTGAAGTCTGGCTTGTGTCCTGTCAGGAGGATTATCAATGCTAACATTACTGTTGGATTGGGGACAGGTAAATAACATATTTTTTAATCTATATTTTAATATTTTTACCTAGGTACACATGTGATCAAATGAGAACTACTAATCTATAATCCTTATCCCAATTTATTCGTGATAACAGCATGTCGTTTTCTTCCATAATCCCTATCAACTGTCTTCTTATTATTCAACTCATTCCTAGCCCTAATATTATAATCAAATATAATAAAATTGCTCTACTCAGAATTCAGAATATTCACCTCTTCAATGTCTTCTTTCAGATGTTTCCGGTGGCGACAACGCATCAATACTAGATGCTATTCGCAGAACTATGGACGTATCCATGTGTTTAGAGATGCAGGGAAGCCCCAAGTATGCCCTGGACTGGAAAGAGGCTTTCTACCTCGCTACGCTAGGAGGTGCTAAAGGTAGGCTCAACCATTACGCCTCTGTTTATTTCAAATAAATGCCAGCAGTTTCACTTCCATCCTAGAAACGACTTTGTGAACCTGAAAAATTAAGTCCTATATCTTTTTCGGGCTCATATTTTATGCCTGTGCACAAGTGTTGTTAAAATCGGTTCAGTAGTTGATGTGCAAGCAAGAGTGGACAGGCATCTTCTGGGCACGCTCGTTCCATCGTAGACCTCATCCATCGCTTTCCATCAGGCGAGATCGAGGTCAAGAGCAGGCCCATTTCCCATTAAAAAAAAGGCATTCAAGATTAGAAATGGGTTTGCCTGGTCAAGTCATGAAACACGTATTATGATGACTTCCCATAGAGTGGAAAAAACCCCAGCAGACGCAGAGAGCAGCTATCATCTGCTCGTTGATCAACTACTGTTCAGAAATCATGTTGTATGTTTCACCCGAGAAATCCTTTAACTAAATTTGATCTTAATTCCTCAGCATTGAACTTAGACCACAAAATTGGCAACTTTGACGTCGGCAAAGATTTCGACGCTTTGCTGGTCGACGTTTACTCACAAGGGGGTCAGATCGACAAGTACGAAGGAGCTCTACCAAGTACCACTGAAGAATCTGCAGTAGAATTACTGCAGAAATTCATATTCGTAGGAGACGACAGGAATATTGTGCAAGTTTATGTAAAAGGACAAAAAGTTAAGGACACTTTGTAAATATGTGTTGCCATTATAAATACGTGTTGCCATAGTCCGTTGCCATTGTAAATGTGTTGCCATTGTAAGTAAGATTATAAATTAATACTATCCTTGTTTTTTTTAATTAGGTAATTATTTTGCTGATTGTTGTTCTAGTGTTATATTTACCAAGCTCAATTAATTTTATACATAAATGCTAAACTCCGACAAATATACAATACAATTTTTACTATCAAGAATGTTTTTTTTTTTCTAATAAGTAGGTTTAAAGAATTAAAACGCAGCAGTAATTTGTTATACTTTTTATTCTTGTGTAATTCTTTATAATTTGTGTAGAAAAAATGTGCAAATATAAAGTGAAAAATACAAACTGAATTTACATAAGCAAATACCGTAATACAATAATACTAAAGGAATTAAATTGTAATTTATTCCCATATTACACACGACGAACATAATATGCAGGTGTACCCTACAGATATAGGCTATCATTGCACTCGTTCGGGCTTGTTACATTTTCCTAATAAAATTAAAATTAATTCACTATCAATGTTTAACTCGCTAATAACACTGTTGATAATTTTGTTAAAGCTCCGAGATCTGTTATAATATTAAATGACAGAAAGTAATACTCAAATGCAACTGGTGTTGTTATATACTAAAATCGGTGGAATGATAAGATAAATGTATTCGAGAGTTAGTAATAAATTATAATTATAACATATAAACAGTCTTATAAAGTCAAAAATAATATACTATCTAAACTTTAGAGCAACTAATATTATTGTACAAAAATGTTACTAGTATTTAGTTAATAATGTTATACTTTAAAAAATGTTAAGTTATTAAAAAATAGGACGCACTTGAATAAAGACGAAAAATATAAGCTAACGTTTACAATTTACAAAAATGTTGGTTTGTTGGTATTGCTCTCAGTATAGCACACAGATCGCCCGTTTGACGGCGCCGTTCAGATCATTGTGATGACAACAACAACAAGTCTTTCGATCTCAAAATCTACACATTAAACTACAACATTCGTATATTCTCCTAAAGCTAATCATTGAACACAAGAACTTGGACGTGCAAATCCAAAAATGCAAGCCAGGTATCAATTTTATTTATATTTAGGTTTCTTTTACTATTTGGCAACTTCCGGGACCACTTGACACAGTGATCACCACAGCCCTATCATTTGCATTAACATATCTTTACCAGTAACATGTTCGTATACAGCATGGGACTCGTCGCCAACCATGCCAATAATGGGGAATACTTCTATAGTTGACAACAAATACCTCACCGAGGTATTAAAATTTTTGATGATAAAATAAAAACGAATATAACAAAAAGTACTTCTTAATATGGCCATGACATAGCCGTGGGGTAGCAGCGATGGAACCACTAGCCGAGTGCTAATACTTAATAATACGTAATTACACAACGAATATAAAATTACTTTGAGCTGCCTTCGATACACAAACCTCTACAATAGCAAACAGGCACTGACACCCGGACACTTGTGTACAATTATCAATTATATAACATAACGAAAACTGCTTTTGACCTGCATTGAAACAATTTAACCTAAAACAGTCTTAAAATACACTCTTACAAATAAAAGGTACATTTTATAAAAATAATGTGCGAATTATGTGCATAATAACACATGTTACTCCAATAATAACTAAACTATTTACATTAATTTTTTAACAAAAACATTTGATCCATTGCGAGTCTTATAAACTTATAACATTATATTTTAATAGTTACCTATATTTAATGTGAAAATAAATGATGTAAGGAAATAATTAATATATTTAAATGTCAACGTTAGGTATGAATAAATTTTCTCATAAGACGTTTCTGAATAACTAGCACCTATATTAATTTATTAAGATCCAATTATAGATATTTACAGAAAGTTACAAAACAACCGTTATTCAAAAAATCGACAGCTGTATAATGTCATTTTGTACTATTCAATAATAGACAACATTATAATTGCAATATGTGAATGTGACTGTACTACTCTATCTACGAATAGTTTTCAATTGTGTTTGTCCGTTAGGTAAGATAAACTTCTCTAAACATAGCTCAGTCTTCTCTATGTGGCTCAAATTTGGCGGACACCTATATTCATTTTCTAAAGAGCCAATCGAAAGCAGTCAATTTTGGCATGACTTGGGATTTGCAGCATTTACTATCTATGTCTGAACAAAAATATAACAGCAAAAATTAAGTGTAACAGAGGTAGAAAGAAATGCAAACTGAAACTGTTTCATGAAAAATTAAACTTTTACAAAGTGGGGAAAGCAATTAATTTAGTTAAATAAGAATTAAACTAATATAGTAATTTATATAGTTTATATACAGGAATGTTTAGTCTTATTAATTTGACATTGGCAACACTCTTGTCCCCAAATGATAAGCTTTTCCTTCTAATTTAGAATAGTGAAGTCGATTAAAAAAAAAAACACTTAACATTTTATGTAGGTACATTGTACATGGCACAGAAAGGATTGCTTATTTTCATATCCCAATCACGTCTTGCGTACAAATACTTGTGTAAATATTAGGTCACCCATGAAATCAGCGTTTTGTATGGGGAATTTTAAAAGAAGTTGCATTTTTCATTCTAACATTTTCTTAATTTATAAAAAAATCAAAAACCATGAACACTAATGTTTTAAAATTTGTATGCACTAATGTTTAAAAACTAAGATAACGTATGCCACTTACAGCTTGGCAAAAAAGAGTATGATGCGGTGACAGATGAAACTAAATATTTTACTTGGTAATGCAGACCTATGATGTTGGCACTACTTTGCCGACAAGTGCTAGCAGGTTTTTGAGTCAGTACAAGCAGCGTTTTTAACTATTTTATTTGAATTCTTTTACTCATTTCCCATTTTTTCCAAACTCTTTTTTGCCAAGCTGTAGATTATGCGACAAAAATAAGTTTTGGCAAAGTTAAAAAAAAAATTGTGGTCATTTCTGCTAACAAAATGAGACGTCATTTTTAAGGTATTTTTTGTTTAGAAAACTATAAATAATACGTTTTTTTTACTATTGGTAGTTGTGTATGATGGTTATTATTCTATATAATACCAAGCAATTGACGAATATTTTAAATTATAGAAGTGACGAGGTTTTCTATTTGTGAGAAAAAAACGCCAATTTCATAGGTGGGGACCCAATATTTAAAGAAAATGTATGATGCTCTAGCACAAACGTAGTTTTTAAAACCTAGATTCTGAACATTTCGCACACTGAATTTTATTAATATTTTGTGTGTCAATCAATGGTCTCGTAACATCTATAATATTGTATATAAAATAGAGAGCATAATAGTTTTGGGTTGACATTTAATTCGAATGGAATATAATAATCGAAACACGACGTGATTTATATGAATATCGTTCTTGAGACTAAAAATGAAAATATGGCCTAAAGCGTACAACATCAGCTATAAAAATGTACAAACTTCGTAATCGCACAAACTACGCTCTATCACATATATTTAGTAGATCAGCACAACACCCACATGACTCCACGAATTATTAGAAAAAAGTTTCGCGCCGAGGTTCGGTCGCGCGCCGGTCTAACCTAGCTAGAGGTGGCGAGCCTCGCATAATACTGACGGAGAACGCAACTTTTCTATCTAATGGGTATTTCTATAGAAAGTCTTAAACATTAAATGTTTTATAACAATTCCTTACGGTTCCCGATTTGCGTCAGTATATTTGTATCATCTTTGAATGGCAGTGGTAAATTTTCAAGATTTCTGTTATAATTAGTCGTTCAGATGTCTGACTCACAACTTTGAAGGAAGAGTAATGTTTTTAAACGTTTTCGGAGAATTGCCCTAGTACACAGAGTAGCAATCAAATGGAGTGAAACCCCCCTTGAATTACGCTCACCTAATATGCGTAGGACAAGAGGAGAAATAAACGTAATATCTGATGACAATCCGCTCATGATTTATTAATCGCAAAATAAGCAGCGTCTGTCGACATAAAGCTTGCATTTCGCCAGCATATCAACACTTCATTTGGTACTCCGTGTCCGAACAAGGGCGCAGTACCCGGGTACGTTACATCAAGGTTTAGAAACAGACAAGACTAATAGAGATAGAGGGGACGCTCTAAGAAGTCGAAAGTTTTCTAAAACTCGATGTACAAGTCAGGATACTTGATTGTTAAGCATATTGACATACTACATTAATAAACCGTCTTACAGCCATTTCATTAGACCGACAAAGAATGTCAGTTATCATTTGAATTCACGAACAAATTGCTTATCAATCAAGTCCCCTGACTGTTACAAGTTACGGCCGGGTGCTGTAGTAGACAGATCTTGGTTACCTCGACGCCTTGACAGGATCTTCAGCCGAGTGCGCGTGCCGCAGTCAGGCGGTCACTTTACGAGGCTGGAGAGCGAGCGGGATTTCAGTGTCGGAGTGTGTGAGTGCGCGGCACGCGGGGCCGCCGCAGCACACGCGCGAGCGCCGGGACCGACGCCGCGAGCTGCGCCGCTCGTTACCTACGGCGGGGTCAGTTGTTACTCTGGGATCTTATGGGCTCCTGGTAGCGCGGGCGGACAGGCGTGTTAACGTTTTGTTGAAGAAGTGTTTGAAAATTAGGTGAAAATTATGTTTCTCGCTTAGTAAGCTTAATAAAATAAAAAACTTATTTTATTTTGTTTAAAAATATTTTTGAGAAAGTTATAATTAATGAAAATTTAAGCGTAATATGTACGTAAACCATGAAGTTTTGATAACTCATTGCAAATTTTTTTTTTTACTTTATCATTTATTTTGTGTAATTTAACTTAGCATCTTAGTTCTCCAACAAATCCGTTTTACTGTACGAATAATAAAAAACACGCGTGTACGTCTGCAATATTATTTCTAGTAGCGATAGCAAAATTAATAAAAAGGTGTCATGTTTTCAAATCTTCTGTTTTGTCTAAAATTATATTATTATTTCTCTAAAGTAAGTACATGTATTTCATTTGGTAAATAAATTGTCGAAATTTGAAAACATTATTTAGAAAGCAAAGACTAATTTCCAATCATCTTGTAATTTTGGTAAATTAATCTTCATGATCAAATACTAATACACTCAAAACACTTTATTACCCAATATTAAATAAAATAAATATAATTTCCATTTGTAAAATAGACGTTGCTCTCTCATTGAATAAAAAGCGTTGACAAGTTGATATAATTTCCTTGCCATATCACAACAACATATAGTAACACAGTACTGCATTCAATGCATGGTATAATAGCATTGCTATACAATGAACATGATGTAACAATCTGGCATTGTTCTCAGAGCTGGAGGCAATGAAGTATCATTTAATGGTTCGTGACTGATGTCCAAGCATGTGACGTCACAACACCGAACATGCTCGACGAACAATATTTCCGCAGTTCCAACACATGCTTTTTATGACATTCTTGATGATGCACATTGTGCTGGCAAAGCTGCGTAAACCATACAGTAGCGTCTTTTATTGTTCCTGCTACTGTTTTAAACATCAAAATTCTCCATTACGAATAGCAGAACTATTTACAATATAGAAATTTTATAAAGGATACAATAAAAAGTATTATTCATAAAGACTAAAATTGAATACAAAACTATTTACAATAGAAGCAATATCTACAATCTAGGTTTAACATTTTAGGTGAATATAAATAACAGGAAATAATTAAAGAATTGTATGATATCCTGGTAAGAAGAACCAATAAAAAGGACATGGAACACATAAGAGCAGATCATGCTATGCAAACGTGACACGTGCGACATGTAGAATATCTGTGCGATGACACATGCGATGCGCCCAAAGCGTAAGCCCGCACAAAGCGTTGTTATCGCCCTGTGAGTACAAGCTCCGGAGGCTTTGCTTCTGCTTACCAGCCCCCTAGACGAAGTCACATATTTTTAACATCAATCTCCTACAATTTGCTAGCTTTTCTGTTAACTTAGCGACTTTCGAAGTGACTTCATCATGGGTTCCGAACGTGCCGAAATGGTTTGACATTAATTAATGACTAGTTTTCCCATAAACCCAAGTCTTATGCATGGGTCTTTTACTAAGATCAGATCTAGACTCGACTAGAAAAAGTAGAAAATATCTAGAGTCGCAATGGGAGCGAGCAAAGCCTCCGCGGTTTAGTTAGTCCTCTCCGCACCGAAGCGAACGAACACAGTTTCACAGTACCGGTGCGCGAGGTCAAAACAAAAATTCTAGGCAGGCGACAAGCACGTAGAGAGCGGTGCTCTCGTTGCGAGCCTCCGCCGCGCACGCGTGCGGCCGGCGCGCGGGCGGCGCGGGGCCGGCGGGGCTCGCGGGGCCGGGGGGGCCCGGCGGCGCGGACTGCGTACCCGCGCGCGCGCGCGCCGCGTCCAGCGACGCGGCCGGCTGCAGGAACCACTCGGACCGCGTACGCATGCGCGCGCGCTGCCGCTCGTGCACCTACGCACCGCACCACCACGTCACGTCGCGAGACACCGCGCTCGCCGCGCGACCCCACACTCCCCTCTCTCCCTCCCTACCCCTACTCACTGTGTTACTACTTCCTCTCGACACCGGAGACGGTATGACGGTACGACGGTAATGTATCTCATTTAGGTCATCCGCTAAGCCAAACGTCTTTCGCACACCATTTGTGTGTATAACTATGATCTGTTCCAAAAGTAGGTATCGGATGAAAATGTTAACAAATGGATCAGAAAACGTACCCTTGGATGCCAATTTGCACAAATTGATAGCTTTGACCTGATTATTTGAATATTAAAACCCGAAATTCTAAATCACCTTAAAGATGTTTTCATTTGACAAATTGAGGTTAATATAACCTCAATTTTCGTCGATAATTTTTAAATTACTTAATTTTGCGAATAATATATCAGGAGCAGATTCATTGCACCTGTTACTGTTTAACCTGAACATGGTTTGTTTACACTTTCATCAGATCTTTTGGATCAGACTATGTAGCTCATATTGATTGTTGTTCCATACAAGAACGGCATACGGAACACGGAAGACTTCGCAGTGGTTTTTGACTTTTGAGCTCTGGCTAAATTGACTCGACTTTGCACACTTTAATTACTAATATAACAATATGGCATAGGTCTGATAATATAGATATTGGTTTACAATATAAAATAAAATGAGCATCATACTGCATTAATATCATCTCATGACCTTGCTTAAAAAAAGTCATGGATATTCGAGTCAATTTAGTCTGGCAACTTTATTAGGGACATACGGTTATATAACAATAATTTTCTGGAAGCGGGGGTCGCGACAAGAGGCGGGTGTATATATTCACGGGCTAATTTAGTACAACAAATTAATTTCGACCGGCAAAAATTAATTAATCAAGTTCAAACCCACCCTACTTCGGAAGATGTTACTAACTGGGGTTAATTACGATAAACATGGAGCTAGTGTTAATATTTAATTAGTAACTATACTGCTACCATTAGTCAATAATAATGAATCGTATATTAGCTCGCCTACGGGGCATTACCACAGAGGTTCACCATAACCGAAAAGATTACTACATTTTTGTTACATTTCAATGAATTAATATTCAGTTATTGATTACATTCATGAAGAAGTACAGTATTATTGTAAGAATAAGAAAGAAATATCACACAATTATATACCTAAGGTGTTCGTCTTGGAGTGCTCACACTGCACCATCTAGTGCTGCTAAAAGCATCTGTGTTTGTGTGTGCGTCGCCGCACCGAGCACTTGAGTAAGCACATTGTGTCAAACATTCTCTTGTATGTCACACGGTGTAATACCAGAAAATTATATTAATTATGTAAGAGGAAATCTAAGAACTAACAGATCAGCCACAAGTTGTCCTAAGTTATCAGGGATACAGACATCACTCATGCATGTAAGAATAAAACGTGGACCACTGGCGAATGGCGATTGTTTTTATATCGCTTTTTAATCGCACTCTTTGCTATGCAAAAAGTACTTAGTTTCCTATGCCAATTGGGGCCCGAATAACACCTATTTCAACATTTAGCTACAGATTATTATATTTGTCACATCAATCCTACGATTTTTTGTACTACAATTTAGAACAATTTTCTGGTTATATTTGGCGAGCGGTCCACGTTACTTCATAGACAGAACAGGGGAAACAGACTTAGAATCTACAGGTGGATATTGAGAAAATTCTCGTCACCATCACTTAGTCTTATAAAACATGTTCCTCAGTGAGCGCTAGAATTGAAACAATACTCTTTATACAAGTTATTTAGATTAAAAGGTTCAATGACGTCCATATACGATGTGACCATTTTATGCACAGGTTAGGTGTTTTGTGAATTTTTGTGTTGGCAACACCAAGTTCGTTATGTCATTTGATTAGGGGCTTAGATAATTTTACTTTTCTTTCGATAGAGCACATACTTATATGGACCGTTAGAACCATTTCAGAAATGATTTTTATTATTCATCATGATTCCTCTGGATTTTAGTAGCACTTTGTGAATGATTAAGAAATAATATAGAATTAGCGTTTCTGCCACAGTCTCAAATAAGCAAAAATTTCAAAAGTTTTTAGAATATACAGGGTGTTAGGGTAAACACCGTTATCCTTGCAACCAGTGGTTTGGTTTCATTTATAGAACGTAAAATCAATGGAAAATTACAACTTTTCTTTTCTTTTTTTTAATTCTACATTTTACCACAAGAGACGCAAGTTCGATGTCCTATGCGCTAGGGCAACGAACTTGTGTCTCAACACGGACGGGGGGTACGGGATGTGAACTGACCGGCTGCGAGCGCGACCCCTCCATCAGTCAGTCAGCTGTTTCACTAGAGAGCACGGTGTCGGATAGAAACTTTTTAAAATCTTTTAATGAAAACGACGTTTTTTTTTTGTTGTGTTCGGTCATTTATTTTTATATTTAAGTCAACTACCCATGGTTTGAATGACAAGACTGTTTACCCTTACAGCCTGTATTATTGGCTATTGGGTTATTCAATTGATTTATTTCAAAAATGATTTCTGAAACAACAGTTAACAAAGATAGAGAGAGACAAGAATCATTTTAATAACATAGTCAAAGTTATTGGAAATGAACAAAGTAGGTAAGTAAATGAGACCTGGTAGTAGTATAGCGGTTGATAACATACCTGGGGTAGGTAGGAGAGGCTCTTTGTGCTCTCCGCGTATTTGTTGATGGCTCTTAACTCTTCTAAAGTCATGTGGGGACTTGAGTTGCTGCGCGATGATTGAGATGACGAGCTCACTGATACCTGGAATATTTCGAATGATGATTTAATATAAAGTACCTGGGCGAGTAGAGCTCTACTCGGGTGAAAATAGAGAAAATGAATTTCCCAGAAATGAGACGTAGCTAAATCGATTTTTCGCCCCCATAAACCCCTATATTGCACCTCTCATCGAAATCGTTTGAGTCGTTCTGTTAGGGATTTGGTTTCCGCACTCAGTCCTTAAAGTGGACCATTGTGCGTGGGCCATGGCGGCCGTTTGTGGTTATTCTAACCAGCCCAATTCCCTCCAGAAGTTAATTAAATCTCCTGGTTTAGAGGTTAGAGCCGTTTTCGAGAACGTGATTACAAAATATTGCTCATTAAATAGTTTAGGATAAATAAATATGTTTTAACACAACTGACACCATGTGGGTGTACTATTAGATGAACCTCTGCCCAACCCTCCAGGAAATACAAGCGTTACGTGTTGTAAATATGTTTTAGAGGTGTGTAGTTTGAAAAAGGACTACAATTTTGTACTAAACTATGACCTCACCCACCATAGTACACAGTAACACAAGGTCATTAAAGAAATGTATATTATGTTAAATTAATTATTATATGTATGGTTTACACACTGTAGGACCGATCTAGTGATTCCAAATACGTTATTTAAATAATAGAATGTATAGATTAAATACACACTTTTCTGGAATCTTCCATTTTCAAATAACGTTACACAAAAACGATGTTTCTGATACCTGTCTGGTCGCAAACTGATTATTGCTTGCAATATCGTATATCGAATTTACTTGACCTTATTATTTGTGATACTGCTCTGGTTATCGGTATACTTTTATGAAGTTCAATTATCACGATTAAGAAAACAAACGGTAGGAACCTTTTTATCTTATCCGTGACATCAGTCGGCTTCCCTTGTATAGGCAGATATTTTACCGTTGGACGACTGTCGTATATTTTGAAAAGTTTTTCGAATTGCATAGAGTTGATAATCTATATTTTCGTAATACAAAATAGGCAAGTACTTCTGTGGTTGTAACAGCTCTATATTAGACCACATAATCGCGTGTTCGTATTTTCGAAAAGAGATGATGATTCCCAAAGTGCATTTTTTTTTTTCGAACTCTGTACTTACTTTAAAAACGCTCTCTTCGAGCGATATGGACAGCCGTGTGCAGGAGTCGAGCAAACTATGCTCGGGTATAATCCCGAGTACACCCCCCGCCGCGCCCGCCCCGCCGCCGCCCGCCAGCGCAGGCATCGACTGGCACTCCTCCGACTTCGACAGCCCTGCAAGACAATCCACTGAGCTCTATAAAATCTACTGCTAAGAATGGTTACACAAGGATTGAAGAACGGTCGATTTTGGAGGTTGGTTTTTAGGCCCCTGTCGACCTGACACACCGCCGCGCCGCCGACGAGGATGCGAATAGCTAACGACTATTTTCACTCAAGTAACGTACAAGATGTCCCGTGTCAATAAAAGAAATAAATACAGTATATTAATATTTGATCGCTGACTGTTCACACGAAGGACTTTTCGTACGTTTATTGAGCGGAACGTATTATACTTTTATTGAGCGGGAAAATAGTCGATAACTTATCGCTTCCGCGCAGGTGCTTTAGTCAGAAAATACTGGTTTGAGCTATTTTGTATTAATGAAATTTTTTATGAATATAAAAAAAAATCTTATAGGGGATAATTTTTGGGGCATAGTTCTAAGTATAAGACTGCTGTAAACTTTTTATAAATAAATAAAGAAAATAAACGATAGTTATGTCAAGAATCGACGGAGCTGCATTTTCTATAATGTATATGTCGCAGATGGATAGTCGAAGCCGCTGTTTTACATACCCGCTAGCTGTTTTAAAAAACTGCAAAGACAACGCTGAAGAATTATTTACTGAAATATCTTTGTAATAAGGTTAAAGAACCTAACGTCAAAGGAGTAATCTTGAATTCAATAAGATAAATGGCTTTCTAACTTTCATTATAAATTTATAATACCGGATTAGTTTAAGTACTTAAATGATTTAATTACAGAAGAAACATAACAACATACATTATTTAAAAAAAAAATTGCAACGATTTAAACTACTTCAGAAATTTAAATGGACAATGGAGTATTTGTCCAAAGATTATCCATATCATAATTTTAGGAGAAGCATAACATATATATGAGGGAAAGACATAATTTAAGAAAAACAAACAGATTATTCATCTCAAAGATTGAAATCCCTCATTGAAGACACGAAAATGCTTGAAAATTCACTCTTCTGTATCAAAATTAAATAATAATACAGTTTCCATGAGATGGGGTACAAGTTTGGTGAGTTACTGTGTGGATACGTAATATTAGAAAACAGTTTAGATGATCCAGTCCCAGTTAGTAAATATCCCAGGTACTAACTATTGCCTACTCAAAGATGAAATCAAACTCATACACGGGTCTACCGTTATAATATACGCCAACGTTTGTGCCAACCGCGGTCAAAAAACGCGGAAGAGAGATGGCACGAGCCATCCTGCTCGCACGTATAATGACAGCGAATGTCACAAGTCTTGACATTTATAGTGTTGGCTACAAAACCAGAATCTACAAACTCTGTGCTACCAAAACCCATGTTTAAAACATGTTTATATGAAGAATGAAAATTAACAGTGGATGTTATTCAACTCATTCACAAATTGTCGTTCAAAACTCACCAAAAATTATAATATTATTTGCTATGAATTTGATAACTTTTCTATGTATTTTTAACAACTTAAACGACTTTCTTTCGGATGACCTGCGAAAAATGTTCTGTTTATGAGAAATAATTCCTATGACAAAGCTAGTTTTATTAAAATAATGTTAGATATTTACCTTCTAAATTGAATTTGTTGCCCCAACGATCACATTCGCATTGCAGCCATGTTTTTTCTGCCTCCAAAGATAATTGCCCTGTGAACAAAAAACAAAAATAATAAAATAAATCGTCTTTAATACTGCTGTTCTCTAATGCATATTCAAATCATGATAACAATCTAAATTATATTTTAATTAGTATACTGACGACCCGAGTGTTCAAAAACCCTAAAGATCTTAATTTTATAAAATATATATTTAATTATGTACCTAGCTTTAAAGAAGATAATAATTACATAAACTCAAACTACGCCTGCAATGTTAAATAAGAAACGGATAAAAACGCGACAAATGATCAAATAATAATCAAGCATCTTCATAATTATCTCTGTCTAAAATTTATTCTTATAACGCGTCCTTGATGCGGAGAGCACTCTGAATAAAACTGCTAGAACAATGTGTGTTGTGACTGTAGTCTCCCATAACACGACGTTAAGTTTCCGTGTTTAATAACAATGTATGTTTAATTTTCTCATGTATCTTTATGCAAATACAACTTAACATTATTATCTGAGAGGTCTTCTTAATTTTGAGTCAAAAATCTGGGAAGTTTAATTTCTACTCACGTCTTTGTTTAATTACTGCGATGGTGATTGAACCAGGTGTACAATTATAATAATAACTATAGGTTCGGACGAATGTTATTATTCGCGCTTCTAAATATTATCTTACATTGAGTATCGCTGTTAGGTAATATAAGACTCTTATGACAAAAGCGTACAAAAGTACGCTGTCACCTTTAGTTTTAATCTACAGTTTAACGTGCATTGAAGGAGTAAGGACGATTAAGTGCGCCCTTGAGTGTATAAGATAATACAAAAAAAAATACATGCTCATTTTCAAGTTGGTAACCGTATAAGCCAGTAAAAGCGACAAAATACATTACAGCTCACAGTCAACACTTTGACTTTCTCACAACCTTCACTAGTGCCGGTATATATTTTGGTAAACAAGTAGGCGGTTTACCTAATGATAACTGGTTCCCGCCGCCTATAGACATCCGCAATGCCAGAGGCATCGCAGCGATGAGACATGATCACATGACATAGCTGAAATGTCTAATGTGCCTATTACACTAATGCCCATCGAACCTAGCAGGAACGCTGCTTAGCAGCAGAAATAGATATGGTGGTAGTACTTTCCTGGTACTTCACATAGAGCCCTACTGCTACAAATGTCATTGGTAAAGATATACTTAGGTTCGGACATGAACGGGGTTTTTACCCTTTACGTACGGAATTTGTCCTGGATAAAAAAATATATATTTCAATGAGCAACTACTGAAATTCAGGACTTTGTTTTGCAAATGTCCTTCTATAAGGGTTTTTAAACATTTAAAATGGTGATCCTTTACATACTAGCATAAGCCTCCTGATCGCGATGATGCCGCGGCGGGGGCGGGTCCCTGAAGGAACATATCCACTCGTCCTTGACGCGCAGGATGCGACCCGTCACGCGCGCGTAGTACTCGTAGTTGTCTCGTCCAAACAAGTCGCCGGCGCTGAACTGCTCGATCAGTTGACGCATGATGCGGGTCGCCACCTGGTGAGAAGTTAAAGGTTAAGAAGCCACCGAATAACTGGCTCAAGACTAGTTCAGTTGGATTTTTACATCCTTACATAAACAAAGTCCTCCGCCGCGTCTGTCTGTCGTCCTGTTCGCAATAAACTCAAAAACTACTGCACCGATGTTCATGCTGTTTTCACCAATGGATGGAGTGGTTCTCGAGTAAGGTTTTAGTATATAATAACCGACATCCACGCGGGCGAAGCCGCTGGCATCAGCTAGAAGTGTATATTTTAAAAGGCAAAATGCAGTGGCTTTGATGTCGCGTGCTGAATTATATCAAACTTAAGTGTCAAGGACTCTGTCAGTCAGAAAGATGAAGTTAGTTGCCAATTCCAAAGCGTAGTAGGTTCCTATGCAAAAGAATGGGCAAAAACCAAGGACACTCTTTTAAAACAAAATATTATTAAAAAAAAAAATGTTCGAAGCTCCTCAATACCGATATCAAAGTCTTCAATAATTCACTGTATCGAGTTCGGAGTGAATAGTTTTTAATCCAACAGTATGAGAATTCCGTTTGACTGTCGCTTCCTGTTTATTTCAATGCAGATGGAATTGTGAGAAACATGCATTGTGGATCAAATTCGAAGGAAAATAAGTGGTCAGAAGTATGATCTGCACTGTAATGTCGAGAATGGTGCATTCTCTTCTAAAAAATAAATGCATGCAGATAATGTACAGATATACAACCTTTACCTGGCCTTGGATAATAACAAATACAAGCAACATTCAATCTAAATAGTAAGATTAAGTTGAACGGAGACAACATTTATGTTGCAACAAATTACATAATAATGAGTCATTCCATATCATTAATTATTCAAATTAATATATTGCCTACAATCCAATGCAATAAATGCAAATTAACAGGTGAAAGATTATCGTGTATGAGTCACACATTTAACTGGATAATAAAGTATTATTTATTTCAGTTAGTGATAGTACAAAATTTTGTTGATACGTTTAGTCAACCGCATGCAGGATGTGAGTAACCCCAAGAATCCATGAATCAAGCTTATCAGTGTAGGGTCGAAAAAATAAATAGGTGATGCTACTTAGTATACTGATAAGGAGCACACACAAGCATTCTCTGAAGAAATATCTATTCTTTGAAAGTTTATTAGCAGTACATGAGGATGGATTTATATTGTTATGGTCTTAACTTAATAAAAATAGAAATCATTTATTCAAATTATCTCTGTCACCCAAAGCTGTACAAGATTTTTTTGCCGCGTGAAGATAATTGGAACTATAACATCGCCATCTTGTTTTTCAGTACATTTCACATAATTATTGCAAAAATGTTTACCAACATTGCCCCTCGGCTAACGTCATTCGAGCGCACAAAAGACCCTTGTAGCACTGTACTTGTGTGACAAACTTTTTCTGGAACTCGATGTGCGATATTTACGGTATAGCTACAGTCCGGCCATCGAGAGAATGTGTTCCTGACACCTGTCAGTTGGACAATTTCTAGTAGTAGTCTCCGCCATCACTGAAGTCCTTTTGAAGCGGCGCTATGTCATTGCAACAAAGCACATTTAACAAAATATTGTGCCACAATTTTCCGCCGGACTTCAGTGCTGGCGCGGACTCCAATAAGGATCACATTCGCAAAACACTTAATCGTTAGTATGAAAATGACGGACGCGACGGCTGGACAGTAATCTTTTATGCATAACAAAAGTACCAATAAAACTATGCAAAAAGAGCATAACATCGAACAGCAAGCATGTAATGCGTATGGAAAATGCGTAAAACATAAATTAATGATGCCGGTAACGAAAGCGTAGTACGATGAGCTACATAAGTAACGTGGTGGAAAGTAAAACGGATTGGTTGTATAATGTTATACTCACACTCACTTCAGCCTTTGGACGCATGTTTAAATACAGTTTTAGTGAACACAGTTATAAGCTATTTACAGTAACGCTCTTAGTTGTATTTTTTTTACATGGGGTGTGTGTGATCAACTGATGTGGACAATATTATCGAAATAGATAGTTCACTAATAGTAGTACACTTTCAATATTTGCCAAATTTTGGCTAGGTAAATCTATATTTATAAAAATGAATCCCTATTTCCCTTGGTCACGCCATCACACGTGAACGGCTGAACGGATTTGGATGAAATTTGGCACAGGGGTAGACCATGACCTGGAATAGGACATAGGATACTTTTTATCCCGATATTCCCACGGGATCGAGACTTACGCGGGTGAAACCACGGGGCGCAGCTAGTGCCGGATAAAAGTAAGAAGGTACTTACGGAAAGATCAAATATCTGATCAATAAACTAGATTTGTGCCTGGTTGATGGTAATAAGCCTGCCCCCTATTCTTCTTCCTCTTCGTCATCATTCCCTCAATGCTGAGGATCGCGACGCGTCTCCAAGTTACATGGAAACTAACTGGAGCAATGTGGGTTTACTAATAGGTATACATACTAACCCTTCGTGAATAACAGGTGTGTTATGGGTGTTAACTAGATTTCAAATCTCATGTTAGTTGAAGTCCTATTCAACTGCTAAATACAATAATTTCAACGAGAATAATTAAAACCGTAATGCATATCAAAGACAATAAGAAAATCTCCGATTACGAAAAAGGTTAATTAATGAAATATGACGTCACTCTGCAATCGGCAGTCTGCAATGTGCCATAAAAAACGTGGAATGCTCCAACATACTGCCATGCGGCATGGATTAAGTTAAGTAAGGCAGAAACGTTCACACACATGTCAGTAGATTATTCTTTTTCCTTTCGTGCTTTCAGTCTAACCAGAGGGCCTAGACAAAGTGACATTCTATCAGCGATAACGATGACGGAAAAGGCTAAAATTTATAGGACTGACATAGTGTCACTGACTGGCAGGGCCACCATCAAGGATTTTAATTTTGATTACCTACACAAAAAATTACTCGCTAATTAGTCGAAATTTGTCGCCAAATATCGGAATTTGTCGGTCACTGGTTCAAAAGATATAAGGGATTATAGGTGGCCGATCTGGAGAGTCTCCCCAGCAGGGCCACATTTATATCTCAAAAACTAGGGCACCTAGCGAAGATCGGTTTTCTCCCATAATTTGTCGCCAATTTGTCGCAATTTGTCGCCAATTCACATATTTATTCGGATCTTAGTCTAGAAGATATAATGAGTTCAATTTTTAAGGTATAGTCCAAGAGCTAGATCGAAGAGTTTACGCGTAAACTCTTCGATCTAGCTCTTGGACTATGATATCGTATTGAATTCATTATATCTTTTGAACCAGTGGCCGACAAATTCTGATATTTGGCGACAAATTTCGACTAATTACCGACTAATTTTTTGTGTAATCAAAATTAAAATCCTTGATGGTTGGTGGCCCTGCCAGAGTCAGTGACACACTGACATAAGCTATCGAAAAGCTTATGCCAATCCTGTTGAAAGTCGTAGAAATACGAAATGCTTTCGAAGCGATTGTCATTTGTCTAGGCTCTCTGATGTCATCGAAATTCAACTCGAGTTATTCAACTGTTCGAATATTTACCAGACTTTTAGTTTCATCAGTCTACCATAAACCTTTCAGACTTATGATTAGGTACGCAAAGATCCACCGAGAAAACGCAACCACCAAGACTTAAAGCGTTCTAATGCGCAAAGCAATCAAATATATTGAAGACATGAATTTCAGTTGTTTCAATCTTTCAAACCGCGCTCCAGTTACTAAGAAATGACGACAAGAAACGACGTTCAAGAAAAGTGCAGTAGAAACTATAAAGTTTAGTGGCAAAGGAGGTTGTGCAATGAAATAGCCTTCTCGACTGGCTGGACCGTACACTGGACAGACAGTCTCGCTTGCTTGCTGAATAGCAACCTACCTGTCGTTATTTCTCCTGACTAAGTATTTTTTTTGTTTATATTTATGTATGAATTAATTAGTATTCATTTTTTGGTTTCACGTTACATGTATTGTCTTATGTTGCACCTGCCATGTCTGTCTCTGCACCACCCTAAGGTTGACTGGTAGAAAATGCCTCAGACATTAAGTCCGCCTTTGTACCTACAGTAGTTTTTACTTGTGCATAAAGTTTAATAAATAAATAAATAGCTATAACTTTTACCCGAGCAAAAAAAAAACTGGAATAAATGACAATTCAAACGCATTATAATGCTCTTACCAGCAAGCAAAAGATAATTTAAATTTAACTCTTGTATCAGATAAGAAAACACTATGAGAGTCCCACTCGACATTGCTGATAAAAAACTGTTTATTGACTATGAATTACGATATCAAGATTATATTGTTGGCTTTCTTGGAGTTCGCCTTTATTGTAACCGTTGACTTAAATTGATTTCTTTTTCAATAACTTTTCAATAGTATGAGTCACTTTTCTTTTATACGCATGACTTGGATTAAAGGAAAGGCACCTATCGAAGTTATTAGGAAAGATAAATATGTTAATTCATCATTCATATTTTACAAAATAAAATAATGTTTTATTAAACCAACTATGATTTTGACCGGTATGTGTGTATGTATGTTAATCTGTTTTCTGTTCCATCGTAACTTCTAAACTTCTCATCATAATTTGACAAATGTGGTATCATTGGAAGCGTCTGGATCGTCCGCCCCTATAGGCAATGCGACGTCATATAAAATTGAATATGGCGCCTCTAGAGTATATAAAGGCACGAACAAAAAAAAAATATGTTGCCGTGTTGTGAAGATAGCAGTCTTCAGCTTTAAATCTTCTTTAGAGTTCGAAATTACTCGGGCAACCTCGATAGCAGTTAGCAGTAAGCGTAGTAATAAGTATTTTGATCAAAACGCCGTTTAGCTGAATTCGATTCACGAAGTACACCTCAATACTCAAAGCTCAACACATTCCTATCTCCACCAATTCCTATTCCACCTCTCTCCTCCCTTTGACAATAAATATGAAAGATAAAACGCCGCCGATGTACTTTTATTGTAACTAAGTACTCAATAAATTCGTGTGATGACCGACCGCCGACCGGTACCAATACATAAAACACATGTCCACATCAGGTGATTACACCGAAACTCGATATGTTTAATCGTCGATAATGGTGCAGCTATCACGGAGTGCGACACAAATACATGTATCACTTTACAAAGCGCATTCACTCCCCTTAAACACACATTTAACCGTAGTTTAGTGATCATGTCGAATCTAACTATACATAATGGTATCATCAACCCTTCATTAACTAACTGAATTAGAAACAGCTGTCCAGTTCCAAGTTTTTTTTTGTTCTAGGAAGAACTTGATAAATCTGATAATCGCAACTTAGTCATAGTTTGACGAGATTTTAAACAGCTAAGGACTTATCATTTCATCATACAGTAAATTCATAAAAGTAGTAAAGTCACCTATGACTCACTAGACGAAAGGATGTCACAGACAAAGTGTAGTTCATGGGATGCCATGGCAACGTCGAACAAACTATCGCCAATCAATAATATCATTACATATTTAACATTTCCACGTACATTCTACGACCCACGGCCCATTAAATCATATAAAACCTTTTTTGTGTGACATATGACATTCATGACAGATAATGATTCAACCAACCTTGAATCTCTGAACGTCCTCCATTGTGGCTGTTTTGCCGTCCGACACGCAAGAGTGGAAAAATGATGGGGCTACAGACACGCCCAGGGCTTCGGATGTCATACCTGTACCTAGAAACAATATAACATTTATTTGAAACAGATTATTTGGTAACTAATGAAATGACAATGATCCATAAGTACTGTTTATCTCGCTCGGTAGCAAATATCTTTTAAATCAATTCAATTAGCAGATGAACAAAACGCTTTTTGCCAATCACACAGCACAAGAAATTCACGGAAAACAAATTATCTTTTTTCCCTTCTTCGTTTTAAACAGTGAAGTCGTTCAACTTGGCTTTTTTATCTAATGAATGGATAAAAAAACTACTTAAGCGGCAAATTACAGTAATTAAAACTACAGACACCAAATTAGCCATGTCTTGAATTAAAACAGTGTAACAAAGTGGTAATGGACTGTTACACGCATTGGCGTAAGAACGGAGAATATTCTTGGTATAAAAAACACAACAAAAACTTAATATCGTAATCATCATACATAGTCATATCTGGATGGCATCAATTCTCTCTCTAACCTCATCTTCACTAATTATTCTATACTTATTCTTGCACTAATTTAAATTTGAAGTAAACAGAAATAGGTACAAGACAGAAACCGGTTAATGGCAGCTCTGAAACGAGCTGAATTCGATTACGTCTACAAAAAACCAACTTAAAGCCAAAAGGTTCTTCAACAGCTGGCCTTTAAGCTGCAGTCAAGCGAGAAGTCTTAAATGAGAAGTTCCTGTCACAATTAGAGCATGCAACCACTGGTGTCCATATATTGAAACACAGCAGTAATTAACATAATATTTTACATATGAGTACCGACGACAATGACGTTCAAACAGACGCACGTCGCATTTAATAAGGCTCGATAGAGAGCCCAAGTGAACCGTATATGCGCCTGACAATCGCACACGAAGCTTTTGTCGGCGACGGCGACGCTGACATTGTGACGGAAAACTGTATAGGTATTAAAAGGAGACGTGTCGCACAGCGATTGTCACCTCTATCTACCTAGCATTCATACAATCGGTTACCATGTGTGTTTATAAGATAGAAGAACATAGGAGTAAAATAATGTTGTGCCATCAGGCTTATAAATGCAATGGGTAGCTCGCCATCCAACAAGGACCAGGCCCGGGGCGATGGCGCGTCGTGTTCCACACGCGCCTCAAAGAGATGTCAGCACAATTGGCGGGGTCCGCTAGGACCGATGCCTATCAGGGTTGCGGGAAAGTCTGAAAGGGATTCCGGGACCTTGGCAACAGGCAACTGAAGAAACACGGGTGGGTTTTAGCCAGTAAAGTCTGACACGCCCTTCCGCTCCGCCCAGAGCGGGAGAAGTCAATGGATGATTTCCCAACCTCACAAAAAAAAAAGAATCCTTATAAAGTTATAATGCAAAGCACACACAATGCTACACGAAGATCGAAAAGAAAATCCTGTCACATTTCTTCAGATTACCTTACCCGTCTTGCAGCCTAGGAAAATATGAAAGGTAGTTAAAATAATACGGAATATTTTCCGACCGATGGAAGCAGTGACATTTCCTGTGATATCGCGACTTTTCGCAGAAAGTAGGACAGCACAGCGCGACCCAAATAATTAATATAAATATAATAGATCAAAAAGGTTACGACCAAAGCTACTAAACCGAAGACGTCATCACGAACTAGGCCAACAAATAATCCGGCGAGACGTTCTGACGAACATTAAATAATCGCACAATGAATGTAAAGCCGTTGCATCACGCGTGCCTGCGCAGGCTCGCGTGTAATTGGCATAATTACCACTAAATTACTTTCGTCAGGCCACTGCCAAATGCTGGCTATGTATTGTCATGTACATAACATCATTATCAACCCTAATCAGAACATTCTGAACATTATCGAATCTCCGACATGTGAAAAATTCAGCATAACTATCACGAAAAAAACTCAAGTTACTCAAGACAAATATTTGGTAACCACATTTCAGTTTTACTTTATTTACAGTTAGTCATTGCGTTAATCTTAATTAGATTATTTCGCGAGTGGCCTCATTGTAAATATTTTGTGAAATTCCTAACAAAGTCTATGAAGTAAGCTGATTGTGTCGGCGGCAATTTTGAGTGACGGCCGGCCGGAGGGATTAATATTTAACAGAGTTTGGAACAAGAAATTAGGTGTAAAAGTTTAACTCAAGAGAAAGAACTTGATCATGTATCATGTTCCAAAACAATGGGATTATGCCTAGTTTCAAGATAAGCTATAGAAAATTAACGAATAGAAGTTCTAATATCTTCCAAGAGGTCTATCTAACAGTGCTTAATTAATTTTATTTTCTTAAAAATCGAGTTCTAGTAAACCATACAGCAAATCCCTAGACTGTAGAAAATAAGTGCATTATCAATATTTTTTGGTCCAAAGAAAGTGTAATATCCCACCTGCTTTATCAGCGTTGGAGGCCATGACCCGAAACGTGCCGAAGAGCAGCACCAACAATTTCTGCGTGCACACCGGCAGCGACAGGAGCAGTCTGTGGACAAAAACATGCATTTATAACTATCATATTTATTCCTGAGGTCATGGGTTCGACTCCCAGCACGTTTAGCATGACCACCATAGAAACGGGTTTTGTCGATGGAAGAATAGACAACAAAATGACAGATAAACAATCACAATCTGTCATTTTGTGTAGTCTTACGTCAACAATACCCGTAGAAAACCCGTTTCTATGGTTGTCATGTTATGCGTGCAGTTCGGGAAACCCGTTATTTGGTTTTTCAATCAGAAGCCCGGAGTCTGGATAGCCTGGTTGATGCCGATAGGCTCGCCCCCTATTATATGGGGCTTACACATAACTGGCGAAATGAGGATATATGGGTGTGTGGGGTTTACAGGCGTGATGCTATGTTTTTCGTGATGTTATGTTTATATTTTACTAGCTACGCCCCGCGGTTTCACCCGCGTAAGTCTCCCGTGGGAATATCGAGATAAAAAGTATCCTATGTGTTAATCCAGGTTATAAACTATCTGTTTACCAAATTTCATCCAAATCCATTCCGTAGTTTTTACGTGAAAGAGTAACAAACATCCATCCATCCATCCATACTTACAAAATTTCGCGTTTATTTAGTTAGATTTACTGGAGGAGATCTATTATTTTAGCTGAGCAAACAACTTGGAAGTTATTCAACCTAATAAAAAGCACGGTGTGTAAATGACATAGCAGATCACAGAATCACAAATTAATAATGCAGCTGCACCAGTCTCAGGACTATTCCTTTCATCCTATATAACATTCGTGAACATAAACCGCATCAGATTTCCACTTGGTCAGACTGCAGCATTGGATCCAGTAAATCAATGAAGCGACTAAATAAAGCAACGTAGCACCGTAATGACGCGGAGGTCAGACGACTGTCGCAGCGTAAAAATGGAACATTCGATGCTGAATAGTTTATTTAAGTTGGGCCTAAGTTTAACTTCCAGTTTAGTTATTTCTTAGTCATAATCATGATCATGATGAACAATGTAAATAATTTATTCCATTTGACTGAGGAATACTGACAATCAGCACTCTTTGGAGATCATGGAGTCGTTTTTGGGCTTGTCTTTTGTTACTTATAGAACCAAAAACGACTCCTTTTTATGCTGGGAAGAAGTCCCACAACCAGTTTCTCTAGATCTTCGAAACATTATCCTTACTTACATATTATAAAACAAAGTACTCCTGTCTGTCTGTCGTCCAGGGGGCAAAGTCTACTAATTTACAAACGTGTCAGTGGTCTCGCAATGATGAGTTTTTGACAGATTTTGTATGGCATATCTGTCAAAAACTGATCATTGTGAGACCCCTCGATCCCCCCCCCCGATTGTTGGCCCCCAGTTCGCGATAACCTCAAAAACTACTGCACTGATTTTCATGCAGTTTTCACCAATGGATAGAGTAGTTCTCGAGTAAGGCTTTAGTATACAGGGTGTTAGGGTAAACACCGTTATCCTTGCAACCAGTGGTTTGGTTTCATTTATAGAACGTAAAATCAATTGAAAATTAAAACTTTTTTTTCTTTTTTATAATTCTACATTTTACCACAAGAGACGCAAGTTCGTTGTCCTATGCGCTAGGGCAACGAACTTGCGTCTCAACACGGGCAGGGGGTGCGGGATGTGACCTGACCGGCCGCGAGCGCGACCCCTCCCTCAGTCAGTCAGCTGTTTCGCTAGAGAGCACGGTGTCGGATATAAACTTTTTAAAATCTTTTAATGAAAATGACGTTTTTTTTTTTGTTGTGTTCGGTCATTTATTTTTATATTTAAGTCAACTACCCATGGTTTGAATGACAAGACTGTTTACCCTTACAGCCTGTATTATTGGCTATTATTGGGTTATTAAATTGATTTATTTCAAAAATGATTTCTGAAACAACAGTTAACAAAGATAGAGAGAGACAAGAATCATTTTAATAACATAGTCAAAGTTATTGGAAATGAACAAAGTAGGTAAGTAAATGAGACCTGGTAGTAGTATAGCGGTTGATAACATACCTGGGGTAGGTAGGAGAGGCTCTTTGTGCTCTCCGCGTATTTGTTGATGGCTCTTAACTCTTCTAAGATCATGTGGGGACTTGAGTTGCCGACCGGACCGATGGTTTGAATGACAAGACTGTTTACCCTTACAGCCTGTATAATAACCGACATCCACGCGGGTGGAGACGCGGGCATCAGCTAGTACTAGCTAAAAAGGCAGACGACCTGCTGATGCAGCTGGTATAGGCCTCTCTAAGAAATCGGCACAACGCCTGGTCAACGGTGCTTAAATCGCCATTCATGAGACGACCTCATTTGACCTGATAAGTTTTACTACCTCAATTTTAACATTTTTAAGTGCTACTGGCACGCAACCCGTGCACGAAACGTGTAAACAAAAAAATTACGATGAATGAAAGCGAAAACAGACAAAAAATATAGTATTTTATAATATCGTTGAATTCTGCGAGTCAATTGAGAGAAAAGTATCGCATGCTCGCAAGAATGATAGTGATCTAAAACACATACCTATTATATTGCAGTACCCCACGCGATAAAAAAATAATGTTATTACTTACTAGATTTGAAAAAACAAAACAAACATTGTTTTGTTTCTATAAAAAAAATATTAATTTCTTTGATTTTTTATAAAAACAAACAAGGTTTTTAAAAATAAACATTATAAACAAACACTTCTTCATTCTAAATCCAATTTAAAATTTTCCCGATTCTGTTACTGGTACTTCAATGGTGTTATCGAAATGACCCAATTATAAGAGGAAAATTAAAAACGAGAGGTTATTAGCCCTCCGTGAGTAATCCACAGTAAAACCGCACGAATAACTCGGTTGGCTCAAGATTGATATGAATGAGTTAAACGACGGCATTGTATAACGTATGTAGTATGAGGCGTCGACTTATCGCTCGAATAACCAACGATTACGCTAATACGCTCAATGCTGTTCCGATTGCGATTATACAATGAATTGGGCCCCGTCTTGATATATATGACTGTGTTACGATTAATGCGTTAAAAGTTGCTGTGGTTAGTTATGTAAAACAGAGTTTAAATTATAGTCAGTCATTGAAACGTTCCAGTTGAGCGAATTGTCTTCAATAAGACATTGTTTAAAAAAAGTTCAATAGCTAAATGCTGACCATGGCTTAAAAATCGGAGGTTCACGGTCAATGAAGTACAGCTACCAAAGGCAATATCAAATTTGAACGTGGAACTGTCAGTGAACACAAATTCATCCGAGTCCACATCATAGAGGTTTTATTTATTTATATCTATGGCCGAAAATCTATCACGCTCGTATTCCCTAACGGGGTACACGGTAACTTAATGGTCGACTAACTTCAAACAGTTCAAACACGACGTGTCCATATTGAACCCAGAGTTCACGCTCAATATGTCAGACACACCTACCTTTTAAACTTTTTAGGGCAACACTCGTTTTAAAGTTCATCGGGTGTATGGACATAGTAGTTACTTTATACACGAAATTTTTATCCTACATAAAGGAAAATTAATAAGTATGTAAGCACCATATTGTTTTATAGAGACTCCAAATCTAAAAAGTCATGCTTTGTCGTCTACCTATGACAACTAAGCTTATCCATTTATCATCTAAAATGATTCAACAAAAAACTTGGAAATTTAGAGCAATGCTCGTTTTTGGCCGTGACATGTCCAATTACATTTGTCTTGGTTACGACTAACTCTTCTTTAAAGTTGGATTAAATACAACGACATAATTGTTTTTCAAGTTTAGTTGGCCGATCGAAAACAGACAATAGTTTAGGTACAGAACGTTTTAGCTGCATGAGTGCATGTATGTAGCGGCAGAAATTTACAGGGGCCATAAAAAAAATGGCAAGGTTTTTATCCGAATACCTACGGGAAAACCAAAAGGAAAGGTTATGTTTTAACAAACTGATGATGGAAGATAGTAACCGTGGCATAATTTAGTAAATGATGAATGTTCCCAACTTCTCATAACATATAGCAGCTTTTGGCGCAGTTTTCTCCGCATATTAATATTTATAGCCCAGCAATACAAAGCGTTTAAAATATTTGAGCATATATTTAGTCTAGTATTTACAGGCTCATAATACTAAAAACATCATTTATTTGTTTACCGCCATGTCCATGGCAACCGAAGCACACCGTTACTATGCGTGTGCGCATCAAAATTCAGGTCGGGTGTTCTATAAACAACCATTGTTCATATCCATAATACTGATGTATTGTGAAAGTCCTATACCATGGCGGAACAAACGGTAAATTATGACAAAGTAAATATTACCTAGGCAACATTTAAAATATTGATGAGCTTGTTAATTGAAACTAAGGGTAATCTATTGCAGCGGTGCTTTCCCTGGAGATCTCGAGTCCCTAAAGGATCGCCACCGTAGTGGTCTTAGACGGTAAGAGTACGATATTAGCCCCTTACCCTGACCGATACTATCAAAGAGGATCTTGCTACGGAAAGGCCCCGTTCACACGGCTATGATCGGTACAATTTTTAACATCCCACTTGTCATAATATGGTTAAAAAAAACAAACGCAGTGTGAAACTGCCATGTCATCCCAAAAATATAGGTACAGTAAAATATAAAAATGCTAAGCAGCAAGCAGGCACACACCAAGCGTACTTATGTATATGACGAATACGCGTCTATAATGTGCGTCATAAATTGTGCCAAATTTAAAAAAAAAACTTCTTTCTTTCTTTCTTTATCTTCTAGTAAAGCAAACCTTACTGAATCAAGTTCATAGTTTAATTACTATCCAATCACGCCGCGACAAGACAGGGGCTTGTAATGTAATTCTGCTGGGCAGGCTATTATTGTGCCCGAAAAGGAGGATGCTCCTTGGGGAGAACATCTAATCTTATGAGGGCGAACGAGAGATCTATAGATCTCTCGATCTATAGATCTATAGATCTCTCCACAGTAAGTAAAGCTCTACTTTACTTACAAATATATTGTAGTTCCTCTTTACGTTATAATCTGTAGCCGATAACTAAGCAGTTTAGAATAGACATAACATCACGCGTAGTACACCCACATTTCGCCATGCATAACTCCCATATAACTATTGCCATCAACCGGGCACCAAACCTACCTCCATGCTACCGAGAACCCGTAATCGAGTAATCTGGGAATCGGACCCAGGAACTCATGCTTAACAGTAGCGCTTGCGACCACTAGACGGGCAAGTAAGTAGTTTAGAATAATATTTTTTTAGTTCGAATAGATTTTAATGTAGGGGTTGGTCAACAGTAGCTAAACTAGTTTTAATAATAAATAATAATAACACATGGGGATATCACACGGGAGTGTGTCATCGCCGAATTTGCCGTGTGTGTAGATATCTGTATTCTAGTAGCAAAAAAAACATATAGAGAAATAAATATGCAAGTATCACAATATTGTATTCATAATAGAAAAAAAGGAAAAACAAATATTTTTTCTATTCTACAGGCTGTAAGGGTAAACAGTCTTGTCATTCAAACCATGGGTAGTTGACTTAAATATAAAAATAAATGACCGAACACAACAAAAAAAAAACGTCATTTTCATTAAAAGATTTTAAAAAGTTTCTATCCGACAACGTGCTCTCTAGTGAAACAGCTGACTGACTGATGGAGGGGTCGCGCTCGCGGCCGGTCAGTTCACATCCCGTACCCCCCGCCCGTGTTGAGACACAAGTTCGTTGCCCTAGCGCATAGGACAACGAACTTGCGTCTCTTGTGGTAAAATGTAGAATTAAAAAAAAGATATTTTTTTTTGTAATTTTCCATTGATTTTACGTTCTATAAATGAAACCAAACCACTGGTTGCAAGGATAACGGTGTTTACCCTAACACCCTGTATATGCAGTATGATTTATCCGAATTCCTATGGGATGCAATGTAATAAATGGTAAATCCACATTACCCTAAATGACATGATACCAAAAAAAATATTGGAAATACGTGTTCTTAGAAACCACGTTTTCATTTCGTTAATATGCAACAACAATGCATTTATGAGGTGCTTATCATCCTACACAATTACATAAAAGTCAACAGAGGAAAACGGGTTACTTACGAACATTACACTCGTGCGATGAGCTAACAAAGTATATAAATACTTGCACAAATGCACACCTGCACAGGAAACTGACGCTTCTATGACGGTTTCATTTGTATGAACAATGCACTTATTAAATTAGGTACCCTAAAGACTATAGTCGCGAGGTATTCCACTCGGTCTCTCTCGTAAATCGTGAATACATAGCTCCATTTCAGTTTGCCAAGGAAAATAAAACTGCACTTTGTGTAATTTACAATCGCCTAAGTCGGAGCGAAGGTTTTACCGTATCAAATTTTCATCTAGCGCTCTGGTACTTTTCTCTACATTCAACTGGGATTCGATTGAGCTCTTCGCCAAAGATTTACAGAAAAGTTTTCAGACGTACTGGTACGTACTGGGACGTACCGCTGCACACAGCGGGCGCGGCGCGGCGTGACCGGACGGCGGCGCGGCGTGACCGGACGGCGACGCGACGCTGAGCAGTTGTAATGTACTAGTTACTATGGACGACGCCACACAGAGCCGCCACGCTCGGGGCGACGCGAACCGTCGCGCCACGCCGGCGTCGCGCCGAGCGCGAATACAAGTCCGACGCGGCGGGGCGCGGCGCGACGCGACGTTTTTGATTTATTTCATGCCCCCATTTCCGTTTACGTTGTTTTTCTTAGCTGTCTGTTCTGTGTCTGTTTCTTAGCCGTCCGGTCACGCCGCGCCGCCGTCCGGTCACGCCGCGCCGCGCCCGCTGTGTGCAGCAACCATTACTCTTCTGGCAGCCCTGTCATACAGTCTCCATAGAAGACCGACCAGTAGACACTGCTTGATTGAATATGGTTTATAGAACAACCAGAAAGGAGAACAAGAGCCGTAGTTTTTAGGAATAATTCCTCGATAACCGTGTCTGAAGAGCAACTTAGCTAGAAGAATAGGTCAACTGAAATGGTATAGGGTTATTCGTGTCTATGCAAGTATTATACCCATTAGAGCTGACTCGTCTTTGACCGCGAATCGGAAAACTTAGTCTGGGTAAGTGGACCACTCAACAATTCAATAAATCGTCGAACTGGTACGGAACCACATTTTCGGTAATAAGGATAAAAATATACTCAAATCTACTATCAGTTTATGACAGTTTGGCTATCATCTGCCTAGCCTTTTTCCCAACTATGTTGGGGTCGGCTTCCAGTCTAACCGGATGCAGCTGAATATCAGTATTTTACATGGAGCGACTGCCTATCTGAGCTCCACAACCCAGTAACTAGGTAATACGATACCCCTTGGTAAGACTGGTTGTCAGACTTTCGGGCTTCTGACGATCCGTAACGACTGTCAAAGATCCACAAATGACAGATTTATTATTTGGCTGATATGCGAAATTGTAGGAAACTCATTCAGAGGTGATCAGCCAACAGCTGTGTTTTCTTAGTGTAATCTTTTAAAATAATTATAACTGCTTGCAGAAGGGTATTGGTTAGAACAATTCAGCTCCAGACAATGGCAAGGAAGGAGACAGGTTGGTAACCCTACATTAGCATACTGTAACCACACATTTTCCTTGGACAGCGACTCATCAAGATATAATGCGGTTGCAAATATATGTAAATAGTTTTGTTTGAAGAAGACATTATCGCAGCACCTCTGCCACATTCACATGCTAATTTGACTGATTAAACAATTACATACCTGTTTGTTAACTAGTAATTAAAAAGAGCACGAAATTTACATTGATATCTTACTTTTTCTACCAAATTGGAACACTTACACTGAGTATTATCACATTATTATTGCTCATTTACTAAGCAATAATAATGTGATAATACTCAGTGTAAGTGTTCCAATTTGGTAGAAAAAGTAAGATATCAATGTAAATTTCGTGCTCTTTTTAATTACTAGTTAACAAACAGGTATGTAATTGTTGAAAATTATACCAAGGTTGCCTGGTCCACCATTTCTACCAAATTGGAACAATTACACTGAGTATTATCACATTATTATTGCTAAGTAAACGGTTGAAAATTATACCAAGTATGCCTGGTCTACCATTTTTTTAATTTATTTACATTTTAAAACATTTACATAATGGTAAATGATTGGCTAAAAGTTTGCACCAAATAATCATTTCATTTTACAAGCAAAGTTTAGTTTCACCCACAATTAGAAAAAAAAACGTAAAAGACAGTAAACACTGAGTGAAGCCACTAACCTGCGTATTTCATCAACTTGCTGTTCCTCTGGTAGCTCTACAGCAGTGAACAGATGCATCTCACCGTCTCTGCCGAACACTCCACCTGGGATTTTCCTAAACCAGAAACAAAACATGAAATGGGAATCTGAATTACTTCTGTATTTGCTGAGTTGATTTTCCTTAGTTCTCTGTAAAATTCTTGGCTGGGTTTAGAATTATACTTGACTACAAAATAATATCTATGGTGATTGTGATGCCATGTTGCTGATTTTAGCTATAGCAACTGGAATATGGCTTTTCAAAATAATATCTTAATCTACTGCCATATGCAAAGCCTTTAAGCCTTCATAATGGCTACATGATTTGGATCTCAGGAATTTGGTAGAGGCTCTTTCTTAGACAATTAGCAACTGCCTTAATTCTTTTTCTAAAATAAAGTAGCCGAAGTTACTCCTTACAAAAGGAGTAACTTAGGCTACTTTATAAGTTACTCCTCATAAAAGGAGTAACTGATGTTATCATCAGCTATCTGCCAGTGAAATTTCCATCAAAATCGGTCCAGCCATTTCGGAGATTAGCCAGAACAAACACACAGACAACATTTTTTTTAATTGTATTTTTGTTATAAACATATTGTTTATACTTTCATAAGCATTTAGTAAAAAGCTGCTATGTTGACATTACAAACACACACTTCAATTTTATTTATTTGTATAGATAACAATAGTCAGGAAATGTGTATCTTGTAGATAAATCAATCAATCTACACAGAACCAAATAGATACCTAATATTATTATCACTTCTGATAGTGCAAACAAAAATATTTACTTTAATTCTTATCAGACTATAGAAAACTTATGTTTAATGTTTATTTTGATAAACATGCAGCAATAAAATTAACTTTGGCAGCTTTTTGCATATAAACCTAAGGTATCTTGAAAATTCTATGACAGGCAAGTTTTGTTAACAGTGGGCAATAAACATTGTCTATATTTATATAGAACTAGCTTCCGCCCGCGGCTTGGCCCGCGTGGTATGTCGATAAAAAGTAGCCTGTCTTTTCACAGGCTCTAGACTATCTGTGTACCAAATTTCATTTAATTAAATCGGTTCAGTGGTTTTGGCGTGATAGCGCGACAGACAGTTACTTTCGCATTTTTTGTAAGGATAGCAATATAATGAGTAAAAGTTATAAAAATAATATGATTAAGTTATTTTTAAGTCTTACCTGAGGAATTTTTTGAGCACACTAGCAATAGTATACACTGAGTAATTGTCTACATTGACCAGGCGACCAGTTTGCAGGAAGTGTATGAGTTTCTTCATGGCGCCCTGGTGACCGGGTGCGCGGAATACGTCGCGCCGTAGCGGCGCTTCTTTGTTCAGCTTCAGTATCAGCACCTGCACATCACCACAGCTTTATCTCCAAAACAAATTCACGACACACACTAAACAATTTATCATTTTCTTGACATTTTATTATGTTTCGGATTTATAATACCTATAGAGAAGCTTTAACTAAGAAACAGCCGCATTATGGCAGATATGGTTGTTAGGACTACCAGAAAAACCTGTCCATATCAAATTATCAATTCAGCTCTAAAACACCCGGTCATATTCATTAGTAATCAACAAAACTAACAAAAATCTCAGGGGCGTTGTCAAGAACTGAAGTCTCAAAAATACTAACAAGCAAGGGTCCAGGGATATCATCCTTGCAAACTTCATGTAGCGGTACACCAAACTTCACTTTTTCTAATCTCCTCGGATATGGCAAAGAGTTGGGATGCCCGCAAGACGTAACCACATTGCTCAATGTAGCAGCTCGCCGATGCATCCTTCTAGCCCAGTTACTCATTTTGCCTGTTTACGGGATGTCAGGCTAGGGGCACTAATAAACAATTATCATAAAAGCTGTACGCATTTTTTGTAGACGTAATTTATACCGTATTTATTTTAAATTGAAATTTAAAACTATAAAATTGGAATTATTTCGGTAAATTCGCGTTCCCCGTTCGTTCGTTTGCCTGCCGTCGAACCGCACGCACGCACAAAACATACAGATGATAAATAACTAGGGTTGTCCGTGTCCGTCCGTTGGCGTAGTATAACTATAACTGTTTGTCTGATAAATAACAAGTATGCAAAATACCACTAAAAACCGTTCTTCCGTTTTCTTTTTTTTATAAAAAAGTAGAAGCGTAGTTTTTATCAAATCAGCTTCTCAACAAAACGTCAATCAAATCTGTAAAAAACATATTATTATTATGTCTGGTACTCATCGATATTATTGGTAAGTATGACTATCATCATAAATAAAACAAATAATATCGTCGTAATAAATAATTGTAAATCTAATCTTTAAATATAACTACACTGCTGTATTATGTAAGCCTGTGATGATAGTTGTATGTTTTTGAAATTAATAAATCATTTGCAAATTGTGAATGATAGTCATACTTATAATAATTATGTGCCATCTTCTTGTTTGTCCATTGATTTCCACGTTGAATAGCAAATAACCCGATGCTTAATTTAATAATAGGTGGTCATCGTCGCTCATACACTCGGATACTCACGAATGCGTTGCCAACTCAGACACAGTTGAAATGCCTCAGCCTCATGTGCCAATGCATGGCAGCACCCATAAATGAAAAACAGTAACATTGCTTCATATATGTAGTTGAAATTGATATGTACTATTGACTTGTACTTCTCGGGCGATAGTACTTACTTACTTGTTTCTTTATCTTTTGGAAAAGTAGTAAGTACCTTCTTTTGCACTAGCATTTCGTATCTTGGACGTAGTATGATAAATTGTCCTAAAATGTTACCACTGGCAGAACACCGGCCTCCTCTTCTCTGGACTCTGTGAGAGGGAATCGACCGTAATCTATCATTATTTGATGTTACTACGGACTACCTTGATCTTCTACTTCGGTGGTTCCTCACTATGATTCCCTTGATAGTTTCAAGTTTTTTTTTATTTTAGGCTAGCCGGTGGCCGCGGATTCGCCCGCGTGGATGTCGGTTATTATATACTAAAACCTTCCTCGAGAACCACTCTACATCCATTGGTGAAAACAGCATGAATATCGGTGCAGTAGTTTTTGAGTTTATCGTGAACAGACAGACACGGTGTAGGACTTTGTTTTATTTTATAATATGTAGTGATATTATACATACCTAGCCGCTATTCCCGTACAGAAAGCCCTTTTTTATTGAACCTTAGACGACCATTTACCACTAGTCTAGCTTAAAAATGGTGTGAAACATGAACCTGGATTTGGCACTGTTATTCAGTTATTTTTAACAGCGTTTTTTACTTTGCTCCATCACTAAAAAGCGTTCCATTTCACTCGAGTCGAGTCTCGACATTTATTTATCAACAAAAGAAAAAAGACCCAAAACACGTTTTTTCACCAATCAATCAATAGTTTTTTATTATATTGATTCCTGCTAAAGTTCTACTCAAATTTCGGATTTTATTAAAAATATCTCTATGATTGAAATATCTAGCATATTTTGCACAAAAGCACATGTTAAAAAAATAAAAATTGTCAAGATTGTAAAATTTTGACAATCCAATCAAATCAATCACGTTGTCGATTTGAGGAACAACGCGATCGTTGTTTTGAAAAAGCTCCTTGTTGTAACATTCGCTTGTTTACGAGTATTATTTTCATTGAAAGAAAATATCTACGAGTCGTCATAAATAAATAGACATAAAATGGCTGAATGGGAAGACGATTGGAATGAGCCGGCGGGTGTTATACCGGCATCGGCACCATCAGCTCCCGCGCCCCAAACTCGGCAATATCGTGGAAGAACGTTCAGAGGCAGAGGATCAAGCTCATACAATGATACTAATTGGAGGGAACGTGGTAACAATAGTGGAGGCGATTACCGCCGCAACTTCGACCGCGACGGCGGGGGCAGCGGCAGTGGCGGCACGGGCGGCCGACGCGACTTCCAACAGCGGGATTCCGGTAATAAGAAAGTTATTTACGTTCCTTCCCACAAAGTCGGGCGTATAATAGGCAAAGGAGGAGCTAAAATAAAAGATCTACAATACGAATCTGAGGCTAAGATTAAAATTGGTGATTCTAGCGGTAATGAAGCAGACGTCACCCTGACAGGCACTGATGCTGCCATTGCAAAAGCAGAAGAAATGATAAACACCCTGATTGAAGATTTCAGACCTCAGGAAAAAGAGCAGAATGCAAGTGACAGCAGTGGTCAGTCTTCTGATTTTTTTAAGACTTCTGAGGATGGCGTTCAAGTCATTGATTGGGAAAAACTCAATGCCTATCACACTGACGCTCAAAACAGTAGATATGAAAAATTGCCTCCAATTATCAAAGATTTTTATAAAGAAGATCCAGAGGTAGCAGCTATGCCAATAGACGAGGTGAAACGTTGGAGACTTGCCAACTTTGACATACAGGTAAAGCGTACATTTGATGATAAACCTGGCTTGCGCCCTATACCAAATCCAGTATTGACTTTTGAACAAGCATTCCAACATTATCCAGAAATCATAGAGGAAATATATAAGCAAGACTTTAAAACACCATCTCCAATTCAAAGCCAAGCTTGGCCTATTTTATTGAGAGGAGATGATTTGATTGGCATAGCTCAGACTGGTACGGGAAAAACTTTGGCCTTCCTCCTGCCAGCTCTCATACATATTGAAGGCCAGACAATTCCACGAGAAGAAAGAGAGGGTCCAACAGTTCTTATAATGGCCCCTACCAGAGAGCTGGCCCTACAGATAGACAAAGAAGTGTCTAAGTACCAGTACAAAGGTATCAAATCAGTTTGTGTTTATGGTGGAGGAGATCGTAAGGAGCAGATTAAAGTAGTTGCTAAAGGTGTAGACATTGTAATAGCAACTCCAGGCAGACTGAATGATTTGGTAATGGCTCGCCACTTGAATGTCATTAATTTCTCCTACATTGTCTTGGATGAAGCTGACAGGATGTTAGATATGGGATTTGAACCACAGATCAGGAAGTCATTGTTTGACGTAAGGCCTGATCGTCAAACAGTCATGACTTCAGCTACCTGGCCGCCAGGTGTACGTCGCCTTGCCGAATCTTACATGAAGGACCCGATACAAGTAAATGTTGGATCTTTAGATCTTGCTGCAGTGCACACTGTCACACAGAAAATAATGTTTGTTGAAGAATCTGAAAAAGAAGAAGCATTGTTTGAATTTCTAAATTCTATGGATCCTGCTGATAAAGCAATCATATTCTGTGGCAAAAAAGCCACTGCAACACACATTACAACAGAATTATGTCTTAAAGGCATAGAGTGTCAATCTTTGCATGGAGATCGAGACCAGACTGATCGTGAGGCTGCTTTAAGCGAAATGGTGGACGGAACTGTCAATATATTGGTTGCTACTGATGTGGCATCACGAGGTATTGACATCAAAGACCTCACGCATGTCATCAACTTAGATTTCCCACGGCATATTGAAGAGTATGTACACCGAGTGGGTAGGACGGGTCGTGCTGGAAAAACTGGCATATCCTTGACATTTATATCAAGGAGTGATTGGGGAAATGCCAGGGAGCTTATCAAAATCCTTGAGGAAGCCAATCAGGAAGTGCCTGATGAACTTGAGCAAATGGCTACGAGGTTCGAAGGCATGAAGTTACGTAGAGACAAGGAAAGAGGTGAGGGCCAGGGTCGGGGTCGCGGTGGCGGCGGCCGAGGCTATGGCGGGGGTGGACAAGGGGGTCGCGGGAGGAGAGATCGGTGGTAATTCCATATTTATGTACTAGTATTCCATTCAGGATAACATTAGAATAATAATGTTAACTTTCGATCGTTAAATAAGATTACTTCTTCATGACAAATAATAAGCTTTTTCACATTTTCATTATAAATGTGATCCATTTCAACACTTATTTATTTCATTGTGAATTTTCTTATGTTATCCTGATTGGAGTTTAGATAGGTTACCTAACTGAAACAAACAGCTTCTGATAGATGCGCGGTGTAGCACTGAATTGGAAAATATCCTCAAACTGTAGTTCTGTTATTCTATTTATTATTTGATTCTGAGATAAATAGATACTTAACTAACATGATTATTATAAATTATAGCTAAGTGTGTTCTTGTTGAAGTTTCATAATAGATGAGCTGTAAGCTTCTAGCAAAACGAGATTGTGTGAACAGATATAAGGCCTATTTATCAGTATTATTATGTAATATTTAAAAAATAGGCACACACACCTACTTAATAATTTATTAAATAGGTGTGCCTATTTTTTTGGTACCCACCTATTGGTAGAGTTGCTTTGGTATATCATTGTAGTGAGAACAATAGATATAGTTTCAATTAATATTAATTTTAGCTCTCTGGATGCACCAAGCAGTTTCAGTTAATTGGTAAACATCTAAAATATTGACTAAGTTTTCATTATAACTCTTACATACTCTTTCCATAATATGTGTGCATTTTATTGTCTTTGTACTAAGTGCAAGACATGGGATAATTAATTTAAGAAAAGTAGAACTTAATTGTTTAACAAAAAAATATTTAAAACTAGAATTAAGTTTGACCTTCATGCTGTGATAGAAAGTGAAATGTATAATTCACGGTCTATTTAATTGTAGTAGTTTGTACTAGATACTTCCTTTTAAAAGCTAATTCTAGCAAAGGTGTCGTATTTATTGTGGTGTTTATGCATGATTTATGTGTAACTACTGTTTTACAACTATGTGATGTTAACGATATTAGATATATCGTTAGTATGTCTATTTTGCCATCTCTTATTACAATGTTTATGTGATCAATATGTATTGTATTACTAATTCTACTACTACCTTATCTATAAAGCAGAGGTGCAACTAGATTCAATCAATCTGCCTAGCCTTTACCTAACTATGTTGGGGTAGGCTTCCAGTCTAACTAGATGCAGCTGAATGCCAGTATTTTACATGGAGTGACTGCCTGTTTGACCTTCACAACCCAGTAACTGGGTAATACGATACCCCTAGGTAAGACTGGTTGTCAGACTTTCGGGCTTTTGACGACCCGTAACAACTACAACAAAGATCCATGAATAACAGCCGGGACCAACGGCTTAACGTGCTTTCCGAGGCTCGGAGGAGTCTCGATATGTAAAGGTGGTCAGCCATCCACGGACCAACCCTGGCAAGCGTACCTTAACCTGATGGATCGACCCTATGATAAATAAAGGGGACTGAAGATCGATGTAGTCCAGTCGATATCGATCTCCTCAAAGCAACAAATAATGTCATTATAAATATGATGAAATGAAACGTAAAATAATAGATGAACTTGGCTATCACGGATCGATGAAGGATAGGCCATTGATCTCTATCATAGAGTACATTATTTTCTGACCACTGCAGCCGGCTTTCTCCCATTAGACTGTGGTGGTGACGTGGCGGAGAGATGTGGATGCCGACGGAGGTGCTGGTCTACATGAGGTGATCAAATCCAGCTTTCAGTATATTAGAATATACTATGTGCCAATGATATTATATTAACAGATATGTTATACACTCACAAAACAACCGAAAAAAGTGTTCCGCGCAGCAGCGGCACACATACCCACGTTTCATTCATTTTACATTTCACTACAAGTAAAAACGTTACAATTGGAATGTTTTCGAGTCTTCACGATTGCGCGCTTAGGGTAATGGCACCAGTGAATGAACACTTAAGCAATTTGCGAACTTTAAAAAATATTTACTGTGGGTTATCACTAATGAAAGCGGCCGAAATTTGTTTTACAGTGTTAAGTATATATTCAAAAATCATTTTTCGGTACGTTTTACAACATAACATTCACAGTTTTATTATAATAAGCAGTAAATCGGAAAATACCCCAAAACTCCAGTGAATGAACGGCGTTTTCTAGTAAATGAACGAAATGAAACCAGTGAATGAACAAAATTATTCGTTTATTAATTACACTATTACAGTCTTATTATTGCAATAAATGCGGTGAAAAAATCAACATTTCTTTAAAAATCTTCAATGTCTTAATAGAAAAAATAAAAATAAAATCTTCTCAAAACAAAACCTCTAAATCTTACCTCCAATTCTACAAACATTCATAGACCTCTCAAGCACGTTAAAATCTTTTATTACAAAGTAAAAACAATATTTAGCTAATACCTAATTAACTAGGTAACTAAAAACTTCTTGGTCATGTATTGTTTACAAATTTAAACTTTAATCAGTTTTCAATTTAAATAATCAGGTACAAACTAACTTCACCGAAGTACTGAAACTTTGCGTAAATAACAAGTAATCATACGTAACTAAAATCACAATAAGTGAGTCGAAATATAAGCTAATCACAGTCTTTTAACTTTATTGACGTTAGGATTCCTTAGACATCCTTTTGATTATTTTACTTATTTTATATCTCTAAATGTTACATTATTAAAAGAGATCAATCCACGTCTGGAATAAGCAGGCTCACTTAATACACGTTCTATGTCTTCAAAATCTACTTCAGACACATCAGGTACATTTGGTTTTACGAAACTAACAATGTTATCACATACCGCTCTTTTTCTTAGAAAATCTATCTTACATTTATTTTCTTGATCGTTTACCATAAGGACTTTGCCTACATAGTGACGTGTTCTTTTATCAGTTTTGAATTTGGCCATAATATATTTTCCGTGAAGATCCTTAGTTGACACTGGTAAGTCATTCATTCCAATTTCATCATTTTGTTTATCTTTATTTACCGGACTAGGTGTTTGTAAGTGTTTCTCAGTTTTGTTCTGTTCTTTGCGTTTTTGTGAAAGCTTTTCTTCTCTATCCTTCTTTTTGTTTTCTTTTTCTTCCAGTTTTCTTCGTTTTTCATTTTCTTTTGCCTCTAATTTCCTTTTTTCTTCATTGATTTTGTCTTCTTCTTTTGATCTCTTTTCTTCTTGTATCTTTTCTACATACCTAATCCAAACGGCGTGGGATTAGGTTTTTTTACTTTGGCTGCTTTTTTTTCCGAAGCGATTTTTGGATACCCCAGAAAGCTGTCGATTTTATTTCAGTTAACAACTGGCTGAATATCGTCCTCCGTGATTGTACACACATTCATAGAACTATTGTTTTCAATTTCTGGATTACTTTCAATAAATAATATAGGAGTAGAAGATGTAGAAGGTCCATCGCTTAGAAACAATTCTGTTCTAATGTCTAACGATGTACCAGCTTGTGGAGTATCATACCATGGAAGAGGAATTACGGTTGGTGGATTCAATTCACTATTAATTATAAACTCTACTATTTCGGTGGTTTCATTTAGATTTTCCGTATAGTCTTTAAGATATTCTGAACAATTAGAAATATTATTAAAATCCGTCAGACTGGGAACGATAAAATTTGTCAAATCTTGGTCATGAAATATGATGGAGCACGGGTCTGCTTCGGAATTAATGACGGGTTGTATGTCTCCATGCAATAATTGTGTGTTAGATAATGATTGAAGTATAGAAGTCGACGTATTGGATAAATCGAGAGGAGCATTTTGGGAGGAATTGTTAGCATCTGGTGCCTCCATTGATGCTCCTCTAGACACATCTCTAACACCATCGAGTTCTTTGCGACATTTGAACCAGAGTGAAAAATATGCATGCTGATGCGTATTCTTGGTCAAGTAAGCCTGAACGAATTCGTTTCTGATACTTTGACCTACTTCTGTTTCAATTATTTTAATAGTGCTCCTCATATCGTCCTTTCTCTCCTCTAGAATTCGGTTATCACGATTAAGAGCAATTTGCCCATTAATTTCCTCTCTTCGAGTGCATTTTGAATAGTCAACTCCATCTGCATTTAAAGGATATAGTCCACATGCCCTAAAAGCATGTTTTATGGTTTCAACTTTTAATCCACTGGTGTAAGCTTCTTTAAATTTTATTGCGAAATTATGTTTTGTTATGGATGCTGTAGAATTTTGTTTATTTATGCGCACGATTTTCCGCCAACTCTTTTTTATGGAGCCCAAAATGCCGACATCACAGGGCTGTAATATGTGCGTGGCATTCGGATATAAGCAGAATTAGTTCTCCATTAGCAATTGACTTAAGAGCTGCTTCAAGTGCTTGTTGACTGTATTGAAACCTATTGTACTTCTTTTTGTGATCCATGGTAATCTAAATGGACAAGAGAAAAATGAACAATTTTAAACGATTGCAATATTATTTTACTACCTGTAGGTAAGTAGGTAGGTAGAAATACCAAATTTCTTGAGAAATCTGTCTTAAAATATGAAGTGTTCATTCACTGGATTTTATGAACCAGTAAATGAACATACCTGTCCCAATACTGGCCAAAAGATCGGAAATCTATTTAAGAAATAGCTCCCAAAACATGAACCTTATAGCATTAGCGTAAGTTATGTTTTTCAACCAAAACGTGATTTTTACGATTACCCAGTGAATGAACACCCGTTCATTCACTGGAATTTAAACGATTTTTTGATCCAATACTGGGACACTTAATAATTTAATATAACTGACAAAAATCGCAAATAAATGGATTTGAAACACAATATTAAACTGTTATCCTACGATAATAAACAAATAACCCATCAAAAATACCGTTATTTACATTACAATGTCAAATCAAAAAAGATTCCACTTACCTCAGTCCTAAACTCCAGCCCGAACAAATAAAAATTTCACTATTGACTTAAACTTTAACCACTCGCCATTTTGAAATGAATTATGAAATTAAACGTGAATGTGACCACTTAAATGGGAAATAGAGTTGCAATTATGAAAAAAAATACTACATATGGTAGAAACGTTCAGATTTCTTATTTTTTGGATAAAACTGCGTTTTGTTCATTCACTGGGGGGTGTTCATTCACTGGAGCACTTACCTATAACATATCTGTTAATATAATATCAGAAGAAAGAAAAGAAAGAAAGAAAAATATTTTATTTGGGACACGCACAGGAAAAACAATCAGTAATATAAAGTAAGTAGGTACTAAATTAAATTAAAAGAAAAATTAAAACTAACAAAAATACTTAGGCTACCTGTGCGAGGCCAAAAAGGCTCCTACCTCAGCATAATGCTGCGATATTTAAATAAATAAATACCGCAGCGCTGGTATTCTGATAGGGCCCGATATCATTGCTCTGTGCATAATAATAACAGTCCCATCGTTCCGAATCCGGATGACAAAGTAAAGTCTTCGTAGTAGGGGCGACACTACTGTTGATCTGCGGGAAGCGGGAGTCCCGCACAAGACCGCCAAATAAGTGAAAGGACTGTACCGTTCACTCAAATAAGGATTAATCGGATACAAAATTTTGTATCCTTATTTTCGTACCAATACTCAAAGTCAGAGCCCAGGTCAGCGCAGGTAGAGCAGCGAGATGCTCGAAAACCTTTTATTAATAATGAACTTAATTTAAAATAGAACAGAGTTGAAAATAGCGTGCAAGATATACCGCGCAGCATGCGCGCTTGTATGTTGCGAATGCAAGGGTATTTCAATCTAAAACTGGATAATGAAATATTAATAAGTAGTAGGCAAGTATTTATAAATAATAAGGCACCCCTCGACACAAACGTTGTAAAAGTTCTAATGACAGACAGAAAGGCATGTGACGACGACGATGACCATTCTTAGGGTTCCGTATGTCCGAATGAATAAGCGCATTCGCAACCTTTATAGGATCATTCGTGTTTGTCTGTCAGTCTGTCACAGCCCATTCGTTCCGACTCTATTGGATCGATTAAGTTGAAATTTGGTGCACATGTAAATTTCTGTGACCCAAACACTTTTATTTTTTCGTAGAGCAGCTGTAGTTGTAGGTCTTTACGAGAATCATTGAATAGATTCATTATAATGGTGCACAGGGACTTGATTTACTAACATAAATTTTAGGTAGAATTTCCTTGCGTTTGTTGGAAACAATCACTAAAGTAAAGTAAAGTCACTTATACACAATAATTTTAACAGGTATTTAACCAGCCATTCTGACGCTAACTTTTGCTTCCAATAAAGACAACAATAGTCAGGCGCGGTCCGAGGGGGTGTCCTGGGGGTCATGACCTCCCCAAAACCATTCAAGCTGTCGAGAGACTGAATGATTTACGTACTTATCAATTAACCATTTCCCTAAAAATATTCCTCGGCACCAATGGTGACCCCCCCCCCCCCCCAAATCTTGGACTGCGACCTCACCTGACAATAGTTGCAATAAAATGCATTTCTTAAGACAATCTTCTTCTTAATTCCGTGTATATCCGTACACAAGCCGCTCCGGTTTTCACAAACGATGGCGAGGGTGTCGCGTTTATGGCGTGTTTACGGCCTGTAGATTATTGGTTGATCGATGGCATGAACGTTCAGATTGATCTAGTGCTAGTGTGGTGCATGATGGAGGTCGGAATAAGGCCGGCAAGGCATGGCTGATGGCGGGAGCTTCGGCATGCTTGGCCATATGCTTTACCGTAGCATGCCGCGTCGTGCCATCTATCTTGTTATAACTTAGGATAGGTATGTAATTGTCCTATTTATAACTTAGGATAGGTATGTAACATTCCTTTAAGAATTTGAATAAAAAGTAGGTACTTATTCGGATAGTATGCATATATTTCGAGTTCACAATATTTATTGACACAACATCGCCAAGCGAAACTATCAGAAATTCTGAAATTTATAGTGTTTAACAATACAGGACATCATTCAGGTTTCGAACATTTTATGCCCAAAAATTTAAGTGCTGGCCAGTAAAAAAAAAGAAACTAATATGAGAGATAACACCCTCAACATTTTTACTATTACAACAAGCACCTCCGCAACCCTTCTGCTGCTATTTAAATTTAGCATTCAGCTCGATTCTCGTCAACTTTCATCCAGCTGCTACCAGCCACCCTGCGAAGTTCGTCGGTCCACCTAGACTAAGGGCGTCCTATTTTACGTTTGCCGATTCGCAGTCTCCACTCAAGAACCCCAACGGTCATCGGTTCTACGGTTAATATGGCTAGCCCATTGCCACTTCAGCTTGCTTATTCTGTGAGCTATGTCATGCATACATAGTGCAAAGCACCCGACTCGCAGGTAGAACGATAATTCGTTCGCGTGACCACAAATTGCCTTGATCAGCTCTTGCTACGACACAATAAAGTGTATTAACCCAGAAGTTGCCTCTCTTTCTATCGCGTAACTCTTATATTTTCTTTTCTGACTACGTTACGCTCACTGAATTAGCCCGTCAAGACGAGCCCGCCGCGTACTTGTAGCTTCATACCTAAAATGTGGAGTGGAGCCATCTGTACTATTCTGCGGCTATGTCAACAATCTTGTTTCTCTGCCAAATCACTTCGTTACGGACTCTATCCCTCAGAGAGATTCTAAGCATAGCCCGTTCCATAGCTCGCTGAGCGACCTGGAATTGGACGAGCTGTACCATGCCGTGAGAGTGCATTTTAAACAAACATGATTTTTGTTTTTTTCAACCTCTAATAGCAGCCAGGAGGTTAATTGTAAACTTTCGATTCATTGTGATATTACAAAATGTTATTTCCCATAAGAAAATAGATTATTTTTTCTGGCCGGCACTTAAATTTTTGGGTACGGAATGAATGATGTCTTTTCATATTTTTTTATAATTCTCTACCACTGAGTCGATTTACTTCGAATTAAATGTACCGCATACAACATTAAATATGAATTAATAAGTATACTATACTAAGAGTGCTTCGCTAATGATTCGTGCGTAAGCCACCAGAGAAACAGGTATACTTAATTTAGATTTAAATTACAACAGTAATTGAGATTTGAAAAGGTACCTATAATAGTCAAGATTTAGTGTCACGATATATCCTTCCTTCTCAAATAAAACTGAATACAAAGACTGTTGATTAAAACAACAGCGCAAATAAATAATAGCAAGTTTTTCATAGGACTATACATAGTATACGTAAATATTATGCATCGATGCATATTACGTCAAATACAGTAACTTTAAGCAAGATCTAATCTCTTCATTTCTTGTAGGAGTAAGCTACCCATTTTGGCTGGGGAGCGGCTGACGATTACGTTAGCACTTTCTAGGGCCTTAATTTTGTCCATGGCACCTCCTTTGCCGCCTGAGATGATGGCACCGGCGTGACCCATCCGTCTGCCGGGGGGGGCTGTGAGACCCGCGATGAAAGCTACCACTGGCTTCGCCTTCTGACCCTGGAATTTCATAAAAAAGTGTTATCGAAATGAAATGAAATTGTTTATTATGTAAATAGGATACTTATTGGAATCACACGTCATATGAATAAATATTAAAAATAAGCTAGATAAGGTCGGTGTTTTCTACTCTGAGAATAAAGGCCGAAACAAACTCAGAGGTCATAGTCTCCTTTAAAGTCCAGACATAATCTTCGTCAGGCCATATTATGAGGGCCATCTAGATTAGCGTCTGAAATGGTTTTTTGAGGAAAGAACCACACAGATTTGAGTGGACCTGTCCAGTCAGTGCAAGCATTTGTCAGTAATAGTGGAGCTCAACTCGGAACTTAAGGAGCTCAACATATCTTATATCATACAACTCCTTTAGTTTCATGAAAGGAAAGACGTCGCGTAGTCGACTCCGACCTTGATGATTTTTAGGTACGGGACGTTGGCGTTAGTTTGAACAAGTAATTTCATATCGGCTGAAAAACAAAACTAGTTTTTCCTTAGTGCATAAGAGACCTGAGCGTCAGCTGCTCCAGTAGTGGAGGAGTTCTGAGTTACGGGGAGTCCTGCGTGAGCGACTAATACGACGCGACGCTGCGAACGCGATCAACTCAACGGCATACCCTGCTTGCGGCCTATATGGCAGTCTGCGGCGAGACGCGACGGAACGCCTACTTATTTTGAGGGCGACCAGACGCGACACTTACAAAATTGCACTGTACTTCTCTATGATTCGAGAAGTAATGACCAAAATAACGTAGGACATTTGTCGCTTGTAGCGTCGCGTCGCATTTCATCGTGTCGTGTCGCGTCGCGTCGTATTCGTCGCTCACGCAGGACACCCCGTTAGAGGTTGTCAAAGTTGCGTGACATACGAAAATCAAGTCATCATCGTCAAATGCAGAACTATCAATTTATTGTAGCACATACATGCATTTATGTGCCCACTTGTGGACATGGGCCATGGCTATTGTTAATTTGCAAGTTAGCTCATTGTACATCTAGATAATACTGGTTCATATCCTGAATGAAACCATTTTGGAGGATTAAGTAGTTAGCAGTACTCACGTTAATCTTTCTCAGGCAAATGGATGCAATATATACTTCTTTGTAAAATTTCCCTCCACAGTTAATTCGAGATTGTTAATTAAGTCATGGGAATTTTATTGCTTTGAATGATTGAATAACTATTATTAGCTAATAACTGTAACAATCAATGATAAACTAATGTACAATGCAATGTTTATTAGTACATTGCTTCGAATCAATTAACTACGGATGTCTGCCATTATTACCGTTGTATGAGAGTTACTATAAAGCAATAATGAATTTTCGAGTAACGATCTTAATCGAAAAATCATGATCTACTTATGTTAATACCTACTCATGTCAATTTTAGATATTATGATGTAACTCACGACTGTCGTGATATGATAAAAATGATGCAAATAATACTTCAAGAAGGTTCTACGTCAGTAATAAAAATATCTGCGATATGATAAACTTTACTTTAAGTGATAAGCCCACCTATTATTGTACTGCATAATTATTGGTTCAGCTTATGGAAGTACAATTAAGAATACTCAACCTATCTATCTACGATAAGGTAATACAATACAATTTGTTATCCAAGTAGGTACCATAGGTTCTTACCCCTTTTTTACCCTGTATAGAATTTAAAAAAAATAATGTAACAATCACAAAATGTGAAGTGGAACGAGATAGTGGCTGGAAACCTTCAAACTGATAATAACAATCAGTTTGAAGGTTTCCAGCCAGTATCTCGTTCCACTTCCAAGCAAAGCACATTCGCGCGGCGGCGGCGGCTGACGCACGTCGTCCGGTTACTGCAGACGTGAACGGGTATCTTACGCGATTCATACGCGTTTCGACGGCGGCGGCGGCGTGCAAACGCTTATGAACTTAGACGGCAACTTCAGTAACTGTGACGGCTACATTACGGGACGGGATAGTGTGTGGAGACCTTAAGTATAATATGGTATGAAATGAAATAGTAGCAGTGTTAGTAATGCTAATAGGGGCATGCAAAAATTTAGCATTAAAAGATTAATGGATTTTGAGAGGGTTGGTATTATGAATGATAATTGATAAGGTTGACAGCGATAAATTGAAGAAAATTAAAATTAAAATAAAAACAAAAACACTTACCCTATTATGTTTTATAAGATATTCGGAAGCCATCTCCTCAGCGTTACCACCAATTTCTCCGATCATCACAATGCCCTTTGTGTTTGGGTCATTCAAGAAGAGGCCTAAACAGTCAATGAAGTTTGTTCCGTTGAACGGATCCCCTCCAATACCGATGCACAGCGTCTGGCCCAGGCCGGTCTGTAAAATATACATTATGTTAACTAACGAAGGCCGTTCCCGTTTTAACCCGCAATAGTATAAAAAAAACTTTTTATTTTTTTCTAGCTATTGCCCGCGGCTTCGCCCGCGTTTATTTCGGAAAATATCCGACTGGTACGTCTTCACACTACCGGGATTACATATAGCCGAGGAAAAGGTCATTGATAATTATGGTTGACAGCAATGCGGGCGAAATGGCTCCTACCATTGCGCCCGCATTGCCGTCAAGCGTACAACCCGTGCGGTTTAACATGGCACCTAGCTCAATGACTAACTCCCCCCGCTTCCCCGCACGGCGAGACCGGGGCGCGACGCGGGTAGCGGGGAGAATATTGAGTTCCGAGCCTGGGTTGTAATTATTTTGTTACGCGTAATTTTGAATCTGTGATATCTTTTAAACTATTCATTTAAATGATATGATGTCAAGGCATATTGTAGTCTAGTTTAAATGCCCAAATAACATTATTATATTGGTTAATGATTGATTGAATAGGTACCGTACAAAATAGCTTCAGAAATTATAATAAAATTTTTATCAAATTCTTCTGGTTACGGAGATGTTGGAGGTCAAAGTTCCGACTTTTTCTGAGATTTTTTAAAAGAAAACAAGTTTTAAATGCTATAACTTAATTTTAAATACCCAGAACCCTGAACCCTTGCATGCACCCATAAATACAATGTTTTGCGTGCGTTACGTTGCGCACTACCGTAAACAGCGATATTGTACACCAAAAATAAAAGTCGATTCCCAGCAATAATTTTTTGCGCTATGTTACTTAATTTGATGTACAGGATGCCTAAACGGCTATGTGATGGGTCTTATAATCCTGTAGAACAATAATTTTGTGTCTCTTACAGGCGCACGCAAGGAAAGCGGTAGGATTTTTTCCGACATCTACAACAATAATCTTCTAAAAAAAAAAGTTTGATCACTAACCTCAGTAGTCTGATGGACAGCCTCATATGTGAGGGTACCTGAACGGGACACAACACCGATGCAGCCAGCTTTATGGATGGAAGCCGGCATGATTCCAATCTTGCAGTTGGCAGTGGGAGAGATGATGCCTGGGCAGTTGGGCCCCAAGAGACGGGTCTTACTCTGACGTAACAATGCATGTTTGACCCGAACCATGTCCTGCAATGTGTATTAAAATCATTCAATTTCACATAGATACTTTTTTTATAGTCAGTGTAACTTCTATTCAGTATCACATCTGTTGGTCATGCAGAATAAAGTTCATAGATTGCAGCTTGAATCAATTCCATAAGCCTTATGGAATTGAAAAGGTGAACTTAATGCCTTATGGCATAAGGCATTAAGTTTACCTTTTGTACTGCATTTTATACATGAAATAAATTAATTAATTACGAATTAAAATGCTGTTAAATGTCAATAAAAATTTGTTATTTTATCAGGAAGTTAGAATTTCAAAAATAAAATAAAAATGCACCACAAAGCTTATCAAGTTTTAAGTAAAATCCTTACATGCTGTGGGATACCCTCAGTGATGCAGACAACAAGTGGAATTTCCGCTTCAATGGCCTCAAGCACCGCTTTAGCAGTTCCAGCAGGTGGTACATAGATGGCTGAAGCTGTAGCTCCAGTGCCAGCCATTGCTTCTTTCACTGACCCAAATACTGGTTTATCTAGATGTTTTGTGCCTGCCTTTTTTGGCGAAACTCCACCAACAATATTTGTGCCATACTCCATAGCTTGCTTAGCATGGAATGTTCCCTGCTTTCCAGTGAATCCCTGAATAATTACTTTTGTTTCTTTGGTCAGCAATAAGTTCATATTAGTTGAATCATAACCACTTGTATCAGATGAATACCTCACAGAGACTAGCCTAATCACATCTGGAACAAGAAATGGCAAGCTGTTAATATTTCATATTATAAAAAGGAAGATTTTTGATAAAGTAGAGTGATTTTTTCAAAATACAGTCTTGTTGTACCATCATTTACATAACCAGGGCGGGGCAAGATTGATTGAGATGAGATTTTGCTCTGTGTATGTCAATTCTTTAACAATAAACTGTTTTGCATTAATTAATGAGACAATGGAAACATTCATGGACATGCTTGTCTTTATTTTCCTTTAAAATATAATTTTGAGAAAAATGTTCTGCATAATTCTGTTGGAATTTTCTATTAACTTTGCAAATTAAATCACTAACACTATAATAATACTAATAAAATTACGAATTGATGAGAACTGTCACTACCAACCTACAGACCTAATTGGTTTGACGAATGTATTAGCAAATAAATTTAAATGACAATAAACAGATTAGCTACTTATCACAATCTAACAATACCAAAGTAGCTGAAATCCAAGTTAATCTAACAACAACAATAATATGGTTTCATGTCTTACTGACCAAAGGTCAGAATATTGATCCATTGTATGTAATAATGACACAAAGAGAAAAGATATTACATTTAGGGAAAGAGCTGTCTCAGTGTAATTTAGGGTTTATATAACAATATGATATATTCGTCGAAACTTATCACAAGCAGCGACATTGATCGTATTTTTAGATGAAGGTCTCGGTTACATTAAATTAGGCATAATGAGAACGACATTGGAGTTTCACTGTCTATTTGATCTGCTGGTCATGTTAACATGTATTTTGATCTAGTTTGAAAGTATCATATTCGTCAGAAGCCAGCTAAATTGCAAGGTTATCAACGTAGGTTAACGCAGTCAAAAAATTGGCGTGACGTGATGAACTTTCATCAAAGCATGATATATTTTTACTACAAATTTACGACATAATTAAAAAGATAACAGTGTTTCTAACCTTTGAACCGACATAAATTCCGGATGGAAAGAGCCATTTTTACCTGAAAATAAAGATTTAGAAAAAGGGAAAGGTTCAGAAAAGATATATAATTTACAATGACACTGACAGCGGACTGGCTGCTGTAGTATCTCAAATTATCAATCAGCCAGCCTAATGCCTATTACGTAACTGACCACAGATTATATCACAGACCAACTTCAGACCAAGCCCCAAGGAGGTGTGCACAGAGCACTATATAATAGAGGTGTGACTGTGATTTCAATAAGTTCTTCGTACATAATTTGTCTTGAATGTTTCGCCAGTGCAAACGCACGGTAACACTGGCGAAACATTCACAACAAATTATGTTGAAATCTTTATTTTCTGTAAAATGTTCCCAATGACTAATGATTTATAAGTCAATTAATGTTCCACACATTTTTTGACAGGAACTAGAGATTTCAACATGTTTTGTCTTGAACGTTTCGCCAGTGCAAACTCACGATACACGTAAATTCTACAAACCGTGACCTGCAAATTGCAAAAAAACGAATTTCTCGGGCTACCAATGCGGATATTCTATAATGGTCCAAACTGTAAAGTGGGTGGTAACTGTAAATAGACGTGCGTACTTAAAGTACGCGATCTTGTTCGCGATCGCAACCTTACTCGGCTCGCCGTCGGTGACAGACGTGCATGGAATTCACAGAGCAGTCCATAGCAGTCCACAGTGCTGCTATCGTAGGTGCTGGTTCACGCTACTGCACGGCTAAAATGGAACCCTTATAATTTCGTCCTGATAAAGACGGTTGCGTCCGTCCGTTCATCCGTTTTTCATTTATTTATGTCACAGCTATTTTACTCAGAGACTAATAGAATACACTTTATTGTTGTTGTGATGTTTGGTAGGAAAGTGTTTTATAATCCCGTCAATCGCTAAACAAACAACAGAGAAGTTTATTTTACCAATAATAAAAATTAGGGATGAATGGAATAACTGTATGAACGTAAACGAAGAAAAAGGACTTTGTAAGGATCGTAGCAGGCGGCATACTGTAGTTTCTACCTACCCCCATGTGAAGAAGGCGTGAGTTTATGTGTAAAAAAATAGGGGTGGCACTCCAAATGCTACGGCTACACTTCGCGTTGTCGCGAACTTTTCTTCGTGCGCTCTCTCTCGCACTCCCCTCGATTACTCGCTGAGCAATAGAGAGCGCACGAAGAAAAGTTCGCGATAACGCGAATTGTAGCCGTAGCTTATGGGGAGGAGACGGAAAAAAAAGATTTAGTGCGCATGATTGGTATTTTTGGAGGGAATCAGTCAAATTAAAGGTCTAGTGTTAGTTTTGGTGACTTTGAAATAATTTCGTCCCTTTTTATTTGGGTCAGTCAGCCTCTTTCTAGTAGTAAGGTGTCCAAAGGGTGATGAGTTTCGGGTCAGATGTCAAATAACATTAAAATGTCATGTAAAAATATTTAGTTCCACAAAAGAAGAAGCCCGAAAAGTCTGACCACCCACCAGTCTTACAGTTTGGCCAACGAAAGCTGTCCACGAATTATTATCTGTTAAATATTTTACTTCACTTCTTAGTAACATTATTACAAGTCTAATTATTATATAAATATGAAACACTGATGTAAGTATCGCATAATATGTCTTGAATAATAAATAGTATCGACTCCGTGTGAGCAGTGTATAGCAAGATCTTGATTTTTAAAATTGCCACCCAACATAGTTGGGAAAAGGCTAGACAGATGATGATAAATATTTATTGTATGATCATAAATATTTAGTCGAATAAATTTAAATATTTTTACAGAATCGCAACAATGTGCATTATGTTGCGAAGCTGTGGTTTTATTTTGATAAACTGATAATGTCCCGATGTCCTGCCTGTGTCTGTGTGCATAGTCTGTGGTGCACTACTCTATGGTCTGTGGTCTGTGTGTCATTTGAAGTGTCTGTGTGTGGTTAATGACGTGTAAATTGTAACTTTAGCTTTTTGTTTGTAATAAACAAAATCAGTCAAATTGAATCATTATTCGTATTCAGTTGTAGTAAATGAACGTACCCCACATTTGAAATTAATGTGCTTCTTGTGGTGATAAGGTGGAAAGTTTTCTTAGATAACGAAAGTTCCGGCTTGCATTGTGTAGCAATAATTTGACAAAATAACAAAGATGTGTGGTTCCGATAAGAAACTTGGAGAAATAAGAGCTCTTATACTGGTGGGAGGATATGGAACTCGTTTAAGACCTTTGACTCTAAGCAGACCGAAGCCTCTCGTCGAGTTTGCCAATAAACCTATTTTACTTCATCAAATTGAGGCTTTGGTTGAAGCAGGAGTCACACAGGTAAATGCTCATCATTCAATTGTATTCATATATGCTTATTATGTAGGTTAATAATAACCCCATGCTGAATAAAGTTACCATTCTGAAGACCATGACTGCACCAGCAGTTCTGAATCAAAACTGCAGCGGCACTGTCGCCTGCTTTTATTGTGAACCGCTATGTTTCTGCCGTCTGCGGACGCCTCCGAAATTGTACCTTAAGTAATTAACAGTTACAAATCTTTCTGAAGTTCTTTGATTTATGAATTTTCTTTGGAAGAACAAATTAACGCTACAATGGCTCTTTTATTATTTCTCGACCTGAGACTCATAAGGTCGGATTTGTATTGTAAGTATTGTAAATTCCATATCAGACCTAATGCGTCTCAGGTCGAGATTTATTACTAGGTTTTGAGCTTAGCATTTATTTTATGGTCTTTATGTTGCAGGTTATATTGGCAGTATCATATCGGGCAGATGACATGGAAAAAGAGTTGACAGAAGAGGTTTCAAAGCTTGGTGTATCTCTCACATTTTCTCATGAAAATGAACCTCTGGGCACAGCTGGACCCCTCGCGTTGGCACGTGAACTCCTTAGTGCTAGCCCAGAGCCTTTCTTTGTATTAAACTCCGATGTGATTTGTGACTTCCCATTCAAAGAACTTGCCAAATTCCACAGAAACCATGGAAAGGTATGAATTAATTGCTATGATAAATCTATAAATAAAAATTGAGAAATTATTATGAGTGAGAGAGAGTGGAGGATCTAGCTTATTAAAATTATTTATTGTAATATTTTGAAATGCAATAAATATGCAAACAAGGAAATTAGAGGTTCAGGCAATTACAAAAAAAAATCCTCATCCTTTCAATAAATCCAGCATTTTTAATGCCCAGACAGACTTTATATTTTTGCTTTTTATTCTTATTATGATTTTGCATATTTACCTATAGATTGATAAATAACATTGAAATAGCTTTAGTTTTACTATTCAATATGACATAGATAATATCAATATTGATAATACAGTAAATACTGTAGCATCACTTTATATGATAGTTATTGTCCGTCCTTGATAAAGTGAAGCAATCAGTACTTATCTATCTTGTTAGTCATACAGTACAATGTATGATATGCTTACTATGAATAACTGATGAGGGTTTACTTTTGAAATGCAAGAAATTGTATTATTTAGTCAAATTGTGCTGTTGCTGAATTCATCACGTTAAACTACTGTTACCACTAATTGTTTAAAGATAAATTTATTTTTAACACCTGTGTTTTCTGCAAATAAATGATTCTTATTCTTGACAACAGGAATAACTTTTGAAGCTACGGCATTGAGCGAGCAGACTATTACATAAACAGCTATATTTATTAATTACTTGATGATTAAGATTAAAACAGCTTTGAACAATGTCAAGTTGAAATCAACCTTCACTGCGTTCGCAATTTATTTGCCAAACATGTAAACAAACACGAGTTTTAGGAAAAACAACTGTAATGCTGACATCTAAGGTTGAGTTTGCGCTAGAACTTCATATTTTTTATGGATTTTTCAACGGCACTCGTCAGTCTAAAATCAACTTTATTTATACTTGCATAAAGTGTATTTTTGTTTAAGTGGAAATAAATTAAATAACATCAATATTTCTATATTGGAAACAAGGATTTAAATAGACCTTAAAATCTTTGTAAAGCCTGTGCGCGCGTAAAAGGAATATGGCTTTATTGCTTATTATTACTACTGATTTGATTTCCTGTTTTAGGAAGGGACTATTGTAGTGACGAAAGTAGAAGAACCTTCAAAGTATGGAGTGGTTCTTTATAAAGAGGATGGTCAGATCGAAAGTTTTATTGAAAAACCACAGGAGTTTATCTCAAATAAAATTAATGCTGGTAAGAATTTAAACAAATTCTACATTGCCTAAACAGGCAATTTGTTTTTTATTTTTCGATTTAACAGAAAATCGAAGAGTAGTGTAAGTTACAGGCAATTTGTTTTTTTTTTTCGATTTAACAGAAAATCGAAGAGTAGTGACTGAAATTTCTTTTTTTTTCTGCCTCAGGAATGTACATTTTAAATCCTTCGGTTTTAAGTAGAATAGAATTGCGACCGATGTCTATCGAAAAGGAAGTTTTTCCATTCATGGCAACTGATGGGCAGCTGTTTGCCATGGAACTCCAAGGTTTCTGGATGGATGTAGGACAACCCAAAGACTTTTTAACAGGTACTTAATCATTTCTTTTTCCATTTAGGTATTCATTGTTACCTTAAGTAGAAGGAAAAAATTGTAAAATAAATGTAAACGATAAACATTCTATTAAAACATAATTGACGCATTCTCTTAGTCTAGAAAAACCTTTACGTATACTGTCCCACTGTGCTGAGCAAAGGCCTCCCCCAAATCCTTCCAAACATCCTTTTCTGGGGCCACCTCGATCCAACCCTAGTGGTACGCGTCTAGATCGTCCCTTACTTAGTTTTAAGACAATTTAAAATAATTGGATGTATTGATTTCAGGAATGTGTTTATACCTAACCAGCCTACGACAGAAGAACTCAAAACAGTTGTATGACGGCGCTGGAGTGGTCGGTAACGTGCTGATTGACCCCACAGCTACTATCGGCAAAGGGTGCAGAATAGGACCCAACGTCACTATTGGACCAGAAGTCGTTATTGAAGATGGTAAGCACAAGCTTAGACAATTTTTCATTTGCAAACAAAAACCAAAACCGAGACTTATGCCCTTTTTCAGTTATACTGGGCGCAAAGCTCACTGTTGCATATTCAGCTCTCGGATCAGTGCCGATAGTTGATATTCCAACAATGCAATATTAAAGATAGGTATTAATAGGTGTCGCCTAATGTGACTGTGTTGCCGTGTTGCACCAGAAATACTAATTTATGTGCTATTTCTGAATTGGCGAGAATCACTTATACTATTTGCTCCGATTATTTTAGGACCGTTTTTTTGTGGGAAGTGTAGATTTTGTCTTAAAGTTTCTATTTAACATACTGTGGTATCTTGTAATGTAAATGAGTAAAATACTTATCAAGATTAAATATTATTTAGAGCTAATAAAAAGGGGAACCCTTTGACAACATGATTGCTAGACTTAGGCTTATTTCAACATCATCATTATTAATATAAACCAACTGATTAGTCATATAGTGTTGACGTGCATGATGCAGAACTAATGAACAATTAAATACCAACTACGTATAGGTACAGGTGTTCGGTTGCGTTTGCGCAAACGACTTACCTACCTTTCCTTTGTTTACCCTGTAAACTCACTTTTTACTTCGCAGACGGCATACCCACAATCGGTGGGCAATTTTCTTTGGAGTTACTTAAATGAAACAGTAGAGATCATATATATCAAATCTCATGTCCCATAAAGAGGAGGTAGGTTATACAAAAAAAAAATCTTACCATTGTAGGACCTACAAAAAGTATGCCGTGTGCAAGAGCGCTGAATGAAAACAAATAGGCATAAATTCGCTCTATACGGTCTCGTTAGAGCGTATATCCAACGTGATTTCAATAGACATGCGTGAGATACAGCAAAAGAATCTTAATAGAATCCGAACTAGACAAACCGATCGATTTCACAAAACCATGGCAAGAATAGATGGCTTAAAGAATAATTTCTTTATAAATAATTTTGAAGATTATTAGTTTAATTTAACTTAAAATCTTAATAAAAAAAAAAACGTAAGGAAGTACTTATTTGTTTATGTTTGGATAGCTGTGTTGACAGTTGTACTTCTTAAAACCTAATAATATCAATAGAGACGGATCAAAACTGGAAGCCAGAGCCTCTATTCTGAAACCGATTTCAAAAAACGGATTTTCAAAACGATTTTAAAATCTGAAATCGGATATTGCGTAAAAATACATTAACGCTCATGTCTAGATTTTAATCATAAAGATATGGTGCGAATGTTTATATTTTATGACCTTGAGTGATAGACATAGTTATGTACGAGAGTAATTAAACTGTGTAAGTGTACCTACTCTCATGTAGATAAATGTTAACCACGTGAACGCATGCCATTGGATAACTGAATGGGCGGGGCATACTCAGCTGTTTAATAAAGAAAATACCTACATTTATATAATTATTATGATGAAGAGGAAGTCCGAAATTGCGAAAGAATTTTGTAAACAGTTAATTGAAAGCGATTGTAAAGAGCATATCTTAAAATTTGCAAAATGCTACGGGTTCTGCAAAGTTGAGTGATACCTACCTATTGTAATATTTACGGAAGACTTTTTGTAATGAGCACTGAAGCCTGAACGGTTATTTTCTAGTTGTCGTGTCGTAGGTTAAGTAAGAAGCAATTTCGCTACTGGGAAAAACACTCGTTGAACGTCATTCACTTGATTGGACTGATGATGTAATTTTATTTCAAGGTAACTTTTTCTCGCGGCTTCGCCCGCGTGGAGGTCAGAAATGATCCCACGGGAACGTAGTACCGGGATAAAAACTATCCTTTATCCTAACCTAGGTCATGGTAGGTCTCTAGCGCTAGTGATGGCGCTAAACGCGTGGTCGAATTCTGGGCCGAGTCTATTTAAATTGCCATCGACACGATAAGAAGAAGCTAAACTGGAAAGGAAAAAGTTAATACACTCACATTAGGCGACACCTAAATTAAAGGCTATCCGGTATTACCGGGATAAAAACTATCCTATATGCTAACACAGGTCATGGTCTATCCGTGTACCCAATTTCATCCCAATCTGTACAGCCGTTTAGACATGAAAAGGTCAAAATAAGCCGCCATAATAGTTATTTATGCAACTGTTATATAATAAGGGGTAATAGTATCACATGAGTGTTTTAACACCTAATTATTTACAGTTGCATACAAGATTTCATCTACAACCATGATATGAATCTTCTATAAAAGTTTCTTTGCAATACCAATATCGAACAAAAATGGCGCGGTACGACGTGAATTCGAATTTTTCGAATTCAAATTACGGTGCTTTGTTAGTGAAACGGTCGTGAATGATAGTGTTCTTTTTTTGAAATGAGGTGCATTATGAAATTCAGTACAACATTATGACACCCGTTTGGATGATATTATGGTTACTATGACACTGGATGTTTTAATGTTGGCAATAAGCTAACTGTTTCAGAAACTTTTATAGAGGATTTATAGCATGGGTGTAGATAAAAGTCATTATGGCACTCGAACTGTTTTTCAATCCCTTTTAGGCGCATGCATCAAACGCAGCACCATCCTCCGTGGCGCTTGCGTCCGTCAGCACGCTTGGCTCGACGGTTGCATCGTCGGCTGGCGCTCCGTCGTAGGCCGCTGGGTCCGTATGGAGAACTGCACAGTACTCGGCGAAGATGTCATCGTCAAAGATGAACTTTACGTGAACGGAGGGCAAGTGCTACCCCACAAGTCCATCGCATTATCCGTGCCAGAACCACAGATTATTATGTAAAAGACTGAGTGGGGATGGTCGCAGTTGGAACTAGTTTTTTAAAAGATTATTGTAATTATTGTGTTGTGTAAGTGTTTGCCTTTGTCAGCCTTCGTTTGCACGGACGATTTTTTAATGCACGATTTTCATCGTGCACTGGATTTTCGATTCTCGTTACTGAGCCGAGCGTTGAAAATACAACAGCGCAGATGCCCAGTGCGTCAAAAAAGCGCACTGTTGGATATTCAACTCTCGGGACTAACCAGTGCGCTGAAATACTAGTACGTGATTTAAAAAATGCGCCAGTGCATACGAGGGCTTAATGAAGAGTTGATTCTGATGACTTGACTCTGCATTTTGTCGGTTACGACATTCCTGCTTTATCACCTACTCTGAATCCACGGCCGTGTATTGGATCACGTAAGTAAGTCGATGTGGCTATGACGACCTCAGTTTCAAATGTGCGTCAATAGATTTAGGTATTCAGTTGCCAAGATATAAACTATTTGTTTTTCCTCGTTTCCCTCTATAATCTTTTAATCAAATACCTAACTCATAGTTACAAAAATATTGGTGACTTAAGCTTCGTATGAATAACGTTCTTATCCATCTATTTTACAAAAGATGAAAAGGATATAAACACATCCGTATGATACATGATTAAACTAATTGGTTAATTTTGTATAACATAATATTAATTTCATTTTCTTATATCTTAATCTAATTAATATTACAATTATTTTGTTAGTACCTACATGCCTACTTAGATGTAATTTTGTTATATGAATTTATATTTATTTCGTTTCATAGGTTTATGCATTTTGTAATTGATCAAAATGTTGTTATTTATTATCTTCCAGAAATTTATTAAATATTCATATATTTTTTATAAGTAATTTGCAAGACAAAAATTTATTTGAAAATAAAATTTTCATTTTTCATTGTTTTTCATAGGAACATTCCATTTAAGTGTGTCACGCGCACACTTTGTATACGTTGGTAAAGTACCTACACATACGTGGTATATACTTTTTTTTTTTCATGCGCGTAAATCTTATGCCTTTGGTACCTACTGTATTTTATGGATGTACATTCAAGGAATGAAAATGTTAAGCACCTTTTACTTGCATTTTGTGATGAACTAGGTGTTGCCAACACGTGACGTGGGTTAATAACATGCGCCAGCTATGTCGGAAAGGAATGTGTTTGAAAATTGCTAAACCTTTTCACTTACTATGGTGCTTGTATAGGGTGTACCTTGTGTGTGTGTGCACGAGCTGATAAAGCGCAAGTCACTTCATAATGATATCAACACACAGGCTAACGCGTTTACGTTCTACAGCCCTATGGGTACATACTTGCACCTCATCATTCTGATGTTCTTGTACCCGCAGCCTAAGTTAATCTAAAAAAAAACGATCACGGAAATAATTGCTAGATTAATTTATAATTTTATACCTATGAAAAAGCTGTACAGTTTAACATCAGCAAGATGTTATTTTAAATAGACTAGGTACCTACATGACATACAGCGTACAATGTGGTAATGTACTGCCATTTTTACACCAAAACCTTTAGGATAAGATTTGTTGTCTGTGTAATGTAAAATATTTTGTGAATTTAAATGATACTACTTTATTATTATCTAGATATAAAAATAAGGCAACACAATATAAAAGTAATTGAATACTTTGAAGTTGTTTAATTTCCTTGACCTATTCCTTTTTACCCGACTACGGTGAAGCAAAAACGAGGGTTATGATTTTGACCGGATCTATGTTGTATGTTCGTCTGTTCCCTCGTGTCTTCTAAACTAGTCATCACAATTTGAAAAATGAGGTATAGTTTAAAACGTCTTCATCGTCTGCTGGTTAAAAGATATGTGACGTCACATTAAATTGAGAGGCGCACACTAAATTCTAAAAACAAAATAGTTATGAAAACTATTTTATAGTTCGCATCGCATTGTTGCGGGCTAATGCCGTTGTTATGAAACTATTTTTCTATATTCATCACATCAGAGACCAGAAATGTAAATCATCACACTCATCCGGCAGAAGCGCTTCCCATTTCTAGCCATAACATCTTTCACACAGTCCATCCATCGTTTCTTTGGCCTTTCCCTACTAGCCATCTACATTCATACCCAAAAGTTTCCACACGACATTATCTCATTCTTTGTTCTTTCGCATCTCGGTCATACCATGATAACCGATTTCCGAAAACTCGTATAATCGACTAAATTGCATTACAATTGCCATTGCGAAAAATCTTTTTTGATACTAAAATTGACAGCACACAATTTTTTGACAGTTCGTTGACATAAATATTTGACAGTTTACTAACATTTTGCGCCAAAACGTAATATTTCGGTGCCCGAATATTTCAATGAATTTTTTGTAAAATAATTCGAAAATGTCTAAGCGTAACAGTGTAGGTGCATCTAACACCTTATTTAATTATTTCTCTAAAACTCCTCCTGCCAATAAGAAGGTAAAATCGGAACTAGAGGTCGATCAAAGCCCGAAAGTGAATTCGCCAGTTCAAAACGGCGCTAAGGAATCTAAAGTTGAAAGTAAGTTAATTTAATGAGTGTAGCTTGATTAAACATGATATTGTTAAACAGCCCAAACCATTGTCAATAATATACTTACACTTGTGTTCATTCAGACTGTCTCACTTAGTTATTTCAGATAATGTTTATTTGTAAAACATTAGTGACCAAAAATACAAGTGTAAATGGAAGCAGAAATAAATAACTTAACTTTTAAGACCTAAGTAAACTGTAGGTAGTCAATAGTTTACCACTACCATTGATAGTAGGTTGTAAAAACTACCTTTTCTTTATAGGTTATTTATGTTTCGAAATCACTCGCAATAATAGCAACCTTACTATATGCATATCAATAACTTTCGCAGCACTAAAATGGATATCTAAATATTTTTCTACACGTTTTCACATAGTTAAAATTAACCTGGTAACAACTTTTATTTATCTTCAGAAAAAAAGCGAGAGAGACAAGCAACCCCATCTCCTGAAGTGAAAGAGAACAGTGGCAGCGAGGATGAGGTCCCCATTGCTTCTAAACGCAGGAAGAGGATTAGACTCAACCCTGTTGACTCTGATGACTCTGATGTGGAGAACAAAGGTGGGTAACAAACTTGTACACTATCTAAAGTTTCATACAGATTTATGAATGAAAACTGGTTAACTTCGTATCACTGGCAATACAGTATTTCAAATTTATTGGCCTAAAACTTCTTCAATTTGACGTATCAGTAGTGGCAGTGCAGGATAAGTAAAGTACAGTAGTACAGGTATCTTCTGGGCTTGCTTGTTCCATCATAGACCTCATCTATCACTTTCCATCAGGCAAGATCCAGGACAAGAGCAGTCCCATAACAAAAAAAAAAAAAAAATTGTTTCCAATAAACAAAACAACTACACCAAACATAAACAACAAACAAATTAATAATGATTAAAGAGTAGATAGAGAATGCAGCAGTAATGAACTGAAAAATATCTGAGAAGCATAGTTTTCAGTTCATATTTGCTATTAGATAAAGAATTCAAGAATTTTTTGTTCAAGAAACTTAAACATTGTTTTTATCATACACAAATTATCTACTTATAATAATAGAACACGAAAATACTTCAATTTTTTTGTTTTTGAAGCTGTAGTTATAATTAATGAAAGTAATTTTTCAGTAGATAACAAAATGGATACATCTGACATTGAGAAGCCGTCTTTGGAGAAGAAATTGCAGGATAGTTTCAAGTTTGAGTCTCCTAAGGCCAGGAAACCCAGTAAACCAGTAAACAAACCATCATCTAGCAATGGGTATGTAATTGACTGCTTTATTTATTGAAGAAGACAAATGTCAGGATTGTAGTGCCCTTATGTAGCATAATCAGCCTTTAATGTTCCTACTGCTGGGCACAGCCCTCCTCTCTGTGAGACGGAGTGGGCTGTAGTCCACCATGTAGATGCAGTAGGGGTTGGTACACTTGTATGCTTATAATAAACTGGGAATCTCTGATCCGCAGTGTGCTATCATGGTGAACAGACTTGAGGAAATATCAGGTTGATAAAATTTCTATTATGGTATAGTGACTGTAATATTCATAAGACCTGTAATTGAAAGACTTCCCTCCAATGCCATGTTTTTCTAAAAGACCAGGGTAATTTCTATTTGTTTGCCATGTTTTAATGCAAATAACATTGTTCTGTTTGATATAATATTTTTATTGTCATTACAGGGTTACAATATAATTTATTATTCAGTTTAATTAATCTAAATCAGCTCATTGGTCAGTTTATCTTTTACACAAAGACCTCCTCTATTGTGTTCTACCAGACCAGTCAAATTAACTCTTAAAAAAATATCTAAATTCCTTTTAGACCTGCACCATCACCACCAAAACCAGCTGAAGAGAAGTCTATTGCAGCTGATGAAGGAAACTGGGTGCACTGCAAACTGGACTGGTTGAAGCCTGACAAGATCAGAGATGCCAAGAAAAGGAGGCCCGACCATCCCGAATATGACCCTTCTACTTTATTTGTGCCATCCGATTTTCATAAGAATCAGACACCAGTAAGTACGATTTTAAGCTCTGAAGTGAAACCCGCGCGCGATTCGGAACAAAATTCGCTCGCGCCGATTATGGCAGTAACTTGTTTGGAGTTGTTCAAACTGGGCCCGAAACGTCGAGTGACTACTTCGGTAACCCAAGCAACAAGGCGTTGCTGGCCTTCTTGGAGGAGCTGGGGTGCATCGAATAAGCGATTTCCTACCCGTACGCGTGGAGTTGCGGATATCAGCCCGTATTACCTACTACCTAACGTCGAGTGACTTCCAAATCATTAACCCTTCGTATCGGAACGTGGATTCAGACGAGAGACAATGGCTTTTTTAATTGTTTCTGTAATTAAGGAAGCTTAAAACAATCGACTCGAGCAGTCACGTCACCCGTCTCTCGCTCTCTGGCCTCTAGTTATATATTATAGTTTCTTGTGAAAAAGAATTAAGTAAGGTTGATGTACTGTTTAGAACAGACAGAAAAGATATTAAAATATTTGTTATTCTGCCAGGCACATCGTCAATGGTGGGACATGAAATCATCACACTATGACTGTGTGCTGTTCTTCAAAGTGGGCAAGTTCTATGAGCTGTACCATATGGATGCAGCTGTGGGGGTTAACGAACTTGGATTCTCTTATATGAAGGTAAAATTCGATAATCTATCTAAAGGCAGATCCTTGTTTCCAATTGATGTTATTACCAGTTAAATATCTACTTTATGCAAGTGTAAATTAAGTTCAACTCAGAATGTCTTATACTATTGAAAAAGTCATAAAAATAATGATGTTGATAATTGGACGATCAAAGAACACATTAATGACATTATCCTAACATGTTCAGGGCGAATTCGCACATTCTGGATTCCCTGAGAGCGCGTACGGCAGAATGGCGTCCACACTTGTATCAAAAGGATACAAGGTCGCAAGAGTAGAACAAACTGAAACACCCGATATGATGCAGGAGAGGTGTAAAAAGAGTAAGTTAGAAAGTTAAAAAATTCTCTCACTAGACTCGCGACAATCTAAGAAGTCCCTTTTGACAGCTATGAAAAAGCTTCGTGTAGCGAGGAAAAAAATATTTGGTTTCTTATAAACTGATTCTCGAGACATATCGATTGAACATGCTTAGAGAGTTTGTAATCGACGACTTATCTACATTGCTTCTCAAGGCATATCGTTTTATTACATGTACGAGAACGAAACGTCAAAACGGACTTCTTAGATTGTCGCAAGTATAACAGACAACGCACAACCTAAACCGTTAGATCTAGAAGCATTTAATTTTGCACAAGAGTTCCTTAAATAACGAAGGTGAGCACTGAGGAAGGATATATAGGGGTTAAATAGGGGATGAAAAGCTGATGGAAAATCGTCAGTTTTGAAATCCAACCGGGTGCACAACTGTGAGCAGTGGTCGCCCAGTGGTAACGGCCGCGACTTACCGAGTTGTAGGTCGTAGGCGCTTTACTTTATGTAAATAATTTCATCACCACTGCTCTCAAAATGGTGAAGAAAAACATCGTGAGGAAACCGTCATGTTCTAGAACCAAAAATTCGAAGATGTGACATCTACCAACCTGCACTAGGCCTGCGAGGTAGATTTACAGCCCACTGCCTGTCACAGCGAGGAGGCCGGAGTCCCAGCTGTGGGGGATCAGTATAGATTGATTATGCACGGCTTATTCCTTGATAATAACTACAGTCTTAACATTTCAGCTGGCCTGAACAGCAAGTTTGACAAAGTAGTCCGTCGTGAGATATGTCAAGTGTCGATGAGGGGTGCCCAAGTGTGTGGTCTGCAGGACAGCGGCCCAGCAGACCCCTCTGCCGCCTACATGATGGCCATCGCTGAAGAGGTACTTTCCTGCAAAAAAATAAACAAACATCAAAAAAAAAAAAAACACTTTTTTTTTTCACCTATTTTTATAAAATACGTAATATTGAAGGTAACTCAAAACTATGCAAGCAAAGTTAAATAAAATTGATATGGGACCACCTCTGAAGGATGACCTACCAAACAAAAAATAATCATCAAAATCGATTCATAATTGGCGGAGTAATCGCGTAACATACGAACAAAAAAAAACATACAGACGAATTGAAAACCTCCTCCTTTTTGAAGAAGTCGGTTAAAAAGTACAGTCTTCTCACAACGTTTTCTTATAGCTATGGATGAGGTACTTGCTCTTGCTGATCCATCTCAGAAATCCACCCTGTATATTCAATATCTGCTTCATTAAACAAGTTCTGACCACTGAATGCGACTGTATTTGTCTACTTTGTTCACCCTTACATCAATATTATACCTGTAACGTACGTAATTTGATTTCCACAGGAGAGCAACGGTAGCAGCACTTACGGCATATGCTTTGTGGACACCTCAATAGGTCTGTTCCACATTGGTCAGTTTCAAGACGACAAGCATTCCTCCAGGCTGCTAACGACGCTAGCGCATTATCCACCAGCTTTGGTAATTATTATCCCACTTTAAGTTACTTAAAAAAAAACATTTGCAATAAGTAGTTCCTAACATAACGCTAAGCGTATGGGAATAAGCTATAAGGTTTAAATTAATAATTTCTCAGATTTTTTTTCATATTTCTTGACCCATATTTTAGAACAATGCTCAAAGCATATAAATCTTTATTTATATCGATCCTAAAGTTTTCAATCGAGTGTTCGAGTGCTCACGTATGAGCCTGTGAAAAAGAAAACCTTTTGTGAAGTCGTTAATTTCGAGTTATACCTGAGTTTAACTTTCCCCCCCTACTTTGCATTCTAGATAATTTACGACCGTAAAACAACGGCCCGTACTTCCAAGCTGCTCAGTACACATTGCTACAACGCGCGCAGAGAGGCTCAGAACATATGGTCTCCTGAGAAGACGCTCAAAACTCTAGCAGAGAAGTACTACAGGACTAATGCCGATGGAGAGTGGCCTGAGGGGATCAAACCGTTCTTACATGAAGGTTTGTGTCGTTGTTTAACAATAAATTTATATTAAGGTTTATGGGTCAGTTCACACCGAGACGCAACGCGACGCGCACTTTTTTAAGATCCGATATAATATCGAATTTATTTACTAGACAATAAGGGGGCCATCAGACAGTCTGCATTTTAACTGTTTCAACTGCACTCCAACTGCAAATTTGCAGTTTGCGTGCAGTTATCAGTATATTACGAGTATTGCAGTCGTACTAAACTGCATTCAAACTCAGTCCGTCTGATGGTGTCTAAGGTATGTACACGCGCTGCGCAGTACTGCGCATCTCGGCGTACTTCGACACGCGTTCACACCCGCACTAAAATGATACCTTTTCGTGAAGAAAATAAGTTCGATATTTGTTAAAAAGGGCACGCAGCGTTGCGTAGCGTCACGTTCCGGTCTGTACTGACCCTAATATTAGATTATTCATCAAGGGGATAAAGCTGTGTCTTATGTCACGGGTGCTATATTAGAAGCTTGACTGGACAGGGAGTTAACACTACGTATAGAATCCTGAGTGCAGGGTGAGATTCAAACTCGCCCAAAATCAAGACACGTTTATCCCCGAGGAGAATACTTTTTACACCTTCTGCGAGATAATAAAAAGCAATTTGACTTTCAAATAAGATTAATAAGGTAAAATTTTTGACGTCTTAGGGCGAATTTCACCAAACTTTTATACCGAGTATAAGTCTTTTCCTGCGAATAAATTTTGAATTTTTGACAGTTTTTCCATACAAAAACTGTCAGACGACAATTTTATTCCACAGATAAAAGATATCTGACTTTGATAAAATCAGCCCTAAATCGAGCAGGTGGTAAGAAAAAGTTATTAAATTCCCCATTTGTCTATTTTCTCTGGAGAATTCGAGTGTCAAAAATAAAGATAACATCAGATTTAAAAAAAATAAGGGTTTTCTTTATTGGTACGCTTCTACGCTTCGATCAACAATAGCACTAGATTAAGGGTTAGGAACAAAAACACATCGCTCAAGTGGCCGCGATTGCTTAAAACTTGACTAAACCTTAACTCTAAAACATAAAGTTTATTATAGTTTGCAATATATTTACTACTTCGATGGAATTAAAAAAAAAAAATTAAAATAAGAAAAGAAATATTTATGGAAATATAAATCATAATTTCTAAACATTATGGTTGAAAAAACTATGTTGCAAAATAAGACCACAACATTATTTGTGGCCTTGTTTTTCCGGCCGTTTTCATGCGCTCATCGGAAATCTAGTGCTATTGTTGATCCGAAGTTGGTACGCGAAATAACAGCCGTAATTTTTGTTGACTCCAGCAGTTTAATTTTAACTAGTTGGTTTACTGTAAGCACCGTTTTTATTACTTGTGTAGATGTAATGGATCATAAACAAAGATTTTATCTTCCAGGCGATGCTCTCGGCCTTACTCCAGCGGCTAACTGCTACTTAGCAATAAAAGCCTTAGGTGGTGTAGTATCCTGCCTAACAGACTGTCTCCTAGACATACAAGTACTAGGAATGAACCAATTCACCTGCTACGCACCCCCTGACGTGCTAAACAAGACCTTACCGCCAGAGGTTAAGGTTGAAAATCGATGGGAAGGCGGCAGCACCATGGTTTTAGACGCAATCACGTTGAGGAACCTGAGGATTGTGCAAGATGAAGGGTGCTTGTATGAAAGGTTGAACTTCTGTTCAACTCATATGGGGAAAAGGTTAGTATAATAATTCAAATAATTTTTACAAAAGTAGTTTTCTTTCAGCTTAAGTATCCATACTAATATTATAAATATATTCGAAAGTAACTGTCTGTCTGTCTGTATGTTACCTTTTCACGCCTGAACGGATTTCGATAAAATTTGGCAAGGAGATAGATGGCATCCCGGGGAAGAAAATCGGCTTCTTTTTATCGACATACCACGCGTCCGAATCACGAATATATAAATCAAACAGAGTTATAAAAAAGAACCTAGATGTAGAAAGAATCTTTAAAAAAAAAAACTGGAAAGCTATCCAGTCTTTTTTTGGTCAACTGAAAGATTTATTATTTAAAAAACTAACTACTAAATTATCAAATGCAACGTTACCTATTTCAACCCAGAATAAACTCCTAAACTGTCACAGTCGCTTGAAGGTGTATTATCTTAGGCTCAGATCTATACTAGAATGAACTTTACTTTACTCAAGCTAAGTATAGTAGCGTCTCATACGAAAATAAACCTTATGCATGTCAATTGAATGTTGTAAAACACGCTTGATCATAGTCGCTTATAGTAATTACACATTCATGTCATACAAATACAGGGTGTTAGGGTGAACACCGTTATCCTTGCAACCAGTGGTTTGGTTTCATTTATAGAACGTAAAATCAATGGAAAATTACAACTTTTTTTTTCTTTTTTTTTTAATCTACATTTTACCACAAGAGACGCAAGTTCGTTGCCCTATGCGCTAGGGCAACGAACTTGCGTCTCAACACGGGCGGGGGGTGCGGGATGTGACCTGACCGACCGCGAGCGCGACCTCTCCCTCAGTCAGTCAGCTGTTTCGCTAGAGAGCACGGTGTCGGATAGAAACTTTTAAAAATCTTTTAATGAAAATAACGTTTTTTTTTGTTGTGTTCGGTCATGTATTTTTATATTTAAGTCAACTCATGGTTTGAATGACAAGAGTGTTTACCCTTACATCCTGTATGGTTAATTTTCATATGAAATGCTACTTTATGTAGACTTAACTAGTTTAGTTTTGGGATTCGGGGGTAAGCACTAAAAATCTTAACCAACATTAATAATTTTTTATATTTTTAGGTTACTATACCAATGGGTTTGCGCACCAAGTTGCAATCTTACAGTAATAAAGGAGCGACAAGAAGCTGTGAAGGCATTGTTTGACAACCAAGAGTTGTGCCAAGATGCGAAGAGCATTTTAACCACATTACCAGATCTGGAAAGGCTATTGGCTAAGTAAGTATTCTTTGTTTGTTAGTTTGCTTACATGAACACACGCACACACGGTGAGAAGAGAGTCAAAATGGCGGGTGTACCTTAACTAATCGAATCATACCTAAATTTTGATACAAACCGTTCTAAAGAAGGTACCATTTTTTTAAACCTAGGAACTTAATATCGATTAATTAAGGTACACCCGCCATTTTGTTTCTCACAGTTATAAAAGTATCCTAACTAATACTAATAAATATAAACGCGAGAGTTTGTAAGTATGGATGGATGCATGGATGTTTGTTACTCTTTCACGTAAAAACTACTGAATGGATTTGGATGAAATTTGGCAAACAGATAGTTTATAACCTGGATTAACACATAGGATACTTTTTATCCCGATATTCCCACGGGATCGAGACTTACGCGGGTGAAACCGCGAGGCGCAGCTAGTATGTTATAAATGAGGGACTGCGACGGCGAATATTTTGCTCTCTCTTTCACTCACGGGCCTTATGGTCACGCGCAGTAGAGTGCATTGCTTTTATCGAAAACTAATCGATATAAAAAGCTGCTTTCCCGAAAAACAGCGGCCCATCGGCGGTTTTTGCAACTATGATGTTTTGCCCCTATCAAACTATTGATTTTATTTTCAGAGTACATGCTTTAGGAAACTTCAAGCGTTCTAAACAGCACCCCGACTCGCGCGCCATATTTTATGAAGAGAAGACGTACTCTAAGCGAAAAGTTTTAGACTTTATATCAGTATTAAACGGATTCACCGCTGCGTTGAAACTGGTTGATATGTTCTCTAATACTGATGCTAAACTGCTGCAGAGGATCATGCAGTTCCATCCTGATGGAAAGTATCCGGATTATAGGGATACGTTGAAGTTTTTCAAGGTATGTGCTATATTAAAAACGTGCAATATTGAAGAATATGCGCAAAATTCTATTTCTGTAAAAGTCAAAGGAATTAAGCGAGATTTACAGATGGCATGTTTTTTTAAACTTTATTTTGATCAGTATGTATGTATGTTCATGTTTGTGTTCCCTCATAACTTCTAAAATTCTCATCATAATTTGACAAATGAGGTATCGTTGGAAGCGTCTTGATCGTCCGCTGGTTATAGGCTATGAGACCTCACATTAAATTGAAATATGGCGCCCTCTAGAGGACAAAAAGTAATACGTACATTTTTTTTTTAATGATGCCATATTTTGTATCAAATGAAAGGGCTTTATTAGCACATTTCAAAAATAATATATATTTAATAGCCATAAAATAATATATAATTTAAATAAAAATATAAGTTATAAAACTAAAACCCAACTACGACACAAAAGTCAACTAAAAAAATGTAAAGAATACATCACAGACAGACAAATTAAAAATCCGAAGTCTCACGTAATCTGTTCGATTTATGCCCTAACACGTGTGACTCCGGATTTTCAATTTGTCTGTCTGTCATGTCTTGTTTACATCTTTTTAGTTGACTTTTATTTGTTCCAGTATGTTTCATGACACGACATTATGTTCTAGGAAGCCTTCAACCAAAAGGAGGCTGAAAAAGAAGGTCGTATTCTTCCCGGCGAGGGAGTAGACCAAGAGTATGACAATACGCTGCAGCTTATAAAGGAGATTGAGGGAGAATTGAAGGAGTATCTCAGTGGACAAGAAAAGTATTTTAAATGTCGGGTAAGTCAAATGTTTAACTATTAAGCCTTATTTATTGGTTAAAGGAAAATAATTTACCATCATTTACACAGTGCGATTTAATTGCTTTAGACATACCGTAATTTGGAGCAACAAAGTTGCGTTTGTGGTTTTAATTTGCAAACAACAAAGTTGCTTTTGTAGATGACGTAAATACAAAACGGTCACGGTCAGGTGCGTAGTACTCGCAACCGGCGTGCGTGTATGACCAGAGGCCCTAGTGTGAATTTCATTTAACCATCTCGACTTTACGCATAGACCGCGTTCGGCGCTCCGATTGGCCAATCGGAGCGCCGAACGCGGCGGATGCGTAAAGTATGAACGTAAACGAGGCAAAAAGAGTATAGTATCAGCATCAGTATCGTAGCAGGTAGCGTTCTGTATTTTCTGCCTACCCCCATGGGAAGAAGCCGTGACTTTTATGTATTGTAAACCGTTATGCCCCTTTTCACCGACATCCCCTAAGTTTAGGGATCCCCTAAACATGGTTAGAGGATGTTAGAAGGTGAGTTTCTGTGTGTGTGAACGTTAACGTTTAACTGACCCCTTACTACTGGTAAGCCACCTTTTTTTTTTTTTGAGGTTGGGAAATTTTCCAATGGCTTCTCCCGCTCTGGGCGGAGCGGAAGGGCGTGTCAGAGTTTTATTGACTAAAACCCACCCGTGTTCCTTCAGTTGCCTGTTGCTAAGGTCCCGGTATCGCTTGCCCCCTAACCATGCTTAGGGGATTCCTTAAATTTAAGGGGCCTACAACAACTTAGACACTTATTCAACGCGTGTTTAATGTCAGCTTTATGTCAAACTCCGTACAGAAATGTCATGTTTAAAAATTGTTTAGGCTAAACTGCTGATAAACACGGTTTTATGGTAATAAGGAAGGTGTGTCGGTGAAGACGGGCATTAAACTATCAAATAAAACTATTCCAGTTATCATACGTGGGCACCGATAAGAAGAGGTATCAGATCGAAGTGCCGCAGGGTGCTGCGTCCAAGGCTGGCTCAGACTACAACCTGGAAGGAGCAAGGAAGGGATACAAGAGATTCTCTACGAGCGAGACGAAAGTAAGTACAGTATCTAGGATTTTTAGGGTTCCGTATCCAAAGGGTAAAACGGGACCCTATTACTAAGGCTTCGCTGTCTGTCTGTCTGTTCAGGCTGTATCTCATGAACCGCGTGATAGCTAGACAGTTGAAATTTTCAGATGATGTATATCTGTTGCCGCTATAACAAAAAATACTAAAAAACAGAATAAAATAAATATTTAAGGGGGAGTAGTTTGACAGCAAAAAATCATATTTCACCCGCGCAACCCTTACCTACCCCTCTCATTAAACACGACGAAAACAAAACACAATGCCTTCCCGCCAGCAGAAACTTTTCGTCTGGCGTTTATAGAATTCGAATTTCAATCTTCTGTAGTTTATTTTGCTTATACGATACGCTAAGCTTGAATTCAGAACTATAGATCATGTTCATGTTTTGGAACTAGAAACTCAATGTTGACGTGAAAAAGTTCAAATTTAAATGTTACCAAATTTTATTTAGGACCTTGTACAATTTGTACCTAATGACGTCTTTGTGGAAAACTGTGTTACCAAGTAATAAATATAATGCTATATCGTGGATTTCTCTCTTTGGAGGATCGTGCAAAGTGATACCCAAGTAAAAAATAATATTCGTATAATGAATTTTGCACTGTATTGTGCAACGAATATGGCATGTGTCATGAAAACCTTTCCTGCGCCAAACGCGAACAATCCCCTTCGAAAACATTTGAAACATGTGAAAAAGAGGCCGAGTTCTGTACAAAAGAAATAAATGTAGGATTGTCGGCTTCACCACTAAAAGAATTGACATCTATTCATCTATGTAAATGGGTGCCAAAGTACCAAAGGGACTAATTATAACAAAGGTACGCGCTCAGTACCGGCGCTGTGTTTTGGACGCTCGACAAACGCAACAAGATTTCCACATTTTGTTGTAGCTTTTGAACCGTGTTTTCTTTTAAGTTTATTACTAATGCGGAGAAAATGACAAGGAAAAATAGTGAAATAGGAACTCGCGTCCAAGCGTCAAGGGCACGGTTAGGCTTCATTTACGGAGACGCGAGGAGTCGCGCGTGGCCTTGGGCGGCGCGGCTCGCACTGAATTCAAACATATGGCGTTGTATGAGTGCGTTTACGGAGACGCGATTTTACACGTGTTTCTTTGAAATGGAGCGTTTTTTGCGGCGGAGCCCGCGAATGGCATAGCCGCGTCACACGCGGCGTTTCATCACGGCGGCGCACGTAGCAGCAATGCCCGCGGCATACCTTCTCCCAGTCTTATTTGTAAATCGCACAACGGAGATGCAAGTTGAGAGTGGCAAGTTGCGACATGTGCAGGCCTAACGGCGCCCGGCATGGGCGCTCGCTTAGACTGCAGCGCTTGATATAATTCGTTACATAGGAATTCATACAATTTTATTGAGCGCCCGAAACGCAGCGTGCAAAATGCGCGTCTCGGGCGCTTGTTATAACTAGTCCCTTAGTAGAAAGTTTAGTATGGTCCCTCTTTGTAACTGTTGAAATTGTAGCTTTGAAAACATGCCAAGTTGCATTATAACTTTAGGCCTCATTTACGGAGACGCGGGGCGTGGCGCGTCGCGTGTAGTGTGGCGTCACGCGGCGCGTCTGACGTTTTTTCTGTTTACAGTGCGCCGGCGCGTGAAGCGGCAGTTATCATCCCACGCGTTAACATAAACATATGGCAATATACGTCTTGATTGCCGCGGTTTTTTTTGGGGTTATAATATATATTTTTGAAATGTGCTAATTAAAACCTTTCATTTGATACCCAACATGGTATGATTAAAAAATATTTTTTGTTGTTCATGATATGTCACCTAGAGGGCGCCATTTTCAATTTAATGTGTCTTCATATAGCCTATGACCAGCAGACGATCAAGAAGCTTCCAATGATACCTCATTTGTCAAATTGTGATGAGTCTTTTAGAAGATAATATGTGGGAACAGACATAGATAAATACATAGAAACCGGTCAAAATTATAACCCTCCTTTTTGCTTTGCCGTAGTCAGATAAAAACTAAAACCTAACTACGACAAAAAAGTCAACTAAAGAGATATAAACATGACATCACGGACAGACAAATTTAAAATCCGGAGTCATACGGAATCTGTTCGAGTTCGTTCGTTATACCAATAACCGAAGAATAAAGGTATTATTCTAAACAAGTTTTATTTAGGGGCGGTCAGTCGCTCCAATTGTTCGTCTAAGGGTCACCTTACAAGAAGTTTGTCAAAAAAAGTGGAAGTAAACGAATTTGGATCCTGAGTATATCGCAATAAGATTTAATCTCCAGTGCGAACTTTCAAATGAACGTGGAATGGGCTCGTTGGCTATGTTGTAAATTTTCTCCGCAAGAAAATTCACCGCAATACAGAGCAATGGCGCTAGTTTTACCTACTTCTTTCTATACTCCGTGCTACTATACCAGTCAAAAATCTGTCAAATAAAATGTATGTCATCTTGAGTTTTCAAATATCAACATTGAATTTTATATGTTTATTTAGACTCGGTATCTATTTATTTATCAATCAATAACACTTGTAATATTCGTTTTGGAAGTGGTTTTAGTGTTTTTTTCATGTTTTCCATGTCTCCGTTTCTTTTGTGGAATGTGATAAATTACGAAAATATTATTTACGAAAATAAATAATATCTCAGCGCAGCTAAAAATTTGAGCGTAGTCCTCTCGTCTCAACAGAGCGACGCCGACTGATTTGTGAAACAAAAATATGCTTGAAGTTCCCGTAATGTGCGACGGAAGATGGCTTCTTCCACGAACTAAGAACGTCGTAAGTCCTACAAGCTTTGATTCGTAATAAAACCAAAAATAAAAGGAATAAAAAAAAAGCCTACACAATTTTTTTTGCCTTGTTTTAATACATATAATCATCTAATTTTTATCATAATAGGCATTAGCATTTTAAGTACAAATCGAAAATACGTGAAAATTAGAGGTAACTTCGTGATATTTTTTTATCGAGAAAATTTTAATATTTTGTGTTTCTGTTCCACAAAAAGTTTGGAAATATCATGTAGTTACTCATACTATTTTTATTTTACACCTAAGTCTTATCAATTTCATGAAAAATCAAATTGAAGACAGGCAATTTTGCTTCCTACCCGCCCTTAAGGGGGCTCCTATACAACAAACGTGAACTTTTTGCTCAATATTGAAAACGGCAACAGTTAGACGCTTGAAATATTCACAGAATATTTAGTAACGTATTCACTTTAAAAATAAATAATTATATTAAAATAAAACAAATATTTAAGGGAACCATTCCCATAGAACAAACGTGGCCCTTCGTGCGCGAGTCCGACTCGCACTTGGCCGGTTTTTTTAAGACATACAAGAAAACGTTCTGTGGAAATTGTCCTCAATTTTTTAAATAACTGCGCACTATATATGAATCTCGATCCCGTGGGAATATCGGGATAAAAAGTATCCTATGTCTGTTAAATTTTTTCTAGGAACTCCTAGCCCGAATGATGGCCGCAGAAGAACAAAAGACAAACGTGCTGAAGGACCTCAGTCGTCGAATATTCGAGAAGTTTTCGTCCCACTACAACCAATGGGAGACTGCGCTGCAATGTTTGTCTACATTAGACATATTGTTGGCTTTCACCGAGTTCGCGAGGCAACAGAGTGGGGATGTGTGCCTGCCTGACATTACTTATGAAGAGGATCGAAAGGTAAAATACTAGTGACCACTCAACTGTTGATTGCCCTTTAGAAGGCCGATAACAATTACAATTTTATTGTTTCTCCTCAGTGACAGTTGGGAGGTATATTTTATTTTTTTTATTGCTCGTTTGTAAACTGTATCGTCCTCTGCATTTTTTTTTACATCATAGGATGTATATATCTGTGTAAAATAAATATTCATGTTTGAATAGTACCATGGGCGTACCCAGGGGGGCAGCTGACTTCAAAATCTGACTTGCCCCCCCCCCTAGGCCAGAAGCTGGGTACGCCCATGAATAGCACACTAAAGGCAAATGTAGATTTAGGCCGCACTACGTTGCAAAAACCCTCCTGGTTAGTGATCCAGACACGGTTCGGCTCGTCTGTCCGCACCACCGCACCGTGACGGGCCGCACCGCATCTTTTATTAAAGCTAGGCGCTTTAATAATAAGAAAAGCCTTGAATAGGTATCAGAACTTGTAAAAGTAATGTGTTGTTTGCTTTTAGATATAGATCATCATAGATATAAGTTGTAGTAGATGATTTTACTCCTAAAATTATTTCACTTAGTATTCTTTCTGTTTTCCAGCCCTACATAAACATCGTAGAAGGCCGCCATCCCTGCATACCTAACTTAGAAGACTTCATTCCCAACGACACGCAACTGGGCACCGAAGACTCCAGCTTGTTACTACTGACTGGTCCCAACATGGGCGGCAAGTCCACGCTCATGAGACAAGCGGGGCTCCTTACTGTGCTGGCGCATCTGGTTAGTAGGAGTGAGGCGTATTTATCGTCACAGATAGAAATAACAGATATAGAAAAATAGCAGATACGATAAAAAATATCTGTTACTTAAAATCACAGATCCTCAAGACTGTTACCGCGGCTGTTACTGTTAAAACTTCGGATACGATTTTCGACTTTAACGAAAAGAAATAAAGAAGATATTCAATTGAGTTAAATACGTATTTATCATCCGTACAAAAATAACAGGCTGTTATTTTATAACAGATAGATACGGTTTTCGACTTTAAACCCAAATGAATAAAGAAGATATTCGATTGAGATACGTATTTATCGTCCGTACAAAAATAACAGGCTGTGATTTAATAACACATATTTGGATCTGTTATTTTTTTGTCACAGTCACAGTGATAACAGATATCGTGTTTCACCTGTTACAACCCATCTCTACTGGTTACTTATATTCTAAGAAGGCGCGTGCAAAAAATACGAACTTCATGGTAAACTTTCATCCCCCATCTTGTCGTGTTCAGGGCAGCTACGTCCCCGCGGCCGCCTGCTCACTAAGCCTGGTGGACCGCATCTTCACTCGGCTGGGCGCGTCCGACGACATATTCTCAGGACAGTCAACGTTCTTAGTGGAGATGAACGAGACGGCCGCCATAGTGACGCATGCTACTGTACACTCGCTTGTATTGTTGGATGAGTTGGGTAAGTGTATTATGAAGATCTTGTGAGAATGTTCGGATGTTTGTAAGACCTCCATATTTTAATTTTGTTTGTTTTTCATATTTTTTTTAAATACAGGTTGTTAGGGTAAACACCGTTATCCTTGGAACCAGTGGTTTGGTGTCATTTATAGAACGTTAAACATCAATGGAAAACTACATCTTTTTTTTTAAATTAAATTTTTCCACAAAAGTATTTCACCCTTTCACCCTATGCGCTAGGGCAACGAACTTGCGTCTCAACACGGGTGGGGGGCGCGGGACGTGACCTGAACGGCCGCGAGCGCGACCGCTCCCTCCGATTCCGTAAGAATGTAATCTAAACAGGGTTTGTACTTACTTTCCATGTTCTAGGTCGCGGCACATCAACATACGACGGCACGGCGATCGCTTCAGGCGTCTGCGTAGAACTAGCTAAGCGCGGCTGCAGAGTTATATTCTCCACCCACTATCATTCGCTGGTGCACCACCTGTCCTCCTACCCTGGGATTATGTTGGGCCATATGGTAAGGACTGACTTTGAAATTGATTTATGGATCAGAGGGAATTTTGATGTTAGCCTTTGATATAACATTCAGTTAGGTGGTAATAGCCTATTCATCTTTAAATGAGCGATTTTGCATCATCTGCCTAGCTTTCTCTCAACTATGACTAGGAGTATACCGCCACCTCTTATAACAGTATACTTCAGTGTGGGGAAAGAGATAGAGCTATACATCTCTTTCCCACACTGAAGTATCAAATTCAGATCTCATACTATTCCAATCATTATTACAGGCCTGCATGGTAGAAACAGACGAATCAACACCTGACAGTGAAGACCATATCCCAGAAGAGACCATTACATTCCTCTACAAACTATCACCCGGTGCGTGTCCCAAATCTTACGGGTTCAACGCAGCCCGTCTCGCCGGCATTCCTAAAGAAATAACCCTCAGAGCACACCAGATATCGAAGAATTTGGAGAAGGAAGCCACGTGTGTGCGCGCCTTTAGGGATCTCATCAAGCAGGATAGTCCTAATGATGTTAGGGCAATGTTGGCAGCTCTGAGCATTTAGAGTACTTCAAGGATCTTTTGGCGCCTGAATGACATTGACAGGGGGGCGTTGTTGGTAAACAGTTGTGAAATTGTCACAGAAATTGTATTGACAAAACAAGATGGCAGCGTTAGTTCTGATTTTGGCCACGCGCCAGAAGAGCCTCTTTTATATCAGTTGTATGTGCCAGTATTTTTTATAAAAGTTACTAAGTAAAGTAAAAGTTAAGTTTGATTTTGTAGGTATTGTTGTTGCCTGTGTGATCAGTATAGTTGTTTTGAGAAAAAATCCTATTTTGAATACTCTGATGCACTATAAAAATACATGTAATGTTGTGTTGAATCGCTAACGCCTAAGTTTATAACGTGATTATTTTGTGATCAATCATATTAGAAGTTATGATTAAGTACCCACCTGTTATTGAATCTTTAATAAACCACTTTTTGTATCAATATTTAGTTTTATTTTAAGTAACACATTCAAACATCCACTAGCACTCAATTGAGTTTTTTTTTTGTTTATTTCAGCACTTGCAAGCGCCATGAATAAACTTAAGTTATTGTGGGTAGTTGAGCAGCAAAACGGATTACCCTCTGCCTAATCCGTGCCAAATCCAATGATGCGTTGACTGTTTGTACACTTTCAGTTTTCATTTTTTTATGAGACCCCGGGAAGCCTTATCAACACCAACAGACAACAAACAGATTTAAAAACATGATAAATATCGCAGCATTTTGAGTGGTATAGCTTGTCCACTCCACTCCGCAATAACGTGCCCCACTACCTCGCTCTACGTACACGGCGCCGCGGCGTGTACGGAAAATGCGTTAGTATAGCGAGTGATCACCGATCATGTCTCATTTTCTGTTGTCATTTCATCTGCGTGCAATTTCAATAAGCGTATTGAGTTTCAATTACCATTATATACTAGTACAGTCACGAGCAATAATATGTATACACTTAGCAACTTTTAAAAGTGATTTTCTCCTACTGTATTGATTGTAACTTTATGATATTACGAATATAGTATTTTGGAACCCCTATTATTATGAAAAAATTATCATCTCAAAGTTACAATTTTAATTCCACGAGAAAATCTTTATTGAATTTTGCTGAGTGTATACATATTTTTGCTCGTGACTGTACGTCGCTTTGCAATTCCGATGTTCTTACCTTTTATAATCTATAGCCTATTATGACGGCATTCCATAAATATTTAAAGCAAACAAACAAGCAAGTACACGTGTATTTAGGGGTTTCATTATAAAACAATAAAATATGTTCTTTTCTTTATTTTACACATCACCATTGTACTTAAATTACAAAATCATTGCACATCATGTCATCGTAGACACTTTAATATTCCTTTAAAGGAGGACCGGACAAAATGGTCCCCACGACCAATAACAACCAGACCTACGTCATTAGATAGGCATTTTAATATAGAGCAACAACTACTATGGCGGCTCTTTTGAAATCGCTGTGTGAAAAAAGTTGTGGCGATGTTTCGCAGGGCGGACCTAGACACTATGTTATCGGAACACTTGAATATTAATAATTTCCAGTGGTCTACTTCGAATATTTTTAAATGTGTGCGACGATAATACAATCATTTGAATAATATGGTACCATCGAGCTGATCTGACGATGGACCTGGACGCTAGATAATGGAACTCTTGAACAGCTACTAGTATAAGCATTAAGTGTGGGCTCATTAGATGTGTCTCAACGAGTCCTGTTCATTTTACCTGATGACGAGGACCTGATGACTGACCTGGACCTTAGATAACAGAACTCTTGACTAATCAAGAGTTCTGTTATCTAAGGTCCAGGTCAGTCAGGTCAGACACTTCTAATGAGCCCACACTCGATGGGTATACTAGATGTTAGCATCTAGTATACCCATCGAGTGTGGGCTCATTAGAAGTGTCTCAACGAGTCCTGTTCATTTTACCTGATGACGATGACCTGCTTCTTATACGGTTAGTAAGTTTCGACTCCCAGAATACATATACTTCTTCCCATTGCTCGCTGGCTGAACCCGTGAGTGCACACTTTTGACGCTTTGTTAATGACCACGTTTGCGGTCCATATTATAGGTGAGGGTGGAAAGCATGCTCATGTCCATGAGTTTCGTCCTTTCATTAGGTGTTTCATTGACCAATAAGAAAGAAAGAAAAATGCGTTTATTGGCATTGTCACAGAAAAATACACCTTAAAACTAAAAAAAAAAAAACAGTCATTACAATGCCAAAAGGGCCTCAACTCAGCAATAGCTCTTCTAGGCGTTCTCGGTGCGTCGGGACATCTATATCTTGTGTCGCCTGAAAGGAGACTATTTGGCTGAGGCATACATATGTACTCATGGACAAGTTAAACCTTCACACCCCTATGTCTACCTACTTTGCGTTTCGCGCTGTTGGTCAAACATTGTCTTTATAATAAAAAAAAACAAATGGAATAGTATACAGTTTTATAATTACATACCGTCATCGTTATGAATCGCAAAAACGTACTTGTGTATGTGCTAAATGTAAAAAAACAAACACTGAGTTTCGATTCTTTCGATGGACTTCAGAACTTCATTATCCACCTTCCAGGCCAACCATCAGGTGCTCTACATCAGATACAATGAACAGGACTCGTTATGACACGTCTAATGAGCCGACACTCGGTGGCTTTACTAGTAGCCATTTAAAGGTTCCAGGTCAGTCATCAGGTAAAATGAACAGGACTCGTTGATACACATCTAACGAGCCCAAACTCCATGAGTTTACTAGTAGCTATTCAAGAGTTCCATTATCTAGCGTCCAGGTTCATAATCAGACAAACTCAATGGCACCATGTAGGTGTCTAGGTCAATCATCAGGTAAAATGAACAGGACTCGTTGATACACACCTAACGAGCCCAAACTCGATGGGTTTACTAGTAGCTATTCAAGAGTTCCGTTATCTAGCGTCCAGGATAGTCATCATGTAAAATGTATAGAACTTGCTGAGACACATGTAATAAGCTCAAACTCGATGGGTTTACTAGTGGCTATTCAAGAGTTCCGTTATCGAAGCGTCCAGATCCTTAATCAGACCAGCTCAGTGGTTCCATATTATCATCGGAATGCATATACATTTAGAAACATTCAAACTATGATCACCAGAAGTGATTAACTATTCAAAGGTTCCAATTATCTAGCGTCCAGGTTAGTCCTGCGAAACATCGCCACAACTTTTTTCACACAGTGATTTGGAATGAGCCGCCATAGTAGTTATTGTATTATATTAAAATACCTATCTAATGGCATATGTGTGGTTGTTATTGGTGCTGAGACCAGCTTCCATATATTCTTGCCGATTCTCCTTTATCTACTTATTTACATTCCGTATAAGCATCAACTAACATTAATTATTTTATAAAAATACGTAATAATTTTGTGATAGCAATTCGCTTAATTAAGGAATTATAATTATTATTTAATAAATGCCTCTGGGATTCAGGAATAAAATGCAAAAGAAAAACATTTTATAAAACGTAAAAAATATGACTAGTATGGGAATTTGATGAAGAATTTGGGAAGTTCATGTGATGAATATTAATGAGTTTAATATTATTAAAAGAATATAATCTAACTCATGATATGCTTGAGATAGAGCCATTTACAATTTACTAAACTTATCCGAACCAAATTCAGTAGGTAATATATCAATAACGATCATCATTTCTTTATTTGTCACTTAGAAAGAAATGAGGAAATTGTTGTATGGGAGAATTAATACAACATGTATGAGATATTTCGAATGCGGCTTGCGGTGGCCGTATTGACCACGGGTATTGACCGATAAAATATTTACGTATACATTAAATACATGGCATTATTGATGTGCCTCATTCATCATCTTTTCATCTAGAATACATTCAGAAAACAATTCAGCGACGTAGTAACTATATTTATATAAAAAACATAAGTCATGTCCTACTCGACATGAGTGACAAAAAATCTTTTCGAAACATAACGTGTTCCTCTGGCACAAACTAAAACAATAATCATAAAATTAAATTAATATGGTTTCAATTCGTATTAAGGAATGTAATTTAACTAATACTGTTGTAAATACAATGTTCAATTATCTATTAATATAATTATTAAATTAATTCAGGAGAAGAAATGCTGCAAAAATAATTTCAGCAATTTTCAACCGATTATTGGTCATATAATTAATAGATGTAAATGTCATTGTCAATAGGAAATTATAAATAAGTCATGAACCGCGTCATTTATTTAAAAACAAAAACTATAATATCACACCTCTAATACCGAAGGGGTAAGTAGGTGAATCCCTTTGTACTTAGTTCTGCGAAATCGGAGTTATCTTTAAAGGGAACGATTTTTTATGTCTCTTCTATACAATTAAAAGCTTCTAATGTATTTTGTCATTAAGTAAAATATTTTATAGACATTAAGTCATGTCATTAGTTTAAGTAATTATAAATAATCTACAGGTCTTAATTAAGCATCCTGTATAATGTTCGTTTATCTTGATGGTCGATAAACTCGAATGTAAAATTCTTCTGCAGTCTCGTCATTTTTAAGCACTATTTACAGAGCTAAAGATAAGTATCTGTCCTTCGTCTTCCTACCTTTTAGAAAAATTTTAGAATATAAAAAATGGAAAACGTGAATTAATTACGTTTATAAGTGACTAAGGAAGATATCTTTTAGTAAAATATTAAATTAAATACATAAGTATATTCTAAGAGATGGACAATTTATTTAATAGTAAGTTTGTAAAATGAGAAATCATAATTAATTATTCTTAATCTGTGTCTCCCGCTTTAGTTCTTTATGGAAAGAACTAAGATAATGAATATTAAGTAGGTATTAACCCAGATTTGTGCCTTAACACATCTGACCCGGCTTAACATAGAAAAAGTACCTACTATCTGATGAAAATTCAAAATCGCAATTTGTTAGAGATTCATAGACATAGGTCAGATAAGAGACAAAAAACGATCTTTCTAAGAATACAATCTGTGAACCTACTATGCCGTACCTTTGACCATCTCTCACCTAAAAAACAAATTAATGGCAGTATAAAGAACATTGCTTTAAAAATTAAAATGACATCTATTTCTAGCACTCTATAATAATAATTATATTATATTAAACCGTTATTAGATGATATTATTAATCAGCTTTATTTAATTTTTTGGTAAGGCAAAGCTTACATGTATTGATCCGTCCTTGTATAACGTTCAGCACCATTTCACTCAATTTACGCATAATTCGTACCTTTTAACAGGATGTTGTGAACGACGAATTGTGCAGACTTGGCTATATAATGATCAGTATTTAAATTATGGCTTTAAAAAGATTATGGCTGCTTTGTACTTACGAAACATACATTTTGTTTGTCGAATGTTAGCTGATATATCCATACATAACATTTAATAAGTATCTAACGCATTTGAGCAACTAACTAGCAAAAATATTTTAAGAGAATAAGTTAAGAATTATCTTATAATTCAAATACAAACACACTTCTCATACAAATCAGAGATATTTAAAATGGAAAAGCTTAACCTAACAAAAGTATTCATTCTAATTCAGCTCAATTCCAAACTAGACCAGTTTATTATCATTGCTCAAATCTATTAAAGCTGATCGCGACCCTAAAGCCGAAAATAGACTTGTATCACTTGACGCGGCGCCATAAAATTACGTACCATAGTTGAATTATATCCATAGATATAACGAATGGTATGAGCGTTCTGAATTCAGTTGTGCAGTGAATACGGCCAGTAATTATCTCTTTATAGAATTCTGATTAGTCCACGTCACTGGCGGTAAGAAGTGTATCGTTCTGCGATGCATATGACAGGCTTGCAGAAGAGAGACAGGTATTGGCCGCACAGACGTCTTCGTCTCTTTCTAGAGAGTGGTCACCTTAGTGAGGCCAACGCTGAGTCCATTCTCTATATCTATGAATATATCTTAAGTCCTTTCACAGTTATTTTACTTGTGACAACAATCTATTAGCAACCTTATGGAAACAATTATAAAGACTGATTTTCACAGTGATGCCAAATTAGAGGTAAATTAGCTGTGTGGGGTTAAAACACTTGCCGTATTTTGAAGTGTTCATTTGCAATCATTGTGCCTATGCAAGGGATAGTGCTATTCCTTCGGTATAGCCCGCATCTATTTCTTGCGTCGGAACAGTGAAATGATGGCGATAAGTCAAAATAGGGCCGTGTAGAAAGCTGAGGAGTAGAGATTCTCTTTGGGCTACTTTCTAGCTATTGAGATTCCCTCGAGGTTACAAACCGCTGCGTAAAATGTTACAAGTCTTCTGCTAAAAGCACACCAGTTCAACAATTTCTGTACCACAAGCCTGCACCTCACGCGGCCGCTACAACAGCCTAAACTCATAGTTCGTCGAAGGACGAACTTTCTCGCTCGTCGAAAGGCCGCGCTCGCTCGCCCCACCGCTCCCATCGCTCGGAGCTGAGAAGTGACTCCGATTCTTCCTCTTGGCTCGGGGTTGGAAACACGATGCCGTCGCCGAAGCTACACCGTCGATTTTTATTCATTATGTTGTTTGTTAACATTGTGTTTTTGTTGCTCAGTCGGTGATAGTGATTTTGGTAGAATAGAAAGGGATGCAGATTTTAAAATTAGAGCATAACTATCAAGCAAATACAGTCTCAATGGTGCATCAAGTGTAGGTGTGCAATTATATATTTGTGATATACAACGTGCCGCTACAATGGTGACATTAATTTAACACGCGTATACGATTTCGCGTATTCGTTTTATTAAAATATTTGAATTTCATTAAACGTTATTATTTATTGATTTATTTACGATTTTCTAAATTACCATCCTGGAGCAACCTGTACTTAAAGAACTGTAGCGAAGAGGTCAGTTGCTGGGGTCCCGGTACATATGAGTAGGCGAATAAAAGGAAAGCCGCGCAATTTCTTAGAAATTATGCCGACAAAGGAACTTACCGGCCAGCTGGTAGGTAGCTTCATGAATGAATGTTTTACACAGTGCGCAGTGTGATCTCGATTTTCGTTATGTTTTTATTATTTAGTTTGTTAGAAAATTAAAATTTTTCAACTTACGAATTATTTTATTTTATTATAATTTTTATGTTTACTGGCCACTAGCCCTACCCGTGTGTTAAATTAATGTCGCCATTGTAGCGGCACGTTGTATTTGTAGTGTGATTGATTCGGTAATAAAGCAATATCTAAAGTGCATGTAATTAATTTGTGTACTTATAAGGCTTAGCTATTATACACATTTGTAATACAGCTCATTTACGCCGAAATCATTGATGCCTTTACTGAATTTCAGATATGACCATCATAGTACTTATACATAGTTTTGTCGACGGAAGAACAGACAAAATGACAGATTGTGATAGTGAATATGTCATTTTGTCTATTCTTCCGTCGACAAAACCCATTTCTATTGTGGTCATGCTACGAGTACGCGTGCCAGTATAGTACTGATTCCGTTGAAGAGAGAAAAAGTTGTCAGATAGCAAGTATTTTTAGCTTTTTTTTTTCAATCAAGAAAGGCCTTACAAAAGCAAACACACTTAGGAAAATTGTCTTAGCCATTGGTCTACTATGTATGGAATATTTTAATGACATTTGTATCACAACCGTTTTATTTACTGTTGTAAAGAATATTAACTCTGTATGTGAAAAAATACGTAGAGCAGCACCTTAAACCTTACATAAAAAAATTTTTTACAAAAAAAATAACCGACTTCAAAAAAACACTAAAAAAGTGAAAAATAACTTTAATTTCGGAAGTCGGTGTCTTTGCTTTTTATTTTTCGTTTTTTGCCACCGACTTCCGAAATTAATTAAAAGTTTTTATTTTTCACTTTTTAGTGGTGGTTTCACCTACCCCAAACAAGTTACTACCTGCTATGTAAATAACAGTGAAAGAGTCTAATAATTATATCGTCTACATAGACTGTGGGAAAAATACGTAATATTGAAGCTAGCTCAAAAACTACGCAAGCAAACTTAATAAAATTTATATGGAACTATCTCGGGAGTATACCCTTTCGAACTAAAAAATAATTTTTAAAATCGGTTCACAAACGGCGGAGTAATCGGTGAACATACATTAAAAAAAATACAATCATCCGAACGTAGTACCTCCTCCTTTTTTGAAGTCGGTAAAAATATATGATGACCAAACGATCTTTCTTTAGTACCTCTTCAAAATACACCCCTTTGCAAAAAAAACAGGTTTTGATTTTTGTACATTATTGGTAATCATTTAGTTGTGAAGAGGTTTTAATAGCCAAACTATGTTACTGGCACTTAATAAAGAGTCTGGGTAAGAGAAAAAGTTAATTCCAAATTCGAAACTTTTGTTTAAAAACAATAATAATCCCGTTTTCCGTTTGTGACTTTTACTAACATTTTGCAGTTTTGCGGTTAGAAGGTTATCCTGGCAACTAAAACTAACTTCTCGTTATTTTTAGTACAATAATTTATGTTTGTCGCATAATCCAGCCTTATTGTGACTTAAAAGTGATATCTTTGTGTTGATTGTAATGATGAAAAAAGCAATAAGAGCTAGTAAAATTGTAGCGCCGCTGGAAGAGGGGTGTAGCCAAAAAACTATATTCTTATTGATTATAACAAATTACTAGTCATTTATGCTAAAGACATAGTAAAAATATTAATATTATTCATACAAAAGCCCATGACTGTTAAGGTGCCCGTTTTTTTTGCAAAGGGGTGTATTTCTTGTTCATGAATTCGTACCTCGATAAAATTTATTTCTAAATGAGCATGTTAGTGACCCTAAAATGTGGTATACAGGCTGTAAGGGTAAACACTCTTGTCATTCAAACCATGGGTAGTTGACTTAAATATAAAAATAAATGACCAAACACAACAAAAAAAAAGTTATTTTTATTAAAAGATTTTAAAAAGTTTCTATCCGACACCGTGCTCTCTAGCGAAACAGCTGACTGACTGAGGGAAAGGTCGCGATCGCGGTCGGTCAGGTCACATCCCGCACCCCCCGCCCGTGTTGAGACGCAAGTTCGTTGCCCTAGCGCATGGGGCAACGAACTTGCGTCTCTTGTGGTAAAATGTAGATTAAAAAAAAAGTTGTAATTTTCCATTGATTTTACGTTCTATAAATGAAACCAAACAATTGGTTGCAAGGATAACGGTGTTTACCCTAACACCCTGAATATTACAAAGTTACCTACTGTGCTACTATACAGGGCAACATTCCAGGGTGATGTTATAAAGTGCTCATGAGTGAAAATGATAAGTACCGTACTTTGGGCACAGATGAATACAGATAGTTCACTCCGCATTTTAGGTATGAAGCTACAAAGTACGCTACGGGCCTCGTCTTTTCGGGCCAATTCAGTGAGCGTAACGTAGTCAGAAGATATCAAGAGTTACACGATAGAAAGAGAGACAGCTTCTAGGTGAATATAACTGTAGGTAATTAGCGCTGTGCGACCTGAATTGCACTTTATTGTGTCGTAGCAAAAGCAGCTTTTTATTTAAATGATTTTGCGGAGTGAACAATCTGTATTCATCTGTACTTTGGCGCAAGTTGTACACTCAGCCAGCTATCAAACTTGCTGACTTTCAAATCTCTTACTCACAATACTAGCTATTGGTGTGTGACACTGAAACGCAATAAAAAAGAATCCCAAGGATGGTTTAGCGGGCCTCAATATCACCCAAAGATTCATGATGTTTTTAAACTCACGTAGGTACAAACATCTATTTGAGCTTCGGCTTAACTACTAGTAATGATCCATGCATCCAGCATCACCCATTAAATTAATGACACCGCCATAACAAACACCCTGTATGAGACACATCTACAGCGTTCTAAATATAAAAATACAAGCGCAACTTAATTCTCACTTTGCGCACATCTGCATCTAAGTAAAGCTGCTACATCCGGCTATATTAGCATGCAAAGGGACACCTACTAAATGGGCTACCTACATAAAAAAAGAAGTGAATGACATAAATTTGGAATCGTTATCAAAAAGGTTGGATGACGCCAATGAATGAAAAGCAACGTTAATTAGTTGAACGGATTTATTTAAATATATTGTAATTGTAATAAAATATAGCGAAATGGAAAATGTTAGATCCTTATACTATTTGCGGGACGGTCCTGCCCTTTCTGGGGCAGAGTCTCCATCTCTCAGTCTCGCGGCCCATCTCCGAGCTAAAATGTTAATAAACCTTCTTATTTTTCTATAATAACCGTTCTAGAATAGAATTTTGAATAATAAAGTATATTTTGACAAATGAAGCGTGGATGCTACAGACGTTTCGATTTTTTCAATTGTTAGTAGGAAAGGAAATAAACACTACACATACACTTTTAGAAAAATGCGTCGTTTTATATTCCTACACGGGCGGATCCAGGGGGGAATAAGGGCACGTGGCCTCCCCAAACGGTTCGAATCATCTGAATGGGGTGGCTTGAATGCATATATTATCAAGACACTGCTTCAATCATGAAAACTTCATTGAAAAACAAATGAATCCCAAAAACAGCTTAACCGACTCATTGCCACCATCATTTTCAGGCATACTTTAGCCAGGCCCCGAACATTGGACGATTACGCGCCAGGCGCGTGAGTTTTCACAGTTCAGTCAATTTTATCACTCATACAAATGATTTATAAATTGTGGTGAATTCTAAAACAATTTTCGAGGCATAATCCACCTTAACCAATATCCGGGGTGGTAACCGTTTTCGTGGTTTCCCTTCCACTACGTATAAGTTTGTAATCTCTTAGGTTTGCTATCCCGGACTTATAAAATATGTATTCTAAATTAATGGCCAAGGGTATTATCAACTATAATGTTTAATTTAGGATAAAAAGAGGTAGTTCTCTTTATCTCAATGTTTTTCAATCTGTTTTTATATAAGTTCGATGTGGCGAGCCAGGTGCGTCATTGGCCTCCCGTGATATTTGCATAAGACGCGCCTGGTGCATCATTGGCAATGAATCGGTTAATGCAATACAAGATATGGGAGACACTTCTGATCTGTCAGACCCTTGTGACCCTTGTGTGTCCCAGAAATAAATCCTGGATCCGCTCTTGTATTCCTGAAAGTAGTTTCAAACCTTATTACTTATTACTTACTTTTTGAAACGTTTACGTTAACATTTATGTTATAAAACTATGAAACATAAGTCATAACATACACGTTGTTTTGGTGTTTGATTTGTAATTTGAGATGAACACTTTCCAGTTGATGTATGAATCGTAAAACGTATCCGTAGCACCCCAAGACATGCATAGACATAGACTGAGAGAATAAGAGAAAAGACAATAAATAACTTGAAGATAACATGTATAGTTACATATACAGCACACAGACGTTTTAAATTAGAAAATTAGTAAAACACTCCCAATGATAGTTATTTTCTACTATTTTATTATTTGGATCCGTTTGCTTGCTAATCGCTACAGCTCTCTACATAAGCGTCGTGTGATCAAAACAAGTGTAGCATCGTGAAATAAAAAACAAAATCAAAGAACAAAATATTTTTATTGTGCACAAAACATACTTACAAAATACATTTCTAACTTTATCAGTCTTGTGTGTTGTATATAGCTCAGAAATAAATGCATTAAAAAGCAATTTGCACGTTGCACAGTAGTCTTTATATTTGAATCATAATTATTAAAATGTTAAACACATGTCAGCTGTAACTTCCCACATAACTTGAGCATACTATTAGCTAAACATCATTTATGTTGTGTACAAGTTTATTGTAAGTAATAAATGTATCTATAAAGGCTAAATTGAGCACATACAAGTCAAAAAGGCACTGTTGGTGTTAAACATTCAAATAAAATTACGTATTAAAGAGTTTAACTAATTTTTACTATCGATATGAATTCGTATGCACAACTCGACTAAACAACCGATGATTTACTCCTTACTAAGGACAATAGTCTCTCTCAGCTCGGACTCGACTAAAAATATAGGTACGAGTAGTCAGATCAAATAAAATATTCAAAAATAGCTGCCGATCACATTATTTGGCAAGTATCGATTCATAATTCAGACCTTATTCTAAGGGTACAAAGTTTATTTTAAGTTTCAATATACATTATTCTAGTAAAGCCCACGTCTTCGACCGTTTTTGGGTGAGCTTTAAGAACTCGTGACCATTTTTCGAGAAGAAAAAGGACAGATGAATGATGCTGTATGAAAGGCCCATAACATCGCAAAAAGTTGTAAGTTTTACTGCACTGAAACAGTAAGTTCAGTGGCGAGTAACGGGCCTTTTTTGGCAGTTATACTGTACGTTATCTTGTTGTTAGTGTATTCGTATTAGCTAGATGTTTAGGTATAATATCCTCAAGGTATGTGGTTGGCTGGAGGGTGTTCGTCCTTGGAGTCTGACCTTGACCGCGTGGTGCCCATGGACTCGTACCCATGAGTTTCCTGGGGCGTGGTAAACGTCTGAAGCTGGTGCTCCCGACGGACGGGGAATTCGCATCCGTCTCCGAGGCTGACAAAATGATCACCATTTGAGAGGGATTTGAAATGCGTGGCGGGGACGAAACTATGGTTGGCTTGGTAGAGGCAAAAACTAATAATCAGTGAATATTATTTACTATTTGAATCTCAAAGCGTGCTTTAGTGAAAAAAAAAAAATTGAATACTCAAAATAAATCAATGTAAAATCATAATTATGTGGGATTATGAAAAATAACGAAAATATAAGTTAATAATACATGCAATAAGAAACTTAAAATAAATGTAAATACATATTTACGGGGTTATAAAATGGTCCAAAAGTTCGCCCACGCCACGTTAAAATAAGATTTAAGGGACCAAATCGCAAAGTTGATGCTATTCATATAATTATGTGTATACAATATATTATGTGGTGGCCTGCCATACATAAATGTTGATTCTAGCAAGTGGAAGCTATTTTCAGATGAAATGAAAATTACTTTTACAACTCCCAAAACCCAGGCTATTAAAATGTTTTGTTGTAAAAAACAAATATATATATTAAGACATAAACAATCCATTACAACTAATCTTTAGTAGTTTATTTTCGTTTACTAATTTTGTTATGATAAACTAAACTATAGACAAGTACTGGAAAAATTATAAATTAAAAAAAAAGAAAAATAATGATAATGAAATGTATGAATCTTGGAAAATGATATTGTACATAAATATTGTTATTATTAGTATTCATGTACATACATATATACATAACAAAGTGAATGAGACCCTACCTCCATGCCTAGTTAGTATAAGAGAAATTTGTTCCATCGTTGCTAGTGTACTGTTATTTGGTTATTATCAATACTATTCTACACACACTAACAAATATTAGAATTGGTCATTCACTTCTTTTTTCATCAGACATGTAAGGGGACATGCACACAGGTCACACTTATCGCGCAAATATATATATATATATATATTTGTAACACCATATACGTATTAGACCTATACACGTGCGTATTGACTATTTACCCAAACATGCTGTATAACAAGTTCCGTGTTGCCATAGTATCGTCAGTGTTGCCAGAACCACAATGGCCCGATGAGTTTTTTTTATTTTTTATTAAAAGGAGGTTTTACCTGGTGAAGACTGGTACCAGCCAGAGGTTGGGACTGTTGCCGAAGACCTCTTTGAAGTTGTTGAAGTGGCCAATAGAAAAGCCGTTCTTATCGGTACCTCCGCGGAACATAGGTGCTCTAAACGCCTCTGAAATTGCATAAGGAAATGTTATTAGTATTTGGACAAAATCAAACTGGTTGCTAATCTAGTTGTAAATTTATTATTTTTATATCATACACACACACACTGTCCTATTAGTATTACTTGCAAGTTTGTAGAAATATTGTGTTATCGTACGTATACTTTAATGTTTGTAAATATGTGAGCACCATGTACCTATCACATACTTAATTTATTTATTTGTCATTGCTCCATTTTTAATTTTTAATTCTTTTTACCTATTGAAATTGTATTCTCGGTGCATAGTCTTCACATGTAATTATATAATTGATGTACGTATACCAAATATTGTAAAACATTTTTTTTTTTTTAAAGAGTAACGGTGGAGTTTCTTGCCCATTCTTCTCCATACGAAAACTACCTTTTGGAAGGGGCAACTAGAATCAGTTCTATTTCTATGTATTTGACGTTCAAAAGTGCCTTTAATGTGCCTACTTGAAATAAATTATTTGACTTTGACTTTGGTAATAGTGGAAATGGAATACAGTCGTTCTATTTAAAGAGTAAGAAACTGAGTACAATGTCGTGAGGTAAATTTTGAGTATGATGTGGATGATTATAAGAGTAGAGGAAGACCAAAGAATTAGAAGAAAAAAAGAATACCGAGATTACTACTATCAGAGAAGTGTGGAAGAAAAATACATTTTGCGCCGATCCCAATTATATTGGGAAAAGGCCAAGATAATGGGGATATACGGAAAAACTAATTTAAATAATCCTTCTATTAATGATTACCCACAGATTCTATTTCGATCTAAGTTGAAAGTTTGTGAGTGGTGAAATTAATTTCAGACCAAGGACTACGAATGGCAAATCTATCTAATACAATCTAATGGTAACTTTTACACAAACATAACTATTATTGGAAGTGACTGCAATTACCATTGACCAAGGTCTTAAGCATATTGTTAATGATCTGTCCTGTAGGACTGCTCAAGCTGCGGTAAGAAACGATCATATCTGAAAGGAAATTTTACTTTAGTCTTATTTAAGAAAAAAATAGGTCATCGTAATTGCAGTCAGCTACCAGAAACCATTGAAACTATCTTACCAAAACCCATAGACAATCAAGGGTTTTTATAAAAATTACGGTGTCAAAAAATTTAAAAATTATTTAAACAAAATTAAAAGACATAATTTTTTTTAAACATTAAAACTTACCTAAAGTAGTCCTATTATTGATAACGAGGTAGCAATGATATCCGAAGAGCGAGCCCAGAGATATAGCAAACATCATCGCTACAAAAAACGCAAATACTATGTGATAGCGTCCCGCACTCGCTGCCGTTCCGAAATCGCCCTGAAAACGGACTCAACACATCAGAAAATTGGCAACATCGAAGAAAAAATAAATTTAATTTTCTCCTATGGCAATACCTTTTGAAATAACATGGCAACTTGCTGATGGCATCACGATTGTGTCGTACTAAGATTATACAGGGTGTTTGGTAAGACGTTGTCAATTTTAATAGACGAAATGATTCGCGTTTTTTTTATCACATACATATTTACGGATAGTGTGCTGAGCTGAACGATACAAATTACTTGGCTTTATCAGAGGCATCGTCTATTACTTAATTCACAACGACTTACTATTTATACATCCTTCATGTGTCTACTGAAAAGTACAGGGTGTATTTAAAAGAAGTGCATTCAAGCGAGTTGCCACGTTAAGTTTTAGTTACATTAAAAATATTAGAAAATAGAAAATAGTGTCGTTTTTATGTCATATGGGTAAAATAAGAACCTAATAAGCAAAATAAAATCAATCGATATTGTATCTGTGCAAACTACACAATGCATTCCACAAAATATCGTAATTAAATAACATTTATGCGATTACGGTAAGTACCGGTTTTTATACTACGTATAATAATCATTATTAGAAGTAAGACAACAAGAATTAAGTGCCAAGAATATAAATGAAGACTGAAATACGTAATCGCATGACTCACAAAATAAAGAAGTCCAGCTATCTATGTAGGTATCACAAAATTCCTAGATTAGCGAAGATATCAAGTGCCAAGCGATAATGATACTTAAAACTACATTAAATGTTCCACACTGTTTAAATGTAGTAAGCTTAAAAATAAATATGAAGTCATCCCACTGCGAACCGCTACCTACTAAATATTTAAACAATGTGGAACATATTTACTAAGGTATAAAAATTGTGTGCGATTCTATAACACGAAATATTTGATTTGAACTATTAGCTAACGATAACACACTTATCAATGTTATCAGATAAATGTCAAGGTAATCGGATGATTTCACCTAGCTACGATGAAATGCAGAGATTGTGGCCAAAACAATGATATTATATTAACAGATATGTTATAAGCGCGCAATCGTGAAGAATCGAAAACATTCCAATTGTAACGTTTTTACTTGTAGTGAAATGTAAAATGAATGAAACGTGGGTATGTGTGCCGCTGCTGCGCGGAACACTTTTTTCGGTTGTTTTGCGAGTGTATAACATATCTGTTAATATAATATCGTTGGGCCAAATCTAATGAATTTGTACAACAATCACAGTAAACTACATAATTATGCAGAAATGTGACAAATATTCTATGTTGCACGTTGCTAGACCAGTTTGTTATTTAAACCACAAATTATTATTCTAATTGCATAACTTAACAGTTAACGAGAAATGGGACAGTGTTATTAGTTAACTAATTTATAACTCATTGATAACTGAAACTTCTTATAATATTATCAATACGAAAGTGAGTTTGTTTGTTACGCTTTCACGCTGAAACGGCTGAACAGAATTAGATGAACTTTGGCACATGGGAAGACCATGACCTGGGTTATGAAATAGGATACTTTTTATCCAGATATTCCCACGGGATTGATACTTATGCGGGTGAAACCGCGGGGCGCGGCTTGTTTGTAATATTGTCATGTTGAAAACTGTATTCACTATCATATCTAAATCGTGTAAAAAGGAATAGATTATGCTTTCCTTTATAGAATTCACCGGGAACTGTTTATTTAAGGGGTCGCCTTTATTTTTAGGAGTGCCAATACCCCATTGATATTTTGTTCGAATAAAACTTACAGTGGACAGAATATTTCGATGCATTTATGAGAAGTTTCTTTTTTACGAATCGGATTTTGTAGGTAAAATTGTTCAGGAGGACTGGTAAAATTACCTCCTTGCCGAGTGCAGGTGACTAAATCACCCTTATTGAAACTTAATAAAAAGCCACTGGTCGAGCAAAATGAAATAATAACATTTACTATTATTTAGATTTGAAATAGTGAACTTTGTACTGAGCAAAATAATAATAACAAAATCTAATCTATGTAGCAACATTAACCTATTGATCGCGCCAACGTAAACAGGCTTGATTAAAGAGAAATTAATTAAAGAATTACGTTAATCATTTCCATGCACATTTTAGAAACAGAGCCTTTTTCAATCAAACGGTCGCAGTGGGCATACTTGTAATCCTGATACATCTGGAAATACATCTAGAATTGTCATTTTGTTGCTAAACATGATCAATAATGCCGATGATCTCAGCAATTAATTTAATACCACTGTTTCCCTATTAAGTGCAGTTGAATCTACGATCTAAATTCTAACAGTTATAGCAGACATTATTAGTGAAGTTACATTCTCAAAAAAAAAGGTTACTTGCAAAAAAATCCAATCACAAAATGGGACTGTAAGAATTAAATACTGGCCAAGAAGAATCGAGACACCAAAAATAGAAAAAAAAATAAAAAAATAGGAATATACCTTCCAGAACTTAATGAAGTAAGGCAGACACGTGGCCATGATGAATAGACAGTAGAAGAGAGCATAGCCGAGAAAGAGCATGAAAAACTTGTAGTTGTAGAAACAGACGCAGTTGTTGACCCACGGACAGTGGTGGTCCATTTTGAGCACGCAGCGAGAGCATATGCTGCAGTGGTGCGCGCGATCGGGCTTCACGAGCACGCATCGATTGCAGTAGCGGACTGAGCCAGACATCGTCCTGGAAGACAAATTAATATTTAATTATTTTATTTGTTGACATCTTCATTGTTGGTTGAGGTATAGTTTTCCAATCGCTACCCTGATTTTTTTGGCAATTTTATCAGTCGCATGGTAATGACCATTCGACTGGCAATATTGCAGGGCGAAAAACTAGTATTTTAGAACCATACAGGCTTATGGTGTAAAACTCGCATTTTTTATTCCCTTACGTACGAGTACGTAGTACCTATTGTTCTGTAAACAAAATCGTATTACTTTAGCTTTGTAACAGCCTCGGCTAAGATATAGGCCTCCCTTGAATTTAATAGATTTGGCGCCGTTTTCAAGCAGCAAGTGACTCCAGTGATCCTTATCAAATCAACCAATTGTAGTCCACTACTGGACATTGACACTACTACCTAACACCCGGTTCCTCGCTAGATATATCGATAGAATAGTCTTTATTATTATCGCTTATCGCTAAAAGGGAGGGGCGGGCGGTTGTTTATCTATTGTGGAGGTCGTTCTAGCATAAGTTTTGATGTCTTGCTATGAACTGTATTTTTGATATCAATGCATCAAATCTACAAATATTTTGTTTGTGTACATGACACAACACTATGTATTTCTTCTTTTCGAAAGATGAAGCCGTTGTTTACCTCTGTTATGTGACACTAGTGCCATATGCTTAAAAATATATCTTTCAAACAGGAAATTCGTTACTTATAATTTTAGTCCATAAAACATTGCTTACAATTCTTGGAAAGACATTTACAATTTTACACACAACATTAGTAAAACTTTGAAATTTGGATTAGTAAACATTGTATTTTTTTTTCTCCATTCTAGCTAAGTAACAAACTAGGGACAAACCTCGTTATTACGGGTATGGTATCGGCAAAGCCTTCTGATACCTCTTTTTTGGCATTCATACGAAAAAAAACCCCCCCGACGCTTCTTTCAAGTATTAAGACTCTAGAATTGAGAAAAAAAAAAAAAAAAACTAAATGAAATAATAATATACGGAAGGTATAAAAACCGGCCAAGTGCGTGTCGGGTAAAGGGTTCCGTAGGGTCCGTTGGGATGAATTTATCCCAAGAACTAACTTCACGTTTGTAGTTGAAAAAAATGTTCTCCTATACATTCCAACTGCAAATTTAAGTTTGTACGCACAATATTGAGAGATTTGCCATGTTATTTTAAGAGTAAATACTTCTTATAGGTTTTCCTGTTATCTATGAGTAAAGAACCATTCTCAGTAATTTTTTCAAAAATTTTGGCTCATGGTTTCGGAGAAAACGAGTTATGGTCAACGTTCATCTATTTTCTTAAATATCTTTAAGGTATTTATTATATAATTATAAAAAATAATTTCAGATCCTCGCAACAAAACCTTTAATTTGATATGTCAGACGGTACAGTTTACATTTTTTTTAATGTTCTTATTTACCCCCATATTCAAAATTCATTTATTTACGTTACACGTCGTAGTTTTACCACGTTTCACGTGTAAATAGATAATTATTTACCCGTGACACTATCAATAAATAACTAAGTTTGCACAACTAGTTTCGTAATGTAAATTCGGTTTTAGACTTTAGAATAGTCTAAGCATCATACATAAAGTTTCGGGCGCTGCACGAAAGTCAAATAAATGTTTTGGGTATGACTGTAGCCCAAGTGTTAACACAGGCAAAACACGTATTTGACATGATACTGACTCAACACTATTCTTACTGTTCACACATTAGTTCCAGTATTTACTCAGTAAAAGTACAATATAGGAAGTAAACCTAGTTGTTTAAATTGCCATTATTATTGGCCGTCATGTTTTAATGAGTTGTTCAATGATGACATCATTAGTCTTCCTTATGCAGTAGTATAAGGTAGGCACAAAACTCTCAGCATTTAGCTCAACTGTTTTTAACAAGAGTTCCAGCTATCTATGTACAGTTCTGTCACCTTCAGCCGGTTAACAGTCGCGGCTAGATATAGGCCTCCCTCGTATTTGTTAGTTCTGGCGCCGTTTTCAAGTAGCATGTAATTCCAGTGATCTTAATCAATCAAATCAACCCATTGCAAGCCCACTACTGGACATGGCGTCTACCAATTTACGCCACAATTCCCGGTCCCTTCTGCATCCAAATAGCAGCTGTCGTTTATCTATTCTGGAGGTCAGCCTCGTGTAGGTTTTTATGTCTACATATTATGTAGATATTCTTATTTTTTAGGTACAAATAAAAAGACCATGGGCTGTATTTTAGATATCAATGCATCAAATCTACAAATAGTTTGTTTCCGTATATGACAAAACACTATGTATTTCTTCTTTTTCAGGAACATGAATCCGTAGTTTCCTCTGTTATGTGACACTAGTGTCTTATGTTTAAAAAGATATCTTTCACACAGGAAATTCGTTATCATTTTACTCATTTTAGTCGATAAAACGTTGCTTACAATTCTTGGAAAGACATTTACAATTTTACACACAACATTAGTTTTTACTAATGTTGTGTGTAAAATTGTAAATGTCTTTCTCTTTGTAATTTCGTTTAGTAAACATTGTATTTTTTTTTTCTCAATTCTAGCTAAGTAACAAACTAAGGACAAACCTCGTTAATACGGGTATGGTTTCGGCAAAGCCTTCTAATACCTCTTTTTTGGTAGTCATAGGAAAAATAAAATCCTTGACGCTTCTTACGAGTTTTAAGACTCTAGAATTGAGAAAAAAAAATTGAATGAAATAATAATAAAAGGAAGGAATAAAAAAAAATAAGAGATATTGTTTTCTTGCCTTGTTAGGAAAGGTGAACCTGAGTTTAAACTCCGCGGTTATATGATTATAGGAATTTGAGTTTTGTTGCCTAGTCCCTTAAGCCGAATTTACATTACGAAACTAGTTTCGTAAATTAGTTATTCGTTGATAGTTTCACGTGTAAATAGATAATTACACGTGAAACTATCAATGAATAATTAAGTTTGCGCAACTAGTTTCGTAATGTAAATTCGGGTTTAGACTATAAAATAGTCTTAGTCTAGTACATAAAGTTTCTGGCGCTGCACAATGGTCAAATGTTTTGGGTATGACTGTAGCCCAAGTGTTAACACAGGCAAAACATGTATTTGACATGATACTGACTACACACTATTCTTTATGTTCACACATTAGCTCCAGTCTTTACTCAGTTAAAGTACAATACAGGGTGTTAGTGTAAACACCGTTATCCTTCAAAGTGCCAGTTGTTTGGTTTCATTTATAGAACTTAAAATCAATGGAAAAAGCAACTTTTTTTTTAAAAGAAAATTTACATTTTTCCACAAGAATATTTCACCCTATACGCAAGGGCAACGAACTTGCGTCTCAACACGGCGGGCGGCGGTTGGCGGGGGCGGGCGGGACGTTACATGACCGCGCGGCCCCTCTTCAGTCAGCTGTTTCACAGCTCTCTCGAGCGTGTATCCATGAGTATCGGGACAGTGACGGATATTTACTTTTTAAAATCTTTTAATGAAATAAGAAATAAGGTTTTTTTTTTGTTGTTACTGGGTCATTTATTTTTATATTTAATTCAACTACCCATGGTTTGAGTGACAACGGTGTTTACCCTTGCATACTGTATAGGAAGTAAACCTAGTTGTTGAAATTGTCATTGTTTTTGGCCGTCATGTTTTAAAGAGTTCTTCTAAAAATTTTGGCATTATAAGTTTTCTGCACTAGTCATAAGGTAGGTAGAAACCACTCAGCATTTGGCTCAACTGTTTTTAAAAAGAGGAATAAAAAACATTATAATATGACATTACCTGGTTACTATCGGGAGATCTTTGGCATAGTTATCCAATATCGCCCGTTGCGCGTCTTCGGATTCCGCGCTCAATAATTTTTCTAATTCATTTTCAGGCAATTTAAACTGAAACAAAAAAGCAATATTTGAAGATTATTTGAAAAATATACCTTATACTTGACTGACTACGTCGTTGGTCTAGTGGTCGCAAAATGTTACTGGGTTTTTCCCAGTACCCAGGTCTGGATTTGTGCCCAGTTGGTGACAAAAGGCTCGCCCGCGGTTACTACACCTCTGCCCAACCCTTCAGAGATTACGAAGGTGATATAATGGGGCGAGGGGCCTATACTACTTGCCAAGTGTAGTGCCAACCTTATATTGACAATCAGGTTAACCACCCAACAGAAAATTGTTGCTGCTGCCTGTACCTTTCAACACCAAAAAATTTGTTGTTGCCAAGGACTGAGATTCAACTTTATATTGAACTCAATAATTGAGAAAACTTATAAAATCAACATAGATGGCAATGAATTAACTACTTCTACTACTTCAATGACAATGAAAAGGAAATTATTAACAGGAAATTGGTTTTACATCAACTGCTAGTCATACTAATACTAAAAATGAGTCAGATGTAATAACCAGTTCAGAGTATTACCTCTTGGGATATAATAAAGTTCAAAATGTTAATACAACAAAAAGTTTAGTCAGCATTGTTTTAATGGGATACTGCACAGAAAAAACAAAATAAAGACCATTTTGACAGTCTTACTTTTGTGGAATATTTTATTTACCCACACAAACATACAAGTACTTCCATGACTAAGTACTCTCTGTTATATAAAAAGATAAACAAGGATTAACTGGTTTTTGTTGATAAAAATATGTAATAACCCCATGTGATTATGAATACAGTTTTGAAGATTCAACTCGAATTCAGAATAATTCCTAGGAAACCTATTCATATCTATGATAGAAATTAATGTTAATTATTTATTTTTAATATTGTTATTTTTTCCGTTTATTTATTTATTTTCTTATCTAATTACATTTTTAAATATTTCTTAAATTCAAATAAAAATATAAAAAAACATTTAAAAATATAAAAAATAGATGTCCGCCGGTGTCGGGAGCAGGGTCCAAGCTACCGGTGGTTAGGGCTGCAGAGACAGGAACCTCCTCACAATGCGAGCCGTATCAAGGAGTACTGCCTTCTGAATCAGGCCCTTGATCCAACCGCCTAACAAGAGCCTCGTGAGATGTTGATATTGTTATTTTTATTGTTAATAAATAATTATTAATAAACAATAACATTTTTTTTATAAGTGTCGTGTGGAATGCCTCACTAAGAGGAAAACATGACAACAGTTTTGTGATACATTTTCAGTCATTCATGTTAGCAGTTGTACATTTGAAGTTATACTTTGAATCGCAAATTGGTAAAAGTTTCACCACTCAAGTTATTGAAGCAATATCATTGTTATGCCTAAGGCATTAAGTCCGCCTTAGTACCTTATTGTGTTCGAGAAGTTTAAATAAATAAATTGTATCCACCACTCTGTTAGTCTTTTAGCTATGGCTGCAATATAACTCTCCAGTGGCGAAGGGTGATTTTTCGGGGGTGGGAACCCGGAGCAAAAAAAAAAGAAAAAAAAAAAAAAAAAAAAAAAAAAAAAACTATACTGACGAATTGAAAACCTCCTCCTTTTTGAAGAAGTCGGTTAATAATACTTGTTATGATGTCACTTCGGACCTTCCTTGTGGCCGCGAAAACCTACTTCTTGTTTGTTTACCTAACAAAAGAACGGTATCAATAAACCGTTTCATTAAATTCCTATTTTGATTTACTTTTCTCAAACTTATTTATAAACTCACATTCAAAAAGCCCGCTTTCACAAACCACGCACACTCACACAGTTCAACAAGTGATTACGCTCCTAATAGCGCAACGCCATCTAACGAAAATATCAGAAAAGCAATGCATTTTGTCAGTACAAGAACGAGATATCTCCATTCAAAAAATTCACAAATAATTAAACAGAGGGCGCGTTTAACGAGAAATTTTTAGGGAGTGGCATTTTACAATTCAGAGTTTTCGCTCACGGCCACTAGAGGGAATTGGCCGCGCGGGTGTAGAGCTTCAAACGAATTAGCGAAAAATCGTCAGATTATGAATGTAAAAACCCCTTTATTACATAAACTACTAGAATCTGAGAAAAGTAAACAAGGGAAACAATACATTTTATTTTATTTACAACTGCCAGTCAGCTATTCATATTTATCGTAAAGGGAAACATTAGAATGTTTGAAAAAACTATCACGTCGTTTGTAATTTATACTTATATCTGAGCGAGCACGGCCTAACGTAATTGTGTTTCTTAATTTCAAAACTTAACCTTGGAAAGCATGTTTCCTCACAAAGAAAATAATCCTAAACAACAATGTATAGGCTACCACTAAGCTACCAGACGGGCCGCACGCGGGCCAAAAGACATTGTAGTTAATTAGAAAGTCCTTGACGAATTATTGCCGCCATCCTAATCCTACTGATAGTACTAATAACTTTTCAAATCTATTAAGAAATTTCAACTTATTAACTATCTACCTACTTACCCCAAATACATAATTACAACGTACACTTTCACTAAAGTCAAAACACTTTAATCACTGTTTTATACCAACAAACTAATACTACTACTACGATTCTCGAACTGATAAACTAATGTATTCAATAAATAATACGAACAAAATGCAAATTAACTGCAAGTGTAAACAAATTATAATGCGATTACGTCAAACAGCAACCACCCAATAGCGTCCTGTCCGAACTCCGAGCCGAACGCATTACGAAATTCAACGAAAACTACCGAACCGATATCGCGGCATCTCGTTCACGCGATCGCTTTAGGTACAATAACTCGTATTTGACCGGCTTGCTCGAAGCGTATAAAACCGGGGTGTCACGTGACCGAAGTGACGTCATGACGCCTTGATTTTTGAAAGAGCGATAAGCCAGCCGCGCCGCCGAGTTATTTTAGAGAATTTTTTTTTGCTGTTGGGAGACAACAAAGACAAAACATTGAATGTAGGCGTTTTGTATAGTTTTAATTATATGGTGTATTAAATACCTATAGTGTGATTACTTAAAAGGCAAGTGATTACTTAAAAGGCACTACTGACTGTGTCATTTTTCAATGACGATAGAGTGGTTTTGTTTCGAATTCCAGGAGGGAAGCCGATAGGAATCGAGTTGTACGGTAGCTGCGGCCCTGTAACTCTCCCACATCTTGGATACTAGAAGCCATACTTTTACTAATATATATATATACTTTTTTAAGGTCTGTTTTACAATTACAACATTGAATAGATCATCATCTACACAGCCTTTTCCCAACTATATTTAGGTTGGCTCAAAGTATAACCAGATGCAGCTGAGTACAAGTATTGTAGATGGAGCGATCCAGTTACAGGGTAACATGATACAAATTATTAAAACTGGTTGGTGACAACATTATACATATTTTATATGGAATTAAAAATGCAAAAGTTTTTGCAACAACTTATCTGCCAAATATGTTAATCCGAATTTATCTGCATGTAGTGAAACAGGATATAATCCTAGCAAAATGTTATGAAGAAATGTACAAAATGTTATGATATCATCAATTATAGCATATAATAAAATTAATAAGGCAGAAAGGTGATATTGAGGATACCACACTGTGTTCACTAACAGAACACTACGACTTGGAAGTAGGTCAAAGATATTACACTGATAATTTTGCTTCATTAAGTAAATCTATTGAAAAAAATACTGTTTCTCTATGTACAATGAGTCAATAAATATCATGAGATATCTATTTATATTTTGTTTACAATAACTGGGGTGGTTTATATGTTGAACTCCTTTGTTCTCAAATTCTGCAGCTGATATATTTTGTATGGTTTCTTTGTTTATAGGTATGAATGAGAAAAATGTTTGTGCACACAATATAGTTGTTGTTTATAGACCCCGCGCCCTACTGGCTCACTTTTGACAGGAAACGATAGCAGACATAAAGAAGTAGTTTTCTTCAGTGTACTAATTCAATGTCAGTCCTATAAAGAAACTAATTTGCATGATTAGAAAGCTTAGCTTACCTTTTCTGGAATTGGTTTGAGTTCTGCAAAAACAGTACGCCAGTACGACCAGCAGAGCATTATCAGAAGAATATGATATAACACCAAATAGATACACTGTTGAACCGTACTCTCAATGGTAACTGAAAAGGAATTTAGTGTGAAAAATGTTGCAAAATGCATGCATAATCAATCTGTTATTTATCTACAATTTATTCAAATACTAACAAATGCACAATTGGATAACGTAGGCATAATAAGACCAAGATATAATGGACACTATTAACAATACAGGGAGCCATTTAAAAGCTCTCCAACAATACATATTGCACGTTCTACAACACACACAATATCCTGGCGACGAAACTCTGTTGTTTTGCACGGATGAAGCCATTATTAGTATTAAATTATGAAACTGAAAATATACATGTTCTCCTCACAAAAAGGATAATAAAAAGTGACAATTGTGCATCGATTGCCAGTTGCAATAAATGGCACAGAGTACATTAGTTTGACAGGAGACGACACGAATTTTATTTGATTGGATTCTTCGTTCGATTTACAGATTCACAATCACAATTTTCCGACAAACAAAATCCGTTTCTATGGTGGTCCTCATGATGATATGCGTGTAGGTCGTATCCTATGTTGCTTATTATCGTATCTATGTATGGTCGTATCCTATGTTGCATATTTTCGGTAAAAACCGGTTATTTTATTCCACTTTCATAGACAATGAGACTTCATCGGAGAACGCTGTCAGAAATACCAACATTTAGACAATAAATGTCAATTTGGGAGTCCTTTCTGTAGCGTCAAAAATTTTGTTGTTTTTGTATAAAACGAATTCCAGAAAACTCTTCAAATCAAACTCAATTTACCGTTTCATTATAAATCATGGAGGTCAAAGAATGCAACGATTTAGCTGAAGAAGTAAGCAGCAGTAATAGTTCATAATGTTTGGCACGTAAATATTGATTCATATTTTTTACCGAAATGACGTGTTTCAGAATCAATTCATAGTGGACGATGTGAGTAAAATTATCAAGGAAGCTATTGAGAATTCAATCGGAGGTACTGCCTATCAGCACAACAAAGTTAATCAATGGACTTCGGCTGTTGTGGAGTCTTGTCTGGGCCAATTGACCAAGCTACAAAAACCTTACAAATATATAGGTAAGTTGAAAGTTGGTGCCTACCTACATGTTCACCGGTGTTTGAACCATAAATTCTTGCTCATGCAGATCGCGCTGCACCATTGTTACTACCTAAATGCTGTTCAATGTCTTCATTGTTAATATGCAGACATCATTGTAAATAATTTATAATTTTCAGTGACATGCACGATCATGCAGAAAAATGGAGCAGGACTACACACGGCATCTTCTTGTTTTTGGGACAATAATACTGACGGATCATGCACTGTGCGCTGGGAAAACAAAACAATGTACTGCATTGTCTCCGTGTTTGGCCTTGGCATCTAATTCAACTTCGCTTCAATATATAATAACATTATCTTAATAATAATTCCACAAAACATCAATAATCATCACCAGGAACCAGTATTGCAAACATTTAATAAAAAAAGTAATTTTTGAGTAAATTGGTAGTAAGCTAAAAAGGAATCTTATTAATAACTAAGGTATTATTTTAAGTTATTGTAAATTGATAATGATGAGTTTGCAGTAATAAATACAGAGACCTTATTTATGATGATGGTATTGTAGGGTTAAATACTATAATTTGCTTATAATAAATAAAACACTAAAAACAGCACACTTATCTATTCTTTCCGAGTTGTAACAGACTTGTTTTATAGTCATTACTTAATTTTAAGTAACTAGGATATGTTTTCGTACACAATAAAGGATATCTAACAGTACTTCAAGTTTGTTTTGACTTTAATTTGCCTTATTTGAATGAAACAATTCTGTGAAATTGAAAAGGAACTGTTTCAATATACATTTACATACACCAGAAATTATTGAAGCATAATCGAACTTTTATAAATAAGGTTGATAAAGATGATAATAATAAAAACAGATGAACATACATACCGGTCAATATCATAACTCACCTTTTTGCTTCGCCATAGTCGGGTAAAAATATAAACCACTCTTGTCCAGTAAGTACTTTACATAAAATACTGAAAAGTAGTGTATCGGATGACCTTGGGGCTCAGTTTTTGACAGATTTGCAGATTGCCATACAAAATCTGTCAAAAACTCATCTTTGCGTGACCACTGACACGTTTGTAAATTAGTGGACTTGGCCCCCTTGTGTCTAGATTTAGATTTTAGATGACTTAGGTAAAGTCAACATTGATTTTGTTGCTCTTGTTTAAAATTACAATCTAGCTTGTATCCCACTGCTGGTCAAAAAACTCCCTCTCCTTTACATAATACCCAACATACCTAACTATATACCATATATATTCTTTTCATAGAATAATGACAAAAAAAAAACAACAAAAACATGCCACCAACTAGGCAACTGCATCAGACTTTAAAAAGTGAGCTTGTATTGAAATTTTCAGTTGCATTCGTGTTTTGGATTTTAATTTTAAACATTTACATACACACTCACGCCTTCTTCCCATGGGGGTAGGCAGAAACTACAGAACGCTACCTGCTACGATCCTTACATACTCCCTTTGCCTCGTGTGCGTTCATACATTCGGTTTTAGTATTTTATATTTTTGAAATCGTCTCCTCAAGCCCTTTGATTCGATAGTCATGGTACCTACAATTTTATCTTTGTTATCCGCCATTTTGATTTTATAAAAAAATATCCATGAGACACCTCATGCTTTGAGGGTATAAAGTCCCATATTATTATTATACTCTTTGGTATAAAGAATCCCACAAACTACAGTCAATCGGATACAGGTGATTGTGTTTTAAAAAATACAAACTCCCGCAAAAATACCGAAGGTAAAACGAAAAAAATAAAGTCACATTTCGTTGCTGACCATACCATACCCTTTTTTTTTTGAGGGTGGGAAATCATCCAATGATTCTCCCGCTCTGGGTGGAGCGGTGTCAGACTTTTACTGACTAAAACCCACCCGTGTTCCTTCAGTCGCCTATTGCCAAGGTCCCGGTATCCCTTTCGGACTTTCCCGCAACCCTGGCAGGCATCGGTCCTAGCGGATTGAGGCACGCGTGGAACGCGACGCGCCATCGAACCATATCCTGTGTCGCGATTATACCTAGGTACATAATTATGCACCTAGGTATAATCGCGACACTCACTCACGCTGCTCTGGTTCCATGGTGGTGCTGCTCATGCTCAGTTATGGGACCTACTGTCCGAAGATTTAATTATTTTACAAAGGCTTCCCGAGCCCAATAAGTCTTCAGTGGCGTTTATCAGCAGACTACAAAAGCAGGTGATACGGGACTTCGGCCATTTGAGATACCTACACGGTCTAGTCAAAAATCGGAATGCCGCACTCGCAAAAAGTTGTGGTATGCGTATGCTACGTGGAATGAGTCCATATTTTACTATTTTGCCAAATTGTGTTTGTAGACTTTACTGAGGCTTGTTTGGATACTTCAACTTGTGAACTATTTAGGTACCTATTTCCATAAGCCTAAGCCATCTATATAAAAAATAAATCCCTATTTCCCTTGATCACGCGTGAACGGCTGAACGGATTTGGATGAAATTTGGCACAGGGGTAGACTATGACCTGGAATAGGACATAGGATACTTTTTATCCTGATATTCCCACGGGATCGAGACTTACGCGGGTGAAACCACGGGGCGCAGCTAGTAGAAATATATATATAAGACCTAAGCCATTGTCTCTGTTCATATTCAATTCCAGACGGAACGGGTGAAAAAGTACACAGAATCATTTTCCGCTCCGAAACGTTAATTAATTTTAAGTAAATAGCTTCTCGCCACATCCTTTTTTCAATATACGAGTCTTGTTATTGTAGGTAAGTTCATACGGAATGCCGCTAAATGAGTACTGTAAATTAGTTTAAATAAAGTTATAAATATTTTAGGCTTCTTATTAGATGGGTACGCAGGGTACTAACACAAGGGGTTCAAATGGCATTCATCGTCTATGGTAGTGGGTAGGGAGGATAGGAAGGAGTGTCCTCGGGACACTGCACAGCACACCATCCAAGGTAATAGGTACATAAATTAACTCAAGTTCCTAATCTCTAATCTACAAAAATTAACAGCATCAAACTCAAACTCAAAGCATTTATTTCAATTAAACCATTTACAGGCACTTTTGAATTGTCAAGGAGTCGTTAAGTCAGAAATATGAAGCTAGTTGCCCATTCCAAACATTCAGTTATATATCTAGAGAAGCAACCCTCATTAAAATTACTAATCTAGTAACATATATATCAATGATTCCAAAGCGTAGTAGGTACCTATGGAGAAGAACGGGCAAGAAACTCCACGGACACTCTTTTAAATCAAAATATTGTTTACATCACTCATGTTGAAATTATACATGTGAGAACAATGTAGAAAGCACGTTAAAAGCGTCCGCAATTATAACATAAAAAACAAATCAAAAATTAAAATAAGCCATGGCAGCTAAGAGATGACCAGTCACAACCACAACTGACGGCGCCCGTTCACGAACATGACGCATGCCCGCATGGATCAGCACCATACAGCTCAACCATTTTGAAGGGAGCATCGAAGTCAGAATAATGCTAAGCAACTGTATACAACATAATATTACGTATTTCTGCAGGTTTTTTAATATCATGGCTAAATAAGCATCAAATAAAATTGAATTAGTTTTAGTTAAAATCACAGGCGTTGTTAAATACCAAAGATTATTATTTAAAACAAACGTTGGTAGTGAATTATTTGAATATTGGCGCGCTAGCTAAAGCGCTACATATTTGTGTCACGTGACCGTCATCGATCCAATGGTTGAACGCTTCTCGGGTCCATTCAACTCGGCTCGGCCATCACCGGGGAGAGGGACACTTCACAACACCGATTCTATTCATACATAGGAAATATTTATATATCGCTGTCTCTTTTACTCGTATTGAGAAATAATTAAATGAATGGTGAACGAGCGAAACGGAAATATGTTCGAGTGGAAATTATTGAAAGCTGGGCCAGGCCAGTCGCCATGTAGAATTTTTTGATGTGGGTGTTGTGTCTTGGGACGTCAAACGCTTCAATGATTATTATTTTCAAGTGGACATTAATTTTAGTGTAAAATCGACATTTGACTATTCGCTTATTGTTAAAAGTGTATTCGGTGAACAATTGCACAAATTGCTTTGTGATCGTGAGCCATCTAATCTGGTGACGGCAGATAATAAACTGGAGGGGGGCTGCTAAAATACTACGATAGGATAGTAACGACGTTTTACAACTCGAGAGCGCTCATAAAATTTCTCATCTCGGTGCGGGCGAGTCGGACTTCCATTTTGTTTTATTATGTGGTTTGGTTGTTTACACTGTGAGTCGCGTTGTGGACAATGGAAAGCGACGGTGAGTATTGCTTATCCAGTACTATCGAGAGAGGAAATTAAATATGATGTATTATGGGCATGTAGGGCGCACTATCATGACAATAAACATGCAACAATGAATAGGTAATGGTATTCGATTTTGTGCATCGTGTGGCGCAGCCGTGGTAGTGGCAGCTCTCATTAGTCATAGCGAGGAGCACGCGCCGCCGGCAGCAGCCGCGACTGCCGAGCTAGGTACGCGGCACAGCACGTTCCGTTGGGCTAATTGATTTCAGTTAAATCTGTAAGCATGCGCCGATCGTGTGCAGAACGCCTATGTAGGTACGTAGAGTGCGCGTTTACATCGTCCTTATCAGCTGATTACACTCCAGCAGTGCAGTGGCTGCCTTGCACCATCAAATGTTTTTAATAATCGTGCACGGCCACGGATACCGGTGCTAATCATTCGGCCACCACTCTACACTATTGTGAGTTCACGCAGATTTTGTTAATTTTTGTGTTTCATTGTTTAACATTCTACATGCCAGTTTATGAAGCTAAAAAGTATCTTGGTAGGTACCTATTTTGTTAAATCAATCAATTAAGACAAACAAAAACTGCTATAATTAAAGATCAGTTTGCTGCCAGCCAGCAACAAAACAAATGCAAATATTTCCACCTCTATGGAGATAAAAACTGCATGATACAACAACAAAAATAAGAACAGGTTGTGACGGAATGTTTCTATTATTGTATAATGCACAGGTGTAAATGAAAAGGCTGACGCATACAGGAAAATTACATTACTTATATATGAATATCTACATTTTTATATACTAAATGCAAAATTGGTTTCAAAATGTGGTTTTATTTAAACTACTGTTTAACAATCATAACATTCTGTAAAATTGTTGTTGTATACTATAATACTACTGTCTCCCTCCTGTCTTTTTAATAAAACACAACTTCTGTACAGTAGTAATGTTTTATAATAACATTTTCCTTCCCACTTTTACATGGTCCTAACTAGTATCATGAATGATCAATAGTTTTTGTAAATATTTACATCATATCAAATTATGTTGTAAGTAAAATGAATACTTAGCTACAAATGATAAAATAAGTAGGAATTATAATATCCTTTTAGTAATAATTTGATAGTAAGAGGCAGGGAAACTATTGACATGAAAATACAATTTACTTAGCCAACCAGGCACAATATCCATGTCATAGTATCCAGCCAGCAGCACAGCCAAAAACCATACCAGAATATTTTTCATTTTTTGTTCATAAAAAAAAACAAGCCAGATATTGCTAGTTGTGCATTCCTGTGTTTAATAATTTTCTCTCAGAGGTGGAAGGTGAATTAAAGTGACATATAGATAATTGCTAGGCAGTGGTGTGAATCACAAACTACAGCTATATTTTGTATACAAGTACTGGCTTCATCACACACAATCATAATCTTGGGTATTACCTCAGCCTACATGGAATATATTGAAAACCGTTGACCAAGGTCACAGCGGCTTGGGCCTTCAAACATGTTTGAACATGTCCAATATGTATAAATAGGTTGCTATATAGCTAAAATGAGAACTTTAAGTACCAATACGTTCTAGGTACATTGTATTTGAAGACCATTGAAAAAAATATACAGATAATGTAGCTTTATTTTTAGTTTCCAATATGATGTGCCATATAGGTACCTACATAGACTTGCTAGTATAAAATTATAAACTTTCTTAAGAATTATGTATTGTGTTTGCAGTCTGCAATTACTGTAATTCTAAACAATTTACATAGCATTCAAACAGTTTCAAGAACTAAGATGTTTATGCCGTTTTCTTCCTCCTTCATATGGGCCGTGGGAGCTAATACTTAACTGTTTCATTGATAAATTTTATTAATTATTCTTATCATGCTGTGGTGTTATCTTAGTTGCCGTTAGTTTGTGGTTTCTTGTTGTTTAATGTAGCAGTTCAGAGAATATTCTCTGTATTTTTTCTAATTAAAAAGAAACCAGATGTAAAACATTGTAGGATTTTTTTGTGATCTTTTTTCCTTTACCTTATTCAAATTAAAGATTCTGAGAATGAATCATCTTTGTCTCAAAAACAGTGATAAATTTCCTGTGTTCTAAAATCGGTCGGTATTTTATCATTTCTCTACCGTCAGTATATTTTTGCTGCCGTCCGTAGCGTACCTATTTCACGAATAGAAGGCACATAGGTATAATAGGTAACTAATATTATATTCTAAGTCAAAGTAGGTACATGATACCTACTTGATAAAAAATACTTAATATTGAAAGCACATTCATGTTTTTCTCGGCTAGATATATTGTATTGAAACATAATTAATATTCTGAATCCGTACAACATCCAGTAAAATTGCAGTATCTACCGAAGTATACATTGATGTTACACCACATTTATTTATAACACCTAAGACAATTAATAAAGCCCGGAAATGCTATCTTTGCTTCTCATTTATTAAACATTTTTTTACTTATCTCAATAACGCCAAAAAAAGGTCACGCGATGGCAGATAATTAATTCGCTTGTTTTCGTTGACTTTACTATACCCGCCTACACACGTTAAGAGTATAGTTTGTGTAGGTACTCCGTAAGCAGACCGATTTACCCTTGTATACTTTTACGTGGGAGTAATCATAGTAAACAACCTCGAACAGCCTTCGAATAGTAAGGATAATATCGCTAACGTAACTGTTCATTAAATAAGTTTTAACCGTATTTTTCGCATGTAATACTTATCTAGGTCTTGCCCGCGGCTACGCTCGCGTGGAGGTCGCAATTTATCTCACGGAAACTTACTGCCGAATAAAATGTATCCTAATAATGTCCAAATTTCATCCAAATCCGTTCAGCTGTTAAGGCGTGAAAAGGTTACAGACAGTTACTTTTGCAATTTTATAATATTATGAATAATATTATGTAAAAGTCATTAAAAGCCAAAGGCGGGCTAACAACTACCTAATAAAAAATAATTGACGGGTGTTAGTTGTTTCGATTTGGACGGTAACCATCAAACTATAGTCAAGCTTTAACCGAGATAGGCCATGACGTAGTGCAACGGTAACATTCCTCTACCGGGTCTCTCTAGTCTAAATTCAGCGAGGTATTACCACTATTTCTCATTTCTCCTACCGCCACTCAGAATTTCTCCAACTCTTTTAAATGCAGCGAGGTATTACCGCCACTCATAATTTCTCCAACTCTTCTAATGCTACGGCTACACTTCGCGTTATCGCGAACTTTTCTTCGTACGCTCTCTCGCGCACACCCCTTGATTACGCGCTGAGCAACAGAGAGCGCACGAAGAAAAGTTCGCGATAACGCGAAGTGTAGCCGTAGCATAAATGCAACGAGGTATTACCGCCACTCATAATTTCTCCGCCTCTCATAAATACAGTGTGGTATTACAGCCACTCATATTTCTCCGACTCTCAAAAACCGTGTGGTATTACCGCCACTCATAATTTCTCCGCCTCTTCTAAAAACTGCTTGTATTACCACTCTTCATTTCTCCAAATCTTCGTTTTTCCCTTACGCGTATTAATTTTATCGAAGCTCACCACGTTTTGCAATCATTTAGCTGCACGATACGCCTAATATGCCGATCATAAATTATTATGCAGTTAACGCGAGCAAAATTGGTATTCTCTCAGTCAGATGAGACTTGAGATAGGTACGCGCAGTCGGTTCCGCGTATAAAAATTAAACAAAAGAGAGACCTCTTAGCCCGGGTTATTGATCCGAGTTGAATCTATTTTAAAATAAACTTAAAATAGAGAAGTGCTGCGAATGCATTTGACGCAAAAAAGTAAAAAAAAACTGCTCACATCAATTAAAAATACTACTGAATAAATAGGCAGTTTTATCACTGTATGATGCTTCTACGTGTAATAAAGCATTCCTAGTGAATATAATACCGTGTACTGCCGCTCGGTAGGTACCTATTTTATCATCGTTTGATTCCATTACTCATCACCGGTTTTTCAATATTTTTTGCCTGAGATAGCCATTTAACAAGTTTTGTTGTACTATTATAAATTGATGTCTAGTTGGAACATGGACTGGACCTAATAATTAGACAAAACTCTAATTACTTTCTTAATAAAACGATTCACATACCTAATATAGCTAATTATGTGTATCAATTGTATTGTACGTACGTACATACAATATTGTCCCCTTTGGAAATTATTAGTCTAGCTAGTCTGATGTCTGAACATATTTTGTGACTACTTCGCCATCAGATAACAAAGGTCAAAGATGTCCATTGTCCAAGTATTTTCTAGGTTTAGACTATTATTTATTTGTTATTACGTATTATGGTAGTGAAACGTCGCAAAATAACGTTTAGAATCAGGTTTTCCGCGTCTGCATCTTAGTTTGTTTTATTACTCTGGCCTTTCCTGCGTACCTACATTGTTTTTCAAGGGTTTCCTTTTTTCTATGGTTGTTGGCTTACTCTGCTTCCACTTAGTGATATTACGACCTTTACTTAAACAGACAACAGGACATACCCGGTGAGTGAGCCCCGTAGGGTCTTCTTCACCAAAGCGTTCAGCACTAAATGTTGCTCCATTTATTTCCTTTGTTTGAGGTCAGTTGAGATTATATAAAAATCTAAAAGTCCACGTTGAAGTTCTTACTTTGTATTTTCTATTTTTATAGCTTCGCTTTTAAAACCATTTCGCTGTCCAATTCGAACTGTCGGACGGGGCGTGCCTTTAACAAGTTCCGCTTTAGGAATTAGATTAAAAATAAAATCACCTGAAATGCTGGGATGCTTGCAAAATTAGGACGGAGCCGGTCGAATCGCAACTATTATAACAATCGTAATCTCATCACGAGAGAGGCACTTCATTCCGGCTAGCTTAAATACACGGAGTGGCAGGTTTTATGAGTCACTTACTGTGATTCAGTTTGTCGAAATCGTTCGCACAGTAACACTCTCTATTGTTAATGTGACAAAGTATATTTTTGTTCAAAAGCGTGTAGCGCTTAATTCAGGATATTAATATTGTTGTCATGAGTATAAACTCGTATCTTGGGCTTTTTACGTTCACGTATCATGCTTCAATAAGGTCATACTGATTTGATCATTAGGGTTGCCATGCCAGATACAGCAACAGATATACGACCGGTCACTTGTTTGTTTTCACTGACAATACAATAAGAATGAGTGTACATTACGAGTACAATAACGTAGAGTCTTAATTAGAAGCGTTAATAGCGAATTTAATAATCAGCGACTGAATAACGAATCCAGAGCGGTTTCTGATATCCGCACAGACGGCCGGATATCTCTAAAAGTAGGGCAAGTTCTGAGAAACTAGGACGGCAACAACCCTAGATATCGAGATACACTAGTGTTCACTGCACAGTGAAGAACTGACCACTAGAGACGTGTAATGCATACATTAACTGATACAACAGGTATTAACGTCATGCCGCACTCAATATAATGTTCTTCGTTATGGTGTAATTTTTAAAGGGTGTTTAATAACCATGTCTGCGGCAGGTGAGGTTCTATTGTTTATTATTAGAGTGCGTTTAATTTAATTAAAGGGTGCATTATTATTACGAACAAATACCGGCTTCCGTTCCTCCTCGGATATAATTTTTTTTCTTAAATTTGCCAGGGCACCTTTATACCACGATAACTATATTTATTATCGACGCAAAATAATGACCGGCTGCAAATGAAACTTATTAGACATGAGTGATAAGCACGTGGCTTATAATTTATGTGTTTATAATTTTTTCTTGCGCGTATGCTACGGCTACACTTCGCTTTATCGCGAGCTTTTCTTCGTGCGCTCTCTGTTGCTCAGCGAGTAATCGAGGGGTGTGCGAGAGAGAGCGCCCGAACAAAAGTTCGCGATAACGCGAAGTGTAGCTGTAGCAGTAGAACGCCAGCTGAAACCTTAGTGTTTCCTGAAGCACATGATAGCTGTTCCATACGTGATATGGCGCTGATCAGCATCACCATCCTACTGCCCTTATTTCAATTTATATTGGGTAAGTACTGCAGGTCTTCTTCCATGGGTAAATGCATGTTCTCTATCAGCCGTCATCAGTGTACCGGTACCCCTTTCTGGCCATATTATTAAAACAGTTCATTAGGCATCATGCGTCAGATACTTTAAACTAAAATTCGATTTCAGTCAGAAATCCGAAGTAGACAAACCGATTTCACAAAACCGCGGCAAGAGTAGATTTGCGTAAGCAAGTATTTGTGTATGTTTGGATTGTTTTGATCGACGATGCACTTACAACCGAATGATATTACTAGAGACGATCGAAATTGCGAGCCGGCGCCAATCCTGAAATCGATTTCTAAAAACGGATTTTGAAAGCTATAACAAAATCGGAAACCGTTTGAGTAAAAATCCAAAAACGCCCATGTCCAATCCATCCGTCGTTTCTTTGGTCTTCCCCAGCTCTCACCAAGTCTACTGGCTTTTGTCTTCTTAGAACTGTTCTTTAAACCTTTGTTTATTATTGCAAAATTTTGTTTGCCGACCTTGTCTCGAATGCCATTGGTCCACGCACTCCTGGGGGCCTAAACCGGCCACATTAGCAATTCCTCGCAAAAAAGCAGCTCATTTCCTGAATCCCAGCGGTCATTAGCAATTCTTCTAGTTTGACATAAAAGCAGTTCATAATTTGTGAACTATTTTACGAATCTCCATAGAAAAATGTCAAACAGATGAACTGTTTCGTAATATTAGTTCAACACAATAGAATTTTAATTGTTATATATCTTAAAAGACTTTTCGACAGTCGGAAGGATATGAATTACACGCAGATCATATTATGAATTGTCAGTTTGTGACATTTACGATGATTCATAATTATTTTCATATTACGATTCTGCTAAAGTGACCGTTTTAAGCCCCCTGATGGTCACTTCTTCGTTTGATGGGAGATGTAAGTACGCGCAATGCGTGCAGCACATTTAAGGCCCCTTACCATAATGATACCGATCTTTAACCATAGCATAAATACAATGCCTGTTTCGTTCAGTTTTAAATAGATCAACAGACTAATGTGCAGCAATGTAGGTCAGACTCCGAACGTTATAGTTTTATCCAAAGTTTATTTGGACGATGGCATAGTACTGCATTTTTTGTAGTTCTGTTTCAGAATTATGAATTTTGCAATATTTCCATATTTCTCTATGACTATAAATTACTTTTTTTTTAGTGTTGTTGTATGAATGAATGATTTCCTTGTATTATCAAATCAATACTTGATAGAAAGATTACACAGATTAAGATAATATTCAGACTTCAGTTTCTAATAACGAAACGGAAATAGCAATGAGTTTTGAGGGATCCTGCCGTTTTGCCGAAAAGATTTTGCCCAAATTTCACTACCCAAACAAATTTTAGCAACCTTTTTTTATACCAATGCAATGTTTGGAATGATTTTAGTACGCACATTTTCATTTGGTCAAATTTTTACTTGGCAGAATATTAACAAAGATAATGTCATTTAGGCATTTGGACTTTAATCAAATGATTTATTACAGCAAACAATCTTTAGATAATAAACGTTTGGTCAAATGATTTGTTAGGTTAGGTTAGGTTAAAACTGTGACCTACTACGCGCGAGCCGAGCGAGCGGAGCGAGCGGTGCCGCGGCAGCGGCCGGCGAGTGCCAGAAACGACTAGATTATATAGAAAAAAAACAGGCTACCCGAAACTGACGATACTAAACATTTGGCAAATTTTATTTTGCGCCAACTGAAATATTTGACTACATAAAAATTGGTAAAAGTACTATTTGTTAAACAAGTTATTGTTTAAACGTTCACTTGCCAAACATTAGGTTTGCGTTACAATTATTTGTGAAGACATTTTTTGTAAGTAATATTTTGGCAAATGAAATTATGCGGAAAATTGTTTGGGAAGTGATAATTTGGCAATTTATTTTCGATGAAACAAGGGAGACCCGAATTTTGATGGACAGCGAATCTGAAGTTGACACAAATATGCATTGTCGTTCATCCAATAAAACACAACAAAAACAGCTCAACCAACGCATAGACTAAACGTTACACTCAGAACTGAAAAGGATATCAAGATTAAAAAGTGTGTACAGCGCTGAAACATCGTTGATGTAGCGACGATAATTATCACCAATAACTACTAACACCACCTATTGACAAATACAGCTACCAAATTAAATTAACTTACATTTTTGTAAAACAGGAAATATTTACAACCATTGTCACGCATTTCAGTGTACCTACATTGATGAGATAGCTCGGTGTTTCAATCGCGCTGCTTCCACGAATAAACCGACGGATGTAAAGCCGATATCAGACGCTCCACTTTTCTTGCATTTTTGCCCTTTAATTCGGCGCCTCGGCGGCATATTTCATTCGGAAGGGAATCGCCTGAACGAACACAATAAATCAAAAGTGTAACAGGAATTCATATGTGAATCAGTCCGTACTGGATTTCGGCACGATTCACTGGCCTGCCGAATGATCGAAAAATGAAATGAAAGGAGCAGATGAACGTTCATACTTGTGAACGTGGAATGAAACAAATGAACCTTCACACACACACAAAGTGAAGCGTCTGATGTCGGCTTTACAGACAGCGTGATAGATGAATCATCGGCTCATATCGTACAATAGCACTGAACTTTGTTCTTTTTTTCGCCAGGCATGCGTTACCGGCGCGATGAGTGACCGGTGGTAGCGGGAGGCGGTGATGCAGCGAGCCCACGCGGGCGGCGCCCCGCATTCGCAGGCCTCCGCCTCCGCTCACCCGCACGTACGCTCACACAACTCTTACGCAGACATTGATGATCAGGTAAGGTTCACGAGAAATCTATTATTTTTGACTCGGAGAACTAACAAGGCTTGTGTTTTTTTATTACACTAAAATGGAGTTACCCATCGTTAAAATTCAATTATTTAGACATAATATTTAGACTATATAATTTATCGGCCTGAAACACAAATGGTTTCATTGATAATGGGTTTCTCCCTGTTGCATCATTGTCTTTTCTTGCAATAATTATGTATGTTAAGCGGAAACACTTTGCCATTTAAATAATCTAAGTCTGTTATATAACAATAACTTTGTTTTAATACCTATGCTTGAGTGCGTTTTTAAGGCTCCCACAAACAGGCGCGATGTCGCTCCCGTTTGGAAGAGCCTTTAGACCGGGATCTTTTGTATTACTGCCTTCTTCTTGCTCCTTTATTAACAAAAGATTCGAGTGCGTATTGTCTACTTTTTAGGATAATCGCTGTCTGTACCCATCCACTAAACTTATATTTTTTGGAGAAGCGGCTTCTTGGATCTTTGAAATCATCTAAAAAAAGATTTAGTCAAGGCTTTGTTTTTTCAAGTAGTTTTCTAAAATAATTTCAATTGACTGTGGTGTGTGTAACATTGTAATAACGCATTGTAAATACAAATGAAATCATAGTACTATTAATAGAATTTATTTAATTAATACTACAATATTCATTGTTCCTTCATTAGGTATTTTATATAAATTACCTTCTATTATTTCGTATTACCCATAGAGGAATATCTTATGAATTACTCGGCACATGACGAATGCCATTAAAGTTATCGCTCGCCATTGATTTCATGGCGTTCCTGAGTTTAGTATGAATGGAGGCGATATATCAATGCGTAGTTTTATTTATTTATGTAATGAGTATTAATTAGTGTAGATACGTCTGAATATTTGTAAATTATTAAGTACTTAAGTTTTGTTAGGTAATATGTAAAAGTATAAAAATATTAAAAATCAGCAATGAAGATCGAGCTGATATTTTTTTTGCATTTGATAAGTAGTTAAACCGCTACTCGTAGAGTAAGTTCGCCGATCTCTTCCTGTTTATATGTAGACTGTGGAGCCATTTAACTGGTGTTTAAATAAATACAATTCTAACACTTTGTATACAAAATTTTGCTAGACATTTCAATGTCAATAAGGAAAACATTCGCTAATTCCTTATAACATATGTTGTATATTCTAATATGGGTTTTTGTTACAGATACCTGCTTCAGTGATAAGCAGTGTGGGCACAGTGAGCCTGTCTCAATCATCGACGCATCCTACTCCCAACATAACCATGGCTAATCCCACGAACTTGGGCAACGCCAGCAGCGGCAACGCCCAGCCGGCTGCCCAACAAACACCAACTCAAGCACCCGTGCGAAACTTGCCCAAGAAACGGAAATTTGACCCCTCCGTGCTAGAAGAAATGAGCTGCGCGAACAACAATACAGTGAACGCTCCACTTCCAGTTGAATATCAACCAACGCAGTACCAACCAACTATGCTGCAGCCTTCCCCAATCATTCAGCACTCATCCCCGCCACTGAAGTCTTACATCTCATACCCCAATATCGACTTATCAGAATGGCGGGACCACAGAGTGTTGGCGAAACAGCGCGGCCTATACGTACCGGGAGTGATCCGTCAAGCTGAGGGTTGCAAAGTGGTGGTGGAACTCGACGGGATCGAAAGTGACCCGATCGAGTACAGTGACGTGTTCGGAGTGAATAAGAACGATGTAATCAGTGACGCGAGTCCCCAAATGAGCCATCTGCACATGGGCTCGCTGTGTGTAGTGAGGACTACGGACCCAAGTCGGGAGAATGTGCAAAATGTTTTCGTTGAAGGTCTCGTGTACGAAGTGCTTAATTCTCCTATAAGGATACGAGTTAAGGTGAGGATTTTAACTGTATTTATAGTATCCTGTCAATATAGGTTACAGCTCAATATGGGCTTCCCCAATGATAGTGGATTAATAATAACTAACACCGATTTTGTGTTCAGAATATGTACCTATTTATGTCAGGGATCAATGATGCTGGTCGTCGTCAACTTGGTTGGTTTTAATCTCATGAAGAAGTTATTTTTTTGTTTTTTTCTTAGTTTGGATCAGTATTTAACAACACTATCACAGATTACTTTTTGTATTCATTGTTTTTTTGCGAACGGATATCTAGGATGTTTCGGATGAACGCCTTCCACCAGATTCTGACGGTTTGCAAAAAAAATGACTAATATCATGTCAATGCTTATCTCGAAAGTTGTAATTGTCATTTGACGCAGTTTACTGCTTAGTTGAATAGAATGTTTTTAAATTATAGATCAGATAATAAAGTATTGCACAACCATTTCATTTTTCTTTGAAAACTAATATTAGTTACTAACTTCCGCCCACGTTTTCGCCCGACTGGTATATCGATAAAAAGTAGCATATGTCCTTCCCCAGGGTTCAAAATATCTACATACCAAATATCATCAAAATCTGTTCAGCCGTTTAGCCTTGAAAGCGTAACAAACCAACAAACAAACTCACTCTCGCATTTATAATTTAAGTTAGGAATAGGAAGAATTAGATGTAGGTGGGAACTAAGTACACACGGCTACACATCGAGCTATACATTTCCAATTTATGCTGATCTCGCATTGTGTAGGATTTTCGTACAATGCGAGGTCAGCTTATACTGGAAATGTATAACTTGATGTGTAGCCGTGTGTACACTTCTCTAGAAAGAACTAAAAAGCTTCAGTAATATTTGTTTTATTATGTAAATTACTAGAAAGATGTTAGTCATACGCGAGACGCACCATAATAGGCATCTCATGTAATTCCCCATTTTTAGGGTTCCATACCCAAAGGGTAAAACGACCCTATTACTAAGACTCCGCTGTCCGTCCGTCTGTCCGTCTGTCACCAGGTTGTATCTCATTAACCGTGATAGTTAGACAGTTGAGATGATGTATTTCTGTTGCCGCTATAACAACAAATACTAAAAAACAGAATAAAATAAATATTTAAGGGGGCTCCGATACAACAAACGTTTTTATAGATAATGGTACGGAACCCTTCGTGCGCGAGTCCGACTCGCACTTGACTGGTTTTTATCGAATACGCATCATCGATTATATCGACCTTTAGCCGATCAGAAATGTTTTAACTATCACTGTTTCAATATTAACATTAAGTTAGGGCATTTGTTTCAAAACGAAATAAGTAGCGTAAAATACATGTCGATACAATATGCAGGTTTTTGATATACCTTTTTATTAAAGCTTTTCAGGTCCTAGTCGATTCATGTCGACTTTTGACGCTCAGCATGCAAAGCTGAGTAAAAAATACTGGATAAAAGACGAGATCTCTGCCCTGTTTATCAAAACTTACAAGCCTTACTTACTTAACTATATTTTGACACTTTTATTCGTGATTTTGTTTATCAACAAATTATTTGTAAGTTACGACTTGTAGAAAATTATAACAAATCCTGAGTGTCGACTCTCTATTCCGTCTTACAAGTTTACAAGTGTCGTGCTTAGTACCGCAATAAATGATTTTCCTTTTTAAAATGTGGTCAAAAGAGAGAGATGACCTGATTCCCGTGTCCCAGCAGTGGGAACATTATGGCTGAATATGAATATGGAGATGAGCTATGAATTTAACGAAAATTAACATTCTAGGTAACTAGTGGACTTGTAACATTTGATAAACAGGGCCATTGTAAAAAAAATAATCGTGACTCATTCAAAAATAAAAGTTGAAGATACCTTTAGGTCATAACAGCAACTTATCTTATCCAGGTATCAGACGGCGATCTCTGCAAAGAGATGGTAGAAGTGAAGCGGGCAGACATCAGACTGATGCAGCCGCCGTGGGCAGACGAGCTGGAGGATGCGGGCACGCACTCCTCGTCCTCGCTGCACCCGGCGCTGCGCATACATCACGGTTCTACTCAGGTGAGACCGTAACTTAGTGGTTACACTAGACTTGCAGTAAAAATATCGATATATCAATATTTTTTGTCCGATATATCGATATTTTTAGGTGATATTTATTATTTCGATATATCGATAGAAAATGTATAAAAAACGATATACATATTTCCAATAGCAACACCGTTGTCGCCACTGACTTAACCCGCTGGACTTCAGAGCCTACTTTTTTTTCCTAGTTTGGTATTTATGTATATGATTATAAAACTTGAACTAAATAAAGTTTTTTTTTTTTTGAATTCCTCTTAGATATCGACTTTTTTTTTCGATATTCTATATTAAAATATTTACCCAATGTAGGTGTATACTCTACCCATTCTACCCAATGGAGATGCAGACCTGCAACTCAAAAAATTAAATAATCTTTTCACACCACCTGGTCGATATTGAGGTCTAGCCGGGTATAACGGTACTGAATTTCATTATAACCCGCTGGTCAATAATGTTATTTAAAATTGGAACTTCAACAAAAAAAATTACAAATAGAAAACGGATATCCTATTGCTTTTTATTGTCTCGCAGAAGGTGTGAATAGTAGAGCATTATCCTCGGCGATAAACCTTGATTTAGTCATCTATAACTCCCGTGACATAAGACACTACTTACTTTATTCCCTCAGTGTATAATCTACTATTCTAATCATTAAAGAACATAGATTCTGACCCATAAACTCCCATCTAGATGGGCGGCGACAACTTCTACACCTCATCTCCCATGCCGGGCGCGGGAGCAGGCGGCGTGGTAACAGTAGGCGCACTCTCCAACGGTTCCATGGACGACCTGCGCAAGAGACCGCCCTTCGACGACTACGGAGAGAGCGACGATGATCTGCGTAGAGAGGATATCATGTTCCCCGCTGATGTGTCTCATATGGGTAACTATGGATTCTATTTATCCGCTTTCACTGGAGAAACTATGGTCTGTGCCAAAAGTATCTGATAAAAGTGTAACCAAACCCTGTCCAGGTTAAATTCTGATGCAATCACTCTCTAAATAAAAGAATAAGTAACACATTTACCTGTATTTAAAAGGTTTCCACTCTGTATCTCATTTTCCCAACAATTATTGTTTGAGTAACATTTTTAAATTAAAGTAATTGAAAAATTATCGTAGAAAATTGAGATTATCAAATATGTATTTATATAAAATAAGCTTACAGTATATGAACACCAATCGCTTAGATTTATGCTAAATGAAAGAGACAGAAAAAGTTACATATAAATAATATTATAGAAAATTTTAATTTGTTCTATAATATTAATAAAAAAATATCTTGTGGAAAGACCCCATATTAGTCCACAAGTGCTCCTGTCACCGAAGTATATTTTTCAATGAAATCTAAAAAATAGCTAAAAGTATTTTACTAGTATAGTGCATATTATTGTTTGACGACATGCATGCATATTAACACTAATCCGGGTGTAGCTTAGACGCCACACTCCATGAACATTCTCGTCGTAGTACTACCCCTACCTGAGTTTTTTGAAGGACCTCACAGACACAAAAAAAGGTCGCCATTGAATGATTTATACTGACCTGTTCCTTGCCATTCACATGCCATAACTATTTGAATTTAACCCTTCCGCTTGATCGGAGCCTTCCTAACCCTCGTCATTAAACAATATTCAATCTACAATCTCTTATCACACTATTACACGACCTGACATTCAATAATACCGGACATGCTACTCAAAGAATGCATTTCCACAGAAATAATTCTACTTTCATGCTTTTAGCCACACCCAACATTCACTTCCATACATAAGTGTAGGTAAAATGCATACCATTGTGGACAGTCGACCGTGCCTTTTTCACGACAATAACTTTAATACGCATAATCCTACTGTAAACTACATATTATTATTATAAAATGTGAAAGTTTTTTTACTGACTCATGACACTTCACGGATTTGGGAGGTATATTTAGTTAGTTTAAAAACTGAATCACTTTTTTTCTAGATCTTAGCTGCAACATCAATAATTTAATTTTGGTCAGCTCTTCGAACGAATGCAACTTCATGAAATAAGTGAAAATCGTTAAAAAAGTTGCATAACTCTCACACAACATAGTGTGTATACGACAAACATACGCGATAATCCGACAAATACCAACTCATTATTTAGGATTCGGTATTTCAGATGATATCAAACTAGTGTTAAATGTGTGTGAAATAAATTACAATAATTTCCTTGTTGACAGTTATTTATGACCGAATTAATCAGATTTAAAAATTCAATCACAATATTGTTCTCGAATAGATGAAGATTTAATCTCTTTGTTATATTTTTTGCCGGTCTAGACATCACATTGTGCATTAGTCTATTAGTCACACAGGAATGATTGAGGCGTACATTCCGAACACTTTTTTATTTTGACAACTAAACGCGTGCGCATTTCAAACTGCTTCGTAAATGTGACCCATTTTATGACGCTGTTTACTATTTGACGTGCATTAATTAAGGTCTTTAGGTAACGTGAAAATATCTAGTTTGTTCATAAACCTACGATAAAGAGCTGTATTTAAAAATATTCGCTATTCATAAACTTTTACCGTGTCTGTATTTTTTTATTGTTCTCTCATAGTTTTGCTGAAAACTAGTATGACACATTGCCTCTAATGATTAAGTGTGCGTATGTGCGTGTGTTTCATATGGGGCGTTTACCTAGTTTTGGCTCTCTTACGCATACGCAACCTAGGCGCTGCGCAAACGCGATTCTAACGCCTCGTCAACGCGACGTAGATTCGATACAATCACTATTATTTGACTCTAGTTTATGCGTTATTCCGCCGTTTACGCGGCCCCAACGCGATGGCAACGCCTAAGCTGGAAATTAGTCCAATGAGAACACACTAAGGATATACATGGTATATGGTATCCAGTAACTGTGTTCTCACTCTCATTCTTTTGGCGCCTGAATGACATTGCCAGGGGGCGTTGTTGGTAAACATTTGTGAATTTGTCACACAAATTTTAATGACAAAACAAGATGGCGTCGTTAGTTCCGATTACGGCCACGCGCCAAATGAACCTTTTTCCGTTGTTTGTGGGGCTTCGAATGTAATAACAACATGTATTGTCAGCAGATTGCAGCAACAGCAAGCGCAGCAGTCTCCAGAGTCGCGGCAGTACCTCGAGCTTGCTGGAGCGCAGTCTCACCCCCAGATCTCAACCCCCTACACCTAGGTGAGTAAGCAATCGTTTGATCAAGTTTATTCAAACAAATACATTACTTACCTCGCTAAAGAATACAAAAAAAAAACAAAATACAGTCTTCTACGATCCAGTTATCTGGATTGTGGTTGCAATCTCAGGCTTTAGGCTGGTTGTAGACCTGCATAATAAAACAATCTGTAAGCCCCGCCAGCGAAATTATATGCTCTAACTTTCAATAGATAAGACATATTTTACGCTCGAGGGGCTCGTGGATATATAATAACAGTCGCACGCATCATCCTCAAGGTTAAGCAACGCTTGCCGAGGTCGGTCCGTGTGTAGGTGACATATTAGCAGTTGGTCCCTTCAAAGATCTTTGACAGTCGTTACAGGTAGTCAGAAGCCCGAAAGTTTGACAACCAGTCTTGGCAAGGTGTATCTTGTTGCCCAGAAACTGGGTTGTGGTGGGCAGATAGGCAGTCGTTCCATGTAAAATAATGATATTAACTGCATCCGATTAGACTGCAAGCCAAGCCCAAGTTGGTTGGGAAAAGGCTAGGCAGATGATGGGTTAAAACATATTTATAATCTCCCAAATAAACAACATTCTTCTTTTCAACAGATCTCAAGCGGCAACCCCGCACAAGTACAAGAAAGGTGACGTGGTCTCAACCCCGACGGGAATCCGTAAGAAATTCAACGGCAAACAATGGCGGCGGCTGTGCTCCAAAGACGGCTGTACCAAGGAGAGCCAACGAAGGGGCTTTTGTTCCCGACACCTGTCTCTACGAGGAGTCACCAGGTCTTCAAATACTCCACTGGCACAAGGATCTGCTCATACTCCACAACAGAGGTAAATGCACTAAATGTAATTGACATTGATCAAAAAATGCTCTGCACTTGTTGACAAATAACTGTATGTTTCTAAAAAAATAAAATGCCCCAAGTCGTCATTTGTTATTTAACGTTACCTAAGGCGCGGGACATATACAAGAGGCGAGGGGCGCGGGCGAGGGGACAGTTCGGCGCGGGCGAGGGGATGGTTCGGCGCGGGCGTTGCGCCGCTCCTTTCATATTTCAAACAAAATGTATAGGAGCGACTAGGCGTGGGACAGGCGGCGGCGGGGCGCGGTTGAGCCGCGGGCGGGTTGCGCCCCTCTCTTGTGTATTTCCCGTGCGTTATGGTACAGATTAGTGAAACGTAACATAAAATGTGACAAAGAAAAGAACCCTCCACATTAATACAGTGAAATGTAACACAACAACTACGCGAATTTCTGTGAACATGTTACATTTAACCAATCTGTAGCTACTTAGCCAGTATTAGAGGTATATTATTATTACAGATGTTTTTTTTATTTCGACACGAGAGTGACCTTTGTTTTCGTTAAAGGATTCTAAATATTATTGTTTCACAAGTGGTGCACTAATTCTTGTGGTGTACTTTAATTTGATTGTAATTGTGGTTCTGGCTCAGATTTCGACCATGTTTTATATAGTGATTTTTCTTATACAATGCGTGCTAAAACAATACGTAAAACCGCAATTGAATTGTGGGACTATTCATGCAGTCTTTCTTATTAACATTAATTGTTTGACCATTAAAACAGATGAGTTTGTCTGCAATTTATTGGACAAAGTGGGTGCAAATAACGTTGTTGAATATTTTAAAGAATAAGCGTGGATTTTCCATACAAGACCATGGAAAAATCAGCAGATTTAAATTCACATTTTTAATACCAATGCAAAATGACACAATTTGTTAGTATAATGGGATTGTTGGATGTTGGTAATGAGTATCTAGTTAATCTATACAATAATTGCGTTTTCCTGATTTTAATGATTTAACTTTGCGATTTTTTGTCCCTTTTTGTTCATTCGTCATGTAACAGGAAATTGACTTACATTAATAATTCGTTTCAAAAGTTTCATAATTCACTGTAACTCTCAATTTACAGTGAATGGTTATAGTTTTATCCCTAAGTTACACTGAATGGAATGATTTTCTGTACATTATTAAGTAATAAATAATAATAATAAAAGTTAATTCTGGTAAAAAGGTAAACACTAAATACAAATTTGCTTAAATCTACGAAAAATCCAACAGTTACATCCAAATGTTATTTGTCGTGTTGTCTCGTATCTATTTAAATACTTCGTCAACTCAGACATATACATACAAGAAAAAATCAGTTGTCATTTGCAGAAGGAGACGGTTTTGAAATAAGGGCTATGAAAACTGCTTTTTTACTGCTTTCATTGCAATGTTTTGGAACGAATCTATTGGGCGGTGGACACGATTTTCTTGTCATAACTATGAACGGACATCCACTACGTCGAACCGTCACCAGGGGGCCTACCACCACCGCTTACAGCAGTATTATTTTAATATTACTTCAGTGTAGGAAAGAGATGAAGCTCTATAGGACTCTCCATTTCTTTCCCCCACTGAAAAAAGATTTAAAAAATTCTGCTGAAAGCGGTGTTGATAGGCCCCCAGGTCACCAGAGAATGATATTCTTTGTTGGAAAGAGCGAACATTGCCATCGTTCAAAAAAAAAACTATAATTAAATCGTAGGATAAAGAAGCTGTAGTAGAAGTCTAGAAGAGCCATTTGATTTACCATGTCTACAATCATTTTTATTGTATATTCTAACATTGCACCCTTCTAAAATACCATTTCCGTTTCAGAAGTAGCAGTAAATCGCTGTCTTCAAGCGGTACTGGCGTGGAAGGCGACGAGACCTCGCGAGAGTCTGACACAACGCCTCCACACTACCGTGTGACCGGGCGCTTTGATTCTGATGAGACTGAGGCTGCTAATATGTTGGGTATGATCTCATTTATATTGTTTTTAACTTTGCCATACCCTGACTTCTCCCGCTCTGGGCGAAGCGGGAAGGCGAGCGTGTCGGTCTTTTACTGAAGAAAACCCACCCGTGGTTCCTCAGTTGCCTGTTGCCAAGCGTCCCGGTATCCCTGCCATACCTAAATTCTAGAGCCACGAGTGTAAGTCCAAGGCTATTGTTACCTTTACTTTAGTTAAATTGTAAACAGAATCTGTTGGTAATCCTTTATTATTAAATAAGTAGGTATTTATCTCTGTTCTGAACGCTCTCTTGATTACTAAACCTGTCTGTTATGCCGCGGACGAATGAAAGACGATCTGTGACGAAACGAAACGTATATTCATGATAAAATGATTTTAAAATTGAAAATACTCGTTTCGGTCATAATATCTACTCAGTTATAAATAACACTATCTAATAGAATAAATAAAAGGGCTAAAGGGTAGTTGTATTTTCGATTTAAAAATCGTGCGAATTCACGTTATGTTTACGTCACGCATTCGTGTTAGGGACTCTTGTCAATATGTCTGGAGTGTTTTGTGATGAGCGTCTGACTGTCGTGTAGTGATATAATTATAGTATGTCTTCAAATAATGCGACTGGCCGATGGCCCGTTTATGTTAAAATAAATAAATAATAGTATGTGTAAAATTACATTACAGGTAGATTGTGAATCTGTGATATTACTCTAACTAAACGTAAGGCTCAAGTAACATAATTACTACGAGCACATCCTGTTCAATTGACGTCACGATTGTAAGAAAGTAACGTTGTTTGGCGTCTATATGGCGATATATGATGATTTGTTATAAGTGTTATAAGTGTTATAACCATTCGCTCTTATCAAGGTGCGAATGATTATAAATTTATAATATCTGGTGTGCGTGTGAGAGAATGTGAAAAATATAGTGTGTAAAAGTACGATTGTTAGGTAATGTAAGGTACTTCTATTTCAAGGGATGCGGATGTCATGTCACGCAGTCTAAAACAAAAATTCTACTTATTAAAAATCTCGAGAGATATTTCTCGACGGCATGTGGAATCAATTCAGAGGCCCATGGGCGGCATAAAAATGCTGACACCAGGTAAGTCACTAACTACACGAAAAAGAAAGATCATCAGTTTTTGAAAATTCATCTCATCCATCAGTGCCATCATCGGCACTCAGTAGTTTACGATGGGATGAGAAATCCCATCGGATACACGGCAAGTACATGCTATTGTAAATCTTATAACATGTATCTCGTCCCCCAGTGTCGCTGGGCAGCTCCCGCTCGGGCAGCCCGGGCGCGTCGCCGGTGGGCGCGGGCGGCTCGCCGGGGCTGCGCAACAACCTGTTCGTGCCCATCTCGTCGCCGCAGCCGCAGCCGCACCACCCCGCGGCCTTGTACCATCATCACCTTATCAGGTACCTTCTACAATCATACAATTAAAAAACCTTCAGAATGCATTAAATCTCCTTTGCATAGGTATGCAAACTTTTTCTGACCCCCCAGCTGTTTGCCTACGACTGGGGCCCATCAAAACGGTTGTCACTATACGATTTCTTTGGAAATTATTATTACAAATGAGTATCAAAAACTATCGCTATCTCATAAAGTTTACGCTGATAGCTAATCTATACAATTCTCTATGTATGCATAAAAGAGTTTAACTGATTGTTTGTCCAGCATAAGCGTCGACATAAGCCTGAAGTGGTTGCACCAAAATACATCGTGTTGACGCGGTGTTAGGGTCGCGTTTCTGCTGTACTTACGCTGCCTGGACGTTTGGCGAACGCTCCCGGTTTTACCAAGCCACTTCCAAGTGCAAGAAAGAAAATTGAAATAAAATTAACACAGAAATGTTTTATTCCAGGCCTGAATTAGTCCGACCTAGCAGGGTAAACTCACCCGCCAGTGGAGTGGCCACCAGCGTCATAAGAGTTTCACCAGGACCTAACTACCATTATCAGGTATTACAAATTACTTACTATAAAACATCTGTCATTTAAACCTATAATTAAGTTATGGTAAAATTAGACCTTCATTTCCCAGGTGGAAAACAGAAACGGGCCTACAATTGTTCAAACAAACAACGTCTCCCAATCTAATGTGATCGGCGTTCAAACCTCAGGCCTGAACTTACAAAATACTATACATACAAGCATAAATGCTACTACCACGACTCTTTCAAGCCTAACTCTTCCTTCGAGTATTTCTCTCAACCTGAACAACTTAAATACTCAGAGTCTGCAAACAAGCATCGCGAACACTATTCGTAATACGAACGAACTAGCCCACAACCTTATCGTTCCCAGAACTATTCCAACATCAAACGGAATAGACGTAGAACAGATATACCGAACGCAGCCGATCCATCGGAACGGAATCCACGACAACTACCGACGCGACACGGAAATGTCGCCCCCACTAAATAATCATGAAAATTTTCTGAATAGAAGAGTCTCGGAGTATGATGATGATGAGAGAGATCATCAGACTCAAAGAGAAAACAATATTCTCCGTAATGTTATTGACACTCGGCCCCCAGAACTATCCGAGACTCGCGTAATGGAAGATAATAATAAGAGGATTCTGAAACCGGCGCCACTTCAGGCACGGTTGTTGTCCGTTGTGGAACCGGATATGAAAGACCCTGTGAAGAGATACTATGTCACTATGGTGCCGCAGAATACCACGGAAAAGAAGTACGTGTTTATAAAAAACGAGCCGGCGGAGACTGTTCAAGTGAGTATAAAAAAAAGTTTTTATGTAGTGAAATAACAACTGTAATTTTATTAGGGGCAAATTCGTCAGCTGCAATATCATTGCTTGACTTCAATGGGGAGAGACACTGCCAATTTATTCCGCTTGGTGTCGCATCATCGCTGGTGTTGTTTACCTGTCAAACACCGTAATTTTCGTACGTGTTACATATTAGTACGCTCGCGATAAGGGCGGTCCTTCTAATGTGTGAGCGCGATAGCGATACATTTGAGCACGAGCGATAGAGATAAGTAATGAGGGGTCATTGTACGAAATTCTTTCTGCTTCGCGACCGGACTTTAGTATCCTTGAAATATTTGAAAATTCAACAGACATACAGCTGTCAGTTACCAGCGAGGATGGCGTCATCTGTAATAAACGTTGCCTGTCCCTCCCCATTGCATACCAACTTAATAATTTTACTACTTTCATTAGAAAGGTTTCAACATTCTGTATTGTTTTTTTAATTATTTTGCCGCTCTTGTGGCTCGAATTTGCAGTATCTCAGTATAAATCGGTATCAATATTGCGCACGTGATTATTATCTGGCCACATCAATAGGTATTTAATATTGTTTATTTTTTGGTGGCGGGCGTAATTTGTTTTTGGCCGATAATTTAAAGCATCACAACATCATATTGCACTTGCTAATCCTTACTTATATTATACACCTAAACCTTCCGGAATTTTAGCTGTAAATAATGGTGAAGACCGCATCAAAATCCATTGTGTAGTTTAGAAGATATGAGGGGTCACACATACCCTGCCAGGGTTGCGAGAAAGTCCGAAAGGGATACCAGGACCTTGGCAACAGGCAACTGAAGGAACACGGGTGGGTTTTAGTCAGTAAAAGTCTCACACGCCCTTCCGCTCCGCCCAGAGCGGGGAAGTCATTGGATCATTTCCAATCCTCAAAAAAAAAAAATGTGGTCACATAGACACGAAAAGTGACTTTGTTCATACTATGTATTATAAATATATGTTTATATATAGTTTATAGATGTATGTTTCTGACACACCTATACACAATTAGAAATAGTACAGTGTGGTAATGGATAAGAACATTACAAACGTCTTTTTAAGATTGAGATGTATTCTTCTGGTAGCGCCGCCGCATTGTTCGCCGAGAAGTTTTCTCAGAAATTGTTTTGTTAAAGTCGCGTCGCGCCTGTTTGTGGGAGCCTTAACAGGCTCAGACTTTATTCACAGTTGTGGAAAATTTCAGATCGAGCAGCGAATAAATCATCTGCAGCAACAGCTCAACAATAATGATAACGAACAGGAACACCGGAGTTTAGATAATGGTGATCATGTAAGTAGCATTTACTTAATATTTCTACTATTATAATCAATCTTAATATCATTATTGTTATGTATGAATGTCTTAAGACTACAATAACTGTGGTTAATAACCCTAAAAAAAACTCATCAAATTATTTCTCTTTTGTTTGATCGTGTTTAATAGCCCAAGTATGCGGAGTTTTGCTAGCTAATTTAATTTGACCCTGTATGTGACTTATTCACAATTCCCTTTTATAAACTCGTGTAGTTTGCGCTGGGGCCACACTAACGGGAAACGCCATTGATTATCGCGATTTTGGACGTTAACCGTACACAACCTATCGCGAGAATTTGACAACGGCGTTCACATTGGCGTTTGACGTTAGGCCATAACTCGGGTGGCGGCAAATGACCATTGACGTTGACCGTTCTAGTGTGGCCACTCAATTTATCGGAATAATTACCGCGTTGTTTATGCTTATGGTGGACATTGACGTTGACCGTTAGTGTGGCCCCAGCATTAAACACTCAAAGGAACTAACTGAACTAAGTACCTGGTCAAATGGTACTAGGACTGTATTTATACAGAAATTCGCTATCAAATTTATTGATATGTGTTTTTCCTCTACTTAGATGTTGTTTTTGCATTAATTAAAACATATAAACATTGGTTATAGATAAACAACGTGAACAGCAGCGCAGTGATAGTGCACCCTAACCAGTTGCTACCAGTATTGCCAGCACCCACGTCACACACGATTATCGGTGAGTACTATCACTCATAACATTATACTACTATTATGTGTACACAGGAAAATGTAATCAGTAAGAATTTCTCTTTATCTCTGATTGGATTTTTATAAATGTCCTTGATTTTGTTAGGTATGTACCTTGTTTGTTTGCTCTTTCACGTCAGGTATGCGTCGTGACAACTATCACGTTTGCAAAAAGATCTGGGGGTTTAAGACGGTCTCTTTAGCAGAATCTACGAAAATATTATGAATCATCGTAAAATGTCACAAACTGACAATTCATACTAATGATCTGCGTGTAATTCATAATTCATCTGTTTGACAGTTTTATAAAGAGATTCGTAAAATGGTCCGCAAATTATGAATTGCTTTTATGTCCAATGTCAAATTAGAGGAATTTGTAATGATAGCTGGGATTCAGGAAATGAACTGCTTTTGAAGGAATTGCTAATGTGGCCGGTTTAGGCCCCCTGTTCAAACTTGTTTTGGAATTATGGAAATAGACACCTCCCGCCGTCTTTTGATTACATATGGATATGAGAAGATTTTGTCGAACTTGTTGATGGTACCCAGATACCAGTATCAATGTCTTATCACGGGGTATTATTATGCCTTGGCTATAATTGAATGATGGCGTCTAATATCTGTTCCAAAAACCTTTGTTCAAAGTGTAAATAAACCCTGTTTTGGTTAAATTCATACGAAATCACTCACTAAAGGGAACACATACTAGCACATACTAGCTGCTACCCGCGACTTCGTCTGCGATCCAGGACAAAAAGTATGCCTATTTCCTTCTCCAGGTCATGGTCTACCCCTGTGCCAAATTTCATCCAGATCCGTTCAACCGTTTTAGCGTGAAAGCGGAATAAACAAACTCACTTTCGCATTTATAATATTAGTTAGGATTCATCTGTGTTTGGATGATTTCATCTTTATATCTCTCCACTTTTTCCAACAAAATTATTGTGCGAATAACAATGGTTAATCGACGAAAATTGAGGTTATAACATTAACCTCAATTGTCAAATGAAAAAACATCTATAACATATTTAAAATTAGAATTTCGGGTATAAGTATTTAAATAAACAAATCAATGAACTCAATTTGACATGCACAATAACAAAGAGTGACACTACAAATTGGCATTCACAACAATTCCTTTTTCTGATCCATTTGTTTACATTTTGATCAGATACTGTTGGAACAGACCATACACAGACGCCTGTATCAATACGGTTTTCCTCACGGATTAAAAGTCTTCTGGATCTTCTTAAGGATCCTATGTCCTAACCCAAATCATGGCCTATCTGAATGCCTTTCATCCAAATTCGTTCAGCCGTTAAGGAGTGAAAAGTTAACAGATGGACAGATAATAAATTGTAAGAACTTTTAACCCAGTGAGTGGACCTATTTGTATGAAATAAAGACTAAATGTTATCTTAAGATAGGGGCTATGACTTTATTTCCCATCATTTTAAGGTAATACACAAAAATAATACATGTGAATTTTAAAATCATCCCCTATTTTACGTCTTTGGGGATGATTTTACAAAAACGTTGTAACACGTGGTTCTTTATTTCTTACCAAAAGCATTTTGAATGTTCATATTCCTGACCTAACTTTAATGCAATGCTGGGTTTTCTATACAAACCCTTTTCAACCCCTGTATCAACCCCCTTTAGACAAAAATTAGGCTATGTCGGGATCCTTAGGATACCATCTATCTCCTTGCCAAATGTCAAAATCCGTTAACTTTCTCTTCAGTATCCGGCAACACATTTCCCTGGCAATCCCTCGTGCCCCTGCTGAGCGGCTCCCCGCCGCCCGCGGGCGCGGCGCCGGTCGCGCCGGCCGCGCCGCCGTCGCCGCGCACGCCGCGCACGCCGCGCACGCCGCACACGCCGCACACGCCCGCGCCGCTTATCAAGACTGAGGACCAGATTAAGACGGAGGCTACCGGTATGTATTTATACCTTCTGTTTTTTGTAAACGAGATTCTGAAATCATTTTTTGTTGGAATCAGGCCTAGAAGTCAGAATAGAAGCACTGGTATTTTTATTTAACTCCAACTAAGTAGCAATTTGCAGGTGTATTTTTCTAAACTTGACATTTTAACAAAGGTTATAGAAACCTGTCATTCATGTAATTTTAACTGAGTGAGAGATTAAACGAATGTTATCAGAAGGCCAATTCTCGTGCTTATGAAACGTTCACATTCAAATCGCAAAGTGTCAAACTTGTCAAAAATGTTGGTACACACGGCTACACATCAAGCTATACATTTCCAGTTTCTGCTGATCTCGCATTGTATAGGATTTAATGCGAGTTCCGCGTATACTGAAAATGTATAGCTTGATGTGTAGCCGTGTGTGTGTACATACATTGATAGTAATTTTGACAGATTGCGAATGGGAATGAAATACGGGAATTTCCCCTCAGATCATTCTGAATAAGAGGGCTACTAGTCTTATTTTGACCTGCATTAATTGGACAGGTTAATTGTATGGTAAATTGAGGGTTGTTTTGACATGACCAGCGGGTTAGCCTCCGAATGATGTCCCAAAAAACATTAAAACTCAAAGCATATGTATTCTGTTTGTCAATTTGTAAGACAAACAATGTATTCCAGATCCTCCGATGTGCATGGATGAAGATGATGAGGTGTTTGAGTCCGAAGACTCGGGTGTCGGCGGGGATGACTCAAATAAGAGGCCGTCGCAGAACACCTCTGCGCTTAACTCGCCTGCTACACAGGAAAAGGTAAATTTTTGGAAAAAACGCACATAGGCCATAGACTTTACACAATTTTTTTATTATTTATTTATCACAAATTGGAGGTTTAATAAAAATTATGACAGTGTAATGGTATTGCATGGTAAACAATTTGTAACAAAACCAAAAATATATTTTTTAATAATTTCGAAGGTTTTCCAAACTAGGTCCGAGAGAGAATGTCTCAACGAAAAAAATACGAAATATTTACAAAAATTTATAAGACTATTTATTATATATTTTTTCTATTTGATGAGATTATCGTTGATCTATCACGGACCCGCCGTTAAAAATGGTTGGGAAGCCCTGTCTGACCTCTGAAAGTTTCTTACTCGCTAATATTTTAATTATGAAATGACTTTGTTCTCTACATATAATATCAAACTCAATGTTAACTTCTACTTACAGAAAGAGCGTCGCATCCGACGTCCAATGAACGCGTTCATGATATTCTCCAAACGCCATCGCCAGATCGTGCATCAAATGCACCCTAACCAGGATAATCGTACGGTCAGCAAGATTCTCGGCGAGTGGTGGTACTCGCTCAAACCGGAGGAGAAACAGAAGTACAACGAACTTGCTAGCGAGGTTAGTTACTCCTTGAAAATTGCGCCAGTATGGCACAATTTCATTGGTCGTTAACTCGTTCGGTATACAGCATACGGGGAGTCCCCGCAGGCGAGATAACAACCAATGAAAGTTAACAAGTCGATGCGTGTTCGTCACCTTCTGCAGGGATTCCCCGCTTGCTTTATACCGATCGGGATATCGAACAATGAAAATCATTGGTCGATATACAGCTTGCGGGTCGAGAGTCAAATACTTTTTCGGTTCCCCGAATGCGGGCCCTGCGGCACACGTTCCAGAAATCTCTCGCACCCGGCATGCGGGCCCTATCGACTAATGAAATTGCGCCATTATGCAAATAAGATAATGTAATGAGAATCGCTCAGACCAGGGAAGCCTCTACTCAGGCCTCTACTCAGCAGTGAGTGGAACAAGGCTGCTAATTGATATTTATGTGTTTTGGCGCATAGTGACCGGCTTTACAATAGAAAAATAAATCATACTTATAGAAGCGATTACCCCGCACCGAACGCATTTAAATCGCGTTCGGGGTACGGTTTTTGGGCGTATGTTACGCTTAGTTTCTTAGCTTCTTTACACTGGACACTAGCAAGCCACATGTCTGCTGGTAACAACACACATGACATGTGTAGTGACCGTTATAATGTTCAAATGTTCAAGCTTGGTTACCTCCCAATACCCTACTTATGTATTGTTGCGATCTCATTGTGTAGTTACTCACTACATACAGCACCGTCTACAATACAAATGAATGTCGTTTATAATACACGTAACATTTTAATTTGTAATGTAAATTATACTTTATATTAAATTAATGTGTTCTTTTATTCTCAGGTCAAAGAAGCCCACTTCAAAGCTCATCCCGAATGGAAATGGTGCAACAAAGATCGTAGGAAGTCTTCCAGTAGCAAAGATCCTACTGGATCTATGCCACAGGTAACAACGATAAAAAAGCAACTTGAATCTTATTGTAATGTCAATAAGAATCGTCGAGAAATTAAACAAATATTAATTGTAGTTCAACGTCATCGCTGTACCGCGCCTTAGGTACGCGCACGGCTCCCGGGCGGCAGTGCGGCGCTCATTGGTCAACGCTGCCGCTAGCCGTGCATTCCTAAGGCTCGGTACAGCGGTATCTGTCAAACTATAATACCGCAACCACTCAGGATAAATTGTTTTGCTACACCAGTCTCAAGCATGGACCGTCTCCCAAATTAACAATACTATCTGATAATAGTAGCCCGGAGTCTGGATATGTGCCCGGGTGAAGGCAATAGGCTCGCCCCCTATTACATGGGACTTAACTGGCGAAATGTGGCGTATACTACAGGGACACCTCTGCCTATATTATCATATATCTATACATAAACTGACAATTCATAATATGATTTGCGTACGATTCATATTACGAAATAATTCATGATTTTGACAGTTATATATGGAGATTCGTAAAATGGTCCACACATTATGAATTGTTTTAGTGTCTAATTAGAGGAATTGCTAATGACAGCTGGGAATTCAGGAAATTAATTGCTTTTAGAGGAATTGCTAATGTGACCGTTTTAGGCCTACAGATCTCAGACTGGTTGAACTTATTTCCGGCCAACTGCCCTAACTTTGTAATTGTCTTTGTATATTGCTGTTCTATAATTTTAAATTAATTTCGGGACATGCGTGTTTACAGAGTCCCCGAACGCCATCGGAGGTGGTTACCAGCGGTTCTCTTACAATCAACTCGGACTTGCCGGTGCCGGTAGCGTCTTACAACCATATTGGATCACCACACCTTAGTGACGATGAGCAAATGGTATGTTCCCTCACTTATCACACGTACAGAAGGGTATTAGAGGGTTAGAAGTAAATGGAATGCTAACTAAAACATTAAACCGACAGGATATCGATGTAGGTCAATTTCAATGGCCTATTAGGCTACGTACGTTATTAATTTTCTACATAAATTATATTTATTTTATAAATTAGTTTTAGCCAACATGGATTTTGACATGTAAAAGACGTCAAAATCCATACAAATATTATAAATTCGAAAGTAACTCTGTCTGTATGTTACCTTTTCACGCCCAAACCACTGGACGGATTTCGATAAAATTGATCAAGGAGTTAAATGGCATCCCGGGGGATCTAGGCTACTTTTTATCGATATACCACGCGGTCGAAGCCGCGGACGGAAGCTAATATTTTATAATCTAGATGTGGTCGGTGTTTCCTATCCGAATATTCTTCAGAGTCTCTTTTCTAGTCCAGACATTTCCTTGGTCTGATCATATGAGCCATGGTCTCGTGCGCGCTCCTGACTGCCAGACCCTGGTTATACTTTTATCACTAATCCATTTCTCATATACCCATTTATGTTACAGCCATCCCAAACATTAGAAGAACCGCCAGTTGCAGTACAAAGCATAGAAATCGACCTGAAGTGTGGAGAGAAGGTGACAGATTCGGACTCTGAAGGACTAGACACTCGAGATTACTTGCCGTCGCACCACGACCACACTAGAAGGCCTAAACCTATTAAAGCTAGGTAATTTATCCATTTATTTTATTCACATTCACACATAATCACATAATCAGCCATTAATGTTCCCACTGCTGGGACACAGACCTCCTCTCTATGAGAGGGAGTGGGCCGTAATCCACCACGCGGGCCCAGTGCGGGTTGGTAGATGTCACATGTCTTCGAATTTTTGGTTCTAAGACTTGCCGGTTTCCTCACGATGTTTTTCTTCACCGTTTTGAGAGCAGTGGTGATGAAATTATTTACACAAAGTAAAGCGCCTATTAGGGTTCGAACCTACGACCTACAACTCGTAAGTCGCGGCCGTTACCACTGGGCCACCACTGCTCTACTGGGCCACCACTGCTCTGTTATTCACATACATATTTTGTAACTGGACCAGTACTGCGAGAGATTACCTCTTATAGCATCATGCTGAGTGGAAGCCTTCTTGTCACAGTCATGACGTGCCAGATGCTGCCGACTATTCCTATTTTGTACTCGTGATTATATTAAATATCTATTGTGTTTCATTTCATTGTTCTGTTACTTGAGTTAGTTATCTTTTTGTATGCACTTGTTCTGTGACAAATAAACTTATTTTTCTTTCTTTTCTTTCTTTCTTATAAATAAACAATGTAACCTCTTTATAATATTAGTTTAGATTGTATGTACGTGCCTACCTACTATCTTATAAACTTGTAAGACGAAGGTGTCCAATTTCCAAGTCACACGGAATCCTAGTGAATTTGTAATGCGCTCTTTAAGAACAAAGTTTATTTTTAAATCCTAAATTGTAAAGATACATAGCGTCAAAGTAAGTAAACTTATGGAATGTACCTGTTGTTTTTTCATTGCCAGGGCGGGTTCGTCGGACAATCTTCACGGCGGTATAACTGCGTCCAGTCCAGGGGGACCTAAAGGTTTCCAGCCGACTGGCGGCGCCTTCAAGTCTACTCACGCTGATACTAGTACGTTTTTACATTAGGCTCATAAAATGAAAACACTAAAACATAGACAACAATAATACAAACACTAAAACACACACACACAAGCTAAACGCTGCTGTCTGTGTTAAGTTCTCTAATAAGCCGGGATTTTTTTACGCAAAATACGCGCTTTGACGTGGAGTTGCGGATACCAGCCCGTTTTACCTATTACCTAAGCCGGGATTTAAAAAATCCTTAATTCATTTATATAATATGTGTACAACTCATCTATACAAGCTACTGGTAAGGTCACGTTTAAGATACAATCGCAAGTTCCAATGATATTGACATATTGGTGCCGATTCTGTTGTTCACAAACTAAACTAAATTTAAGTTCAGTGCAACTTTTTCTTTCTATTTCATTGACTTGCGCTGATTAATTTGACAGGACTAAACTATCTTCTGTCCTTTTCTTAATGAAGTAGAAAGAGAAAGATGCACTGAACTTAAATTTAGTTTAGATTGTGAACAACAGAATCGGCACCATTGTGTGGTAAAAAAAAATTGTGCATTCCAAATGCTTTAAAAAATATTTAAAATACAATGTGTACTTATTGTTATCATTATTTCCAGGCGAAAACCACAGGCAATGGACAGCCTTCACTCAGATCAACAAGCCGATGCTCTCAAACCAGGTCCCAAGTTCTCCTCATCCGACTTCCATAGCATCCAGCACACAGAGCCTTACTCACAGCGTGCAAGGCATATCTCTCAGCACGCCCAACCTGTCCACTCAGGCCGCGTTGGACAACGCTATAGCGTCCATCATGAACTCGCCCACTTCTACGTGCGGTGTTCAGGTAATATTTTTTTTTTTATCCATCCCATTTTAGCTGAGCAGCCTTTTTTCCAGTCTAGGATCCCCGTGGTGTTTCGTATTTATTTATTTCTGCAGACATAAAAGTATTTGCTTAACTTTTCTGAGAGAACGAACCTACGGACTTTGGCTTATGTTACTTTCGATAGCCAAAAACCCTGCTAACAATATTTATTGTGATACGTTCAAAATTATCGTGTTAAAAATAAAAAACAAGTGTCGAGTATTTGCCTAAAAAATTATGTTACTACATAATATTATTTATTTATTAATTTCATAGTTACAGCTATTACATTTGAGTATGCAATTATATTATGTAGAAGACAGCCAATTACAAGTTTCCACAAAATATATTGTTGCATAGTAGAACATGCAATACCAGAAAGCTTATATATGAAAACAAAAATATTCGTAATGAAAAAAAATGGTTCTCTCGGACGTGCTAGTTTGTATTAGTGTTGGTTTCACTTATTTAACACAACATTATAATATCTGAACTTCTACAGGTCATTTCAAGCGGCATGTCCAACACAATCCCGACGCCGACCTCGACGCCGCTAACATCGACGCCTCTCAGTAACCCCGTGCTCAAGAGTTTCACCTTCGTCAAGAGGAGTATTGGTGATAATTCGCCTGGTGAGTATTCATTCATAAAAACTAAACTCGTAACTACGGGGTCAACGGTAAAAAACACATGCGGGGCAGTCTTTGGGGACTGCCGATAGAAGTGAACACTAAGTAACATTCATTCATTTCTTCAAGCGTTCGGTGACGATGACGCGAGTTCCATTTTTGTTCACCCAAAAAGTGTTCAACGTGCCTAAAGAAGTTTTCACTTCAATTATGAGTTTAGAAAATCTTTCTGGTTTATAGTCATTAGATATTGATACCAATCACATCTGCGGAGTCGTCATTTCATGAAAAAGTCATTTAATAAAATTAATCTAACTTTGAGAGATGTTTATATGATTCTAATGATTATGATTCTGTAATATATATTTGTTACGGTCGCGAATCATATTTTGATCAAGATACAACCTGACACTGACCTGCAAATAGCAAAAACGTAAAAAAAAATTGAATTTCGCGGGCTACTTTCGGCTCTGTGATGGGCATTTTGACACCCTATTTATATAAAATATACATACTTTATTGTAGGCTAAAATTGTTACACAGTTGAGTGAGTGAAGGTTCTTAAACATACTGTTGTTGTCTCACCAGGTCCTGGTCCCCTCACTCTCTCCCTGGACGCGTCAGGCAACCTGTTGCTGAAGCCGAGTCAGGCGTCCTTGAGTCCCGCCTCGGAGCAGTCGATGCACTGCGTTCACCTGCAGAGACTGTATGTGCCGACCTTCAATACTGGTGAGTGTACATCGGGGATAGACAGGGTTATTACAGCCCTTGTGGTATATCACAGAGAGAGGAGGCCTGAGTCCTAATAGTGGACATATCAAAGGTTGATTTCCAATATTAAAGTATAATGCTGTTTACAGGAGGGATTTGAACTAAAATGATGATCTTTTTAATAGTCGGATCGGGCTACCTTTCTTTTAGAGATAATTCTAATTTATTATCCTCAACACCCAACAAGCAAACGTTGGTTCTTGTTTCATCCCTGTCTCAAAATAAGCATTAAACCTCTTTGGCTCAAACTAAATACGAAAGCCGCAATGAGACAAATAAAATGAGACGTTTTGGCGACAGCCAAGGTACACGGTTTTGCCTCGTATTTAGGGAAATGGTAAATTGATATGTACGTAAATCATTCAGTCTCTCGACAGCTTGAATGGTTTGGGGGAGGAACCCCCCGCGCCCGTGGTGCGCATGCGGTTCTCACTCCCTGCACGCGTGCCTAATAGAATTTCCTAGACCATTTTGTCATCAATATTCACGTGATTATCATTCATAACCAGAGTGCAGCTGCATTTAGTTATTGTTAAAAAGCGTGTATGAGTTAAATTTTCCTCAATATTGTGACATTTGCTTTACTTCATACTTGTCTTATTTTAACAGTAGAAATTTATTATAATTTTATTAATTTATTATAATTTGTCCATGACTATTGCTGTATTGTCCACAGAAGTAGAGACGCCCAAGAACAATAACCAAAGCGTGCTAAACGTGCAAGGCGGACAATCTGTGATAGTATCTCAAAGTAACAACAATACTGCGCCTAAAACTACCACGTGAGTATTTTCTATATATTTCTGTGGTATATATTTTATCCTGTTCGTGGTTATATGTAATTTATTTATGTATCAGTACTGCGTTAAGTTAATCGCCTTGTATTTCTACTCACTCGACGTTAACATTAGCGTAACAGAGTGTCAAATCAGCTGCTGTGCATAGCTGACTGAAATAACAAAAGCTCTTCCTTTTCGTGTGTGAATAACCTGGTGACGGAGTTTTTATACCGCTTATGGGCCTCCGACTTGGCTTCACATGCCGTCGAGTAATATCTCTCAGGCATCCCGGATTCCTCTCGATGTTTTCCTTCACCGTTTTTGAAGCAAGCGATAATTATACAATACGCACATGAATCCGAAAGAGGTGCGTGTCTTGGGTTAACTCGAGACCCTTTGACTTGGCAGTGCGACGGTCACACCACTGGACTATCACTAAGCCATTGAAATCACTTTACATGAGTTTGTCAGTCTTTTAGGTAATTTTCGTGTTAATTAGATTATACTTACCTGTAAGCTGCTTTCTCCTTATCAGGCAATGGGAGACTCCTGTGGTGGAAGAGGCGCGTCCATTCCCGTTAGCACCGACGCCTGCACAGCTCGGCAGAGCGCCGCTACAGAAGAGACTTAGTCGAGGTAAGTCAATATTGTCTCTAAACACTATGAAATTCACCATAATACTTTTAAATTAGCCACATGCTTGCCTTTTACTTCCTTGTCCAAACTTGTACAATAATGCTCTTTATCTCATGGCATTTTTCTATGTACCTACTGATCCTAGAACCTTGTTTCGGTGATCTCTTAACTGGTTTACCATTTTTGACAAAAACTCCCAGTAAATTGAAACTCGAATAAGGTAGAACCATCTCTGTCACATTTGTCTTGAAAGCTAAAATAGACCTTGTCATTTAGTTACGTGCAAGTGATATTTAACCTTCACCTATTGGAGTGGTTGCTATTGTGACTATACGGGGTTAAATCAAATTAGCTAGCAAAACTTCGCAGACGTGATAGATGTAAACTGACGATGAAAAAAAAAATCTAAACGCTAATTTTCCAGTAACTACAGCTGACAACAGGGTCGAAGTAACTATACTACTTAGGGCGAATTTCACCAAACTTTTATACCGAGTATAAGTCTTATCCTGGGAATAAATTTTGAATTTTTGACAGTTTTTCCATACAAAAACTGTCAGACGACATTTTTATTCCACGGATAAAAGATACTATAGATGACTTTGATGAAATCAGCGCTTAGTATAGTTACTTGTATATCTTCTGTTTTTGTTTTATCGTCATAAATCAATATCCATTCCATTTGCGGAGTTTAGCTAGCAAATTTATTTTAACCTTGTTTTTATTATTCTTATCTTTTTTTAATAGCTGGCTCATTAGAAATATCGGGAAAAAGAATAACCATCCAGACAGGTAATATTGCAGGCGTGATACTTATAGCTGAACAAGGATCTTTTGCCGTGTGGCCAAAATCGGAACTAACGCTGCCATGTTGTTTTTTCAATACATTCCACAATTGTTTACCAACAGCGCCTTCTTGTCAACGTCATTCGATCGCCAAAAGATCCTTGTAGCACTGTATGATTCATGTCCAATAAAAAAATCAGTATCCTAATACCACCCTCTCATCAGGAACATCTACCGGCTCCACAGGCAGCAACGAACCAGCTACTTCTACCGGCTGCAGCATCAACATTCCTCGATCTGAGGCTTCGATGAACAACGGAGCCCTAAGTTCGGATGACGCGACCTCGCCCAAACAACACAACGACCTGCCCAGCCCCTCGCACAAGAAAGCTCTGTTCAAGAAACGCAACGAGGACGGACGAGACAAGTATGTGTTAACAACTAACTACAAAGGCTTGGTTTATACTACATAAATACAGTATCAGCAAGTATTAGTAGCAAGCATCAGAAAGGTGTGGTACAGCATTGCTATTCTGTAACCATCTCACCGTGAAAACTTAGGTGAAGTGAGCTTGAAGTGAACTGTCTCTGTCTTAGCATCAGTAGGTATCGATGACAATGACAGCGCGCCACTCCACGCTCACTTCACCTAAGTTTTCACGGTGAGGTGTTTACAGAATAGACCGGCAGATGATTATGTTATTTTTAAACCATAGACTTTTTTCCTGTAATCTATAAGGATTAGAAATATTTTCTGTTTTTTTTTTTGTTTTTTCAAAAGGCTATGTTCTTTTTTTCGGAGATAAGGGCGGTAAATTTTCATCTTTAATTCATTCATGATTTTCTTAAATAACATTAAAAATTATAAAAAAAATATACTTGAGACACTTTAATTTGATATATCACACGGTACGGTGAGCAACATTTTTTTTTAATTTTGTTATTTTTCTCCCAAACGTTACTGCGCCATATTAAAAAAATAATTGATTCACGTTACACATTTTGTATGGGTCACAGAAATTGATATTATGTGTACCAAACAACTTAATTGGTCTATTAGATTCGGAGCAAATTGGCTGTGCATACGGACAGACAGATACGAGTGATTCTATAAGGGTTCCGTTATTTCATTCCGATATCACATATTTTATCATTTCCACCAAAGATATTATCAATAGGATGTTAATTAAAAATTCTTCCTGTATAACAATCTCACCGACGTATTCAAACTTATTGTTCTTGTCCTACAGAGTACTGGAGACGGTGAACTTCGAGCAGAAGTTCAGCACTCTTCCCCAGTTCAAGCCCGAGGCATGCAGCCCTAGCGCCATGGTCGTGCCGCGCAGTCCGCAGCTGTACATGAGGAAGAAACATAACAAAATGGGTATGTTTGCCACTGTCTCTCTACTTTAGATTAACATTGAACTTCAATATATAGGATCAGATAATTAACGAACTTAATGTCTTACATGATAAAGTTCAAATTCCATGTCACCCAAAATTTATTTATGACTTTTTTCATACAACTATCTTAATTAGCTAAGATTCTGAATTCAAGTATATAAATATTATAAATAAATTATTGCCTTATTTTACCCCTTCCCCAGTCTCCTATTACAAATTTGATCAAAAATCAAATCAAATCGTTTATTGCAATCCATAGTGTACAAATTAGGTGGTAAATAAAAAATAATAGAAACAATTATGGACAGATGTAACCTGTTTATGTAATTTATTTATTTATCCCCTTATCTCCTTATCCTATCATTACAGGTTTCATTACCTAATGCGGTCCTGTAATTAAATATGAAAGTTATTTGCAATTTGTAAACTTTTTTTTTTTTGTTATCTAGTGCAACAATGCCCTCTAGCTGGACAAATTGGCATTAATGTTCCCTCTCTATTGTGTCTACTTCGATCGTAAGACCCATTTTTTTATCTGGTTCAATCTATATTAATCCCTTTCACGCGCTATCTTTTAGTAAAAGATAGCTTTTTTTTGTAGAACAGTTGCTAGACAAGAGAATCTTCTCTATCCAGTATTAGCACTCAAAAACTTACTTCTGATCTAAGTCCTTTATTTATTTTTATCATTGTCCACAGAGGAAGAAAATACAGTAGTGACTCCGCAGCTAGAACAAGAAGCCATGAACGGCAACGGAATGCCGACCCCGCACTCTTACGGCACCCCGCACACGACGACCAACAAACTCGTCGGAAACACCTTCTTTGGACCTGACTTCAATCTTGATACTTACAGAGGTATGTGCTTTTAGTTTTGTACCTAATTTTAAGTTTTGGATGTCTTTTGTGCCGTCCTCGCCCTCGCACTTCAATATCAATGATATCCGTAACCAATAAATAATTTGCGTCATAGCTATCATATTCGATTTTTCGTTAGATTGGAAGCCGACCCCAACATAGTTGGGAAAAGGCTAAGCAGATTGATTGTAACATAGCTAACCCAATAGAATAAAATTATGCCCTTTCTCGTCGCCATTTTGGATTTGTAAATCGTCATGGATTTTGGCGTGTAAAAAAGTAGTCGGGCAGTAGAGTGTGACACAGCGCCTTGTGCCGCAGTGCCGGCCGAGGGCGCGGAGGACATGTCGCCGCGCACGCCGGCGTCGGGCAGCGCGGCGCGCGGCGAGGCGGGCCATCGCCGCGTGCTGGAGCAGCGCCGCCACCTCGTGCTCAAGCTGTTCCAGGAGCACGGCATGTTCCCCACCACGCAGGCCACCACGCACTTCCAGGTTCCTATCCGCTCTTATATACTATTTGCCAAACATTGTGTACACTTTACAGGTCGACACGAGCCGTCTACGTCTACGAATGTAAATTAAACATTTACACTTATGCAATTGGTTTTTTTAACCGTTGTAGCTACAAGAAAACATTCTTAGGAGATTATCCTTAATATTTAAAAAAAATCCTAACTGCATTCACAGATTTTGAGAAAATGGGTTTCATTCAATTTAAAAAAAAAAAACAAGTATTAATCTTTTATTTTTTTAGGCAACCCACATGGACATTTTCCCGACAAAGATGGCACTACAACTAAAGATTCGCGAAGTGCGACAAAAACTGATGGCTCAGTCGAATCTTACGCCCCATTCCGAAGTGAATACCCCTACTAGTAAGTATTACTATAGTGTGTAAAAAATTATAATCATTCTTTATTACAAAATGACAAAAACTAAGGAAAAAGTAATTAAAGTACTTATTCTGATTAAACTCTATACTATACCAAACTTTATAATTTCCATAATGCATTCAATGGTTTTTTGAAAGACATTGTTTTTAGCGATAGGATCGACATTTGTACGGTTCTTAGGGCAAGATTCACATACCGCACTTTGATTTTACTTTGCATTTCATACGAATAATTATTACCTTAGTCTTTCGTACTTACTTAACTCACTAGCCTTACAACATGTTGTTTTCAAAACAAAATATAATTTTTATTTCAGTAAATTCTCCAATCGCGTCCGCGACCCTGCAGCCGACTTCGACGGCCAGTTAGCGATGCGGATACACCATCTCCATCATTGTGCGGGAGTAGTGGTAGAACCACGGGACATTTAGCCGTTGACAGCACACATACAGACACACATAGAGTGCTACAAGGATTTTTTGGCGCCTGAATGACATTGACAAGGGGGCGTTATTAGTAAACATTTATGAAATTGTCTCAGAAATTGTATTGACAAAACAAGATGGCGGCGTTAGTTCTGATTTTGGCCACGCGCCAAAAGAACTTTGTAGCGTTGTACTTTACTTATGTCTTACATAATCATGGGTCATCAACTCAACATTTAAGGTATTGGCAGCAAGAAAAGATTGTTCAATACCCAACAGAAAACAATGAATAAAATGCCAAAAGGGCCTCAGCATAATGTCAGATGACAACACAAGGTGTACCATATGACGCTGATTTTCAGCTGCAACCCATCGACAGTGTTGTCTCTGTCGGTCATGTCTGTGCGGTACTCGCTTAAATTCACTCTTTATCTCGGTAAGTGAACGTCGAGGAGAAGGCGTCGATAGTTTAGGTAATTTATTTTTACGGTGAAAATAATGGTATTCAAAAATAATATATATATAGTATCTGCTTCATATTTTTTTCAGTTAAGCAAAGTTTAAGTGACCTGTACTAAGTTCGTCACTTACTAGTTTTCAGCGAGTAATACCGAAAGGTAGTTTGACCGAGATCGCTTTACCGCGCCTTAGGTATGTGTGCACTCGGTCGTGGACTCGCACTCGGTCAACTTTATCCAAAATTAACTGAACAGTTACACTGACAACGGCTAAATATTCACGTGTTTTCAATGATGGAGCTGAAACGCGAAAGGTTTCAAGACAATTGATCATAAATGCAGAAGCATTTAATACAGTGATTAGATTAATGTATAGCTACTCGTTTATAGTATTTTATTATTATTCAAAAATACTTTTTTAATTAATAAAAGTTGAAAAAATCATAAAAATTAATTGGTAATGTTAAGTCCGTGAGAATTGGCGATGCATGGTCTAATTGATTCGTTGATTTGAATTGTATGTTTAAAGTAGTTTTATCTGAAAAATAACAGTGGTACTAATGGTTTGTTCCCTTTTCCAATACTTAGTATATTTTGATCTTAACCAATATTGATTCCTCTATATTATATACGCACTAAGCAGCCCGGCTGTAGCAGCTACTGTGACTTATGTGGCCGGCTGCCCAGTGCGACTCCCGTATGTGAGTAAAGGCAGTCAAATGGTTATGAGATATTCATATCTATAGTGTTTTACATTACAAGTAATACAAAAAAAGCAAAAAATCACAAAAAAATCCGACTTCTTTCTTCTGAGGATCCTATAACATCAGATTGTATGAAACAGTTTTTTAGAGTTTCAAAGTTTCAACTTAATGACATTAGAGCACCCTCAGATGAATAGAAAAATATCTATATTCGCTTTTAATTGGTTATTTAACTAATAGATCATTTATTTCATCGTTTAAAGCACATCGTCACTATGGGCACGATCTCAATTCTTATTTGTATATTTGTATTTAAGTACTTTTGTTGGTGAGTGCTGTATGGCTGAAATCTGTGTTGTTGCAAAACCACTTATCTGTATATCTAAGATGGGAAAATTACATCGAAAATAACCCTTCTGCTAGACATTAATACCAAAATAAAGTATAGAACATTTCATATCCTGTAATTGACTTTATTTTGTTTTCAAAATGCTCAAAAGATTATTTAAATTCTCTCGGTATTGACTTTCAATGTTATCCTTTGATTTAACTCTGAATTTAATATAACTAACATATTTTATAGAACTGATCAGTTGAATTTCGTTGCAATATGAGAATCACTTTAATACTTACCAACAATATAAATTATATATTTTAGAGAATTATATATTTGCAATTGATATATTAGCTGATATAGTATATTTACTCCAGATTTGTGTGTTTATCGAGAGATATTTATTATTTAAATGTTGCCTTCACTCAATTAAATATTGAGCGAGTTGCGTGTAAGAATGTCTTATGGAAGTTCGTTTGTAATTGCGAATGATTTAGTGATAAATGGGGTCTCTTTTTAACAATACATTGTCAATCAATAATATTCAACTGGTAAAATAGCAATATTTTTCATTAGCAATGATTGAATGCTAATTTATTGTGAACAATTTTAACAACTAAGATTAAGATTAATGGTACACACGGCTACACATCAAGCTATACATTTCCAGTATAAGCTGACCTCGCATTGTACGGAAATCCTTTAAAATGCGAGATCAGCAAGAACTGGAAATGTATAGCTTGATGTGTAGCCGTGTGTACTAGCAGTGAGCCGAGCTATCATGTCATTGATAAATGCATTTAGAAAAACAGACTATTTGGTGTTACATAAATGGTGAATACTGAAACTATCCAAGATAGTGTAATGTTGTAAGAAAATAGAGCCCTGATTAAGTGATATGTGTACTGCAACACAGTGAGTGATGCGAGAGTTGTATGAACATGTCGAGTGAGGTTGAAGCAAGGAACTTTGGTGCGAACATTTTCACAATCGTTTAAGTCTCTATTATTTTGTATTGTTTTCTATTTATGTTGTGATGTTGGTCTTCCATGTGTTTCAAATTATTTCATTTTATTAGATTAATATCTACTTATTTAATTATTTTTAATAATGTACGTTGTACAGTGATTTATCAAGCGAGTTGTCGAGTGTTTATATGCCGATACTTTATGTATGCCGTGTTTGAATGAATCGTGAGAAGTGACACAGATTGTAAACATTTTAATAATATTACTCTTTCTGTCAGTAAGCGTAGACGTAGCGATCCATTTTAAAACATACTGCTATGGTTTACAAAAATAGCTCAAATCAGTAACGACACTAGATAAATCAATATTTATACAATATAATAATCTCATTGTAAATATTAGTTGTATTGTATACTAGCACTAAGTATTCCTGGCTCTCAAAGTAATTAAGGTTTTATTTAGATAATACTAATTATATTATAGATAAAAAGATAAATATATAATTTATACATGTGAAATTTCGGCCAATACAAATGTTATGTATATCAAAATTGTATTTTTTAAATGATCTCTTCGGCGTTAATAGTATTTAGATAATTGCTTTAGGAGTCCGGAAGTGAAATGAATTTATTAAAAGTATAAAACTTAAGAGATATTTTCGCACGGTTAATATTGTATCTCGATATGCAAGTAGACGGGGCCGGTACCAAAACTCGACAGTTTGTTCTATTCAAATGTACCTCTTGTCATACATATAAAATTACCTGTAACGTGATTGTGTATCTTATAGATTTGTTCTTGTATTGTTCAAGCTGCCAATATGAAACTAGCGGGATTTGGTACGCAACCCCGCGTAGTCAATTCATCATAATCGACATTGTTGTCATACATTTTAACTCATAAATAAATAATAGAACTGTTGTTACCAGTTAGTAGTAATATACACATATATTTTCGTCCCTAATTTGAATTAGTTATTCGACCTAGACGCTGTTTCGTGTCAAATGTACTTAGTGACTATTGTACTTTATGTTAACGTTCAGGAAAGCAGGGTAATTAATTCAAAGTAAGGGCAAGCGATAGGCCTCTTTTTCTTAATCAGTGAAATAACCATAACTTTGACTCGGAATAACACCCATATATTAAGATTGGTTTTCAATTTTACAGTATATCAATATAATAGAAATATATTTACTAATCAATATAATATCTCTTTGTGGCAGGCAAATATCATCCCGATTTAGTGAAAACAGTTGATTTTCCTTCGAGCGAAACGATTTTAATTCGATTATTTTAACGAAATTAATGTAGGTTCATATATTTTATGTTTTCACACGCACTACAACATATATGTTTTCATAAAATTTCATAGATTCTGAAGTAACTGTTTCAATGATATCAAATAATTTAGACTTTTAGATCGTTTTAAATCAATAGACACTAAAGTTACGTAAAAGCAAGTTTGCATTTAGTTGTCATATTATATCTTTATGGAATTTGTATGAAAGCATACATGGCGATTTTATTTACACACTTCGTTGCAATACCTAATAAATATATAAAAATAGAAGTTTTCCTTCATGGTTTATAATTGCGATGGTTTGTACTAAATGTTTCAATTTGTTTTTAAACTGTCCATATCTTTAAGTTTGCCTCTTGTTGAATTAATTCTAGTTTTGATGGTATGTTGAGTTTTGAGTGAATGTCTTTTAAGTGTGTTATAGTAATAACAAATATGAAAAATCTTAATAGCTGCATATTTCTAGTGCCTTATTGACTTTCAAAACTTGGTTCATACTCATTGCAATCACTAATGCAGAATGTGTTTCTGATTTAATTCTCTAGGCTTTGTTAGTCAATAAACAACAGATGATAGGCAGTTTTACTTTATTAGACTGAATTAACTATGTTGCATAACAAGTTAAATGTTATATTTTAAGAAATATTAGCAATTATTTCGAAAGGACATTTTAAATAAAGCATTTCATATTCGTTATTTATTTCTTCTACATAAGCTATTAGTGTAATTGATTAGTCAAAATGGTAAATGTAAATATCTTGTTTAGATGATTTATTTAGATTTTAAGTGTTCAATTTAATGTATATTAGATTAAATTAGAGACAAAACAATCATAAGAAAAAATGAATATCTGAATACTAACCACTTTTACATGAGCAAGTTTTTTAAATGTTTATGAATCCAACTAATGGACCAATAAGTGGCACTTTAAATTAAGACATTGTAATCAACAACAAACCAACTGTGAACAGGTAATAGAGAACCAACCCATAGTGTTGTGGACAGTTTGTTCAAGCATATTGGATCATTGTATGAACTTATGTTAAAACATAAAAACCTCGAAAACATTTTTTGTATTTCATTTTAATTTATAAAATACCTCATGTCCAATATTATTCAAATAAAAAGGCAAAGTGAAACTATAAATTATATTAAAAAATTTAGAAGTCAGTTCCTACTGCAGGTACGATATTACAGCTTTTCTGATAAAACAAGTGTCACTGACTCTGGCAGGGCCACCATCGAGGATTTTAATTTTGATTACACAAAAAAATTGTCGCTAATTAGTCGAAATTTGTGGGTCACTGGTTCGAAAGATATAAGGGTTTATAGGTGGCCGATCTGGAGAGTGTCTCCCCAGCAAGGCCACATTTATATCTCAAAAACTAGGGCACCTAGCGAAGATCTGTTTTCTCCCATAATTTGTCGCCAAGTCACAGATTTATTCGGGTCTTAGTCTAGAAGATATAATGAGTTCAATTTTTAAGGTATTGTCCAAGAGCTAGATCGAAGAGTTTACGCGTAAACTCTTCGATCGACTATGATATCGTATTGAATTCATTATATCTTTTGAACCAGTGACCGAGAAATTGCGACAAATGGGCGACAAATTATGGGAGAAAACAGATCTTCGTTAGGTGCCCTAGTTTTTGAGATATAAATGTGGCGCTGCTGGGGAGACTCCAGATCGGCCACCTATAAACCCTTATATCTTTTGAACCAGTGACCGACAAATTCTGATATTTGGCGACAAATTTCGACTAATTAGCGACAAATTTTTTGTGTAATCAAAATTAAAATCCCTGATGGTGGCCCTGCCAGAGTCAGTGACACATAAAACAAAGGTTTTAGAAAAGTAAACACATTGGTAACAAATAATTTATTTATTTATTAACTAACAACAATTACACTAAACTCATATCAAGTACCTATCTTAGTTCACTTTATTGCATTTATTAATAAGCCAGGCTTTTCTTGTTCCAACATCGAGAGAGCAGCCTGTAAGTTTATATCTTCAGCAGGGTCTGTTATAACTAAGAACTTCAAAGCTTGCATCTTAACAAGAGCAAAGATACATCCTACACATATGTCACAACCGCTTATATCTAAGTATTCCAGGGTGTCGCCATTCTGCCCAGCTATTCTGTCTATGCCCCAAACATCTACATATTTACAATTCTTCAAAGATAACCACTTCAGAAAATTGAGGTTCATTAGGTTTTCCAAGCCTTCGTATCGGATACCATTGTGGTGGAATTTGGAACAGTCTACAGCTTCTACCAAGTATCCATCTGTATAGCGATCAGGAAGCTTCAATGTAGTTATATCACCAGTAATCCATGTTGGCGAATTCGTCAACCTGTAATAAAAATTATTTTCTTAGTCAAAGGCTGTTTATTTTGTGGGAAACTAAATCTAAGCTGGATTATAGCCAATATAATAGGACTTGAATTTGAATTGCTATAGTGGAGTGGAGAATCTGTCAAAGATTAGACAAACTATACTTTGGGTGGTCTTTTCAGTCAGTTATGTATTTTATATACATTGTATCAGTGAATCAATTTTCATGCCTTCCCATTATAACCAAGGCTAATTTATTTTTATTTTTGGTTAGTTCTTTTGATGCGATGAGAGGTGCCTAGAGAATATAATCTAAAAGAAAGAAACTCTAAATCATTATTACCTGACAGCACATGCACGATGTGTAAAGAAGTGCACCGCTGCTAAATTAGATCCAAGAGTAGCAACTCTTTTTGGTAAATACCTCTGGTTCTCTATTTCTTGAAGCACTTTCATTTCACCCCACCAGTTTTTTATTACTTTCATAGATAAATTAGGTATACTTGACATGAAACTCAAAATATCTGGGCTTGGATTTTTCTCAACGAAAACAGATAGTTTGCTTCTGAACTCCCCATCTCGTTGTATCCAGGGTTTCCTCCATTCTGGGTACGGTTTACCATGTACAAGCCGTGGTTTTTGTCCCTCTTCTTCAATTTGATATTTCGTCTTTTCTTCAGAGTAATGCCGACCAATTGCATAGATAGATCGATAACATCTAAAAGGTTTTAAACTGAGCAACATTGTTACTTTCTAGAACTGGTATGATAAACTCACATATTACAGTGGTAAATTACTTAGTGTAATTTACCACTGGGTTTGTAAACAATTTTTAAGAATTTGAGACGTCTTCAGTAACTTTTTGAGGTTATTTCAAATGTTTTGACATATCAACATCACACAGTGGTGACTTTAACGCATGTCGCATTGACGGGACTGTGACACCAGCATGGAAATAGTAAGTATTTATTTTTATTTTCCCTCGTATTACAACTAAGGTGGTTTACACGGCACCGCGCACCGCCGCGGTCTCGACTGTGCGGTCGGGCGATGTACGTTTAAGTGGGTGATAGACATGCGTACTTAAAGTACGCGGTCTTACCTTACTCGGCTCGCCGTAACTGACACACGTGAAGCTTGCTCAAAATTTCATTGTCAAATTGGCTCGCGGCTCGTGGCGATGACAGACGGGCGAGTAAGCTCGCCGAGCCATAAGTACGCGGACTTGCTCGCACGTCTATCACCCCTTTTAGGCATCAGCGGATTTAATAGAGGCCAATGCGACATGAGACCGCCTACAGGCCTACGCAGACCAGGACGGCAGGGCAAGGGATTTTACCAATGGACATTCAAACGTATCGATATAGAAATACGACATAAATTGCTATGCTTTAAAAGGATGCCATGGCATCGAAAGGGATTTCATTGCACGGCATTGAAAGACGCGCCACGGGCTCCCGCGGGGGGATGCCGTGGCGTACTGCGGTAGGCAACGGCATGCCGAGGACGCCAGCGCTGGTTGTGATATACCGCGGGGCGCGCGCGCCGTGGCAAAGCGCTGGAATGCCGCGGTATCTAAGCGGCTAGTGTGCGCTGACTGACGGCAAAATCCCTTGCCATCCCGTCCCGGTCTGCATTGGCCTTACCGCAGCGGTGCGCGGTGCCGTGTGTTAATTGCCTGTCTTTACTGCATAGCTATTCGAGTCGAAAATTACACATTTTCGGTTACCTGGTTTGTCCTCGTCAGCAACCAGATGTGGAAAGAATAGCGTTCGTCTTATTTGGTTATTTATGCGTTGTGTTTGTGTTTACTGCCTAACTCATCCATCACCTGCTAATAATAAGCCAACTACCCTCACTTTGGTGAAGTGACACTTGACAGTGATGTTAGAGAAGTATGAGGAACAGGGTGTAAAGTTCAGTTCACTCATTCTCTATAGAAAAGGGAGGATCCTCCTACGAGTCGGGGAGTCGGGTGTTGGGTCTGGTGGGCTACTGCCCGACGATTGATATTAGGACATTGCATATAAGCTTGATTTTGCAGGATTTTGCGTGGTGTCATCAGTGTGATGCGTAGTTCGCATGTGGCTATGTAGATGCCGCCAAATATGTGTAGTATACTCTCTCAAACAAGTTATTGATATCCTATATGATTAACTTAGTTTCTGCCTACCCCCTTGGGAAGAAGGCGTGAGTTTATACATATATGTATTGTATATACCATGTATTGTATATACCATGTATTTATGTAACTTAGGTACTTATGCACTCTTATTATGAGTGCGTTACGTGACTAAGGGCTGATTTTACCAAAGTCAGATATCTTTTATCCGTGGAATAAAAATGGCGTCTGACAGTTTTTGTATAGAAAAATTGTCAAAAATTCAAAATTTATTCGCAGGATAAGACTTATACTCGGTTTAAAAGTTTGGTGAAATTCGCCCTTAGATGTATTATCGTAGGTAGGCTAGGCTTATATATTTTAGTCCAATTTTAATTTCGAAGAATCTAAATAATATTTACATGATAGATTAGACTTGTCGAATGTCGAGGCCAAAATAAGAAGCAAGACCTACATAAAACCTATATTAATGTAACGTTACACGCATTTTCTTATTTCAAGTAAATTAGAAAACAGCTACGATTAATGGCAGAAGCCGTTAAATAGATTTCTCGGTCATATTTCATCAAGTCACTTTTTATTTCTCTCTGCGGGTAAATTTAATTATCCCGTCGTCACGTCTTGAACATAAAAGCTTAGTGTTTTTATGTATTTTTTAGAACGCGGAGTATTTGCGCTTTTAGAACAGTTTCTTTGACGGAAGCAAGAAATTATGTGCGCTGGTAGAAAGTGGTGCTTGGGTCCTGTTTAGGTACTCCTAGATTCGTTTGAAGATGACCTAAAAATTAAAATAAAGTTTTGTGTAGAAATAAACAGTCGAAAAGCCACTAAGTATCTACTTATTATATCTACATTGTAACAGCGAATCAATTTTCACGCCTCCACATATTTACCTACCACCTAAGAATATTTTTTGATATTCGGATAGCTCATGCATGACCTAATGAGGTGCCTATTAGTATATTAAAAATTTAAATAAAAGGTAAAAGGAACACACTTAGGAACATGTAGGTATTTCATTAGATATGTAAGTAGTAACTATGTGGATATTTATTTTTCGGTATGTTAGTTTTAGCGAAGGTCTGGCAATTTGAGAACTTTATGCGACCTACCCAAATGTCCTTTCTTTGGTATTGTTCGTCGAGTCGTTGAGCTTCTTAAGTTCTGAGTTGAGCTCCACTATTACTGACAAATGCTTGCACTGACTGGACAGGTCCACTCAAATCTGTGTGGTTCTTTCCTCAAAAGACCATTTCAGACTCTTATCTACATGGTCCTCATATGGCCTGACCAAGATTATGTCTGGACTTTAAAGGAGACGGTGACCTCTGAGTTTGTTTCGGCCTTTCTTCTCAGAGTAGTCAGATAGGAAACGCCGACCTCATCTAGCTTATTTTTACAACTTTTTAATATGACGTGTAAAAGTGATTCCAACATCCTATTTACAGAATAAACAATTTCATTTCATTTCATAACTAAATAGTGAATGTCGCTTGGCGGAAAAGGTCAAACATACGAAGAACGATTCCTTATATATGAAAATATTAGTAAGTAACTCAATCCAGACTGAGTTTTCGATATAAGACCAAATACAATAATTAATTCACAATATTATTCTGCACCGTTTTATTCTTGATCGTCTGCCGCCAAAAAACAAACCGCACCAGTCTTCATACTAATTTGTTATTTTGTCCTCTATGACGAAACCTTCAGGATAGCCCGCGAAATTCAAATTTTCTTACTTTTTTGCAATTTGCAGTTCAGTATCAGGTTGTTTAGTGATTAAAATATGATGCGCAACCGTAGTAAATATGGATTTACAGAATTATAAACATTGGAATCAGTAAATACCACTCTTTAAGTTAATAATTCTCTATTGAATGCAATGATATTATATTAACAGATATGTTATACACTCACAAAACAACCGAAAAAAGTGTTCCGCGCAGCAGCGGCACACATACCCACGTTTTGATTCATTTTTACATTTCACTACAAGTAAAAACGTTACAATTGGAATGTTTTCGAGTCTTCACGATTGCGCGCTTATAACATATCTGTTATTATAATATCATTGATTGAATGACTATTTCATGAAATCATGACATTTGAGGATTATTTTAACTCGGATTCTAATGATTATAATTCTGTAGAGCCATATTTGTTACGGTCGCTGACAATGACCTGCAAATTGCAAAAAACGTAAGATTTTTTATATATCTCAGCGTAGCTTAAATCAATCTACATACTCTAAAAAAATTATATTTTTGTTACCGTCTCCCGAATGTTGATTTACTTCGATGCTGACATTCTGATGAGTCTAGCTTTTCTAATTTCGAATTATGATGTGACACATAATAGGGAATATGCATGTGATTCAAATATGGGTCAAATATTTTTTTCTATAAACTATGTTACTTCAGAATTATGCCTCCATCAATATTTTTGAATAAAATTTCTTTTTGAGCGAGAAATTAATTTTTAAAAAGTCCCAAAAAACTGTGGGTAATTCAAATACTTGAAAAGGCTAAGAGCGGATGTGACGTAACAATCCGGGATAACAATCAAAATGTCAATGTCAAGTCAATCAACAAGTGTCAAGTCAATGTCAAACGCTCATAGAAAAAGGAGTGTTTGACGTTGACTTGACAGTTGCTTGTCTGTTTTCACGAACTGTGACGTCACCACACCAAGCGCGCCAAATGGACGGCGTTTAAATAGCCCGGATCGGTTGGATATTTTTAAACATTTTTTTAACTACTTTAAATTGCTTTTTTGCCGTCGAATTTTTTTAAACTATTATTTGACGATGTAAACTATCGAATAAAAAGATTAAAAAAATACATGCATATTCCCTATTATGTATACTTTCAAAGTGTAGTCCCAACAGCATCAGTCTCCTTTCTTCCACCATCTTGTGTAATCTCAGTCTCTTATAACATAATAACGCTTAGTGGATTAGATTTTAATCGAATCCAGATGATGTGTGGCTCGAGTCGGCTGCACTCGCTAAGTTGGCTTGACACACAGTAGGTAATGGCGGGAGACACAGAGTCGTTAATCTTGATTTAAAGCTGAGCTTTCACTAGATGTCCTTGGATTTTCAGTACATTATGTTTTGTTATTAGGTATGTCTTTAGAAATAGAGCGGAGCAAAAGAGCGAGTAAAATGAGAACTGATCGATAGAGGATAATATCAATCTGCCTAGGCTTTTCCCAACAATGTTGGGGTCGGCTTCCAGTCTAACCGGATGCAACTGAATACCAATATTTTACATGGAGCGACTGCCTCTTGGTAAGACTGGTTATAGAGTTTCGGGGTTTTGACGAACAGTAACGACTGTCAAAGATCCACGAATGACAGCTGGGACCAGCTCTCCGAGGAACAGAGGAGTCTCGGTATGTAATGATGATCACCCATCCACCGATTAACCCCAGCAAGCGTAGCTTAGCTTGATGGGTCGACCCTTGCGGCTGTTAATACTTAGCCACGAGCTCCAGATGCAGATATAAAAAATTACCTGGTAATTGGGTCCTCACTATGAGCAAAATGTACATTGTACATTAGTGTGACGGAATAAATTCCAACTTTGTTGAGTTTTTTTGCTTAAACTGAATCCCCAAATGGTCTTAAAATATCCATTCGATACCTAAGGCCCTTAATTGAACAGAACACACGTTCAAATTAAAATTGTCCCAGTTCTAATTGTACATTTCGACGCTCAATTTCGCCCTAGCGTACCTCTCCGTAGTTGGTAACTTCGCCTTAATTCTGGGTACAGCGGGATTTTGACTATCAGAGTCGCACGTTTGTTCCCCGCTTAACGGTTTGAGTCTCAGATTGGACGTGTGTGGCGTGCCTGTTAATTCGATTGTTCTACAGGTAATGAGCCAAGAGCCAGCCTCAAGTAATAAGTTAGAGATTTTAATGCAATCTTGCTTTATTTTCCGCTTAAGACTGGTGTCTCAAGACTTGTGGCTTGGTAATTGGTCTAGTTTTCTGATGTCCTTGATTAGGTTTGTATGTGGGATGTCCAATTTAGAAAGTGGGTAGATTAATTTGTCTTTCTTGTTATTGTCATGGTCTATTTTCTGAATATTGCAGGATAATAAATATCAACTACTTAATGTCCTTATGTTTTCCTTTTTGATGATACATTATCTTTGTAGTGTAAGCAGAAACCTCAATAAAGGCTCAAAATTGCCTATTTAGACCGCTGTTCACATAGGTCTAGTGTACTTTGAAACTATTAATGAAAAAAAAAAATAGAAACATAGGGATACAGTATACATCCTTCTTATTCAGTTAATGAAATATCTTTTAAATTAGGCCAGTATTGGAGGAAGAAATAGACGAGAGCCAAACCTCGAATTATGACTTTTCACGTAGGCTATTCAATCGGATTTGCAGCTGTCCTTATCGCACGAATAGCAGCCGAACGCGAGCGCTCGCGACAGCGATAGTTTTTTCAAATACTTAATTTTCAAAAGTCTCTCCACCCGCGCCCGCATTTCCTCTTAACCAGGAGATAAAATTATACTGACATTTTAGTCTCAAGTTCTTTTTCAGAATATTTTATATTTACCAATCAATCCATCATCCATTTTTTTTTCATTTCAAAGTAATACCCAGCTCCTCACCCACGCATTCGCAATATTTAAAAAATGTCTTTTCCTGAGGAATAACAGTAGGTGAGTGTTGTATTTAATTCATCAATGAATGAGCTGACGATATAATGTACGAGAGCCTCTTTTGCATTTCCGAAACGTACATTTTTAATTTCAATTTTAAATTACCTGAGTATTTTGGTTCTTATGTAGTCTGAAACTCTGAATCAAATATCTTCGTTGTTTCCATTAAAACAGAGATTGGTTTGCAAAAAATGTTGCGAGTCGTTATCGTCGGTATTCGGATCACGTCGTCTCCGTGCTTTTTGTGAATCAGGGACGACAAACATTTAAATTGTTCCCCAAATTACTAGATGCTGCCATGTTCGACAGTGTACTGTTACAATATCGAATAACTATTTTGTATTCGAATGTATTTCAATCTACATATTTGCCATTAATTGTTGTTTACTTTGCGGAACTTGTGCAGTCGTTAGTTTGTTTATTTGCGAGCTGTTTCAATGTAGATAGAGAATAAGGTAAAAGGTAACATGGTAGAATTGGTTACAAACTCGGTTTCTCTGTGCGTCAACATCGATATAATAATATGCTTTATAAACTGCAGCTGTAAACAGAAAAACTTTGACAAAATGCTTTATTTAGCAAGTTGAAAGGAACTTATTTGCTCTCTAGATTTTTGTGAATGAAGTGCGGAACGAACACACATGACTGAGTCAACGATGAGACATAGCGCTCGTAATTTAGCGTGATACAACCTAATCAACGTAACTTCAGCGCGCAAACGGCCCAAATAACAGGGCTGTCACTTGTCACATAAAATGCACAACAAACCGTGTGCACGAGACGAGTATTTACATAACTAGATCACAAAGCAACTGTGATATTTCCGAGCCTTTGGGTACAAGACGTATGGACATGATTAAGCTAGCATTATTGTGTCTTCAGGAGCATATTTCAGTCGGTCGAGCATTATTCGCACAGTTGGAAGCTCGCCAGCCCCGGTCGTGATGTATCCTCGGGTTACTTCCGGACTATTAATCATAATTCAATAATGTCGGGCAATGAATTGCCCATTTTCGGCGTTCATGGAGTTTTTACGTAAGAAACGGTTTGTGTAAGTCGTTTTTGTGGAGAGATGTTGAGTGGTAATTACGTAAATGTTCGTTAATATACATCTCTTGGGCTCTTTGTTGGCTAGTAGGTATTTATTTAGGTTCGGATCTGCCGGAATTCACCGAAGGGCTTGCGGAAATTCTGCGAATCAGAACGCCTATGGCCATTTATGAGGTATGTTTTGGTAGCTGGGTACTGAGAATTAACTAACAAACAATATCCTTTAGCCAACATTTCTAACCGTGTGTTGACCTTAAAAACGTGCTATCAATTCAGTTAGCTTTAAAACTAAGTATATCTGTGAGCACAAACTTTACGTAATTTGAACAGACAAAACTGTCGTCTCCATAAGGTTCGATTGACATACTAGCGCACAGTCGAAGCGCAGCGAAGAGTCAATCTCACAGATAACATAGCTAATTCACCCTTATGTCTACAACATAATGCACATATTTCTATCGAGATAAAAAAGCGCGCGCAGTCTATGCAAAACGTGCGTCTGCGAGAGACCAGCGTTGATTGGAGATAATGCGCAGAAGGTTGTATATTGAGAGAAGTGTGAATATGTTATGTTATCTTTTAGACTTACTCTTCACTGCGCTTGGACTCTACGCTAGTGTGAATTGACCTAAACAATTATTATTTATTTATTTATATTTATTTATTTGTCACAAAAACTTATGTAACATCCAGAATCTAGACAGATAAACAGGACAATTAAAAAAAAATCTTAGTTTTATAGTGAACTATCTGAGTCTGAACTAGATAAGTATCTCAGACATCGGCGCTCTTCCTTATGATGACCATTTTAAACAAGCTTAATTAGAAATATTGGTATATCTTTAAACAGAGAACAAGTTTAAAATTAAATATATAACCAAGCGACTACCCATACTGAGTGTTAACCTCTCCGTGAGTAGTATGTGAAAGTGTGTGAAAGATTGAGAGAGATTGTGTAAGAGTTTACTATTTCAATACGTACCCGTACGTTTCGTTTCGTACGTTCCTGTGTACGTATTTTTCTGTTCCCTTCTTCTTGTCTGTATTTATATTGTGTGTGCATAAATGGTTAAATAAGTCGATACTAACTACATCAGTCAGTATTTATCCGGAAAGCTGTTAATTTTATCTAATTCGATCAACTGCTCGATCTTAAAGTAGCAACAGTATCTTAATTTAGGGAAATGACAATTTAGTTCATTGAAATGAAATGAAATGAAATGAAATTGTTTATTCTGTAAATAGGATATTGGAATCACTTTTACACGTCATATTAAAAAGTTGTAAAAATAAGCTAGATGAGGTCGGCGTTTCCTATCTGACTACTCTGAGAAGAAAGGCCGAAACAAACTCATTGTCAAAGATCTCTCGTTTATCTCATAATATTATGTCACCGACTTATAAAATGCTCGCAAAGGTTGCATGGAAACACCATGCAGGATAAAATATCCACAGTACTTAGTGTTTCAACACGAATTACATCTGAACATTATTCTCTACGGATCAAAAGTAAGAGTTTACGGTAAAACAACGAAAATATTTGACATAGCAAGCTGTATTAGTGAAATCTGCCTGAAATATCGTCCTGTACAAACGTTATGTTCAACACAGTTTGTAAGTAGGTATTAAGTATTATCCATACGTTGTAAATCACGGTAAAAGGGACGACAATTTTTCACTAGGGATACAATAGTTTGTTTATTTAATCTGAGTAAACATTGGACATAAATATCATCCCTTTCACATGAATCTTAGTGCTTTATCGTGGAGCCTCCGTCTCATAAACTACGGGATTTTATGTGTTTTTATTTTTTATTAAACGGAAATTAAATTGGTAATGGCTGACAGGATTAAACTATCCGTTATTACTGTTATGTTGGCTTTATGCGGTGTTTTGTTCTGTTTTTAGTGTGCAGTTTATTTATGCACTACTTTAATTTGATTTGACAATAAAATGTGCTTGCGCTTAATTGAATATTTTTATGAAGCTATTAAAATCTGTAATATCTTCCGTCTTATGTTGTCATATAGTCTCAAATCAATGATTCTTAATCTTGTTTTACGGCCCACTGTGGAAGCTTATGTTAAGGTGTTTTTCTACACCCTATCATTGTGTATATGTACACAAAGAAATATATATATGTATTACGACACAAAAACAATATTCACAAAATCCAAGCAACAATGTAAAACAACAAAACCAGCCATCTCGCTACATGGTTGTAAAACATATAACTTACTACACATCTCATCTCCGTAACACGACACTAATACCGCCCCGCGGGCTCGCAAACTTTAAAATGAGCCATTTCAAAACAATATCTGACGGAGATTTCCCAAAGGTCGTAACTTCATATGTGCCAAATAGGTCATATAACGCGCGGATACAAAAACTATGCTATAAAAGAGTTATGTAAAACATGAACTTGTTTATATTAACGCTACTTTATGGACTAGCGAGCCTAATATTTTTGTTTTACAGTCTAAACCGGATTTTAGATCGTCAGTGATTATGAACTTCGTAGCGGCGTAGACTGAAAATCGTAGATGCGTAGAAATAAGATCGTAGACGCGTAGTTCCGCGTAGCTATTTCCTACGCCATGGCTACGGCGTAGTCGGTTTTCCTAATTGAGATTTCTGATGAGATTCTTTGCGTATGACGTTATTTTAGTTGAATCTTATAATGTCTAGTCTCTAGCTCTATCGGTTTCTGAAAACCTATAGAATAATCTCATATTGAGATATTGATGTTGATGTTATTGGTTTTAGACCAGTCAATCACATCGTAACATGAGATTTCACAGCTTGTTCATTAATTTTGTAGTTGTATGTTTTTCAGAAACCGTATCTTAAAAGATAGTTAATATGTCTGTTAATCCATATACCTACAGGGTGTAAGGATAAACACCGTTGTCACTCAAACAATGGGTAGTTGACTTAAATATAAAAAAATAAATGACCGAGTTACAACAAAAAAAAACGTTATTTTCATTAAAAGATTTTATCCGACACCGTACTCGCTAGCGAAACAGCTGACTGACTGAGGTAGGGGTCGCGCTCGCGGCGGACGCAAGTTCGTTGCTCTAGCGCATAGATGAAAGCGTGAAATACTCTAGAGTTAAAATAAAAAAACATAAAAAAGTCGTAATTTTCCATTGATTTTACGTTTTATAGATACCACCAAACCACTGGTGTCAAGGATAACGGTGTTTACCCTAACACCCTGTAGATCTCTCTGCCATATTTTCCATATAATCCAAGCAGCTCATATAAGCGTGATGTATATAACATATTTCGTGTGTTTACGTGAAGTGTATTCGCTAATATTTCAGGGAAACTTCTCGGATCGAATCTAACTTAAAGTTAGTCCAAGTTAGAAGACGCGCTTAACTTCCTATGTGTCTTTTAGATTGAAAATATTTCGGAATCAGTGTACTTTGTTATTGCGACGTTGTAGAACATTCTACACTGTTTATTATATAAGACTTTTTAGGAAAATGTCTATGGTGTTTGGGGAAAGATGGGTGTAAGCTTAGATAGAATTTGGTTGTGGCTTTATCGTTAAACTAGCTTTCGCCCGCGGCTTCGCCCGCGTGGTATGTCGAAAAAACTAGCCTATGTCCTTCCCCAAAATTTTATCGAAATCGAAATTTTTGCCAAATTTTATAGAAAGCCGATCAGTAGTTTAGGCATGAAAAGGTAACATACAGACAGACAGACAGAGTTACTTTCGAATTTATAATATTAGTATGGATATCAGGAGGATTCCTTTTTTTTTCATGTAGGAGTTTTTCGCGGGAATTATTATTCCTTGTTTTCAACTAAAATAAGTACCTGCAAGTGCAACATGGAAGGTATTGAACGCGCAAATAAAAGTTTTAAGGCCAAGATTCACACCAAAAGTAAAATCAGAAAAATAATGCCATTTATGCGCGAATAAAACCACATTCCTGTTGTATTTTTCAAGCGAGAAATTCATACGAGCAATTTAAAAATTGCTCCCCCGCCGACCAACCCTCAATGACGTGCACTGTTTTGTGAAAAATAAACAATACTTTATTAAAAGTCAATAATAAAACGTTTTATTTTTATAACTAAGTCGTAAAGTCGGGGCGCGCTGAAATGACCCTTAATCACGTTGGGAGATTAGCACCGTATTACCATTTCTTAAGGATTTCCCGTAAACACACTTTATTGAGCAGTTTATGAAGAAAAAGCTGAGAATTATGGAGTTAATGGTTCATCATTTATTTAAGTTACGCTTTTGTGGTTATTGAAATATGTGACGATTATTGTTTGGTAACGCGGCACGTCTTTGAAAAGAAAGGTAGGTCTTTGTAATGCGTAGTACTCGCAACAGGCGCGGCGGCCCTAGACAAAGTGACATTCTATCAGCGATAACGATGATGGAAAAGACAAAAATGTATAGGGCTAACATAAGCTATCGAAAAGCTTATATTAATCCTGTTGAAAGTCGTTGAACATTGTTAATATTCACAGTATTGTGTGTTACATGATAACTTTTTCAGCGCACATAGGTAGGTATAACTTGGATTAAAAGTTGCTGCTTGTTAGCTGCCTCTATGTAGCATAATCGCCCGCATAGCCAAGACGCGCCGCGTTAAAAACAATACATAAAGTCATGCCTTCTTCCCACAGGCAGAATTCAAGAACGCCGCCTTACATACTCCTTTTACTTCGTTTACGTTGACGTTCATACATCAGAGGGCCTAGACAAGTGACAATCGCTTCGAAAGCGTTTCGATTTCTACAACGACTTTCAACAGGATTGACATAAGCTTTTCGATAGCACATGTCATTTTTGCCATTTCCATCATCGTTATCGCTGATAGAATGTCACTTTGTCTAGTGCCTCAGAGTTTCAAACACATGTAGGTATTATAATCACTGAGTACGCAGGAAGCAATTGCAGCTCTATAATAATTACATTACGATTGCTCACCCGGATGTTAACGAGGTTAATTTAATTTACCCGACTAAGATCGCAACTACGAAATTGAAAGTGACTGTCCTAGTTAGAAACTTATTCACTTATAGGATTGTTGGTTACTAGCTGCGCCCCGCGGTTTCACCCGCGTAAATCTCGATCCCGTGGGAATATCGGGATAAAAAGTATTCTATGTCCTATTCCAGGTCACGGTTTACCCCTGTGCCAAATTGCATCCAAATCCGTTCAGCAGTTTTAACGTGAAAGCGTAACAAACAAACAAACTCACTTTCACATTTATAATATTAGTTAGGATTAGGACACGTCGGGGATGATGATGCCAATGTCAACCATTTTCGAGTAATTTGACATTTTATATTTCAAAATGTATATGAAATAAAAATATAAAATGTCGAATGACTCTAAAATTGTTGACATTTGCATAGGAGTCAAAAGGGGTCATTTGGTTGTAATCACTGAGATTTCGAAGCGCGTCGTTTCGGGTTTTCTATGAAGATATACACTCGCGACAATCTAAGAAGTCCGTTTTGACGTTTCGTTCTCGTACTTGTAATAAAATGTTATGCCTTGAGAATCAGTTTTAAGCAATGTAGATAAGTCGTCGCTTACAAACTCTAAGTATGTTTAATCGATATGTCTCGAGATTCAGTATATAAGAAACCATTTTTTTTTTCATCGCCACAATGATTTTTATAGCTGTCAAAACGGACTTCTTGGATTGTCGCGAGTCCAATAATATTGATATTGATTAATAAGACGCTTCGATTACGCAACAGTATCGAGTGCGCGGTAGTTCTATGTTATGGGGTTTGGTTTCCGCACTTAGTCCTTAAGGTGGACCATTGTGCGTGGGCCATGGCGGCCATCGGGGGTTATTCCAACCAGCCCACCTCCCTTCAGAAGCTAATTAGTGCTCCAGGTCTGTTCAGAACATCTGTGAAAGATCTGGGTGCCCCGAGGGTTTCTGTTCTGATCTGGGTGACGCCCGTGCATTCAAAGAGCATGTGCTTAACGGTTTCCTCAGCCTCCATACATGCCCTGGACAGAGGACTGTCCGTTATGCCCATTGTGTGGAAGTGTTTGTGATGGTCCCCGACACCAGGCGCAGGCCGTACCTGTTGAGGCGTAATAAACGCCTTGTTAGCCTGCTTTCCAAAGTTGCCATAGCTACCTTGGACTGTCTGCAGCCAGGTGTCGAGGTTCTCCAGTTCTCTGCCTGTATATGGGTGAGCTCCTGTAGCCACCTACGTATTTGTTTGAAGGGGATGGGTAAGATAGGCTCGGGTCCACAGACTGACTTGCCGGATCCTCTTCTAGCAAGTTCGTCAGCTGCGTCGTTACCCAACGAGCCGCTGTGTCCTTTTATCCATTTTAGTGTCACTGTGTTGCGGCTAGATACTGTTACTAGTTCTAGTGCATTATGACATTCTAGTATTAGCTTCGAGGTAATGAAATTTTTCCGTAGGGATTGGAGAACCGAGGCGCTGTCGGAGAGTATACGTATATGGGTGTCCGTAACTCTCCTGGCTTCTATGGCGTGGACCGCTTGTATGATGCCCACACACTCCGCCTGGTAGACGGTGTTGAGCATCCCCAGCGGGCTGGATAAGTTTATATTTAGGTCATGCGAGAAGACTCCGACTCCGGTACCGGTGTCAGTCTTCGATCCATCAGTGTATACTCTCATCTCTTCCGGGCCTGAGTAGTCATACTGTTCTTCTTTAAATGTTATTCTGTAATGACTTTGGAAGTGGTGTGTTTTCGGGGCTTTGTCGCACGGTAATGCCATCAAGGGCCTTCGTTTGATCGCATCTTCCTTTATACGTGTGTGCTTAACTCTGGAGTCTTTGCTTAGGGTTCCTGATAAGTGGAGCCTAAAGGTGGCCAGAGCCTCCTCCTCCCGCACGAGAGGTGCAGAGGCGGCAGTCCAAGCGTAGCCTGTAGGGCGGCCGTGGGTGTCGTTCGCATACTGCTGGTGATTGCAACGCATGCGAGTCGTTCCAGTTTTTCAAGGTCTTTTTGTGCTGTGCTTAGGTCTGTCCTGGGCCACCAGACCAGTGAGCCGTATGTGATGATGGGTCGGATGACTTTGGTGTATAACCAGTGGGTGACTCTGAGGCTAATCCCCCAGTTCCTGCCAAGCAGTCGCTTGCATTACCACAGGGATATGCTGGCTTTTGTAGTGATATAATTAGTGTGTCTTGCCCAGTTCAGCTGTTTGTCCAAAACGATGCCTAGGTATTTGGTTTCAGGTGATAGGTAGGTGTACGGTAGTTACCCACGTACACGGAAGGTTTATCTACCGAGCGGCCGTAAGTAAGCATTTCAAGAACACTGCCAAGATATAATACTGTTACGTTGTTATACTGTGGTGAAACTAAAGCGCAACAGAACAAAGAATTAATTATTCTCCCGGTGAACAGTAGATAAGTAGTGCTTCCGACGCCAGTGTCAATTTAATTTCATTCGGGTAACGACCTCGCCCGAATTTGCTAAACTAAAACTGTGTAGTTACATCACCAGCTTAGTAAGACCTTCTTTACTTAAATACATTACTCGTAATTGAATAAGAAAAGAGTGGTGAAGAAGGTCAGGTTATGCCGGTTAATGTTGTAGAAGGAATTCGGCTAGTGTCGACAATGTTGCAATTGTGACGACAGCTGCATTGTATAAAACTAAATAATAATACTTTTAAACTTTTCATTATTATGCTCAAAGTTTAGAAACAACGAACAGAACTAAACTAAAGTATCTATTAGTAACACACTGTTTTGTTGCATTTAAGGTGAAGTGGTTCCAAAGCAGATGTTTTGACGCGTTTCGACTTCACGAAAAATCAATGTTTCTCTAAAAAATACAACGTATTTGCGTATTTTTTTTTTATGATTACGAAAATTGAAGAGTATTAATATAAGTTTCCTTAAAATCTGCTTGTTTAAAGAGAAAAACCTATTCCATTCGATTGTTATCAAAGCAATTGTAATAAAATTTTGTCTACGTGTTCACTATTGAATACTTTAAGTGATTATGGACTTATTTTTCTATAGAAACACAAATAAAATTTTTAAATTAAATATTTGTAAACATAGTGCAATAGAATTGCGCGCGGGCGGGGTCATACCACCCCCCTCGGCTCCCGTCAGTCCCACTTCGCCTTAAGTGAGTTTTTGAACATTTTGCAAATACCTTTTTTTTTTTTTTGCAAATGCCTTCGTAGATACTTACTAAATCCGTTTCCACATAGCCGGCCATAGCTGGCAATTTTCTACCACTATTGTTAAGACAATTCTGCTTTGCAGTTTAGGTACTTTTAACTGATATTTTAAAAGCTTCTGTCGTTGTGTAAACAAGGTTCTTCTATTTCGTAGAATGATACCAAAAATATCATCATTATTCTCCTGCCTAATTTATTTCTGGGGTGTAAAATGTCTTTTTTCCATACTTCTCAAATTCAAATTCGAATTCATTTATTTTTTGTCACTGGTGAAATATCAGTTCCTATGATTATTATAAAGGATCGCTGTAACATACCTATAGGGTGTACAATATTTAATGGTTCCATATTTATTTAACCTTAAAATCATTATTCGTCCTAAGTCAACCTCCATCATTCATCATGCATTCATATTTGTTGTTCATTCACAAAGGCAGATTTAAAAATTAAGTTATAGATACAATGATTTCATACTAATTAAATTATTCATTGATTTAATTAGTATGATATCATTATAAATTAAATTACTCATTGAGACATTAGCATAGCTTATAGATGTAGAGGTGTAGTCACCAGTATTTTTGTCATTAAAAAAGTCATTGATTTAATAGTAGGCTTCTCTATTAGTCGTCATCTTAATAATCAAAAAATAGAAAAATATGAATGTATTTTAAACAAACCTTTCGGAATAAATTCTCTAAATATGGTGAAAACCGTATCAAAATCCGTTGCGTAGTTTAGAAGAACAACGCGGTCACACACAGACTTATATCTATGGACAGACACGAAAAGCGATTTTATTTTATAATAATGTATTTATTATAGATTATCCTGATTATTAAAGAAAGAAAAAATAATGTTTGTGTGGACACAGTTTGTGAAACACAAAATACAAATAACAAAATAAAAATGTGAAAATAATGTTTTACAACAATACTAAACTACTTTAGAATCTACAGTATTTGTAGCGGGTGACAGTATGTTCCAATAAGATTGCATCTATATCACGTTCCGTATGACTAATTGTTTGTCCATTAATAAACGACTCAATGATTCGACAATTAAGATAATACGACCATTTTACAGCTGGACTAATGGTCGCAAGAGCACTATCGATTAAATAACCATTAATATTAGCGGCACGTGTGATATTGTTACATTTTAATTATGGTTTTAAATGCTCGTTACTCAATTTATATTTTCAATATTGAATTAATATCAAACATTTATTTTAATTAAACTAATTACAGGCAATTTGGAATAGTCAAGGAGTCGGTCAGTCAGAAATAGGAAGCTAGGTTGTCTGTAAAATATCGCTTCTAGCGATATCGCCGCCCATTGTGTCACCCTATGTAACATTTCTACATGTATATCTGTTATTGCGATAGTATACATAATAAAGAGTATTCTATGTATCTAGTTGTCCATTTCACAAACGCTCTCGATAAACGATTTCGATTGCTTTCATGGCCTATATACTTTAGTTTTGAAGAGATCTGCTCGTAGTCAAGAGATGAAAAACAATGTAGAGATAAAAATTGGTACCTTTTGCAACACAGATAGGATAACTAATATTTGAACTTCCTTGCCATGTAGGTACCTTTTTATAATGATGAAGCAGGTACCGAATTAGAAAATATTTCAATGAAAAAAATACAATAGACGTAGATATATTTAGTAACTTATTCCGTTTAACTATTCTTCAAGAGTCATAAAAACCCTGTAAGAAATCGACACGTGCTCACCTCTCAACGAGGTCTCCTCAGGATGACGATTGACCAGTCGCAAACCAGAACACAACGCAGAGGTAGCAAGACGCTCTGAACGCAGAGTCTCTGCGTCGAACGCTCGGTGTGGCAAGACGTCGTGTTCTGGTTTGCGACTGGTCATTGTATTTTATAATGGATTTCCGCAAAGTTGCGCCTTAATCAACTATATCAATGAATGAATGAATATAAATGTTTTTCTCTTGGCTGTGCCATAGCCAGGTAGTTAAATATGAAACATGGCTACAAACCTGGCAAGGAAAATACCCATAAAACTGATGGTTATCATAAGAACCGACACAACAGCAGATACACACACACATTTTACTTTACTTGTTTGTTGAAACTTACCGATAAGTCTAACTATTGGAATCGATACGACAGTTTGGAATTTATCCAAAATATATGAAGTTTCTTGAACATTGGAAGTTGTCAAGATTATGTTGTGTGGGTTGTTCATAGTTTCTTCTCTACGGGTAAAGAAAAAAAAGATTTTAAAATACTATTATGCATGAATGCCTCATTGGTCTACTGGCAGCAAGTGCTACTGCTGAGCATGAGTTTGAGGGTTCGATTCCCACATCGGACAAGGGGTTATTAGGTTTTTCCATCAGCTCAGGGGCCCTAAAACTGGCACATTAGCAATTCCTCTAAAAGCAGTTCATTTCCTGAATTCCAAGCTGTCATTAGCAATTCCTCTAATTTGACACAAAAGCAATTCACAATTTGTGGACCATTGTACGAATCTCCAATCTCCATAGAAAACAGTCAAACAGATGAATTATTTCGTAATAAGACATGCACATCATATTATAAATGGTCAGTTTGTGACATTTTACGATGATTCATAATATTTTCCTATTATGATTCAGCCAAAGTGGCCGTTTTAAGCCCCCAGTACTTAACAGCCCGGATGCTGGATTTGTGCCCGGTTGACAGCAATAGGCTTGCCTGCTATAACATGGGACTTATACATAACTCAGGAAATGTGGGTATCTCATACACCTCTGCCTAACCCTTCGAGCATTACAAGCCCCTCCTTGGTAAGATTGGTGGTCAGACTTTTAGGGTATTTGGCTACCCATAACATCTGTCAAAGATCTACGAATGACAGCCGGGACCAATGGCTATAGTTACGAATATTACATGAAACACAATAACAATCATACGAACAAGGTTACAATTGTATAGCATGTTCTTAGAGTCGACAAATGCGATCATTTGTTATTGTTAATTACTAATCCGCGGTTGAATAATAGTGAGGACGTGGCGGGTGTAATTGCCGAATTATTCAAATGATTTATGAAGCGGATCCCGGATTCACTGGGAGCTGAATGATAATATTGTTGAGTTATAAATAATTGTGTTTATTCCTGGATTGATTACGGATACAGATCACCGCGCTTTTGAATGACTGAATAAATACATAGGCTTTCGTTTATCGTATTTACTTAGAAGTAGAGAAGACAAAGTGTGGTTTTCAAATTCCTGGCCATCTGTGTACTTTCGAACTAAACACTCTGTTCGAACTGGGAATCATACCAAAGATTATAGAATGTAGCATTTGAGCTCAGGGGGCTTAAAACAGTCACTTTGGCAGAATCATAATAGGAAAATATTATGAATCATCGTAACACTCTGTTCGAACTGGGAATCATACCAAAGATTATAGAATGTAGCATTTGAGCTCAGGGGGCTTAAAACAGTCACTTTGGCAGAATCATAATAGGAAAATATTATGAATCATCGTAAAATGTCACAAACTTACAATTCATAATATGATCTGCGATTCATATTACGAAATAATTCATCTGTTTGTCAATTTTCTATGGAAATTCGTAAAATGGTCCACATTATGAATTGCTTTTGTGTCAAATTAGAGGAACTGCTAATGACAGCTGGAAATTCAGGAAATGAAATGATTTTAGAGGAATTGCTAATGTGGCCATTATACGCCCACAGATTTTTGTCGGAATAGCTTGTCATAGGTTTTTTCCTTAGTTTAATTAAGGTATGAGGAAGACGATACTTCATCGACAATCGTTTTTAGGTATTAGGCTTTTTGGACTCCTTAGTTATTATGATTCTTGGCTTCAGTTGCATGTTCTTGGTAATGCCTGTGCTTTCTGATACTACAGGTGGAGCTAGATATGTGGGCCGAGCACGAACGCGCAGAATAAACGTAAATTCAAACGATTCTAAAGTCGTTAATAATACTCGTTCCGCACATAATATTTACTGAGGGTAATACTAATTGTGCTTGAAGAACAACATGACAGAATGAAAAAAAATCGGTGGAATTTACGTTAGGTACGTTCACGTCGCGTGTTTGTGCTAAAAGCTATGATTCAACCTTATTTGAGACACCACTACTAAATCCCAACGGCCACAAACATAACAAAATATGCATGCAACAACAAAGTAATTAAAACCACATTCGAAGTATGTAGTGTAATCAAATGCGGCGCGTGCGAACCCAAGTGTTAATGTAAGTATGCAAACGTACATTACTCGCGCTTTCTGCTTTATATTGCGAGTAATGCCTATATATTTATTTATACCATACATATTTATTTCTAGTACTAGCTTTTGCCCGCGACTTCGTTCGCGTGGAATAGTGACTTCCGGCAGATTTTTGGTTTTACCCACATAGTTCTCGATCTCGCGGTATCTCTTCAAAAACGAAATGTGGAAGATATTCTAGGGAACTCTTCAAAAATCAACATAATGAGCTCTGCGTTTGAATTGAAGATATGTATACTCACACTTAGGGCATTAAAGCCGTTATTGCCGATCGAAAAAGGCGAAAATGTTATTTTTCCCTTATTTTCAAAATATTATTTTGATTTAACGGAACCTATTTTGAAAACAACCACCAGACAACCTAGGTATGGGCGTTATTTCACGTCACTAGTTACAATAACTGGCTACCTGGCATGTAACCGAATCACTAGTTTCGAGTCCACACACAAACACGTGATTTTTGTAACTAGTTACATTGCAATGCAGTGATCGAATGAAAAGCGAGAAACGAAACAAAAGTACGTTGCGAGCGCATGTCGTTTCTTTAGCCTGAATAAAGTATGAAGGGAAGTTTATTTGTGTTAGTATTACGTTAATCATGTAACTACTTGTAGGTACAAAACGTATTTGTTCAAAAAACTTTAAGCTAACGTAATGTAATGTAACGTATTACTTAAGTAACCATTTATATTTTCGTTTCACAAATAACTGTAATAATTCGATATAATCACCATGTTGTATCACCGAATAGAATTTGAAAAATAACTAGTTACTAAAATCACTAGTTTTCAAAACAGGTGACGCGTTCCAAGTCACTTGTTACGTTACGTTTCGCGAAAATCACGTAACGACCCATACCTAAGACAACCCAACAAATAAACCTTTTATTTACCAATTTTAAATTTACGAAACGATCATCAATCCATTATTCCACGACAGTACCGAAGCGCTCGGCCGATACCCAACCAAATGCGTATAACGAAACCATAGCGCGATCTATTTCGATCCCAACGCCATCTATCGAGCATAGTGACAACTCGGATTATTTATCTATACTCCGTTCGGGCATTTTCTTTGTACTAAAAGTTTTATTATATTGATATTATTTTTTTCATACCTTTTTACTATTTATTTACTTTTTTCAGTGAATTAAAACAATAACATGAACCGAACTCGTGTAACGATCGACACCATTGCGCGATCACCAACTCGACATATAGTACTAATAGAATTATCTATACTCCGTTAGAGCATTTTCTATGTACTAAAAGTTGTATTATATTATATTTTTCATACCTTTTTACTATTTATTTACATTTTTCCGATGAATTTTCAGTACTGAATTGATGCCGACTCTTGACCAATAGATGGCGCTGTATGTCCGGAATAAATTTTATTTTTTATTTTATTTTTTGTAATAAAAACTATCCTATGTCCTTTCTCAAGTTCCAAACTATGTCTGTACCAAATTTCACACAAATCGGTTCAGTAGTTTAGGCGTTAAGCAAAGACAGACAGACAGACAGACAGAAAGACAGACAGACAGACAGAGTTACTTTCGCATTTATAATATTAAGTTTGGATTGCTCAGTTGTAAATAATTGTGTTCTGACTTTATGGCGTTGTTTTAGCTTATAAAATTAGGTTTAGCGTTGGTTTTACATCGTATAGGTACCTAATCAGCATGGTTTTGACTAAACCTTTGTCTCTACGTACGAGTTGGGTTGTGGCGGTATGTACATCGCCACATGCGAACTACGCATCAAAGACCTGACGTCACACAAAAATCCTGACGTCACATAAATCCTGCATCGCGCAATTAAAGTTTACCGTGCAATGGATATATATACAAGAACCCAACATCAATCGTTGTGCAGTTGCCCGCCAGACACAACACCCGTCTGGTCGGAGGATCCTCCCTTTTCTATGGTGGATGAGTGAACTTTACACCCTGTTCCTCATACTCCTAAAGGGTTAAGTGCGACTAAATGCTATTCTGCATCCGCTTGAGCAGCTAAGAAAAATGTCAGTGCTGTAGTCAGAAGAAGACCTGCTCAGCGTGGTGATAATATCCGAATTCTCAAGGACAAACGGAGTAGGATGAAAATAGTTTGCTTTGGAATCATGCCAATCTGCCAAGCCTTTTCCCAACTATGTTAGGGTCGGCTTCCAGTCTAACCGGATGCAGCTGAATACCAGTATTTTACATGGAGCGACTGCCTATCTGACCTCCACAACCCAGTAACTGGGTACTACGATACCCCTTGGTAAGACTGGTTGTCAGACTTTCGGCTTCTGACGACCCGTAACGACTGTCAAAGATCCATAAATGACAACCGGGACCAACGGCTTAACGTGCTTTCCGAGGCCGGCAAGCGTAGCTTAACCTGATGGATCGACCCGTGCGGCTGTTATTACTTAGTCACGAGCTCCTCCCTGCTTTGGAATCATGCAACTAGCATTTTATCAAGTTTTCTTAATTAATGAAAATATAGGGCGTGTTGTAGATATACGTATAATAAGTGATGTCCTGTTTGTCTAAGATATTGAAATACCAAGTTTGTAGTAGCAAAATACTCTTATATTTTATTTGTCGACCTACAAACCCAAGCTACCGACACGAAGAGTCAAACAAACAACTAGTCTTACTAAGTACTACAAACAGCTGTCTGCAAACTTAGTGTACGTACTACAAAGAGTTGCAAAAAGCTCTCCTCTCTGCGAGGAGGTCAAACTTTCTTTGAAAAATTGAATTCGTAATGAGGTGAGAATAAGATTTACCGACATTAATTCAACAAACTGAATGGTAATAATGTCTGTTGAAAACAAAAATATGCTGAAGATTTTTGTAAGGTTGAATAAATATGCTTTGAATATCCTGAATATTGACGCTCTTGTAGCTCATGGAAAGTGAATGATAGCAAATGTGGCTTTTGACTAATGAGGCTTTCATGACATCGGATAGTCGATACCAATAATTAACCAAGGCCGATAGAATACACAGTAAAAAAAAAACTACATTCGTGTCATTGGGATCAGCGATCCGTCTACGGGAATCATCACATTTCTGAGTACAAACGAATGCTGATTTCTATGTCCATTAATTATTAGATATATCGTGTATAATAATTATTTGAATTCAGAACTAAGTACTTTATTGTTGTTTCGTTTTGATCTCCGTGTGAACTATATAGAGCTGTAAAACAATTTTCCTCCCATTTTTAAAATAAATTACATTAAGTTAAAAGAGTATTAACAACTCTATATACTTCCAAGTTGTTTGAGAGCGTCTGGCCTGCACCAAGTGCAAAGGGTAACTGATAGAAATCCGACGACAGACGAAACACGAAGTTTGCCGAAGGACATTAAGGGGGATGCGCTAGGGTGGCCTGCGAAATTCAAATTTTCTTACGTTTTTTGCAATTTGCAGGCCAGTATCAGGTTGTATGTTGATCTAAATATTATTAGCGCTCGTAACAAATATGGGTTTACAGAATTATAAATATAAAAATCAGCAATACAACTCTCTAAGTTCATGAAAGTGCCAAATGTCATGATTTCATGAAATAGTCATTCAATACACTTACATGAGCTTAGAGAGCTGTATTGCTGATTTTTATGTTTATAATTCTGTAAACCCATATTTGTTACGAGCGCTAATAATATTTAGATCACTATACAACCTGATTCTGACCTGCAAATTGCAAAAAACGTAAGAACATTTGAATTTCGCGGGCTACCCTAGCGCATCAACCTTAAGAAAAAAGTTGTACTATACTGTGTTTACACCTGCAGTCAAAACACTGCAAAAAGAGGATGTGTGTTTACGATCCTTTATGACCCCAAGATAGAAGTACATATATGATAAGCAGCAACGAGTATACGTTATTCAGCGAACCAAGGGTGACGGTTCAGAAGCGCAAAGAGCGCAAAGTGAATTCAAAAATCAAACCATAACAGTATAAGACGAGTCTAGCTCCATTACTCCCAATTCAGAAGCCAAAACCTTTCCCACTAACGGAGTGTTTAGCATGTAATTGTGTCACCACCTCTGCTACATTCTCTCATATTCGACTGCATAGTCTCGGTATGTTTAATTTTATCCCGAATGTCCCGGGACACAGCGCCTGTCAACACTAGTCCCGTGTTAAGGCTAGCTCACACTAGACGGTGAAAGGCATTGCTGAGGCGTAAAGGCATTAAGACAACCATGCATGGTCAAGTTCTGCCTTTAGATCCGCCTGACCTCACCGACATCCGTGTGTGTGGATGTTACGGCATACAGATTGATCATTTTTGTAGGCCGGAGCGATTACCTACTTTCTGAAGTAAATATACCGTTCCGTGTATGTATGTGCACGCATCTGGTCCGGTCGAACTGTTGCAGGTCCCATTTCTCCATGTAGGTATGGTTGGCTATTTTAGGAAGTCCGTAATAGTGGTCTAGTTTGGTTCCGGTTGATATTTTACTCGGAGAATGGCAACTGTCGCAGTTCATATTTAATAAATGTTGATATTGTCATTGGGGAATCGTGGGTGTACCAAATTCAATTATCTTTATTTTGAAATATCGATATTTAGAGAAAAAGAGAAAGTAATTCGTCTGTATAGTGTTGTCTCAGTCACTCATACCTGAAAAAGTCACCAGTCCAGTTTTTAATACCACAATATTGCCATTAACGCTCCGATACTGTATTTAAAAGAGTCGAGTCAATCAAGTGTGAAGTATGTGTGTCTGGTACCTCGCCTCGCCTCGCCTGAAGTCAAGCTCTCCTCAGCACAGTATGTACCAGTCCTTACTTCATTGTCCCACATTGCCCCGCCCCCAGCACATGTACCAACACTAACTCATCGCGGCTCTAGTTAACAACTTTTAATTCTCTCCGCGAATTTCTAATGGAGTTCCTTTGTTAGTTTTGTACTTCGTTTTTGGTCATAATGGAAAAAACAAAGTTTTTGAGAAATTTGGTAGGTATAACTAAATGGAGTCTTGATTTGAGACTCGCAAGACGACCTTACCGTAAAATAACATGACAAAAAGCTTCTTTTCAATTCACAAACTGTTTGGTAATCCCGAAACTATCATGGGAAGTCAGAATCATTAGTATCGTTTTTACTAAGTTTTAAAACGACCAAATTAACATAGAGCAACACAAAATGAATGGCAAATACAATTTCAATAAAAATACAATTCAACCATGTAAATACACAGCAATTCAAATTAGATACATTTGAATGCATTCACTCAATGAAACTGTCGCTACTTTTCACCGCACAAAATCAACCGTTTCACTAATCGTGGTCGGACAACGGTACTCGTGGCTCGTGGCTCAATGTTCGATGACACAAAGCTAATTTAGAGAGGTTCAGCAGGCTGAATAAAATCTAATTACACATTCGAGGGAAGGCCTGCAGCTCACACATGTACTGTGATGTTGTATGCAGGAGTAATAACGGCTAATCCTACACCGAGCCACGGAGCCGACCTGCGTCGCCTGCGTCACAAATTACTCGCTTTTGTCCGTCAACGAGGATTTTGGCGCAATGTCTATGAATGCATTATATACTCGTGCATAATGCAGGGCTGCGTGTAAGAGCATTAACATTTATGTTACGTAACGACTTGAATTAAAATAATGCATATTTATAACGTGGCTTGTTAATGTTCATAGAACATTTTGTAGTTTTTTTGGAGTTTTTTCGCCATTTCTTCTCAGGTAGTCTTATAGGAAATGTCGACTCCATGTAGCTTATTTTTTATATGACGTGTAAAGGTGATTTCGATTTAATTTCATTAACAATTTTGTTTCGTTTCATTTCATTATTTTATATTGTCTGAATTTAAGAAAACAAATTGGCAGTATTTCTATGTAATGTTGTTTAGCGCTGTCTGTAGAGGGCGGTACTTTTGCCGTCTCAAAATGTTTAATAAAAACCCAATATCAAAGGTTAAAGGCACCTCCACTGTGATAGTGGTCGCACCATAATACGGCACCAAATATTACCATCCTATAGAGATTACCAACACAGGAGTACCTTTAGTACTACAATTTCAAAGGCAGGGACCTCAGTCCGTTTCCTTGGCAGCGAAGGCCTTTGTCGTCCACGACAGCCTTCGGAAGCCGAACCAACAGAACTGTCTTATTAATTAATTAATATACACCGAAGTACCATCCATCTTCATGCCATGTTGCACACTTGCCTAACAAGTACCCGCACAGTTCGTAATTAATTTGTACAACTACCGCACAATTTTACTTTTTACAAGTCCCTCAACAGCCTTTGGGAAAATAATAAAATTTCACTGTCTCTACAAAATGTCTGGCCACTTGAAATCTGTGAACAAAGGAGATTGTACGATAGGGAAGGAAATGTCCTTAGAGCTGCAGACTGCAGATCAGCAGTATTATATGCAGTGTTTATAAGTTCACTTCTCGCGATAATTTTCATGGAAATGGTATCAAAAAGCAGCTTAGAGGGTTTTTTCTTATAACATAACATCATGCCTGCATTCCCCGAAGGGTTACGCAGAAATTTACCTATAGTACACCTACATTTCGCCAGTTTACGTTTAAGTCCCATGTAACAGGGGTGCCCCTGTCTATTGCCATCAACCGGGCACAAACCCAGAAATACTTTGCCCGACCCGGGAATTGATCCCAGGACCTCTTAGAAGTAGAGCTTGCAACCACTAGACCAACGAGGCAATCTGGCAGTTTCCAGTTAAGTTTTTTCTTATCTTAATGAGAATTCTGTTAGGAGCCTTAATGAAATGCTCACACACGTTTTGGCTTATGTAAAAGTACCACAACGTAATTCTTTTGGTTGCTTTCAGTAGCTCGCTAGCTATACATGAGACACAAACACTATTTCGCCAGTAATACAATCTTAGTTTGTAGGTTTTATTGTGAACACTGAGATAATTCGGCGACCTATTTTCTTAAACAGGCTTCGCAAATTACCTAACGCTTCATTAAACGTTTCAAAAAGTAAGTGTGGATGCAGTCGTTTAATCTGTAGAGTTACACCGGAAAATAAAAACTTCCCTTTATTTTCCAAACAGTTTTTAGTACAGTTTCAATCTCCCTGAAATTCCAGTAGCATTGTAATGCGGTGTTGTTACGTAACATGTCGTTAGTGCATTTGTGCAACTGTGCAATGTGCACTGTGCAACTGTGCAAAACTCGCTGTGATATAAAAACGACGCGTACATTTAATGTAATTAACTGTTTGTAAGTTGTTGCGTATTCCGCGCTCTCCACTTTCTTGTGGATTTAAACAATTACTGTTCATTAGGATGCACACAGAGCCCGCTTTTGTAATGCAAATCCATTGTTTTTGTGCACGCTGTTCCCCTACACTTTTATGTGAATATATGTTGAACAGTAAACATAGTTTAAAGTATGTATGTACTTTGCTCGCTCTCAAATGAAAAGCAATTTCATAAGTGGAATGCACCAGAAAGTACATACGAAGTTCGTCTTAACTTTATATAAAATTCAATATTTCCGAGGGAGCCGCGGCGCGTGGCGGTCCGAAGTCAAACAGTCGCGAGTCGCCTGACTCCACGAATTTAAAGGAATCCACCATAAAAATAGTAAACACAATTTCTGGTTGTGAAAAGATAAATTTCGGTCTAGCAAACATGGTTGTATCTCGAGGGGCGGAATCTCGCGCAACTTTGATTTGATTCTTGAATTTGGCGCGGCATATAGAAAATATTGCAAATTCAGTTTGTTGTGTAGTGCGGAGGCGAGTGGCGCCAGGGGGCGAAGCTCGCTAGTAATCGCATTTCAAGCTTCGAAGCTGCCTGCTTACTGTTGTGTTAGTATCGTCTTAGTACTCTATGTGGTGCGATATATCATTTAATTTTAGTTGAATGTGAACTGCTGGATGTATTTGCAACCAAATCTGTCATGTTTTGTCCACCGTTGTATGTTGTGGGCTTAAAAAAAGTTTGTAAAGCGAATTCATTTATACCAGGAAACGTGTTTATTAACTCATATTTTCACTATTCATAATATTTATATAAAATAATATTCAAATGAACCCAACCATTCAAAAGCTAACATTTATTTTAATACGAATTTTAAACGATTTATCAAAGCTACATTTTCCCCACTTTCGGGAAATCACGAATAATAAAAAAAAAATATTAATGAAAAGCTAGTTAATGTTATGCTGGATATAAAATTGGTTTTCCCAAATATAACATGAATAGCTGCATTGTTTCCGTTTTAATGAATTCCAAGCTATTTTCTTTAAGAGGTTTATTTTTATAGCTTCAAGCCACGTGGCAAAGATTAAAAGATAATTGGAAGGAAACAAAGATCATAAACGAAGAAATACCTTACAATAAGTTATTTCCATCTTCAAAGGCAGAAAAAGCTCTAAGTATTCGAATATAAATTACACAGCTTTATCGCTCTTGGGCTAGAGGCATTATCTTGTTAACCGACTGCCCCAGAAGGAGGGTAATGGTTTTGGAGAGTATGTATGTTTATTTCTTTGGCATGCTCTGTAGCCTAAACGGCTTGAAGACATATGAGGTGTCGTTAGATTCGTCTTATTAGCGTTTATATTTTTCTCATCAGTAGTATTAATACCAATAAGTAATTTAATATTTTACAGCCTATTAATTTCTCCACTACGGCTTCATATTCCTACTAAAGTTGATAAAAAGCATTGTATTGCATTGATATGCATTACAATGCTTTTTATCATGCGCACGCGCTCTGTCCAAAACTACCTGTAGCGTCTGCTTATTTACGAATAACGAGTTTGTAAATAAGTAGCTTTGCCCCCCTGCAATGAAAAGTTTATTTTTAATATTACGTGCTGTCTCCATTCTGCTCAAGTCCGCTATAATATTATATAAGCATATAGACGGAATTCCGTTTCCGAATTTCAAATCGGTGAAAATTTCGAACGGAGAACTTCTGTACGTGTGATTTTGTATGGATTTGCTGCCTTCGAAATCCTAAATCGATATTTCGAAACGGAATTCCGTCTGTATGTCACCGGCCTAAGGCGTGAAAGGTAACAGACATAGTTCCTTTCGCATTTATAATAGTACTAGCTGATGCCCGCGAGCAGTTTCTCGAGAACCACTCTATCCATTGGTGAAAACAGCATGAAAATCGGTGCAGTAGTTTTAGAGTTTATCGCGAACAGGACGACAGACAGACGCGGGGGAGGACTTTGTTTTATAATATTAAGGATTCGTATGGATAAGGGAGTATGTATGACGACAGTATGCACGTGTCACTATTCTCTATCTAGGTGGAAGAGTTACCGCGTGCAGTGGCGGGTATTTTCACTCGATTCCCGCGAGGTTTACATTGCCAACTAGCTCAGGTTACTTGAGTGTTGACGTGAAACATGACGCCTTCGTTTTAGTTTTATACTGAATATTTCGGCTTTTTATGTTAAATTCATGTCGAATACTTACCTAATTGTTTTTAACCAACCTGCGACCGAGTTAATGATTGTTTTTGCCTGTTTCTATCGAATGTATGTCTGCGTTTTTATCGAATTATCGACCGAGACAATTGAAATGAACTTCAAACTGATGAATAATTATAGTTGAATTATTGGTGTAAGATTTATAAACTAATGTTGTGTTTAATAAATTAGTAAAAAAGATTTCGTGCAGTCCGATAAAACATCTTGCATCTTTTTCAATCCATACAACGTGGCAATGCCGCCAGTCTCTTGGGTACTTTACCAGCCGACAGCGATGCGGGGGAATTTTATAGTTCGTTTTATATCTCATGTAAATAGTTCTGTTATATATTGTCTATAGTCATTTTAATGTTAAACTGATTAATAATATTATAAAAAGTTTACTCCAGTATCTGTCATCGCTGTGGGCAAGCACTGTAAGGCGCCGCGCGCCGTGCCAACCACTAAAAATGCAAATAGAACGGATTTTTTATGAAATGTTGCACTAAAAGTGAATTATGGTCGGGAAGGTGTCATTATTCATATTGCCTTTGAGATAAAAACCGACAAACATATTCTAAAGGGGTAAAAAGAGTTCCAGACAGGGTTAGAAGATTCATTCCTAAGATATTAATGGTAGTTGATTATTTTTTCGGTTATAAAATAAGTTAATTTAAAATTGATATAGCCTTGTTTTATTTTAAAAGCAAATTAAATAAAATCCAAGCAAATGACAAATGAATTATCAGGGTTTAAACCCCATAGGTTAGGCTATGTCCAAACAAACTCATAAACTCTTAACAAAATAAACATAATTTACAAATATTTAAGCGCACAGATTTAAAATTATGTTGAAAAAAGCTATTTATTTCACGAATGAACATTAAAATCTAAACCATGACCTCCCAAGGGAAATCAGATGGTTCACAAAATGTTGACGAGCCCTGGTCGGCGACGCGACAGACTTATTCTGTCATTTCCTTGCGATTTATGATAAAAAAGGTTTATTAAGTAAACTGATTAGCTTGGCTTATAGCCCGACATAGCCTGGATTATAGCCCCGTTTATAAAGGGGCAATTAGAAATGGATCACGGTTGATAAATGCTTTGTTTTTGCATTTATCTGATGTTTTGTGAGAGCATGCGGTCATTATGTTTTATACATTATGGCGGAAATTAATATTGATTGATGGAGGGCTGTGTTGTTTTAGCCTTCAAATTAATGTTTGTCCTTTTGAGTTAGGTGTTATGAATGAGGAGAAGGCGACGGAATATCATCATGATTATCATTTCAGCCGAAGAACGTCCACTGCTGGACATACAACAGAGGCGCTAGACGAAGTGACATTCTATCAGCGATAACGATGATGGAAAAGGCAAAAATGTATAGGACTCACATAAGCTATCGACAAGCTTATGTCAATCCTGTTGAAAGTCGTTGTAGAAATACGAAACGCTTTTGAAGCGATTGTCACTTGTCTAGGACCTCTGGCCTCGCCTAAGCAACGCCACTTCGACCGGATTCCTGCGACCTTCACCAGGTCATCGGTCCACCTTGTGGGGGGCCTTCCAACGCTACATCTTCCGGTAGGCGGTCGCCACTTCAGACCCTTTCGACCCCATCGGCCATCTGTTCTGCGAGCAATGTGCCCCTGCCCACAGCCACTTAAGTTTGGCAGTTCTTCGGGCTTTGTCGGCTACCTTGGTTCTCCTACGAATCTCTTCATTTCTCTTTCGATCATGTAGGAAAACTCCAAGCCTTCTCCATTATCCCTTTGGGTGACTTTCAGCTTTCTAATTTAATTGAAATAGAGATAGATGCTGCCATTAATCTCTTCGTAAATTCTATACCTAAAAAACTGACAATTAGATTAGGAGGAATTAGGCGAGGGACTTTGGCTTAGTAATAACAACGGCACGGGTCTATCGATCAGGTTAAGCTACGCTGGCCACGGTCGTTTGGGCATGGGTGACCATCTTTACATACCGAGATCCCTCCGTGTCACGAAAAGCACGTTAAGCCGTTCGTCCCGGCTGTCATTCGTGGATCATTGATAGTCGTTACGGGTCATAAGAAGCCCGTAAGTCTGACAACCAGTCTTACCAAGGTATTACCCAGTTAATGGGTTGTGGAGGTCAGATAAGCAGTCGCTTCATGAAAAATACTGGTATTAAGCTGCTTCCGGTTAGAATGGAAGCTGATCCCGATATAGTTGGAAAAGGCTAGGCAGAAGATGTCAGATTAATTTCATTCAAAAGACTTCAGTAACAACATAACTTTGATCCACATTGTCTGTGAAAGGACAAGCAAATCTCGGAATAAGGATATAAAAGCAAGTCCCGACGTAGAATAATATTTTCATTTCTCATCTACTAGCAAGTATTATTCAAAATCAATAGCTACCTATATATTAATCTTCGCAGAGCCATTGTTGAAACGGAAAAGCGTCTGTTTTTAAAGAAATCTACAGTCCAAGATAAAAAATGCAGGAATTTTGCAAGTCGAAGCTACTAAGATATTGATGCCAGTTCCTTTTATCGTGTAGAAAATTTGTAAAGGAAGTTTAAGTAGCTATCGAACGGCGAACATTCGGTAATGGAAAAATTATACCATCTATCTATGATGGAATATAATAAGGGACGTAAAACGCGAAGTTTGCTCGGCAAAGCTTCGAAAGCTGTAGTGAGCCGCGGGTAGGGTTACCATTTCGAAAGAAGTCCGAAAAGCCGGACATTTGCAAAAAAGTTCGGACATTTACATTTCCTTTTCAGTACTCTTAAAAATACTTCTATTTAAAAAAAAAAACTCTAGTTTGAATACTCCGGTCCAATTACAAGGCCGGACTAAGCCATTTGGGGGACCAAAATGCGGGAAAAATTCAAAGTCAAAGTCAAATAATTTATTTCAAACTAGCTGCACCCCGCGGTTTCACCCGCGTAAGTATCGATCCCGTGGGAATATCGGGATAAAAAGTATCCTATGTCCTATCCAAATCCGTTCAGCCGTTTTAGAGTGAAAGCGTAACAAACAAATGAACAAACAAACTCACTTTCGCATTTATAATATTAGTTAGGATTAGGATAGGCACATAAAAGGCAATATTGAATGAAAATTACAAAAAAAACCTGTAAAGTTGCGTTGGTACAAATATGTACCAAACGTCAATCGGCGACAAGTACCGCTGGTACACTAACGTACCAGGCGTTTCCCGCGGTTTAAATCTCTATTTCTACTTATAAATAAGGGTTTTTATCGTCTGTGGCAATTTAAGTCTATGGGCAGATAGATATTCTAGTCGACTTACTCATTAAAAACCATAATTTCTTTTGTTTTTTTTTTTTTTTTTTGAAGTTTGACGCGTGTGTCACGTGAAAATTGCCGTGACATCTGTCTATTTTTTTCTGTCAATGTCATAATCTCTTATTGTCGATCCAGTAGTTTTAGAGATACGGTCAAAACAAAAAACAAAGCCCACTACGTAACATTCTCTATTTGTAAGTTCTATTTTAGTTACCCGCTTATTGTTTATACATAAGTATGTGGTCTATTTATTCAAGAACCCAAACCAATTAACGATAATGAAGTGCGTTTCGTATTTCTCAAGTGTTTATGCTTTTTGTGCGAGCGCTGGCGCGCTGCGCGCCCGCCGCTCGGCGGGGGGGGGGGGGGGTCCGCGCCTTAAGCCCATAACTAAGGTGCGATAGCGTGCAGCTCGCAGCTTTGAAGGATAAAAGGCAATATTGAATGAAAATTACAAAAAAAATTGAATTAATTCTAGTCGCCCCTCCAAAAGCTAGTTTCGCATGGAGAAGAATGAGCAACAAACTCCACCGTTACTATTTTAAAAAACATGTCCTGCAAAACCAGGTTTTGGTTGGTTGGTTACCCTAGCCGCGGATATGTCGAGAACGTAAGTGCCAACGGTTCTATTTGGCACATAAAAGTTAACAGCGCGTGTCAATAATATTTGCTAACTAATACGTCGGACTACATACAAGATATTTACGATAGTCAATTTGCGTAATCATGCGGGGCTGGGTAATAACGGGATATGAGCGAAATTACAGATACGGTGGATATTACTGGAGTGGTGCCAGTTTTGTGGAACTACATACGGCTAACGTCCTCGCGTGCAAGAACTTTTGAGGGTAAAAACTGAGGATTTCCACTCCAGGTTCCGTTAGAATGCGAGGAATCTTCGCGTTTCGGAGAATTTGTGAGGTAAACATATCCTTAACCCGTTTTTTGCTTATTTGAATTCCTTAAAACGAGGCTTTGGAAACTATACAATTTGTACTTTACAAACCATACCTTTTTTTTTAAGGTATCGTCTATTTACTTCTCCCGCTCTAGGCAGAGCGGAAGGGCGGGTCAGATTTTTACTGACTAAAACCCACCCGTATTCCTTCAGTTGCCTGTTGCCAAGGTCCCGGTATCCCTTTCGGACTAACCCGCAACCCTGGCAGGCATCGGTCCTAGCGGACCCCGCCAATACACAAACCATACCTGAGGGGCGATTTCAGTATTTGTTGATCGTTCGAATTCTTATCTCAGTCGCAATCTGTCAAAAACACCTCTAATTTTGTTTCATTATTGGCCTCGGTTTTTGATATTGATTGTCGCCGAGATGAGATTGCGATTCGATTTTTAACTTATTTCTATTACTGCACTGAAAATCTTCACGGACGATTTTGCAAATAAAAGTTTGTGACCGTTGTTGGTGTCCCAACAACGGTCACAAACTTTTTTTAGGCGTTTAGGCGTTAATATTATCAATAATACACACAAGATTTTTCAAATACTGTAACAGCACAATGTCCCACATAAACACATCTATTGTCCAACATTATAAAAAAAAACCTTTTCCTATCGTCGCAAAAAAACCCTGTATATATAAATCTACATACAAATTGGTGTGAATTAGAGCAGTCGTGGCCAAATTGAAACTAGATTGGCACAGCAGATGTGCTCGGCAATCCATCGCCTGGTCAGACTAGCACAATTGAGATGAGCCCCGGTTGATGCATATCACTTACAAGGGTTAACGAACCCAGGTTTAAGCTAATAGAGAGACTGACGGGTTAACTTTATGGACAAATGGGATAATGTCAATCGGATGTTTTTTTAATTGAGTCTGTAGTGGCCAGTGCCTTGTATCTACGGGCTATTGTTTTAAAGCAGAAAGTGATTGTGGTCCAATTACCTATTGGCTAAATTCAATTTAACATAACCTATACCCCATTTGAAATAAGATTAGACATTGAAATAAACCTTTGTACAGTCCGTTCAACCGATTTTGACTTCTATACCGTAGGCATAAGGATGGCATTAAAAGCAAAAAAGGTTACACAATACCATATAATTTATAAAGAACTAGCTGTTGCATCCTCACGATGACGACGTGTTGCCACGTCGAGCGCTGGACGCAGAGTTACTCTGAGTCCAGCGCTCGGCGTGACCATAGAATACGTTGTGTTCGGGTTCGCGACTGGTCAATCGTTATCGTGAGGATGCCTCGTTGAGAGGTGAAACACGTCAGTTTCTTACCGGGATTTTTATGACTCTTGAGGAATAGATAAGCGGAATAGGTTGCTAAATATATATCTACGTCTATTGTATTGTATAATACTTTTCTGCACTCAAATAAACACAAATAATTCTAAAGGTTTTTCTATCATAAAATCCGTTACTAATAATACGTCAACAATATGCGCGGAAAAGTGAAGATTGTCTATTCAACAAGCCCTGTTTAGAAAAATACCGAGTCTCCATAATACTTTACATTATTCTTTTATCCTTAGAAATAATATTGTAAGGAAACATCGTAGTACAGTCAGCAGCACTTAATATTAAGCTAACGACGCGAATACAATAGATAATATTATTTCCACTACAAGCTCAAGTTCCATTGTGATTTATTTCTTAAGTCGACAATAGTACTTTGTTACTGCTGCGAAAAATAGAACTTAAATCTTTAGGAAATGCTTTTACATGGTGTAGTAGTTCTGTGTTTTTAGGATGAGTCTACCATTATACAGGGTGTTAGGGTAAACACCGTTATCCTTGCAACCAGTGGTTTGGTTTCATTTATAGAACGTAAAATCAATGGAAAATTACAACTTAAAAAAAATAATTAAGTCTTCATTTTACCACAAGAGACGCAAGTTCGTTGCCCTATGTGCTAGGGCAATGAACTTGCGTCTCAACACAGGCGGGGGGTACGGAATATGACCTGACAGACCGTGAGCGCGACCCCTCCATCAGTCAGTCAACTGTTTCGTTAGCGAGCACGGTGTCGGATAGAAACTTTTTAAAATCTTTTAATGAAAATAACGTTTTTTTTTGTTGTGTTCGGCCATTTATTTTTATACTTAAGTCAACTACCCATGGTTTGAATGACAAGAGTGTTAACCCTTACGCCCTGTACAGGGTCAAATTAAATTAATTAGCGGAACTCCGCAGACGTGATGGGTATCGATACCAAACTATTATGTTAGAAAAAGTAGTTAACTCTGCAATCGGCATTTTGTTTGTATTTGTTATGTTTATTTGTTGTCATTTGCCAATGTCGATGTCAAAACAGTACCTAATTAAGTACGCATATTGTCTTTGGTCCCTTTTTTTTTTTTAAGTTGGGAAATCATCAAATGACTGCAGCGGGCATGTCAGACTTTTACTGAAAAAAAAACCCACCCGTGTTCCTTCAGTTGCCTGTTGCCAAGGTCCCGGTATCCCTTTCGGACTTTCCCGCAACACTAGCAGGAAGCTCTTTGGTCCCTGGCCTTGACATCAACTAATGAACAAACATCAGATAGTAGAATGTATGAACAATATGGTCAAACTTTTTTACTTTTATTGGTTGAATACGAGGCTTTTGGCTACTTTTGTATAGTGTATTTTATGTCTTTTTTTTTTGAGTTGTTTGTGCAGAATAAACAATTTTTCTTTCTTTTCTATCTTAACACGAAACAAAAAGATTTTTAGGGGTATGAGGAACAGGGTGTAAAGTTCACTCATCCCCCATAGAAAAGGGAGGATCCTCCGACCAGACGGGTATTGTGTCTGGCGGGCAACTGCCCCATGATTGATATTGGGTTTTTGTATATATGTTCACTGCACGGTAAACTCTAATTGCGCGATGCAGGATTTATGTGACGTCAGGTCTTCGATGCGTAGTTCGCATGTGGCGATGTAGATACCGCCACATCACTCCCCTCCGGAGACCGGAGGTCGATAGTGGGCTGAGTCTTGTATTTTGCGATGCTTGCCAGTGCCAGTTGTGGTTCCAGTGAGTCGGAACCGGGTGCCGCATTGTTCGCGGTGGGTCGGAACTGTTTGCGGCGATTGTGGTGATTGATGTGATTGCGGTGGTTCCCCAGTGGCTCATGGTGATGAGGTTGAGGTGATTGAGGTGATTCCCCAGTGGGTCGGGGTGATGAGGCTGAGGGTGATGACCAGGAATGCGCGTTCGCTGCATGCTGGTGGTCAGGATACCCGTTGACGCCTCGGGTGTTGGCTTGACTGTGTGACTCGCCTCACTGAACGCTTGCGGGAGTGATAATGATGACGTCACGCTGGAGTATTTGCACGAAGGCTGCGTTGACGTTCATATTCGGGGTCACCAATTTAGGGGTATGAGGAACAGGGTGTAAAGTTCACTCATCCCCCATAGAAAAGGGAGGATCCTCCGACCAGACGGGTGTTGTGTCTGGCGGGCAACTGCCCAATGATTGATATTGGGTTTTTGTATATATGTTCACTGCACGGTAAACTCTAATTGCGCGATGCAGGATTTATGTGACGTCAGGTTTTCGATGCGTAGTTCGCATGTGGCGATGTAGATACCGCCACAGATTTGTGATGTTTTTTTTCGGATGGCTGGTAGTTTTGTTACTTGAAGTATGAGTCTCCACTCATACTTTTCATAGTTCAATACAGAGCGATATTTCATATTTCCATACAGTAATATTAACAAATTAATAAAAACAGGTAAATATTTGACAGCTATTGGCGACGTTGCCAACTTTTAGAATGCACGCTGTTGCATGTTGACGTTATACTTGACGTTACATTGACTTTAACTTTGACCATCAAAATCCAGGCTTGGATTTACTTTCCCTTTTACATTTCCTTATCCTAGTACTTCCATTACATAATACTGTTTAGCTGGTCAGCCTCCACGAGCCTTTGATTGCGTGTTTGACTTCAGTTGGCTGACTAAAGCCAAGTTGCGCGGTCCCACCAATAATATGAACAGTCAACTAACTGAGGCTTTTCTTACCCCTGCTCTATTTGTTTTGGTTTAATACTTGTTTTGTTTTCATTGTTTATTAATTAAACAAGTGTTTGTGGGTTTTATTGTTGTGAGGAAATGCTATTGCTACTTTCCCGTTCTTTCCTGACTAGTCTTTTTGCGAGGTCTATTGGATTAGCTTATTAATTGCTGTTTTATTATTTTTGGTGTTAATTCTTACAGTTTAGTGCTCAAAAACACGAGCGATACGCGTCATCGGCAGAGACTACTGAAGCACATGACATGCGCCGACGACAGCCGGTGACGCGTAGCGCTCGTGTGTTTAAGGGGGATACGCTAGGGTGGTCCGCGAAATTCAAATTTTCTTACGTTTTTTGCAATTTGCAGGTGCACTGCATCCACCTTAAGCACTTATTCCTTAAGTTTTTTATTCAAACTTATCTATTCTACGACAGATTCGTGGTACTTGTAGATTATCATCAACTGGTAGAACATGGCATAAACATAATAAACATAGTATCTACTATAGTAGGGCTTTTTTTTTTGTGGGTGGGAAATCATCCAATGACTTCTCCCGCTCTCAGTGGAGCGGAAGGGCGTGTCAGACTTACACTGACTAAAACCCACCCGTGTTCCTTCAGTTGCCTGTTGCCAAGGTCCCGGTATCCCTTTCGCACTAACCCGCATACTATAGTAGGGCTAGCACAAAGATTTTTGAATCGCAAATGCTTCCAAAAATACTTTATATTTATTTAGTTTGACATTTTAAACAAAAATTATATAGGATTATAGTATTATCGCTTCAGAAATCCAATAGAATTGAGCAGCTCCGACCGCGGCAAGCGTAGCATAACGTTTCATCGACCTGTGTGGCTGTTATCATTAGCACACTCGCCGTTATTCTTCTCCACACCCCAAAAATACCCTGTTTTTGTTTTTCACTACAGGATTTATTGTCATTCGAGAAATTTTCACTGGGAACACCTCCTACAGACATCCATGTCCATAACGAACCTTCCCCGGGGATCCACCACAGTCAAACTGAATTTTATTTGACATATTTTAAATTAGTAATAAGTGGATAATGTTGTTAGTAGTATAATAAGTATTTTGTTTAATTAGTAAGATAGTATGTATTTAATTTAATTATATAAATAATTAAAATACCATTTGCAGGGCCGGATTTAAAGGTGTGGATGCCCTGGGGCAACTAAGAAGTGGAGGCCCATAAAATGTTATGGAAAAGACAAAAAAAAAAGATAAGTAATTCAACGTATCATTTTTAAGACCACCAACCCAGAACATGAAAAGAAAATTTAAAAAAGTTCCTTGTGAATTAATATTGATTTTTATTAAAAAAAAACATTTTGTGGAAGCCCGGGGCCATGGCCCCTGTTGCCTCGCCTTAAATCCGGCCCTGACCATTTGCTCCGACTACGGCCGGAAGAGGAGAATAAATAAATTCTACAAACTTATGAAGCGGATGAGTAGTTTGTGGAACAGCTTCTGAGATAAATGGATTCATGACATACAAAAGTGCTGGGTAATTAATGTAACTGCCTCAGAATGAGATGTAAATTAATTATAATGATGCTTTATTTTTTAGTTAGATTATAGTGGTAATTTTGGCACAAAGGACCATCATAAATATTGTTAAAAATAACCAGATTTCTGTACTTTTTAATAAAGTAAGTATCACGCAAATCCCTAGTCTACATTTTGGTACTAGAATATTTTACAACAACAACATAACACACAACAACAACAATATAACACACAACACAAACAACATACACACATAACATATTCGTTTGTGTTGAAATATGGTTTCTTGTACCAGGTTTCTTCATGAAGTTCTTTGAACCCGTAAGTAACCCTGTTTTACGCCAGACCACCAAAATAGCGATCATTAGGGTATTAGAAGATTATCCATCTACAGGGTGTTAGGGTAAACACCGTTATCCTTGCAACCAGTGGTTTGGTTTCATTTATAGAACGTAAAATCAATGGAAAATTACAACTTTTTTTTTCTTTTTTTTAAACCTACATTTTACCACAAGAGACGCAAGTTCGTTGCCCTATGCGCTAGGGCAACGAACTTGCGTCTCAACACGGGCGGGGGGTGCGGGATGTGACCTGAGCGGCCGCGAGCGCGACCTCTCCCTCAGTCAGTCAGCTGTTCCGCTAGAGAGCACGGTGTCGGATAGAAACTTTTTAAAATCTTTTAATGAAAATAACGTTTTTTTTTTGTTGTGTTCGTTCATTTATTTTTATATTTAAGTCAACTACCAATGGTTTGAATGACAACAGTGTTTACCCTTACAGCCTGTATATAACCTTAACCTCTTCGCACTTATGGAGATACTTATATCTCTATAAGTGCGAAGCTTTTAGCATGTAAAACGCCGCATATACAAAAAATTAAATTAATAATTTCAGTAAATTGCACAACCAATCCGCTTTAAACTGTTTTGGTATACCATATAAATATTTATTTTCACATGCGTGTAATGAAAATAGAACAAACACAAATAAAAATCACGCAACAACACTGCCGTACAGTATCTATTCTATTATTTTTCCAATTTCCACATGAACCATCGTCCGACAGGCGTTCGTATTGTAACTAATCAATCGCAAACACAGCACCACCATTTTTTATTTAACAAAAACAATATTTTACAACAAACGCTAGCCAGTACTGTGCCCGAATAAATATTAGCTTTGTCAATAACACGTTGCCATGAAAAAGTTTAACAAACGAACGAATAAGTGAATGAGTGACCGGAGTGTGTATGAAATGCATTTGCCGGTACAAAAGATGGAACTAAATGTTTACGGAGGGAATTGCACACGGGTTCCAGAATAATTGTTCACGCGTCTGGAATTGCTGTGCATGGGAATGTCCACGTGTCATTCTGACTGAGGGTGGTGTACGGGAGACATTAGAAGGTTAGGTTTGTACAGAAAAATGTAAAAAAGATAACACAGCAAACCATAACAATTTCTCTCTGAAAGTTACGATTATTTTTGTCGATCGATCAGGTTAAGCTACAAATGCCACGGTTGGTCCGTGGATGGGTGACCATATTTACATACCAAGACCCCTCCGTGCCTCGGAAAGCACGTTAAGCAATGGCTTAACGATCGACGTACTTTCCGAGACACGGAGGGTTCTTATGCCCTCGGAGGGGTCGTCGGTTGTCATCTACAAATGACAGCCGGGACAGTTGTCATGCACTTAGCTGACGGCCAAAAGTCTGATGAGAGGATAATGTCCGAATTCCTAAGTTCCGAGCAGTTTTCACCTGCTTCCACTCATCTTTTAAGTGTCAAATAGCTATGGGGCAGTCCATCCGCTTCGCAAATCGCTATATGTGTTTTGTAGCTATGAAATATTCAAACCGTTTGCCGTGGGTGCGGTACGATACCATCCAGTGTGGTCCGGTGCGGTCCGGTGCAGTGCGGTGCGGTGCGGTGCGGTGCGATCGGTATTGCGCGTGCTTCGATTACGTGTAGTTTAGTTTTCACTGCACAATCGCACATGTATAGTGCATGGGTACATGTATAATTGTGGTTTTCAGGAACTAAGCTGCTCAGGTTTTAGTAGCTGTTGGTTTAGTTTTTGTAAACTGTAAATCGTTTAGTTACTTGTGCGCAAATAATTTAAATAACTTTTATTTATATTTATTTTATATTTAACAGACCACAAAATCCAATTAGTTAGTAATTAAATGTGTGTTGTGTGTGTGCTTTATTAAATGTGTTTGTTAGTTATTTAATGTCTGTTGTGATTGCGATGTAGGTATATGTCGTAGGTGGCGAGTTTTGTTTATTTGTCGAAAGTCTCGGCAGTAGCCTGGAGGTCTGATATTGAATATAGCTCACAACTGCCAAAATTCTCACCTCCATTAGATACGGAGAAACTAGTACAGATTCTGGTGAACTAGACACACTACATAACATAGTACATGGCTACAAATCAAGCTATACACTTCCAGTATAAGCTGATCTCGCATTGTATAGTATTTCCGTACAATGAGAGGTCAGCTTATACTGTAAATGTATAGCTTGATATGCAGCCAGAGCAGTGGTGGCCCAGTGGTAACAGCCACGACTTACGAGTTGTAGGTCGTAGGTTCGAACCGTGACAGGCGCTTTACTTTGTGTAAATTATTTCAACGCCACTGCTCTCAAAAAGGTGAAGGAAAACATCGTGAGGAAACCGGCATGTCCTAGAACCAAAAATTCGAAGACATGTGACATCTACCAACCCGCACTGGGCCCGCGTGGTGGATTACGGCCCACTCCCTCCCAGGACAAATAATGTAAACAGTAACTGTAATACTCTCTTTTAAGTAAATTAAAAACAAAACAGGAATCTCTACCTGAAAAATAAAACAGAATTAAAAAACATCAAATTCAAATTGTAACACAATCGCGGGATCAAAGATTATTTGCGTGAATCATGCTGAGAGTACCGGTAATCCGAAGTCAAATAGCATATCCTTAAGGCGTTATCTCCCGCTATTGGGGGTTCAATAAAATTAAAAGTTTTCCGATGTGCCGATTCGGGTACCGCTCGGCAATTGTCGGGAATTTATTGTGAAATTCGAGATTAGGTTTTGTTATCTATTTTGGATAATTGATTTAAGTAAATAATAAAATAAATATACTAAATAACCTTTGTTGTTTAACAGTTTCATTAGTTGGAATTTGATATCTATTTTTGGATATTGGGTGTGCAGTTGCTGGTAGTCTAAATACAAAACACTAGTATAAATTTTACTGATTTAAATTTTATAAAATGATTGAATCAATTCTAAGTTGAAACTCAGTACAATAATGAGTTAATGACAAGGAAATATTGCCACTAATATTTTTTCGTGACTAAAAATTTTAATGCCATGCCAAGCCAATATTTTTTTCAAAGAAAATTTAAACTCTAATGGTCGCGCATTTGGTTCTTGGATTAAAAAAATATACATATGACGGCGTCAGCAAATCGGTTAGTATTTCACTTTCAGAATAATCATCACAGTAAGTATAATACTAATAATGTTCACGCGCTACTTTCTACGTTCGGGCAAACCGACAGTTTCGCATAGGAGAAGTGGAGGTCTGCATCCGTTCGTTGCCCTTACAACACTGACTCGTCGCTCAGCCACTTCCCTTAACACGACTCTTTCCACATGCCGCCCCACTCTAGTGAGCGCGTCACGGCGTTTACCCTCACCTTAGTACTACAATAATCAATTGAGAGACTGGATACGACTGACCTTGAGAAGACTGGTTGTCAGATTTTTGGGCTTCTGACGACCCGTAACGACTGTCAAAGGCACACGGAACGTGCGTTACGGAATTACCCCGCTGAAATAGTTCAGGGCAAAGGGCCAAACATTATGAGAATATCCTCAAGATTAAGATCACATCTGCCAGGGTTGCGGGAAAGTCCGAAAGGGATACAGAGGCTCTTGGCAACAGGCAACTGAAAGAACACGAGTGGGTTTTAGTCAGTAAAAGTCTGCCACGCCCTCCCGCTCCGCCTAGAGCGCGAGAAGTCATTTGATGATTTCCCATCCACAAAAAAAAAGTTTCAAGATCACTTAAGTACAAGTAATTTATTAATTTACCTATGCAGAAAAACAAATATTTTTATACTACCGACTAACTAACTTTTATCTAAGACCTTAAAAACACAAAAATGCACTTACTTGCCTTACCCCTCATGCAACGTTACCTAATTCCTTCCTCATTGTTCCATGTGCAATCATTAACAGCGTCGGGGGTTCGTGCAAAAGAAAATGGCGGCGTATCAAAAGTCCAATTAACCTGATTACAGTAACATTCCGCAAAGCTAGGGGCTCCCAAGTTTTCTCGCAAAATTAAAACTTTCGCGGAGCCCTGTTAAGCCACCTGAAATTGTACACTTAAGCGGTTTATATGTATGTAATTAGTTCGAGCTGAAGGTATATATATAAAAGTTTTCCTGAAAAATATATACCTACCCCATCTGCATAGCCTTTTCCCAACTATGTTGAGGTCGGCTTCCAGTCTAACCGGATGCAGCTGGATACCTGTATTTTACATGAAGCGACTGCCTATCTGAACTCCACAACCCAGTAACTGGGTAATACGATACCCTTTGGTAAGACTGTTTGTCAGAATTTCGGGGTTTTGACGACCCGTAACGACTGTCAAAGATCTACGAATGACAGCCGGGACCAACGGCTTGGAAAATATGTACTACTGAGAAGTATATTATTTTGCTGTGTACAAGAAAATGCGATATTGAATACATTTCCTTTGCATACTATATTATATAAAATACATTTTCTTGTTGGTAACTGATACATTTGCTATGGTCGAATTCTACATCATTAAACCCAATATACTGGTCGGCTCACTAAAGTACACCTCTACCTAACTCTTCAGGGAATAAAGGCGTGATGTTTAAGTTATGTTAACCCCAATCCTTCCGTATCAATTAACAAGATAAAATATTTATAATGAAAAGCCTATCAAGCAACAACTTGTTCCAATTACATGGCAATATTAAAACGTACCGAAATAACCGGAGTGAAATCAGACAAGTACAGCATTACCGGGATATATTTCCTATAACATTAATTATACCGATATCAACATGACGTCACATGAATTAAAACGCCCGAAGCCTACAACATGGTCTGTGTCGTCTGCAGAGAAACATTGGTAAGCATAACGGAGAATAAAGACAATTGTACACTGGGCAACAACGATTTGCAACATTTTGATGGGCAACGTTGCCCAATGTCGTTGCGTTGCTACTTGAAACGAAAACGTCGCTCGGCTTGTTGTTTGCGGCGTTCCCTTAAAAATGACGTACCTAATTGGCCAACAGATCTATTGGGAAGAACTACTTGTGAGTTTGTTGCGCCACTTATTCCCAGCTAAAGCACTAGAAAGTGGTGAAGGGCGGGCGTTTTGGGGGTGTGGCGAGGGTGCCTTAATTTTGACGTTAGAAAAGCAAGGTTTTATTTTTGACGACATACTCGTACCAGCTGGTTACGCAGTTGTTTGTTAACGGGACTGAATAGTACATTTTTGCATAATTAGATGTCAGTTTTTATGAACAGGAGAGCAGATACTGCTGTAGCACGACTTAGGCGCTGGTAAGTCTAAGGCAACCTTACCCTATGTTAAGGAGCAGACGATGGACAATTTGTTTGCGGACAATAAAATTAAATTAATGCACACTTAGGGACGCACGTTTTTTTTGGCGGGGTCCGCTAGGACCGATGCCTGCCAGGGTTGCGGGTTAGTCCGAAAGGGATACCGGGACCTTGGCAATAGGCAACTGAGGGAGCACGGGTGGGTTTTAGTCAGTAAAAGTCTGACACGCCCTTCCGCTCCGCCCAGAGCGGTAGAAGTCATTGGATGATATCCCAACCACAAAAAAAAAGGACATTATTTTAGGGGATAGGGATTTCCGTACGATTCCAAATTGCCCGCGGACCAATCGTCCATCGTCTGGTCAGCGCCTTACAGATGCCCAGTGGACACCCGATTTTACGATAATCCAGGTTCATATTACGTAGAACATAATTATTCCGGAAGTTTTAAAATAAATGTACATTGTAATCGATTTAAAATTTCGATTGCGGAGCGTACAGCCGATTAATATTCAACAGTATTCATTATTGTTGTTGTGAGTGAACCACAGGCGTATTTGCAATGATCGCTAGAAATTATTTATGTATAGTTCGCTCGGATGCGCTGTGATTAAACAGGTGCATTATTAAATATACATTACTTGTTTTCACCAACAATATGAGCCTTGAGCTATTTATTGTAATTCGTAATGTGTAAGCTGCATGTATGTAGTATATGTATTCAAAATCTATTTATATAAAAAATAATCCCTTGGTCACGCCATCACGCGTGAACGGCTAGACCGATTTCGCTAATTTTTTTTCTGTTGCGTTTGTTATTGTTAGGAGAAGGTTCTTATGAAAGAAAAAATTAAGAAAATTGCGCGGAAAATTAGAAAATTTACAGGACATCGTCTGTCGGGTCAGCTAGTGTTAAATAAATAGAGCGGTTTTTGGAGAACTATGGGACCAAGTACTATCTGATTATTCTGAATTATGATTTGTAACGAACTCGTATGATTAATGAATCAGAATATAGTAGAAGTTAACTGTAGGATGGCCACAAAATAAGGTAATTGGCCGAAAATCTATAAACAAATTCCAGCTCTGCTGCGCCCGCGCGTATACCTTGGTTCAGTCTGCGCCCACACTCATGGCCCCAAATCTCGATGTCACCCGAAATAGGTACCTATATTCTGTCTTCGAAGCACTGATCCTCAGCCTGATGACAGGTAATGATGGTATCTTACCTTGTACCTACACTCAAATTGACACACTACGTCAATTTGCAGTGTCCAGGATTGACAGTTCTGATTTGATTATGCGAACAATTTAAGTTGGTATATTTAATCAATTAGATGTTCGATGTATCGTCGTGCGTATAAGACTAGATGTAAGAACTTAAACGAAGCAAAACATTTGTATGGATTGTGGCAGGTGGCGGTTTGTAGTTTCTGCCTACCCCCTTAGGAAGAAGGCGTGAGTCTATGTATGTATGATAAACAATTAGAAAAAAAATATAAATAATTATAAACAATTAATTAACGACTTAAGTCGGAGCGTCTTGATTTCAGACACATATTAAACTTCTTGTTTTTTAGGAATACATGCGCCGGCGACGCTTTCAAGACGAATTTCAAGATTTAATACTTTCAGCACAATGCCAAAACTTCTTTAAGCCATTTTGTTATCAAGGTCTTGCGTATAAAATAACGACAGTGAGTACCTACTTAGGCCTGGTTTAGTAAGTAATATGAAACTCTAAGGCAGCTTTAATAGCATACGTCGCGGAGACGTATTACAGTCTGACTCTTTTTATCGAAAGGGGAAGGTCAAGGTTAGTCTGGAATCTTAAAAAAACATTGAAGTTGACTCAAAAACTACGCAAGCAAAGCGAATAATATTTATATGGGAACACCTCGCCAGCATGACCTAACAAAGAAAAATGAATCATCAAAATCAATTCATAATTGGCGGAATAATCGTGTAACAAATACACAATTAAAAAAATATCATACAGTCGAATTGAGAACCTGCTTTTTTTTTGAAGTCGGTTACCAATGGTTGTCGTTGAACAACTTTACAGTTGAGGTAGATAGATAGATAGATAGATTCATTCATTTATTTGCCTGAAATATGGTATTTTACAAGTTTAGAGTAAGTTTAATAACTTATTCGTAGATTCATCGTATTATTATTATCATCAGCTTTTGTATTCCTTCCTACTCCTTTTACCTCCTTTCACTAATTAACTCTATAAACATAGCTGCATTGTGCAGTTTTTTTTAACAATCCATCCATACTAGTATTATAAATTCGAATAAATTTGGCAAGGAGATAGATGGCATTCCGGGGAAGGAAATAGGCTACTTTTTATCGACTACCAGGCGGGCGAAGCCGCGGGCGGAAGCTAGTATACTATACAGTATACGTCCGGCGCACTCTGTGCGGTAAACCTCACTACTTTCCATTTTGCTGACTTGCGAATATTTGTATCACAAAATGGCCTATTATCAATATTTTTGTATGGATACGAGAATAAAAGGAAAATAGTAGAAAATAGAGAATAATTATACATTTTGAGTACTAAACTTACCGAAATTCGGCTCAGTAAGTGACCTAGCGAGTTCATGTATGGGTACAAACAAAATTAATTGAAGCGGCTCTTTACAACTTTTAATAAAAATTAATTAAAAAACAAAATAGATACTTTCTTCAAACATTATTTAACTAAGCGTTGTAGATTATCCCGACATAATAAAAATGGGTCAGCGTCAACTTTTGTTCGTCGAAAATTAAACTTTTAATAAAAACAAGTAAAAAGTTTCATGGACTTCATACTGAAGAACTTAATTTTTAATTAAGAATGCTCTCAGAGAAGTTGCTCATGTAACTAATTAAAAATGTAATATTAATGATCGGCTTAAAATAGAACTAAATGGAACTGAACAGAGTAATTACTTATGTATGTAAGATGGATGACACTCAAACTGAAAATCAAGGTTTATTACAATATATCTAAGAAGGTTCCTATTTATAATTCTAAATCGATTCAAGTAGATTTATGACCAACAGGGGTAATTTTTAATGATCATGTTTGAAAAACACGACAAAGTGAAAAATAACAAATTTCTGAAGTTAATACAAAACCGAAGCCACCGATTTCCGAAATTAAAGTTATTTTTCACTTCGTAATGTTTTTTTTTATGTCCGTTACATTTTTCACTTTTTAGTGGTGGTGAACATCACACAAATTCGTATAAGTACCACTACTTGCTATGTAACGTAACGCACTCGAAAATGAGTGCGTTACGTGACTTAGAAAAGTGAAACACCGAATAACACGTCCCCGTAAGTTTACTCAGAAAGTTTTATAACATCATCAACATACATCAACTGGATTAAATACGTGTTATTGAAGCTAACTCAAAAACTATCCAAGCAAAATTAATAAAAAATATATGGAATCATCGCGCAATGAAAGCATAAACAAATCGCAAAAAAAGAATTTTCAAAATCGGTTTTTAAATAAAAAAGTTATGGCCGAAAATACATCACAAAAAAAAATCTGACCAATTATGAACCTCCTCCTTTTTAAAGTCTTTAAAAAAATATGACAAATCATTTTCTTTCTGCAAAAAACAAACATCGCACAATTGCCATCAATAATGGGACTACACCTTTAAATACTTGCTAACTAATTTTGTTTTCCAAAAGGGTCCATGTTTGTTTACTCAACGCATTTTACCTCATAGTTACACCATCAAACCAGCACTTTGTAAGCAGCACTTACAGATTTAAATATTCATAGCATGTGCTGTAATTTAGTCCTAAGTATCTATTTGATGTGGGCCATTTAATTGATCTAACTTAATTACTCCCACTAAAATAAGGGGACATATCGCTCGTATGTAACATTAGAACCTTTAACGAAAGGTTAGAGACATTTTGTGAGCCTTTTCATACCTGTAACCTTAGCAGGAATATAAAGGGATATAGTATAGTCATCTTTATCTAGTGGCCTTGACTTTTGGATATAAATTGTAACACAGTCTTGTGCATGTGAAACTAGAAAACTGGCTAGAAGCAAATTTTGTTAATAATGAAAGTAGCCTCTTTGTTAGTTTTCCAATACATAATTATAATCGTTTATTCCATCATTCTCCACCATTATAAAAAAATGTCCCGTTGTGTAATCACAGAAATCACGAACTCGTTAACTTTTTCCCTCCATTTTGTCAAGTGACAGCTGAAAAGCCAAAAGTCAAAAAAAGTCAAACAATTTATTTCAACTAGGCACATTAAAGGCACTTTTGAACGTCAAATACATAGAAATAGAACTGATTCTAGTTGCCCCTTCCAAAAGGTAGTTTTCGTATGGAGAAGAATGGGCAAGAAACTCCACCGTTACTCTTTTAAAAAAAAAATGTTTTACAATATTTGGTATACATCAATTATATAATTACATGGGAAGACGATGCACCGAGAATACAATTACTGTACCACAATAGGTAAAAAAAAAGAATTAAAAATGGAGCAATGACAGCTGCCAATCTACTAAAACACATGACTTTTTCATTATCAGTGTTGCAAATCATCATAATTTTGAATAATGTGGTAGGAGCGTAACAGGGACTCGGTCTAAACAATCTGTTACCAAAAGCTATTTTCGAAGAAATGTTTACGAAAAACACTTTTAGTGGAATCTGATCGCACCTGAGATGAATTCTTGTAACATTTTATTTTTGTTAACCTTGTCACGACATTTCTATTTTTACCGACTTCAAAAAAGGAGGAGGTACTACGTTCGGATGATTGTTTTTTTTTTTTTTTTTTTTTTTTTTTTATGTATGTTCACCGATTACTCCGCCGTTTGTGAACCGATTTTGAAAATTCTTTTTTAGTTCAAAAGGGTATACTCCCGAGATGGTCCCATATAAATTTTATTAAGTTTGCTTGCGTAGTTTTTGAGCTAGCTTCAATATTACGTATTTTTCCCACAGTCTATGTAGACGATATAATTATTAGACTCCTTCACTGTTATTTACATAGCAGGTAGTAACTTGTGTGGGGTAGGTACCACCACTAAAAAGTGAAAAATTAAAACTTTTTACAAAAAAAAACAACCGACTTCAAAAAAAACACTAAAAAAGTGAAAAATAACTTTAATTTCGGAAGTCGGTGGCAAAAAACGAAAATTAAAAAGCAAAGACACCGACTTTCGAAATTAAAGTTATTTTTCACTTTTTTAGTGTTTTTTTTGAAGTCGGTTGTTTTTTTTTGTAAAAAGTTTTAATAGAAAGAAAGAATTATTTACAGACTTTGCTAGCAATATCTTCATCAATTTCATCAGTCTCCTGCCCTTTTCCCAATTTATTTATGGTCGGCACAACATGTCTTTTTCTTCCATTCTCTATTAGTCGTCATCTCGGTAGTCACTCCAGTTCTAGCTTTATCATCTTTCACACAGTCCATCCATCTTTTCTTTGGTCTTCCCCTACTCTTATAGCCATCCTTAGTATTGACCAAAAATAAAACGAGAATAACATCACAAATATAACACAAAGACTATAAATATCTATGCTTAGATAAAAATGGGCAGAAACTCCATAAAAAGCAATATAATCAAAACTCGACGCCTGAATGGTAAAATTGTTAATATCGCTAAATCAGCGTTTTTGCCGAAGTATCTATTATACTTAGAGCTCTCTTGCTGTTAACTTTTGATTTGTTTTTATATAGAACTTAAGAGGCATAGCAGGTCAAGTTAGAGTGGCGATTCTGTATCAATTTATCTTTGCCTAAACTTGCAAAGCTGAGGTAAGTGACGCTGAAAAATTAACTATTGGCCTCGGGCTGATGTACAGCCTTTGTGACGGAATATTTTAGGCTCTTTTCCTTTTAAAAATCATTTTCATTGTTAGGTACAAGTTACCTAAAGGTTAAAGCTTGCATGAGTTCAGCTTTATAAAATACCTGAAGGTGGTTTCAATGAAGTATTAAACTTATACGACATAGGTACTGCGATGCTGCTACTTAGATGAACAAGATAACAAAAAGAAAATTGTGAATTCTTACACGAAATATCATATCAAATATCGGAGAGCAGTGGTGGCCCAGTGGTAACGGCTGCGACTTACGAGTCGTAGTTTCAAATCCTGACAGTCGCTTTACTTTGTATAAATTATTTCATCACCACTGCTCATAAAACGGTGAAGGAAAACATCTTGAGGAAACCGGCATGTCGTAGAACCAAAAATTCGAAGACATGTGACATCTACCAACCCGGACTGGGCCTGTGTGGTGGATTACGGCCCACTCCCTCTCACAGAGAGGAGGCCTGTGTCCCAGCAGTGGGAACATTATAGGTACCCAAGTTTAAAAGCAAAGTTGATTTTTAATGTATGGTCATGTTTAGTAGTAAATTAGTAATTAATAGTTTCAACCTTAGCTATATTTTGCATTTTGAATGATATAGTAGATAAGAAGTAAAAATTATAAATCAAAATAAAGAAAACACTTCAAGTTCTACATTTTCTGCTTGTACCTATTCGCGACAAGATTTTTGTAAACTAAGTCATTACAACCGTTGTGAATATAAAAAGGGTTCGTCCCAAAGCTTTTTGTAAAGTTTTACAAACTCCGACACTTCAGCGGCGACTGAAGAATTAAAGTTGAAAATTCAATACATTGCTGATTAGACATCTTTGTGTAAACTTTCCAAAATGGGGTAATGTGACGAATGATGTTTTATTCGATGGATTCAGTATTGACGTTCAAAAAGTGCTGATTCTCCGCCTAGTTTGAATAAATGACTTTGATTTTTTTTATTTTGAAGTAGGCGTTGAGCGTGACGCAAATTCGGCTCGAAGGACCAAAAATATACGTTATGATGTTTGTTTAAAAAAAAAAACATAATAATTGTGGACGGCGACTTCTAAAGAATTACCTTTAATAAGCTATCTTCTTCACTTATTCACATCGTCTTACCTTTAAATAATTGAGATTAAAAGTTACTCGCTTGAACCAACTTTTCGAAGTACTTTTGTGCCATATGAACTATAACCCTGTTCATCGAATAAGTTATCATGTGTTTGTAACTAATATAGGTATGATTATTACCGAAGTTAGCGACCGATCCGTCTTCATATAATAGAAGTACTGTCTAATTCATTAGCGACAGATTACATCAATATTGCAGCCCCATTAGCGTTGGTATATAATTGGCGGAGACGTACCTGCGACATTCGCCTCTCTCTTGTGACGTAGTCCGGTAGACGCAATGATTTCTGCATATTATACTGTGCTGCGTTTAAGTACGATAAGTTTGGGCGCCAGTAGGTTGCATTATTTTTGTTACGTTTTTTGTTTACGTTCAAAAGTGCCATGTGCCTAGTTGAAATAAATTATTTGACTTTGACTTTGACTTTGTTATGACGTTCTTTTTTATAAAACTAATAACTTATTCACTAGTAACTTCTTTATTTACTTATTTATTTAATACTTCAAGCACACAGATATACAGAGGCGGACTTAATGCCATAATACATTTCCTACCAGTCTATCTCCTCCTTCTCCTGTCTCTTATCTTCTATCTCCTCCTTCTCTGTATCTTTCCTCTCGCTTTCCTGCAATCTGTGCAGGAAAGCGAGAATCTGTGCAACACAATTCCGTCCCTTTTCAGGAAATCACTCCTTCCTGAAAAGGGACGGAATTGTGTAACATGCAGCCGGGGAAGCGCGCGCTTTTTGATTTGACTAATGCGCGCGCGCGGTGATATATAGAGTTGACCGTCAGATGTTACCAACCCATTTTTCGAGAGGTTGGTAAGTCTGTAAGGCTCGTTATATCGCCTTGCTTGCGAAGTGATACGTTACATGAGCATCTTGGGAAATAAAGAGGTACTATTTTGTTGTATGCATCGAAAACCATGTCTAATAGATTATCGCAAGAGAAATATACTTAGACAAATAATTTTCATAACCCAATAAATCACCTTATTCTGAACTGTAGCGACCGAAAATTGCAGAAGTGCCTGTTCAGTACTAGATGTTGAAAGTCTGTTTTAATGATGATGACGTCAAATAACAGAACCGACCTAAAATATATTTTCCAACTATTCAATATAGACCTTCACTAAACAGAACTATTAAATAAAGACCTTCACTGAACAGAACTATTCAATAAAGACTTTCACGGAACAGTAAATGCCTCACTCCACTAGCACAACTTAAACGCAGCACCAAGTGACGTACCACTCGTACATATGAAGCACTCAGCGTATTTCCCGAGCGTCTGTACTGTCATGGCGTCGAACCATCAGATTGACGGGACACATAAACCGATACACTCATATCAATTTACATATATTGAAGTCACTATGTCAGATAGTCACACGGAAAATTCTGCGTTTTATAGAATTGAGTTTTTTTTTCTGTTTTTTCCACACTAGCGTGCAAAAATCTGTCTCGCGTGTTTGAATTGTAGCCCTCTATGTTCATATAAAATATAAAGTTTATGACTTTATAAACGGTTTCACAATAAACCAGCTGACTTATGGTCGCAAGTGTATAATATTAACTCATTAAGTGCGTCACCACACGAGTTTAATTTCAAATTACTTAGTCTTGTTCTCAGAACGTGGTAAGTGTAGCCGTAAAACCTAATTCTGCTTAATTGTTTTCACTATACTCACACTGAGGAACGCCCACTTTCTTGGCTTTATAAAGTCTAATTAGAATGCCTGAAGGAACTCAACGAACCACGTACAGTTAGCTACCAACACTGAATACAAAATATCCGAAACTATCAACCATATACACAAAGGAAATAAGGAAATTCCGTGAGATATGGCAACCCTGATTTATTCGGTACATTTAATCACAAGAGCTTATCTCTCCGCCTATTCGTTGCAGTATTCGTAATTTTACCTGTCATCCCTTGAACAGTCATGGCGTACGTTGAAAACGCTATCCGGGCGTGATAAAGTAGCCCGATTGCGTGCCACCCCTGAAAAATAGCATCCCATGGCTGTAACGATCGACATTTGTAACTAGATGTTAGCCGGACAGCCCTATGAATTATTCGCATACTTGTGTAAATAAGGATGAAATGTTTTATGTGTATCTTGATATATAAGGTGCATTTTTTTTTTTGTAACTTTGTCACTCGTTTTTATTTTAGCAACCACGGAAACAGACATAAACAGAAGGCCAATTCTTGTACATAAAAAACGTTCACATTCAAGTCGCAATCTGTCAAAGTTGTCAAAAATGTTGGTAAATTGATTGTATTTTTGACAGATTGCGAATGAGATGCAAATGCGAATGTTCTTAAAAATTACGGAAATTGTCCCTCTGATGGGCAGGGACATCGACACACAACCTGCTACCATGGATTCAGTTCATCATTCTGGACCCCCTAGCGTTGAAACTTTTCGTAACCGACAAAAAATTTTAATGCAGGGCCGGCCATAATGATGTACTGAACCTGTATTGTATTCTCATGCTGTATCTCACCCTGTATTTCTCATGCCTATGTTCCTGAGAATTGTTCTGTTACCTGGTAGCACACAGGCAATACGCCAGCATTTTCTTGAAGAAAATATTAGTTGATATTATGTAGGTACCATGCGACCAGTGAATAACTGTGGCTGTATATTTGACATAACATCACGCCTTCAATCCCTGAAGGATTAGGCAGAGGTCTCTACACCCATTCCGCCAGGTATCTACATATTATATCTTATAAATGTATCTTTTCATACACGAAAAAAAACTCAGCTGTTCCCTAAATTTATGTTCGCATAACTCGTCAAAATGCGAATCAAACAAACAGCTAATTTTTTTTCGCGATTTCATTGTTGGTCCCGCAGTGGAAGTTGTTCATAATGATGAGTACAATGACCCCTTAAGAGATTTCGTGTATGAAAAGATACACCTTATATGCGGGGGCGAACCTATTGCCATGAACCGGGCACAAATCCAGACTTCGGACTGCTAATGAGAAATCCCAGATGGATATTTCAATTTTCTAATTAGCGGATCTGATTCTTACTTAAATTCCCTAAATCAATGGTTTGCCAGACTTGATTAACTTACTTATGTTCTTTTAAATGTTAAAACCCGTTCCGTTAACACAATCTGCAATCCCCACTAATAGCGTACACTATAAACACGGTCGTTATAATTTAAGTCTACCCATAAACAATTCGTCACCGACCTGAAAAAGCGAAGGAAAGCAGCTGAAATACCAACACGTTAATAATAAATTGTGTCGGCCATTTAAACCGGTCGGTTGCATAAAATTATATGATTTTCATTTCCGAGACCACAACTATAACATTTTTAACCGTCACCTGCATACATCCAGGTATGATAAAAACATTAAAGGTATACCACATTAGTGTACCGCATGAGAACTGACGTAATCGACGTAATGAGGCCCACATATGGACCGCGGGCCGCATGTGGCAGGGCCTCGGGCCGCACGATGTAAACAAAACGTGAAATGTGCAGTTTTATTGTACTACTGTGGTCGCGTTACCGCTATGATTAATTGATGACTTGCCTGTAAATGTTACGTTTGGTATCGGTATTGCTGTTGTTTATTTGAGGGTTGAATGCATTTTTAGTATCTATTGGGTAAGGTTAATTAGTGTTGCACTGTTTTACTTTTCTTTTTTATAAACTGAATGGCTGATCTTATAGTAGACTAGATGTAAAAAGCAGAAAACTGCGAGCTATGACCTAATAATTTTTCCCATGTTATATGTAAAATTAGGTACTAATATGCGATAAACTAACCGCATAATTGCAAAATGTATAGTAAACTATATTATTATAATCCCAAGACGAGCCAAGCGAAGCGCAAGGGCACTATCTACCTTTTCTCGAAGCGCTTCGTCGTTTTTTTAACCTTGTGTTTAAACTGCTCGCCCTGGAAATTACCACCTCCTCTTAAAGCTATTTATTAATTCCACCAGAGATATACACAATACACGCACGACACATATAATAATGGGCAAATGAAACAATTTTGGTAAATTTATGAACCATTGAACTGAATATCTTTAAACAACCAAAAAAACATTACTTCCCCCTAAAAATCTTCGTCCAATCAACTCTAAACGCAGCTCCGTCGATCACCTTTTATAAATGACACCGTATCTGCTCAGCTCAACCCTCAATCGCTGCCTAATGGGAGCCGAGATGGATGAGCTATCCCCTGGGACATGGCAGCTCGACTGGAGCGGTCGGTGCCAACGTTTTAACTTGCAAATTAAAATGACACACTTTTTAGGCCTATTGAGATCGAGGAAGATTTGTTAACGATTTCTGCGAGTGATGGCGCATCGTAAAAGGGGGTTTGTTTTCTGCAATGGTTATTGGTTACCCATAGATTTATTGGCTTATCAATCTACCTAGCCTTTTCCCAACTATGTTGGGGTCGGCTTCCAGTCTAGCGACTGCCTATCTGACCTCCACAACCCAGTAACTGGGTAATACGGTACACCTTGGTAAGACTGGTTGTCAGACTTTCGGCCTCTGACGACCCGACCCGACCTGAAAAACGAATGCTAATGTATAATATAATTTTTGCTACTAATTCAAGTTTATTGCAGTAAAAAATATTTAACACGTTTCACTATGAGGCAATGACTATATAGCCTCTTGACTGCTCATGCGGGCGACTCGGGCTCACGACACATCAGTTTAATTGAACTGATATTAGATGACGATATGAGTGGCCTTTTTAGATTTGACCAGTGGTTGGAACTCTGCACACGCGGTTATTTTGTTCTTAAAAAACATAATGAGTTATTGTTCGGTTAATTGGTGTGGAAAATCGTCTAGAACATCCAACTATAAAAAAGATAGCATTACTTTTCATCGGTAAGTAGAATATATTTGTAATTTAATAATATTATGAATTTATTGCAGGGCTCAAGATAAACTGGTTGATACGTAAAGGGTCACAAAAAAAGTACATCGCGTTGATGTCTTTTTGAAAAGTCCCTTTCTCTCACTAGGGTATTGTAATACGTCTGTCCCTTTCTATCTGCACTTATACTGGAGTGTTGTGATAACTTCCTAGTAAAGCAACTATATTATTGACGATAAAAATTACGATGTTTCCTAATGGTAAAAAAGTAACATTAAGAATTTAATGTTTACATTTTAAATTTTAAAATATTCCGTAACCTTAAGAAAAGGGGATTAATGCAGTTCACAGAGAAAATTTATTCCAAATAAATTATAGCGTTGTTTGTTCAAGGGTAGCAAGGTTTCACAGCAAATTAAAAATAAGTAATAGCAATGTCAGTTACTTTCGGATAGAACAATAAATTCTCATAAGTGAAATTCTCAAGTAGTTTAATACTCTTTGCTATGAGGTGTAATCCCTTGCCACTGTGTGTATGTAGACAATAACATTACTTGTAACGGTTGGATCGCGATGTATTCGTGTCCTCCAATGCGCATGTAAACACCCCCAGTGGGATATCGCCTGGGGACTATCGCAACCACAGCCGAAAGGGAATATATCGCTTATATTTGAATTAGTTATTATTCGCGACTTGTTCAGATAGCGTGAGGTCATGCGTTAGAACACCAGGTCGGGAAAACTGTTGTTGGATTATTTCATTAGGAGTTTCTTAGTAGCACCCTGCGTTTGGTTTTTAGGGTTCCGTTCCCGAAGGGTGCCAAAACGGCGTTCCGTTTTACTAAAGTCTCCGCTGTCCGTCTGTTCGTCTGTCTGTCAGCGTGCTGTATCTCATGAACCGTAAGTTGAAAATAACGCTAATTTACAAAAAAAATATCGCTGAAATGAGATTCTGGTTTATGCAACTGGATTTTTAACGTTTTTAAATACTGTAATTGGCCTTCACGTTATTAATATTAATTTATTTGTTCTAACATTTCTCTCTCAACTCCTAAAAGTAAAGTACACAAACCAACCATTCACAATAATCACCACCATCAACCATTATCAAAAACTGTACAAAGACATCAACCAAATCCCCAACACGTTGTTCCGACGTATCGGGAATGTCATTAATTCAGTTTTGGTCGTCCACTGATGATGACTGAACGCCGGCGTCATTTCCCCTGGCTCGCTTACAGTTGGCAAACACGTCAGAATTTGTCACGGGCTGCTAATATGATCGTCCCGGATCGTGGCATAACCGAGAAACTGTACCGAAGGCTCAGAAGTTTAAGGTACCTAAAAAACCCGCATTGATTTGGTTTGGTCTTACAGTAGGTAGTGAAAGACCAAAGCAAATCAATGAGATTTTTTGACACCTTGACCTGTCAAAAGTGTCAAAGTGCCTATATTTTCTTTAGTCGCCATTGGAACAACGTGGCAGTCCAAGACTAACCGTGGATTCTCCATAGGAAACGACAAATTGGAACCGTGCACCTAGCTTAATGACTAGCTGAATGAATGTTTATGTGAAACCCTTTGTTTATGTGTAACATACCGATGTTGGTTTATGTGAAATAAAATATTATTTTTGAATTCATCAGCATCATAATTTCAGCCGAAAGACGTCCACTACTGGACATAGGCCTCCCCCAAGCACCGCCACTTCGACCGGTACTGTGCTTCTCTTATGATTTTGAATTCGTTTTGTGTCACATGATTGTAATTTATTTTTATTTTGTTTCACGAAATGTGTCTAAATAATTTGTTATTCTTTCTTTTTTCTATCTAAACATGTTGAATGAGTTGGGGTGCAAGACTGCAAGCGGGGCCCTTTAAGGTAAATATTCTTTTGTTTTTTTTAATCTAGAAATACTTCCGTTTTTTCAGCCATTTTTGTTTCGCTCCTAATAAATTTTCCAGCATAACATAGAACAGACCTTTTCACCCCGTACTCTATAACTCGGATCTCGTTGTACCTCCAGGTTTTTGGTATCTCTTGTCATCAGTCAATACCTACTGAACTAGGGTACGGAGTCCGGTAGTCCAGTTTTATAGTCTTAAGGGAACGTTGTCTAATCATGGCGGCTTCGACCACAAATCTGCCTTGGATTTGAGACCAGAGTCATGTCAACAGAGAGGATGTTGTATTGTGTTCTGATTTTGACGTGTCGTTACCTGTGGGACATAATATGTGGATAGGATGGGTAAGTATTAGAGTTCCAGAGTTACTGATTTGCTTTCTTGTGCTTCTAAATATGGTGTAATGGTTGCGAGCATTATTAATGTGTGTTGATCTTGGGTTCAATCCCCAGATTAGGTAGTGTTATTGAGTTTTTAGTCAAAATGCCAAATTCTCTTTTTCTCCTGCAACACAAAGACAGCCGCTTTGAGTTGCAGGAGGCCCGACTTCCATTAATTATTTTTTAACCATAACGGGGAACTCTTGGCCTTCATCTCACCTGATGGTAAGTGATGATTAGGCCGAAGGTGGAAGCTAGCTTCACACGGAATTCTTAACCACAGAGGAACTGGCTATCTTACCTCTAACTGCCGAAACACAACAATGCTGTTAACATTGTTGTTATCGCGACAGACTTAGATAAGATGGTGGTAGCTAGCTAGGCAGACTTAGAACAAGCCCTACCACCAACCAAACCGAGCAGAAAAAATTGCCTCCGCTGGGAATTAAACCCTTGACCTCTGGGGTCTGAGGCAGGTCTTACCACTAGACCACAGAGGTGGTTAAAACAATATAGGAGTTTCTTGTCTTTACCCGTCGGAAAAAAAGCCCAAAGTTAATCTAGAGCAAAGTGAAGTGCTACTAACATAGTCTTAAGCCTTATTTATTAACACAAGTTTTCATAAAAAGTATGTATGTCTAGGTTAAGGTATTTTTCTATGGGCCTGTGTCGCCTGAAATAAATGGTATTATTATCTTTATTTCATTTTTCATACATATAAATTATATTTTTAAATATTAGAATAAAAAATATATAAAACATTTAAAAATATAAAAAATAGTAGCCCACCGGTATCGGGAACAGGGTCCAAGCTACCGGCGGTCAGGGCTCCAGAGAGAGGAACCTCCTAACAATGCGAGCCGTGTCCAGGAGTACAGCTTTCTGAATCAAGCCCTTAATCCAGCTGCCCAACGAGAGCCTCCTTAGGTGTATATTATTATTATTAACATAACTGGCGAAATGATGCCATGTTATATACCACTGAAATAGTATGTTACAATGATGACAATAGTTGTTTGAAGACTATGGGTACGTATACATACCTCTCATGTATGAATTTTTATGTTTTTGCTGTTTTTACTATTTTTTTCTATTTTTGTATATGGGTATTTTACCTGCAATAAAAGACTATTTATTAATTTTAATTTAATAGTATGTTAATGATGACAATAGTATGTTACATAAGGCTATATAGTCATTGGATAGCACAGATGGTGAACGTAATTCAATAGAGCATTCTCTATTCGTTTCCACGCCAAGCCTTTGTATTTTCTCTTCAGTAGAATTTGCCAGTTAGAGCTAGTAAACAAGAATCTGATCCGGTGTAATCTGTACAAGTCTGCAGAGGCCAATGATTTATTTTAGTGAGTTGTTGCGACGCAGTCTTCTACGTTATCACATACTCACTTATCTGATATATGATCTACAACTTTGCATATCGTCGCCGTGTAGTAAAAACCTCGGGGTTTCAGTAAACTATATGTACAGGGGAAGATAAAAACTGTCTGAAAAATTGCCATGATTGAATTGACGTTCTCTGAGGTTCATTATTTATTTATTAAAATCGCTTTTCGTGTTTGTCCGCGTTGTTCTTTTAAACCACGCTACAGATTTTGATAAGGTTTTGATGGTGTTTCACATGTCGACGATTTTTTTGGTTCTAGGAAATGCCGGTTGCCTTACAATGTTTTCCTTCATCGTTTTGAGAGCAGGCACCAATTATTCATTAGAGTAAGAGTGACAAGATAATATACCAGAAAATAAAACTATTTTATGAAAAAAATCCACTAAAACACCAGATAAATGAGACAAACACAAAACGATTTTCTCCTTGTTTCCTCTTTCAATACACAAACAATAACAGCGTGTAACCTTAAAAAAACGTTATCTATCAGCAAAGGGAATATTGAAAGAATAAATTTATCGGCTGTCAAGCAATAACAATAAAGAAACAGAACTATCGGATACGACGCAATGAATATTGTATTACGAGACTACGAGTAGGCACAACACGTAGACAGACTATAGCAATAGACAAGGCACTAAATAATTCTATCCAACTAGTTGCGCCCCGCGGTGTCACCCGCGTAGGTCTCCATCCCGTTGGAATATCGGGATAAAAGGTATCCTATGTCCTGTTCCAGGTCATGGTCAACCCCAGTGCCAAATGTCATCCATCATCAATGAATAAACACAATCTTGCTGTACATCGCACTCGTCTCCACAGAGTAGGCAACTCGTTCATGGGTCAATGTATACGCTTTTATAACAAACTTCCCATTGACATTCGAAACTTACCCATTAAACGATTTAAAACCTGTATTAAAACCAAACTTTGTAAAAAAGGGTACTATAAAATCACAGATTATTTAGAAGACAAAAATGCATGGGATTGAGCTGCTCGCTCTGCTAAGCATTGTGACATTTTGAATATTATGGAAAGCCATAAAAATATACCTACCAGTTTTATATACAAATTGACATTATTGAATATTATATACAAAATGACATGATGATTACTTATAAGTATTGTTTTATTGTGAATGTGAGGACTATGTGGATATTTATTTTTCGTTCTGTTAGTTTTAGGGAAGGTCTGGCAATTTGAGAACTTTATGTGACCTACCCAAACGTCCTTTCTTTGGTATTGTTCGTCGAGTCGTTGAGCTCCTTTAGTTCTGAGTTGAGCTCCACTATTACTGACAAATGCTTGCACTGACTGGACAGGTCCACTCAAATCTGTGTGGTTCTTTCCTCAAAAGACCATTTCAGACTCTTATCTACATGGTCCTCATATGGCCTGACCAAGATTATGTCTGGACTTTAAAGGAGACGGTGACCTCTGAGTTTGTTTCGGCCTTTCTTCTCAGAGTAGTCAGATAGGAAACGCCGACCTCATCTAGCTTATTTTTACAACTTTTTAATATGACGTGTAAAAGTGATTCCAATATCCTATTTACAGAATAAACAATTTCATTTCATTTCATTTCATTTCATCCAAATCCGTTCAGCCGTTTTGGCGTGAAAGCGTAACAAACAAACAAACTCACTTTCGCAATTATAATATTAATATTTAATATAGCTTCCGCCCGCGGCTTCGCCCGCGTGGTATGTCAATAAAAAGTAGCCTATGTCCTTCCCCGGGATGCCATTTATCTCCTTGCAAAATTTTATCGAAATCCGTTCAGCGGTTTAAGCGTGAAAGGTAACATACAGACAGACGGACAGACAGAGTTACTTTCGAATTTATACTATTAGTATGGATGTATATTAGTTAGGATAATGAGACAAGGACACACTTATTAGATCCAGCTAACTAATTGCGTAACACATTTTCGTAAACAATTAAGACTACTCTGCTACATTTTGACAGTTCAGCAACATTCATTGCGATATTTACGGTGTTGAACAGATGCTTTTTTGAACTTATAAAGCAATGGATTACCAATCTGTTTCAAAGCGATTCAGATTGTGACTGATCATGATTGTGTATTATGCAATTAGGGTGCTGGAGTTTGAGTAAACGAGAGAGAAATATATTTCCTCTATCTTCGCGTATGCAAACATTTTGTCTGACATACAAATCGACTGTCACGGTACGATTTCTTTGGAACATAATACCCGACTACATTATGCTAGGTACGACAGCGACTTTGATCGCCGGCGATTCGCCAGCGATTTCAAAATCAAACGTACACACACAGATTATGACATCGCTAGCGATAAATTGGCTTTCGGAACGACTAGTCACTGTGCTGTCGCTGTGCGACTAGTGCTGTACCAGCGACTAAAGTCGCTGCGTGTGTATCTAGCATTACGTAAGAACTGAGTACCAGTTTACAAGTGAGTGACTGACAAAGACGGAGGTATATCGCTATCTCTTAAGGTCTACGCTACGCTGACAGCTAATCTATACAATACTCTATTTAAGGCACAACAAATGTTAGAAAGGAGGTGGCGTTCGACGTCTTTGTTACCATGAATTATAAGAATTTTGTACGAAATAGTGGGGAAAGAGCGATTATTTATGACTGCCAGTAAATCCTGGCTTATAATGTATCGGAGTCCTATTCACGGGCTCGTGTGACTAGACACGCCGCCCAGCGCCGCCCGCCAGTCTCCGCAATTTACGACACTATATTTTTACAAGTACTAACGTAACTTTGTGATTTTTCATTTTATAAATATACGTTGCTCGTAAAATTCGTAAACGCTTCCAGTTCGAAAAACTTGAAAGTTTCCGGAAAATTCTGTTTTCAGCGTGGGAATATTATCTTTAATACTTGTTTTGGCGAAAGCGACTTTATATTTGACACTTATAAACATACATAATAGCACTAGATTAAGGATTAGGGACAAAAACACATCGCTCAAGTGGCCGCGATTGCATATAACTTGATTATAAACCACACTCAAACATAAAGTTTAAAATCGTTCGCAACCTCTTCGTTAGACGTATTTTTAAAATAAGAACAAAAAAATATTTATATTTACAAAAAAAAAAAACATAATTTTTAATCATTATTTTTGCAAAATAAGATCACAACATTATTAATTGTGATCATATTTTTGCTACCATTTTTGATGCCCTCATAGGAAATCTAGTACTATTATTGATCGAAGCTTCAAGTGCTACCATGCCTAAAAACTTCTTTTTTGTCGTCAACCTTCATACATATTGTGTCACTTTGTCATACACGAATACGCAGACGAATACGACATATTAAAACTTAAGGGCGCACCCTACCTCAAATTGCTTAGCATGATCCTCCGTTATGCCGAAAATACTGCAGCATTAATTTTGAAATAAATATATGTTAAAGTTGAGGATTGATGCTAGGTCCTATGTTTGGCGAAAACACGATTACATATTTTCTCTATAGAAAAAAAATCCAAAGTTACCTCTAAACAAAACCGCTGGTATTAAAAAAATACTTCAAAATAGATCATGAAACTTTGCATAATAACTGTACTATCTATGAAGCAGGTCTTATGTTTTTTTTTTTTTAAATTACCATTATTTTCACCGTAAAAAACTTTTCGGCGCTTTAGAGCCGCTAGCACCCCACTCCGTCTCGTTCTAACTCAGGTCGCGAGTAGTATGGTGCGAGCGGGATAAAATCTGAGGTAGGGTGCGCCCTTAACTTACAAAGAGGAAAGAGTCAGTGTAATTACGCAAGTTAGTCCCTGTAAAATAAAGTAATTTTATTCTGTCATCAATACTATAATCTCAAACTTACTCTTTTAATTAAACTGGTGTTTACATAATTATCTTCTTTAAAACTAAAAAGGTTTTAGTCTAAGTTTAAGTTTAAGACAACATACAAAACAAGTCATCGTACGAAAGCCTCTTTTCCTGGAGCTTCGTTATTTACTCACGGACGAACATTCGACTCCGCAAAATTGATTCCAATTCCGATTTCACCTCTGGGAGCACTAATGTTACACGATTCGGTGTTCTGTCGACATTATCCCCATCTTTCTTTTTAGTTTTTTTCCATGGGTTTTTATTTACGAGTAATGGGACCTCTGAATACGGAATGGGACGATCTGGTTCTTTGATGTGTTGGTGTCACGTGTGACGTGTTACCGTTGGCAGTTGAGGATTAGGTCCTGAATTAGACTCATAGGCCAGGAAAACATGGTTTTTGTTTGGAAAATTACTCTTAGTAGGCCTCAAAACTGAGTGCCGCTAAATAAAGACTGTTTCTTCCAAGAATGAATGTTCCTTCACAAAAGCTCACGCAACAATTTTTTGTAAAACAAATGAGTGAAGCGAACGCTCGCGGTGAGTATAGTCATTTAAAACAACAACGCATCATTCCGTTTTTAAAATTCATCCTGAAATTAGCCGAAATTTTGAAATTAGAATTAGGCTATTGTATTTAAAATACCTAAAGCTAGTACACATAAAATCTCCCTCTCGTAAAGCGACAAAATTCAAATTAAAAGTAATTAAACCGTTCCCATACAATTACAGAATTAAATTAATTGCGATTCATTAAATCTAAGTGGCCTGTATCGAGTTGCGGGCGTCGTCAGGCCTAATTCTGTTCCTACATACAGTTGAAGCGTTTCTCAAATTAGATTACGTTCCCTGTTCCCGGCTTAATTTCAACCCGGATTACTGTATAATGAACTTTAGGCAGATACGCCTTTATTTTGCCTTTCTGTTCTACTTTTTTTGGTCGATGACGATTGCTTTTGTCTTTTATTTTTGTTAAAAAAATGTGGGAGAAGTAGAAAAATGTAGGCTTTACCATGCTATTGAATTTTATTTGCTTTAATGGGTGAAATAAATGTGAAATACCAGAATAATGACGGTTGAATTGCAAAAAAAAAGCATTGTTCAAAAGTTTCACTACATAATTTTTGTCGTCTATAATAAAATTATAATCATGTTCAGAACAAACATAGCGGAGAGGAGCTCGTGGCTAAGCAATAACAGCTGCATGGGCCGATCCATCAGGTTAAGCTACGCTTGCCAGGGTTGGTCCGTGGATGGTGTGACCATCTTTTATATACCGAGACTCCGTGGCTCGGAAAGCACGTTAAGCCGTTGGTCCCGGCTATCATTCATTGATCTTTGACAGTCGTTACGGGTCGTCAGAAGTCCGAAAGTCTTACAACCAGTCTTACCAAGGGGTATCGTATTACCCAGTATCTGAGTTGTGGAGGTCAGATAGGCATTTCGCTCCATGTAAAATACTGGTATTCAGCTGCATCCGGTTAGACTGGAAGCTCCCGAAGACCCCAACATAGTTGGGAAAAGCCTAGGCAGATGATATTCAGAACAAAGACAACAAGTACTTAACTATTATTTTTGTGCTCCGCTGAACTCGATTTGATAAACATACAGGGTGTAAAAAGACCCATCACATAGCCGTTATAATCAAAGCCATTATCTACGTATTCTGTACATCAAACTAAGTAACACTGAGCAAAAATTATCGCTTGGAAACGTCTTTTATTTTTGGTGTAAAAAATCGCTGTTTACGGCAGTGCACAATGTAACGCACGCAAAACATTGTGCTTGGGTGCATGCAATAGATAAGAGTCATGGGGTATTTAAAGTTATGTTATAACATTAAAAACATGAATTCGTGATTGAAAAAGAAATCGGATCTTTAACCGTCGATATCTCCATAACCAGATGGTTCCCAAGTCCTAACTTGGGAACCCTCTGGTTACGGAATCATTTTTTGTACTGGACCCTCCAGTTATACAAAAAAATGACCACAATAACTGGGAGTAGGTATAGTTGACTCTCGGCTATGTTGAGCGTTATTTTAGATCCGTTATTTAAAAAAGTTAGATCTGATATCGCCAAACTTCATTTAATTGGTAGATTGTCACGCTTTGTTCCAAAAGCCTTTACTTACAATTAAATAGAGCCCAAATTAAACAAACACTTTATTAGTTTCCTTTACACACCAAAGCCCCAACACGCGGGTCAAAATGCACCGGTCCTTTGTTCCTATTGTTCTAAAGTAACATGTTCCTAACATTGTACAAAGAGGTTTACATATTATGCATTATAAATCTACGCATCCATTTTCATAATAAGCCCGCATATAATGTTGTACTAATTATATTAATCGCGGCTGGTTTAGCCGTGAACAAGGATGTAATGGTTTTTACTCAACTGGAGTTAATATGTTAATGTGGCAACGTATGCTTCGTTACCTCGACGGTAATTTGACGGGAAAAAGGTATGGTGTTGTTGATTTTGGCTTTGGAAATTTTCCTGAAGACTTTTGTGCGAGTCAATCTTTGTTCTTTCCCGCACTGGGCCTGCGTGGTGGATTACGGCCCAATCATCTCAGAGAGGAGGCCTGTGTCCCAGCAGTGGGAAAATTATAAGCTGATTATGCTCATGCTTTTGCAATCTTCGTTCCATAAAAAAACTGTGTTGTAATGTTGCCAGCTAGAGTCGCCATATTTTTTTATGAATGATGAAACGTATGAAAATTCAAATGGTTGATAGCCCGACCAGTCATACTCAGCGCTTCTCCTCCAAATTTATTATGCGCACAGCCAAAGTGTGGAACTCTGCCAGCGTCTGTGTGCCCTTCCACATATAACCCATCTGCCTTCAAAGCAAGAGTGAACAGGCATCTTCTGGGCACGCTCGTCGGGATCATGCCCGTGAGTTAAGAGAGTCTGATCAGACAGGTGGCAAAGTCGCAAATAGCTGTCAAACATTTCGCTGTTTTGATTAATTTGTCATTATTACTGAATTAAATTATGAAATACCGCTCTTGATTACTAACTGCAATAATTAACTCTGAATATTTATGTTTAGGTATAAAAAAGTATTAGGTAATTTTCAAAATCAATTAGCGCAGCCTATCGCAGTCCACTGCTCGCATAGGCCTCTCCCAGGCTGCAATACAACACTCTGTCCTCCGCCATCCGCATTCAGTCTGTCCCAGCCAACTTTTTAAGGTCGACACATCTAGCTGGGGGCTGTTACACACTACGTTTGGTGATTTTCAAAATGCTTGTCTGTAAATAAACATCACCGAAATAAAAATATCGATACCATTCTATCCTATAAACTTTAAAAAGTTATTCAAATGCAAGCTAAATAAAGCACTACATATAAAATTTATAGCAAAATGATGTAACAAATAAGTTAGCGCTGCGCACCGCTTTATTTATCCGGGTCGGCTGCAAGCGCCCGGGTAAGTCGACGATTTGTTGACTTAAAGTTACCCGGTTCAAGCAAGGTTGGATCGCGATGAAAAATCAATTATTGTAAAAGCGTGGTTTATCTTCAAAGTGCACTTTCAGTAAGGTTAGGAGTTTGTTGGTTGTTTGCGTACCTATCTATAACCAACCGAGTGATTCGTTATGTTTAGGTACAGTCACGGACTTTAATTGATGAGCCACCTGGTACTGTTCGCATTTTAGCCGTGTAATGCAAATCGGGTTTATTCGGTTCCCGACACGCAAAGTCATATGTCTTCGTATTTGAAGAAGTAAATTATATTTCATATCTTTACCGGTTGGCTAACCTGAGAGCAGAACTACTACTTGACAGCAGTGACTACTCAAAGTCAACCAATTGCAGGTCTAGCAACAGTAACCTAGCAACGATAAACAATTGTTGCTAGGTTACTGCTGCATAGTAACGTTAGCGTACGGAGAAATTCTCTAACATCGATATTTCAACTGTCACTGTCTTCAAAGTTTTCAGAATTATTGAGTTAATGAGCTATGATTCAAAGGAGGTCGGTATCAAATAGATTGGATAAACTTAATGCAACATTGTATTTATTTTTATCATTGAGAACTTATTAGTCAACCTCTATGGATATTTCCGATTAAAAGTAATTTATTTGTCATCTTGATATTTCAACTGTCTTCAGTTATGTTTTCATAATTATCGAGTTAATGAGCTATGATTCACAGGAGGCCGGTATCAAATAGATTGGATAAACTTAAAGCAACATTGTATTTATTTTTATCATTGAGAACTTATTAGTCAACCTCTATGGATATTTCCGATTAAAAGTAATTTATTTGTCATCTTGATATTTCAACTGTCACTGTCTTCAGTTATGTTTTCATAATTATAGAGTTAATGAGCTATGATTCAAAGGAGGTCGGTATCAAATAGATTGGATAAACTTAATGCAACATTGTATTTATTTTTATCATTGAGAACTTATTAGTCAACCTCTATGGATATTTCCGATTAAAAGTAATTTATTTGTCATCTTGTTTACGAGCTTGCGATTTGAGTTCGTGTTTAATCGTGTAATCTCGTGAATGTATGAAACTGCAAAATTGAAAAGTTTGAAGGTGGCTCAACAATTAAAGTCCGTGACTGTACCTTTTGCAGTGGCAGAAGTAAACATAACGTACATGTACGTACCCCAAAAACATAACTAGGTAGGATGTTATGTTTTTGGCGTAGATTTGGACATCAGAAAACATGTTCTGGTGTTGTCATTTTTCGGAGTTTGTCAGATACACACAGGCTGTTATGTATGTATGAAGTCCAGTGGGTACACAACCTTAACGCCTTTGTTTAATTCTTTTGATCAAGAAGAGCACCAAATCCAAAAATACAAATTCGCTAATTATACCTACATACATTGTTTTTCGTATTAAGATACGGAGAACGAAAAGTTTCATTCAAATCTGTCAAGCGTTTTTATGTCAGGTCATCTGAGGCCCTAGACAAGTGACAATCGCTTCCAAAGCGTTTCGTTTTTCTAGAATGTCACTTTGACAAAGTGACAGTCTATCAGCGATAACGATGATGGAAAAGGCAAAAATGTATAGGACTGACATACGCTATCGAAAAGTTTATGTCAATCCTGTTGAAAGTCGTTATAGAAATACGAAACGCTTTTGAAGGGATTGTCACTTGTCTAGGGCCTCTGTCTGGTGTCTACTATACAAACGGGGTTAGGTTACGTAGTTAACAACAATTCTTAGAAATAATTCCTTCATCCCAATGTCCCTTTCAACCCGTTATGCACCTACACATACTCACGTACACAAACGATTGCGGACGCGTTCAAAGTATTCCTGTGGACGTCGCACAGTCGCCCTAGAGCTGAGACCAGACTCGAAACGAATGCAATATCTGCACGTGACTGTACTACGCAGACTTGCGTCGGCGATCTGAAATGTAAAACTGAAACTGAGAATAAAAATGTGTGTGACTTTACAGGGCTGGGACGAAGTAATGTTATTGTGTGAGGAGACAGACAGTGAAGTTATATGAATGTATGCGGAAAATGTGCTAGTGATGTGGTTGATTCTACATATGTAACAGTAGCTGCCGCCAGCGGCTTCGCCCGCGTTTAATCTTTATAAATTATAGCCTATGTTACTCAGGGTGAATGTGGCTTTCTAATGGTGAAAGAATTTTTGAAATCGGCACAGTACTTTATGAGTTTATTCATTACAAATATACACACAAAAATACAAATCTTTCCTCTTTATAATATTAGTGTAGATAACAAAACGCCTGTATCCCCGAAGGGTAGTATTTTACGTGTGATCATTGTTCTGAGCACACGAACGACGTGGCGCTGTCACACACTAGCATTAAAAAGTTATCCTGTTTGTTTTAGTTCTTTTGCTGCGCAACACTCTATCTAAAGAAAGAAAGAAAGAAAATACATTTATTTTTATCTAGAAATACTTATACATAATCAAAGCCAATTTCTAAAGGCACACTAACCTTGATACGACCTATTTGTCCCTACCCTTGAACTGAACCTATCAACAAAACCAAAAACGTCACCCCAATTTCCCAAACAAAACCTCCCTACCTACAAGATAACGTTTACCGTTACTTAATAGTTATTTGACAATAATTTACGGTGACTAAGTACCGAAGGAGTGGCAGCATGGCGGCAGGATTGAGTTTCATCAATAATGAGGTTAGAGGGCGCGCGGGTTCCCGTGTCAACGCTAACTAAGCCGTGCGCTGGTTAATGATAATTATGTGTTGTCGGAGTATAGTGGAAACTTGTGTTGTGAACTTGTGATGCTGGAGAGTTTAGGCCATTTTGATTTAGATTTAGAATGGTTTTGGTGAAAGGTGTTGCTAAAAAACGCTTAGTAGAAGAAAGAGACTTTAATGAATCCTAGTAGGTACTTACTAATTCCATAGTTTCATGACAGTTTTGTTTGAATATCGAATGTATTTTTTGAAGTCGCATCGACCCACTGCAGGCAAATGCCTATTCTGAGACAGGAAAGAGCGGAGCAGACTGGTTTCCAAAAAAAAAACAATCAATGAAGGGTTCTGTAGTTGGGATGAATTTATCCCAAAAAAAAAACTTTAAATTGTAGTTGAAAAAAATATTCTCCCATACATCGATATACTCCACGGTCAATTCTCCAACTGCAAATATGTGAGTTTGCAAGCGCAAAAAAAAAGATAAAACTACAAATAAACGATTTTCAGACTTTTTCCTTTACTGCTGTGAGACCTTGCTTCTTGACAAATTTCATGATTCTAGGTCAACGGGAAGTAGGTACCTTATAAGTTTAGTTATTTTATTGCTTCTCCAATTTTGACGTCACCCTACCAAACTCCCAAAGCAAGAGTATGGTCACACAGGCAAGTGCCACGAGTGGCAACACAGCCCAACTTGAAGCACCACCACATAAAGGGTCAACTCGCCCACAAATCACGCAATATATTCGAGTTCACTTGTATGTAGTGGCATAGTGTTCTCGCATAGGTTTTGTCCGTGACGCCACTCGCGAGCTTTGAGTTATGGCCGTTACAGACACTCGACCACGCCCGCGGGAATTTACAATATGGCCAGTATGTTGTTTTGTTTAGAGATATAGGATTATAATGTAGGTGTTTAAGAAAACATCGTGATGAAACCGGCTTGTCCTATACCCAAAAATTCGAAGATCCGCAATAGGCCTGCGTGGTGAATCACGGCCCATTCTCTCTTACAGAGTGTCCCAGCAGTGGGAAAATTATAGGCTGATTATGCTTACGCTTAGGAAAATATGAAAGATGGTTTGCACAACGGGCAGTGGTGGCCCAGTGGTAACGGCCACGACTTACGAGTTGTAGTTCGTAAGTTCGAACCCTGACAGGCGCTTTACTTTGTGTAAATTATTTCATCGCCGCTGCTCTCAAAACGGTGAAGGAAAACATCGTGAGGAAACCGGCATGTCCTAGAACTAAAAATTTGAAGACATGTAACATTTACCAACCCGCACTGGGCCCGCGTGGTGGATTACGGCCCGCTCCTTCTCACAGAGAGGAGGCCTGTGTCCCAGCAGTGGGAACATTATAGGCTGATTATGCTTGCACAACTACCGTCCATTCTGTAAAAATCTGTCCGTGTAAATTTAGGTGAAATAAGCTTACAGCATTTAAGGTGAGCTGTTATTCCATCTGATGCTAGGGATTGACACTGTTGAGAGCTCACTTCACTTAAGTTTTCACGTAGAGTTAAGCAGGTGTGCAATGTTCCCGGGTATCTGTTTTCCCGTAAAAACATATGCCTGAAACATATTTTGAATCCGCTGGATGCGGGAAGCACAGAACCGGTCAAAGTGGCGGTGCTTGGGGGAGGCCTATGTCCAGCAGTGGACGTCTTTCGGCTGAAATGATGATGATCCATATTTTACAGGAATATTATAGCCGTTTGCGCCAGTATAATAGAAGAAGAATAAAAAAAATGGTGCTTACTTACAAAGAGATTTTGACCGATGTAAGAGTAACTAAAGATATTTTATTCAACTTAAAGACTTTAATATCTATAATTTTTTGATGCCCTTTGATAATTTTCCCTTGTACTCGTACATAATTATTATTATAGAGTATCTTCATCAAATAAAAACATATTAGTTAGCTGAATAATAATATAGTACCTCGACACTATGCCATTTGACCGCCTCGTTGGTCTAGTGGTCGCAAGCGCTACTGCTGAGCATGAGGTCCTGGGTTTGATTCCTAGGTCTGCCAAAGTGTTATTGAGTTTTCTCGGTTTCTGGCAATAGGCTCGTCCGCTATTACATGGAACTTAAACATAACTGGCGAAATGTGGGTGTTCTTTAGTACACCTGTTTATCTATTTGGGGATTACAGTCGTGATGTAATGATGCTACATATGTTATGCCATAGTATAATGTATTCTTTAGGAGCTAGCGCAGGTTTATTAATTACGCGCAGTATAGTCACTACACCAGGCCAGGGACCGTTCCACAGACTGCTCATTGTAGTTCGTTTCGTCTAAATTGTTTGAATCTGACTCGCTCTTGGACGGTTTTTACAAGCTTTATATTAGCTTTCTCTGTTCGTATGTGTTTCCGGTTACTCCTTTTGTCATCAATTTTTCAAGCACTTCCTGGCATCTGATTGAGCTGAAACTTGGCATACTCATACAACTACCGAGACATTTTGAAAAAATGATACCATGGAACTAGTCTGATGATGGAGCCGGAAGTTAGCCATAGGAACTCCTCATCATGTATTAACAAGTGCTTTGACACTAGGTGGTGTTCAGGGCCTGATGATGGAGCCGGAAGGTGGCCATGGGAAAGCCTTAATCAAACAAGATAGCACCATCGTGTTTGGACTCATTAGTTATGTATTGACAAGTGCTTTAGCATTAAGTGGTGTTCAGGGTTTGATGATGGAGCCGGAAGGTGGCCATGGGAAAACCTAATTCGTTGGATTTGTGATAGAACAGATATTTTAAAAAATCCTAATGCTAAGAAGTAGAAAATAAAATATAAGTAAAAATCTTTTTAAAAACAAGCTTTTAATTAACTAAAAAGTACTAAATAAAGCTTACGTAAACATAGAACTTTAATATTTTCTTAAAAGCTTGAGGCGTTAATGTCTTTCTTACAGTAAACTAGAAGATAAGCCTCAAGGTTTTAAGAAAATATTAAAGTTCTATGTTTACGTAAGCTTTATTTAGTACTTTTTAGTTAATTAAAAGCTTGTTTTTAAAAAGATTTTTCCTATATTTTATTTTTAATAAACCACTATCCAGAAAAATTATAAATAATCCTACATAATAATCCTAATACTTGTTAAATTATTAGTTAGCAAGTTCTCACTGGTTTTGATAATAATTTCTTAGGTCCTCCACTATTGTGGAGGGTCGAGATATTACTTTTCGGAGTAATTCTAGAGATGGTCTTAAAATTGTTTAGTTTGAGTTAAAAGTTACTGCTTAATTTAGTTACGTTGCGGGTGCCTAGCAGTTACTACTTCATTATCTTTAGCTAACACATGATTTACTCGGTTTAGTAATATTCTTCAGAAATTATGATGGTTTCATCTTACTTTCCCGGTGTACAGACTCTCTACCTACTTTTACGTCATAGTAATTTTATTTTCAAATTAAGTCGCTAAGAATCAGTATCACCTTCAATTAACTTTTTCTTGGCATTTTGATGACAATCTGAATAGACTCGGCCCAGAATTCGGCTATACATGTTTGGCGCCATCACTTACTAGTGTCCATCAGTTCCTGTACCGTGCAGCTGACAGGACACGCAGAACATGATATTAAGTGTCCCATTGTTCGTGGAACAGCACCACATTTCCTTCCAAGCCGGAGTCTTCTATGAATCTAACTAAAACCTTCCAAACAATGTATTCTTCACCGAAAGTTCAACCAACAAAATCCTTATCAGACCAACCCTCTCGTACCCGTGTACCGTCATAATTGCACGGCACCCGTTAAATTGATATTTACTTAACACGTGAATCTTCATGGGACGCTGTATTTGCACGATCTGCGCGCATAAATCATCGGAATCGTGTCGAGCGTGCATTAAAGCCGTCGATAGCGCTTGCATGGGAATGCTACATTATATTTTGCACGATATTGTTTAGGATTTTGAATAGTTCGGGAAGATTAATATGCTGGTTGTATTTTTTGGGAATAAGTAATGTTTTTAGAGTAAAATATGTTTGGGGGTTTAGCACATTATCCACATTATCATCCTATAATACGTTTAGGAGTACGCCTGAAGTTATTAACTCTTTCACAACTTTCTTATCTATGTATGTATAATTATTTATCTTAGCTATTAACGCTCTTGTTAATTTTTTAACATGCATAAAGCTTAATTGTTCTTGTTGTTTGTTATTTTAATCAAAAATGCTGTCTTTATTTTCATTTCATTTGGATCTCTATTGATTATAGACCAACTGCTTCCATTAGTTTTGTTTCCTTGGTCTGTTTAAGTTCTTGCTCCATGCCTTCTTAACCTGTGTTCACTTTTGAAGTGGTGGTTTTTGCCAATCCCCGTGGCGTTCCCAAATTACCAGCGTAAATTATAAGAGTCTTGCTCGTACACAAAGCCCACACGTCAGCCGCACAATTTCAAGTCCATTCCCATTGCCGACACGTACGCGCTTCCGCATTGATAATTTGGCGGGTAAACGCAAGCATTTAAATAGTCGGCAAAGAGAATAATTCCCGTTGTGCATCGCAGTAATGGCATAATATAGGAATGTGCAGAAAAACCGCTTCCAACAAAGTGCGATACTAAGGCAAAGCACGCTTGATTGCGTAATGTAAATGATTTTGCATACGTTTGTATAGAATCAATTTTTTCTAACTGAACAGACTGCTGTGCTGCTGGGGAGTTTGTTGCGCCACTTCTTCTTCCCAGCTAAAATACTAGGAAGTGGTGAAGGTTTTGGCGTTTTGGGGGACTATCTTATGTAATTTTGACGTTCGAAAAGTGCTGATTCTCAGCCTAGTTTGAATAAATGACTTTTGATTTTGATTCGTATCTGTTACAACTTCCACGACTAATATTATAATGAGTCTGTCAAGTATTCGCGCACTAGACGACCACCAGACCGACTCCAGCCAGTCGTGGTCCGTGGCCTGGTCTGCGGCTAGTTGGCCGTTGCGAGCAAGTGCTCGATTCGTATCGGTTTCTATAGTTTACCTGGTCTATGCGACCACTGTTGTGGACGTGGCCGTCTAGTGCGCGAGATTCCTAACTATTCAGTACCCAGTTATATATTTTTCTGTGGCGGAATTAGACATATTCAATTTAGTTAGTAATCTACCGCTTGACAGCTGTGACAGGCAATAGTATAACAAAGTCTGGCTGAATGGTGCTCCGTTGGAGAGTTTGTGCGATCAACGCACTTTTTCGGCCAAGAGTTTTATTAGAACTGCCGTCTTTAAACACTGCAGGCACTGTGTCGTTGCTTTTCGAAACTTGGAAATCGGACATGCTCAAAACCTCGTGGAGTCCTGAACTTCTGCCCTTCCATCTGCAGTGTCACACTAGGCCTCGCACAAAGGCCTCGCGAGTCCACCGCACGTGTCAGCCTCGATCTAGGCCACGCAAGCTTATACACAACCACGAATTTGGAATTTTGAGTCTTTCCGCAGCCACATACAGTATTCATAACGTGACCTGCAGGATTTGATGTGTGAGCTTTTCAAATATCATATCTATCATAGTTGGGAGGGTGACATTGCATTTGTATGATTTGTATAGTATTTGTCTTTGGATTTTGATGGTTGCAGCTGCACGATGGCTGTGGAAACTTTTAGTACGATATCTATAAAGTTAGAACTCCTGCGTCTACTTGAAGCAGATGCAACTGTTTCAGTGAAACTATACAACCGGATTCACTTGTTCATCAATCAAAAGATCTTTGTCTTTTCGTCTTTGTATCACAAAGCAAACGCACCGTAAATACTAACGAGTATTGAATTAGAAATCCTAGTTTCGCACATAACATTTATGAAGTTTAAAAACTTTATTCATATTTATGGTGATACTATAGATTGCGCGAGTCGGGCGTTGAGCGTTGACCAATGAGCGGCGGGACGCCGTGAGCGTTGACGAATGAGCGGCCTGCACAGCCCCAACGTCTCGCCGCGCACATACCTAAGGAGCGAAACAGCGGTCTCGATCAAACTATAATAGTGCTTATGCCATTTCAAAACAAAATCCTTAAGGATAGTTTTATTTTCGATTATAAAATAGATCGAATTTACTCTACGTTAAATTCTTTCGTTTGTACTAGGCCCACGGTATAGTCATCAAAACTAGGAGTATTGCTGAGCTTTTCAGGTTGTGTCACTCTAGTAAACGAGTTTCGTCAAGCCGATACTCTAATTATTACGTACAACCCCGAAAATTGTCGCGTTTATGTGATGAAACTGAACAGATCCACCTGACATGCACATCAAAATTATAACTAATTAAAAAAGATTACGTATAGCCACAATTCCACGTCAACAGTATCAAAATCAGCCTAGCCTTTTCCCAACTATGTTGGGGTCGGCTTCCAGTCTAACCGGATGCAGCTGAATACCAGTATTTTACATGGAGTGACTGTCTATCTGACCTCCACAACCTCCCCTTGGTAAGTCTGGTTGTCAGACTTTTGGGCTTCTGACAATCCGTAACGACTGTCAAAGATCCACGAATGACAGCCGGGACCAACGGCTTAACGTGCTCTCCGAGACACGTAGAAGTCTCGGTATGTAAAGGTGGTCACCCATACACGGACCAACCCCGGCAAGCGGAGCTTAACCTGATGGATCGACCCGTGCGGCTGTTATTAGTTAGCCACGAGCTCCTCTTCCACGTCAACAGTATATTATCATTTATTAACCCAAAGCTTACAATACAACACTACATAAATTAGCTGCCATCATTATCTAAATCCGACCACTTTGCCCGATGACTTCTAATTAGCTAATCGAAGCTCCGTCTGGTACATGAATAATAATAAGCTAGGATGACAAGGCTAGTGCTGTGCCACGCTTCGTAATCACGGCGGACATTATCCGCAAGCCCGCTATGACGTGGCTTGCAACGACACGCTTGACGCGCTGTCACGTCATGTGACATCACTGACGTCAGTGATGCGGTGTTTGTGTTGTATCGGAATAATTGTCACTAAAAATTCGTATTGGTGTTTATTTGTGATGAATATATTAAAGTGGTTATTGTAGTTTTTTAGTGAAAATGTTTGTTTACATAACACAACATCACCCCTCTTTTCCCCGAAGGGTTAGACAGAGGAGTCCTTATAGTACCTAAACCCACATTTATTCACCTAGTTATTGATTTTGATATGACAATGTTGATGTGGGCTTAAAAATAGCGTGTTATTATTTATTATAGGATTTTGTTTTTAGCATTCAGTTGGTTTTTCGCCAAAAGTGCTGCATATATGAATTTATATGATTGTAACTGAAAATTCCCACTGAAATAATTTTAGCAAATACACAGTTTCACTTTAAGCCGTTGTTAAGCATTCAGCTCTTGTAAAGATTTAAATTTTATTTGTATTCGGGAATTTTCATATATTCATGTTGATCTGGCTTTTAATACTTAATACCTTTATATTGTTATTGTTACTATTATAAAACCTTTTAGTGGTCAACAATAACATAATTAGCTATAAGATAATAAGAATTAGGTTACTTAAGTAAACTTAAATGTGCATCAACAAATTTTTAATTTGCGTTCACCACCGGTAGATACTTTATACAATATTTACACAGGTTCGTAGCTCGTCACTGGAATCCGCCTAGTGTAACGATACGTAGGTAGGCGCCACCTTCAGTAAGCTGTGACGTGACAGCTGACGTCACACAGCACGTCGCTCTTTGCACTAATTACGGTGCATTTTTAATTGTCAGCGGGTTTGTGTGAAAGATTTATAATATTTATAATGAGGAAATATGTCAAGGTGTTTGGGGGAAATGGGGAGGTCAAAAATAGACAAACATGAAATTGTGAAAGTACTTAAATGAAAAAAAAAATGGCAAACCAGCGAAGATAAGAGAACAAAACGGATTAAAACTGAAAAGTGATCTGTTGAAAGTAGCCCCAAAGATTAAAAATCAAATTTAGCAAAAAACTATTACGACGTTGACGTTGACACATATGAAGCAGCTGAAAGTGCAGTGCAGTAGGTAACGGCTGCAAAACGAGACTACGAGTTCCCACCGCGCAGTAAAAAGCACTTCACACCGAAATTATCATCATTCCAACTAAAAAGGTGCAATAAAGCCTTGGGCTACTCGGCACACTCAGTTAGCGTCATTACGCCGAGAGCGGGAAAAATTCGCTTTTACTGAAAATTGGGTAATCGACGGCCGACAAGTGGTTTATTATTTTTAATATTGCCCCTGGAGAGTGTAAATGGTGTGCTCCCTGAGGGGGGATGCTGTGTCGTAATGTAGGCATTAGTTTGATCGAGGAAATCCCGACCCGGTGTTAACGTTGATTGTGATACCCTTAATTGGTGATTAAAGTGCCTATTTATCTTTTTAAAACGCTGTTTAGATACTTAAATGAGGGTAAAGGTTTTATATTTTTGCGGCAAATGAAGTTCAGGCGTTGTTACATGAAGTATTAGGTATTGTAATAAAGCGTTCTAGCTGACTCGTATTCGGTTTTGTAATGAGTTTTTATGAGGTTCTCGCGGATGTTTTATTTAATCATATTATTTTGGGAAACCTGTTGGGTACACAGTGAAAAGAATTTATGTAGGTTTAAGTTTATTGAGGTACCCTCTCTCTTTATTTCAACTTTGTAAAAGTAACCTTACGATTAAAACATATTAAAAATACTACAACTCCTCGTCTAGGCAAATACTAAAACCATAAAACTCACATTCTCCTTTACTATTAACCCTACATTATCATTCTTATATTCCGCTTGGTACGCCATGCAAAGTGAAATGCCCGAGAAATATTTAGACGTCGCGTCGCCCGACGTCGCCAGTCGCGAAAATATCAGCGCAACCGTGATTCGACGTGACACGACGACTCGTCGCCGGCATGCGGACGCCTTTGCCTCATACCGTCATGGCCTGCCCAAATTGAAACCGCTAATCGAGCTGTCAGACTGTCACTCAACTGACATTATTTTATGTTAACCTCAAGGTATATTTTTCGGATATTTGTAGAGGTTCTTTTTGTCATATATTTTTTTTACTGAAGGTTACCTTTTGGCAGATTTGCGTGTTGTTTGTTGACAGTTTTCAGATAGAGATGGATGCATTCAGAATTAATAACAACCTGATTCTAAACTATGAACTTAAACAATGATAAAGCCAATATTATTAGATTTTATACTTCACTGATAATAGAAGAAATCATCCAGCAAACTGCAACAATAAAAATAAAATAACCGACTTTCAAAAAAACACAACAAACTGAAAAATTACTCACTGTACACGTGACAGAAGTGAAACATCTTTAAAAAATAATACGAAGAGAGATTTAGTGTGAGGGACAAAGACAGTTTCTTCTCTCTCATGTAACGAAATGATCTTAAACGTGACGCGTCCTTGAAATTTCACTCTCATTCCTCGTCCAATTATCGAATCGCACGGCATAAAAAGTTAAACTTAAAAAAAAACAACTTACAAATGTATTGAGTACCTCCTCCTTTTTAAAAAATCAGTTAAAAACCGAACGCTTAATAAACAAACACATCGATTTATGCAATCCTCTTACACGTTAGTCCCTCATTATGTCAGTATCGAAGCTGATTAGCGGTTGACGTGAATCAAACAGGCGAACATGTTGTTAATCACGCGCGTATCGTCACGCGAGCGTGTCGCGGTTGCCAAGCTCTCTGTGATGTCACGTCGCCTGCTTCCATTGACAGTTTAGTGTTTGAGGTAAACAATCACTTACGTAAATAAATAAAGTTACAGCTCCTACTCGTAGCACGTTATTGAGTACGTTGGTAAATAGATTTTACGTTGATCTTGTTTTCCGTTTATTTATTTAAAACATATACTAAGTACAATTAATTCCGTGACATAATCATGGCTCGTGACGTTATAACAGATGGCGAACATGTTGTAAATCATGCGCGTAAAGTCACGCGAACGTGTCACGCTGTCGCTTATCAGGGACGTCACGTCACCTCACGTGTTTCAATTGACATTTAACTGTTTGCAAACAATCTACACATAGATGAATAAAGTTATTGCTACTGCTTCTAACGGCTACGTTGTTGGGTATGGAAATAGAAGGCGCTTCTCATTTTTCAATTTTTTTCTAAAAATAATTAAATTAGATGCTTTTGTCACATTGTAACAGCTCAAAATACGTTTAATCGCTTAACAAAGTTGATTACCGATCGGGGAGTAACAAAAGGCTTGTTTACTTACTTACTTGTTTCAAATCATGCGTATTCTTGTCAAGACACGTCCTAACTAAAAGCGATTGTTGCGTTCAATCACTTTTTGTTCAGTCAGTATCAAAAGAGGTCTTCCAGTTTTCCGAACAAAAAGTGACATTTGAACGCGCGTATTCGCGTGACGATCGCTATTATTTAGACCGCGACTTCACGCTTTGACGTGACGTGACGTTTTCGACATTGACGTCGCTTGACAGCGATCAAATGCGGTGACAGGAATGTATATCGACTACCGAAATCGATTGGTTAGTTTTTCAATACTATAATTCGATCTTAAAATATGCACACTTTCACGGAAAATAAATGGATAAGTAAAAGTTATTGAATGAAAATCATTTATCAAAGAAGTTCCAGATTAATCAAACGTGTTAATTAAAACCGAAAATACGCTTCTGTGCATTTTTCATTTTACCTTAATTTATTATGCTCATCCTTATCCTTACATTGTATAAAACAAAGTCCTCCGCCGCTCTGTCTGTCGTCCTGTTCGCGATAAACTTAAAAACTACTGCTCCGATTTTCATGCTGTTTTCACTAATGGAGAGAGTGGTTCTCGAGGAAGGTTTTAGTATATAATAACCAACATACATGCGGGCGAAACCGCGAGCATCAGCTAGTAATCTATATAATAAAAATGAAATGCTGTTCGTTGGTAAGCGCATTACTTGAGAGCGGCTGGACATGGACCGATTTGGCTACTTTTTGTTTAAAAAAGTTCGTAATAGTCCGAATTAGGTTTTTGAACGTCCTTTTTCTATGGGATTTTGTATGTTTTGGATGGGACTACGTCTGTCGGGTCAGCTAGTGGAATGATAAAAATAGACTTAATTTAGATTTTCCAACATCAAACAACAAAATTACATCACCCACATACGACACCCGCTTCCTAAGTTTGAGCTGTTTTTATAAACAAGTCTACCATAAAGGTTTTTCTAACTATCAGAATATCTATGAACCAATCAAAAGTCTGTATACCCTCGGCCTAACTCCGCCTGCACGCCCACGATTAATGCATAGGAAATCGTAATAACGTGTTCGGTTTGCGGTGACGTGTATCCGGTGTCATGATCTGGTTGTTAGCGATCCGCCATATTTTATTTATAGTCTATAGTCTCTAAATTATGTAAATGCTCGAATGATCCGCTGTTTATACAGGTTGTGTAAAATTTTCATCTGTTGTGATTTGTGCTTGATATTTGATACTTATGTATGTTGGTGTTTTATGTTGGAGAGTTATTTTAACGATAAGTAAAAAAAAAAAGAATTTTCAAAATCGGCCCACAATTTGAAGGAAATATTGATGAATACATTTAAGAAAATACAGACGAATTGAGAATCTCCGGCTTCTTTGGTTAATAATAAAAATGTTTTATATTTCGTATCCTTTATGAATTTATTCTGTAAAATAATACACACCTTGTATAATATAACTATACTTTAGCAATTAAAATGTTTCAAAAGGTGTCTACTATCCTAAATCATTGGAATGTTATTAAATCACAAACGTTCAGTTAAAATTCTTAAAAAATAATGATTTTTTTTCTGTTCCTATGTCTAAACTGCGTGATGAAAACTGTTTATAGCACGTTAACAAAGCGTTGCCGCGTTGTTACTAATTATTATAACAAAAAGCAACCGCAGTCCTTCTCTAATTATCTTTCCTCTAAACAAGGAGGCCGCAACGCCTGGGCTTAAGTTTGTAAATTACGAGAAAACTTGGGTAATTTATCAATAATTACTTGAGAATTCATTGTTAAGAGCCCTTTCTTTATGTTTTATTGTAAATAAATATTTTTACCATTATGTTTTGGGTAGCGAGGCGATTATAAACTTTTTGAATTTTGATCACGCCTAATTTAATTTTTATTCTGCCTTCGTGGAATTAATTGTTTTTGAAAATGAAAGAGAAGCGTGTTTGTCTATACTCCATTTGAAATAAGATTAGACATTTGAATAAACAGTCCTTTCAAACGATTTTGACGTCTATTGCGTTAGTAGCATGAAAAATGGCAGCTGCAGTAGACAGTTGGTATTGTAACCACTTTTTGGTTTTAATCGGTTGAATGGACTGTAAAAAAAGTTCATTTAAATGTCTAATTTTATTTCAAATGGAGAATAGTTTTGTTGAAGTTTGGTTTTACCTGTTTGTGACGCGATTATCTAAGTTTACTTGTATACCTGTTTATGATAGTAATAGATAAAGAAAGACCAAACATAACTGGCGGAATGTGGATGTATCTAAGATGTGACACATCTTTTTAAAGCCAATGCAACATCCTATATTTTGGCGTCGCTTGTCTCGACAGATAGTGTTGCTGCGATGTCACATATTTGTGTTGCCACTTGTAATGCCTTCCACAAATGATCACATATCTTTGCCGTCACCTTGGCGACAGATATTAATGGATGAATCATGAAATCTGATATTATTATTTCCAAGCTGTTCATAGTAATATATTTTTGCTCGTGACAGTACTAATGGTACGCCTCTGCCCAACCTTTTTGAGAATACAGGCGTGAAACAGATACCAGCAAATTCATCTTATGTTATTCAAGCTCGCCACAAGCGCTAGTGTCACGCTCAGACCAAATAAAAAACCAAGCCATGGCGCTTGCGCATGCTTTATGTATTGTTCGCAGCGCTTCGCTGTCTTGGTTTTATATTTGGTCAGAGGTGTCACCTAAGGATGTTTAAGACTACTAGCAAGTATGTGGAACACTGCGAACTAATCAACTAACGGTCCATTCCTTTAGTTTACGGACCGTTATTGGTTAAAATTAAGACTTAGCTAAATATGAAGCAGAGACCACATAGCTTTGATTTGTAGAACATCCCTATAAGGAAGTAGCTATCAGAGGTAAAATAATATAATCTATTTATAGCCCCGTTTGGTAATAAAAAATGCCAACCCTTGGTAAGAAAAACGATTTGTTTGTTTATAGGTACCGAGCATTAGTTAGGATGTTTTAACTTGCGCGGCAAAGTCACAAAAGGCGAAGAATTGACGAGTCTTTGATCCCAGTTACCGTCCGTTCTTGGTTTTTTAATTATATCATCATCATCTGCCTAGCCTTTTCCCAACCAAGTTGGGGTCGGCTTCCAGTCTAACCGGATGCAGCTGAATACATGGAGCGACTGCCTATCTGATCCCCACAACCCAGTAACTGGGTAATACGATACCCCTTGGCAAGACTGGTTGTCGACGACCCGTAAAGACTGTCAAAGATCCACAAATGACAGCAGGGACCAACGGCTTAACGTGCTTTCCGAAGCACGGAGGAGTCTCGATATGTTAACATGGTCACCCATCCATGGACCAGCCCTGGCAAGCGTAGCTTAACCTGATGGATCGACCCGTGCGGCGTGCGCTTTTTAATTATATCAATGACACATAAACGTAGAAAATTTTATAACATCTTGCTAAAGAAAACATAAAACATATCATATCTAAACAATTTCCTAACAGTATAAACAACACAACTGTAACATAAACATAGGTATTCATGTATCGGCTAACTACAAACATCTCCAAGACATGAATCTGCATTGGGACCACTTGAAGCTCGCTCGGTAATTAAGCACAAGACTAAGATGGCTACAGGGCATAAGTAATGATAGCTTGCCAACTTGTTAACTTAACTGGCTAATCTGTTGAGAGATGAACATACGATCAACTGGTTGAACTACTTTCAACATTTCGAGTCTAATTGTTTAAATAATAACTATGACCAGGAGATATGTTTGTATTAATATGTTAAGCACGGGAAGACGCACTGTCCCATTCGTGGAGTAGTATAAGTATACCCCTACAACATTCCCACTGCTGGGACACAGGCGTCCTCTCTGTGAGAGGGCCGTAGGCATGCGGTCCTGGTGCGGGTTGAGGCAAAGTATGATTGGGTTTTTCTATTAGTAAAAATTCTCCTTAATATTGCTTAGTTTGGATTTGTGTTTACACGAGATTTACATGCCAGACTAGTAAATTCGAGAAAGGGATGGTACGGCTGTGCCTTTGTTTGCTTGTTTTTGTTCAAATTGCTGTGCCCTGTGGAGAAGCTCGTGGCCAAGTAATAACAGCCGCACGGGTCGATCGAACAGGTTAAGCTACGCTTGCTGGGGTTGGTCGGTGGATGGGTGACCATCTTTACATACCGAAACTCCTCCATGCCTCGAAAAGCACGTTAAACTGTTGGTCCCGGCTGTCATTCGTGGATCTTTGACAGTCGTTTCGGCTCGTCAGAAGCCCGAAAGTCTGACAACCAGTCTTAACAAGGGGTATTGATTACTGGGTTGTGGAGGTCTGATAGGCAATCGCTCCATGTAAAATATTGGTATTCAGCTGCATCCGGTTAGACTGGAATCCGACCCCAACATAGTTGGGAAAAGGCTAGGCAGACTGATTGTTTTTTTTTTTTTTTGTTGTGGCCCCAATTATTTGGCTATGAATATCTAGTTATAGCTGGTTTAGGTATACCGATGGCTGAATGATTGAATTGAAAGCAGTCAGAAGAACGAGAACCCTACAGCCTTGTAATAAATTAATAGTTATCTATGCAACTGTTTTATAATAAAGGGTATTAAACCACGAATGTGGTTTTAATAGTGTTTAATTCCTAATTATATACAGTTGCATAGAAGATTTGATGTACACCCATGATATGAATCTTCTATAAAAGTTTCTTTGCAATACCAATATCGAACAAAAATGGCGCGGTACGACGTGAATTCGAATTTTTCGAATTCAAGTGTGTTTTGTTTTTAAATTTCGGTGCTTTGTTAGTGAAAGGCTTATGAATGACAATGTTCTTTTTTTAAATGAGTTGCATTATGAAATTCAGTACAACATTATAACATCCGTTTGGATGATATTATGGTTACTATGACACTGGATGTTTTAATGTTGGCTATAAGCTAACTGTTTCAGAAACTTTTACAGAGGATTTATCTCACCCATGCTGGTGTAGATAAAACCATTTATTCCAACCATACCATATATTTACCTCGTCCTCTAAAGTACGTTTTTAAATCTTATTATTCTATCATGAGTGAGGGCTGTCAAAATGCTTGAGAACATAAGCATTGTATGGATACGCTTTGTGAGCGGGAGACGAGAGAGAAAGCGAAATAAGGCCGGCTAGTGAGCTATTGTCCGAGATATATATAAAGCCTTCGAAATATTCGATAAGCTTAGCCTCGTGCAGGGTTGCCAAGGATTAAAATGATTATGTGATCGGATTAGGCCTTATTAGTGATGTCTTTTCAAAAGGTCAGGTGCGTGGAACTTTGAACCACCGCGCGTGTATGTGTATGTATGAACGTGAACGAAGGGATTATGTAGGGATTTTAGGCGTTCGTTAAAAGCTGTTTTAAAACATACCATATTTATATAATATAGTCCTCCAGGCCGTATTCGGCCATGGCGTCCAATCTCAACGGATACTAGCCTTCGGCGCGAGAGATATGTGCTATGATATGTGTGTGTGTTATGTATTATATGCTGCACCGATTGACGTCATGATGTCAACGCCGGCTGTCACTGAAAACCAGCGCTGGGGTCTCGCATAGGGTCGCAGCATTATGCTGAGTGATGGCCGTTTTGCGTGAATGTGACGCATATTTTCCCGCAACTTGTTATTTTTGTATATTTGTTCTTTCTTGGCGTCATGTTTGTCGCAAATAAACGTATTTTCTTTCTTTTCTTTTAGATATTTCAGTGCACGAGTGCTCTCTCTTCCCTCACTCTCATAGTCCGATGGGGCGGCAATCCGACACGACCGGAGAGACATCAGGCGCAGGACCAACGGCTTAACGTGCTTTCCGAGACACGGGGGTATCACACTGGCAACTTCCAAACTCCGGGCTAACCAACACACCATAAACATGCCATATTATGAACATAAATATTTTATATCTGTATTCTTAATCCTTTAGCTATCCATCCATACTATTATTATAAATTCGAAAGTAACTCTGTCTGTCTTTCTGTCTGTATGTTACCTTTTCACGCCTAAAGCACTGAACGGATTTCGACATTTGGCAAGGAGATAGGTGGCACCCTGGGGAAGGAGAAGGGCTACTTTTTATCGACATACCGCGTGTGCGAAGCTAGTATAATAATATATTTTTAAAATGCTAAAGTGACTTTTGTTTAGCTTGTTACACTTTCACGCTAAAACGGCTTTATCGATTTGGATGAAATTTGGCATATAGGTAGACCATGATCTGGATTCGGACATAGGATACCTTTTATCCCGATATTCCGTCGGGATCAAGACATATGCGGGTGAAATCGCGGGGCGCAGCTAGTTTCCAATAGAACGAAAAGTGGGTCAGATAATAAATATATCAGGGTTTCGGGAAAGGGTCATGAGTCTACACTCCACACATTGCTTGTTTTTTAAAGGTATACCTTACAATGTGGGTCCAAAGATTAAAAGTTATTTCATTAGGATGTTGTGCGTGTGTGTATTTCGATAAAAAGTAAAGTCAAAGTCAAATAATTTATTTCAAATAGGCATATATATGGCACTTTTGAACGTCAAAACAAAGAAATAGAATTGATTCTAGTTGTCCCTTCCAAAAGGTAGTATTCGTATGGAGAAGAATGGGAAAAAACCCCACCGTTACTCTTTTAAAAATGTTTTACAATATTTTATAGACATGAATTATACAATTATATGTGAAGACGATGCACCTACAATAAGATTACTGTACCACAAAAGGTAAAAAGAATTATAAATGGAGCAATAATGAATAAATTAATTACCAGATACATGGTGCTCACATATTTACAAAGATTGTAAAAGTATACGATATTACAATAGTCCTAACATTGTTACAAGTAGTACTAATAAGTCAGTGCGTGAGTTTAAGTAATGACAGAGTGTAAAAGTCTTTGACATACAAATAATAAAATAAAAAACTAAATTAGCTATCAGTTTGATTTTGTCCAGCCTCGAATCTGGCCTATGGAGCAAGACCAGCATGTTTCCAAGCATTCTTATCTTGGATATAATCCTCTAATTTGTAATAAGCTTGTTTACAAAGTGTACTTTTTATATGAGTTTTAAATTTTCTTTCATTTAATTGCAATATATCACAAGGTATTTTGTTATAGCATTTAACGCAGTACCCCATAAAATATGTTTGTACTTTAGCTAATCTGAAAAATGGTTTATCTATTTTATCTTTATTTCTAGTATTAAAATTATGTCTGTCACTTATTTTATTAAAAAGATTTAAGTTTTTTCTTACATACATAATATTCTCATAAATGAATTGGCAAGGTACCGTCATGATATTAGCATTAGTAGCCTATGTCCTTCCACGGGATGCCATCTATCTCCATGCCAAATTTTATCGAAATCCGTTCAGTGGTTTAGGCGTGAAAAGGTAACATACAGACAGGCAGACAGAGTTACTTTTGAATTTATAATATTAGTATGGATAGTATGGATACGAATGCAAACCGAGACATTTGGAGATAGCGCGGGTTATTGAATGATCTTTGTGTCTTCCTGGAAGGATTGACCTTTGCTTTCTTTCGCATAAGTACCCCGCTTCCTAACTGAAAGCGACCATCTCTCGAATTGTTGAATTATGACGTACAAATGCGATTTAAGGGCGGGTAGTAAGCAAAATTGCCTGTCTTCAATTTGATTTTTCATGAAATTGATAAGACTTAGGTGTAAAATAAAAATAGTATGAGTAACTACATGATATTTCCAAACTTTTTGTGGAACAGAGACACAAAATATTAAAATTTTCTCGATAAAAAAATATCACGAAGTTACCTCTAATTTTCACGTATTTTCGATTTGTACTTAAAATGCTAATGCCTATTATGATAAAAATTAGATGATTATATGTATTAAAACAAGGCAAAAAAAATTGTGTAGGCTTTTTTTTTTATTCCTTTTATTTTTGGTTTTATTACGAATCAAAGCTTGAAGGACTTACGACGTTCTTAGTTCGTGGAAGAAAACATCTTCCGTCGCACATTACGGGAACTTCAAGCATATTTTTGTTTCACAAATCAGTCGGCGTTGCTCTGTTGAGACGAGAGGACTACGCTCAAATTTTTAGCTGCGCTGAGATATTATTTATTTTCGTAAATAATATTTTCGTAATTTATCACATTCCACAAAAGAAACTGAGACATAGAAAACATGAAAAAAACACTAAAACCACTTCCAAAACGAATATTACAAGTGTTATTGATTGATAAATAAATAAATACCGAGTCTAAATAAACATATAAAATTCAATGTTGATATTTGAAAACTCAAGATGACATACATTTTATTTGACAGATTTTTGACTGGTATAGTAGCACGGAGTATAGAAAGAAGTAGGTAAAACTAGCGCCATTGCTCTGTATTGCGGTGAATTTTCTTGCGGAGAAAATTTACAACATAGCCAACGAGCCCATTCTACGTTCATTTGAAAGTTCGCACTGGAGATTAAATCTTATTGCGATTTACTCAGGATCCAAATTCGTTTACTCCCACTTTTTTTGACAAACTTCTTGTAAGGTGACCCTTAGACGAACAATTGGAGCGACTGACCGCCCCTAAATAAAACTTGTTTAGAATAATACCTTTATTCTTCGGTTATTGGTATAACGAACGAACTCGAACAGATTCCGTATGACTCCGGATTTTTAATTTGTCTGTCCGTGAGGTCTTGTTTATATCTCTTTAGTTGACTTTTTTGTCGTAGTTGGGTTTTAGTTTTTACCTGACTACGGCGAAGCAAAAAGGAGGGTTATAATTTTGACCGGTTTCTATGTATTTATCTATGTCTGTTCCCACATATTATCTTCTAAAAGACTCATCACAATTTGTCAAATGAGGTATCGTTGGAAGCTTCTTGATCGTCCGCTGGTCAAAGGCTATATGAAGACACATTAAATTGAAAATTGCGCCCTCTAGGTGACATATCATGAACAACAAAAAATATTTTTTAATCATACCATGTTGGGTATCAAATGAAAGGTTTTAATTAGCAAATTTCAAAAATTATAACCCCAAAAAAAAGCAGCGACAATCAAGACGTATATTGCCATATGTTTATGTTAACGCGTGGGATGTTAACTGCCGCTACACGCGCCGCCGCACCGTAAACAGAAAAAGCGTCAGACGCGCCGCGTGACGCCACACTGCACGCGACGTGCCACGCCCCGCGTCTCCGTAAATGAGGCCTAAAGCAACTTGGCATGTTTTCAAAGCTACAATTTCAACAGTTAAAAAGAGGGACCATACTAAACTTTCTACTAAGGGACTAGTTATAACAAGCGTCCGAGACGCGTATTTTGTACGCTGCGTTTCGGGCGCTCAATAAAATTGTATGAATTCCTATGTAACGAATTATATCAAGCGCTGCAGTCTAAGCGAGCGCCCATGCCGGGCGCCGTTAGGCCTGCACATGTCGCAACTTGCCACTCTCAACTTGCATCTCCGTTGTGCGATTTACAAATAAGACTGGGAGAAGGTATGCTGCTGGCATTGCTGCTGCGTGCGCCGCCGTGATGAAACGCCGCGTGTGACGCGGCTATGCCATTCGCGGGCTCCGCCGCAAAAAACGCTCCATTTCAAACAAACGCGTGTAAAATCGCGTCTCCGTAAACGCACTCATACAACGCTATATGTTTGAATTCAGTGCAAGCCGCGCCGCCCAAAGCCACGCGCGACTCCTCGCGTCTCCGTAAATGAAGCCTAACCGGGCCCTTGACGCTTGGACGCGAGTTCCTTTTTCACTATTTTTCCTTGTCATTTTCTCCGCATTAGTAATAAACTTAAAAGAAACACGGTTCAAAAGTTACAACAAAATGTGGAAATCTTGTTGCGTTTGACGAGCGTCCAAAACGCGCCGGGTGCGCACCCAAAACACAGCGCAGGTACTGAGCGCGTACCTCGGGCCCTTGTTATATAATTAGTCTCTTTGGTACTTTGGCTCCCATTTACATAGATGAATAGATGTCAATTCTTTTAGTGGTGAATCCGACAATCCTACATTTATTTCTTTTGTACAGAACTCGGCCTCTTTTTCACATGTTTCAAATATTTTCGAAGGGGATTATTCGCGTTTGGCGCAGGAAAGGTTTTCATGACACATGCCATATTCGTTGCACAATACAGTGCAAAATTCATTATACGAATATTATTGTTTACTTGGGTATCACTTTGCACGATCCTCCAAAGAGAGAAATCCACGATATAGCATTATATTTATTACTTGGTAACACAGTTTTCCACAAAGACGTCATTGGGTACAAATTGTACAAGGTCCTAAATAAAATTTGGTAACATTTAAATTTGAACTTTTTCACGTCAACATTGAGTTTCTAGTTCCAAAACATGAACATGATCTATAGTTCTGAATTCAAGCTTAGCGTATCGTATAAGCAAAATAAACTACAGAAGATTGAAATTCGAATTCTATAAACGCCAGACGAAAAGTTTCTGCTGGCGGGAAGGCATTGTGTTTTGTTTTCGTCGTGTTTAATGAGAGGGGTAGGTAAGGGTTGCGCGGGTGAAATATGATTTTTTGCTGTCAAACTACTCCCCCTTAATTAATCGCGCAAGTAAAGTCCGCGCTAGGACTCAAGCCCATAGACGCGGCGCTAGTGTTTGTCATTGCATCAATTTGATGCATTTAAGAAAATTAGTTCCACAATTTTCCGCCGGACTTGAGTGGTGGCGCGGACTCTTACGTCATCGCGACGATCGCGAACTCGCGCGACGATAGCTGTCGGTTGGGACCTACCAAACAAAATATGAATCTATTTTGAATCGATTCATATAAAAACAAAACATACAGACGAATTGAGAAAACGAAAACTAAAAAGCACTTCCGAAATTAAGTAATTTTTCACTTTTTAGTTTTTTTTTTTAAGTCGGTTGTTTTGTTTTTTGAAAAAGTTTTTATTTTTCTGTTTTCTGTGTTTTTGTTGGAAGTCGGTTGTTTTTTCTTGTAATTTTTTTTTATATTTATTCGTATGAATGAATATGTATTTATGTATGGACTCTTTTTAATGGTGGAGATTGGCAGCCCTAATGTACACAATAGGTATTGGATGGCCGGTTAATAAAAAAGCGCGATTCTGTTTTGTATTTTCTCAAGAGTTCGTGTTCATTGATTATGTTGGGGACTTGATCCCCTGGATTAGAAATGCGATTCTCTTTAATTTTTTGTTGTGATATCCATGTTATTAATTACTTAACGATATTTGAAAGGTAGGAGAAAGCGTGATGATCGGTATGCTCTATATTAAATCGATACAGTGAAGTTTGATGGATTTTGAATAGATATTGAACTATTCTAAACAATTATCGCATTCATGAATTTTATATGTAAAGAAGTCGCTATAATTTACTACCAATTGCTTGCTAAAACTAACTAAACACAAAAACCGCATACCTCTACGGTACGCGGTAAAACCGCATGGGTAATGGGTATCAAGCTATTCCGACCGGCAGAGGGTACAACGTCATTAAGTTGTCGCCAGCCGGTCACTTGGCGGTTTATTCATGGGGCGGCAACAAGTTATGCCTACGGGAAAGAAGAGTATTGACACAAACAGAAAAACAAAAAAAAACAAATAACAGTATAAAAATGATAATAAAAAATAGGCAGTCATTCGCCAAGTGTCCAAAAGCAAAGGGAACTTCGTTCCAATCGGGTGTCCTGACTCCTTTCGACAAGTCGTCATTTTAACCACCAACAATCGGTTAAATATAGGAACCGCATAATTTAGTGTCACGTGTACCTACTCACTAAAATGTCAATCGTAAACATGCAGTTTATATAGCATGAACTGCCAAACAGTTATGTCTAGTGACAGCTGATTTACGACCGAACATACACGAATGATAATTCGGCACAATTCAATTCGAGCAATTTTCCCGCATCATTTGCATCTATACGTCACTAATCATGATTGACGAATAGGTTGACATGTTATACGTTGCGTAGATATGAGAGTGAGCTGTGTATCGATAGGGTGGGCATAGATTATAGAACACAGAATGATAGGCATGGGTTAAGGATCAGAATTAAGATTGGTACATACAACGATGATACATCTTCATCAGCGTAGCCTTTTCCCAAATATGTTGGGGTCGGCTTCGAGTCTAGCCGGATGCAGTTGAATACCTGTATTTTACATAGAGCGACTGCCTATCTGACCTCCACAACTCAGTTACTGGGTAACACGATACCCCTTGGTAACTGGTTGTCAGACTTTCAGGCTTGTTTTTTCTTAACTTATAATTTTAAATAATTGTGATTCTTTTCGTCTTATGTAAAAAACATACCGCCCATAACACACAAGATACTTAATAAAAACGATATTGTTATACCTACTTAGGAGAAAGAGGAAAACTTTGATAAGTACACACCATCGTTTATACTCGCATCACAATATGAAGCTCGAGTAAATCGCTAGCGTTAAGTGCGTAAACAAAACTGTTGTCTGTAGACGTACCCGCGGCATATACCTTGTTCACCAACTTTTATTAGTATTGGAAAAGTTTTATCGGGGCTTTTTTGTAGCCCCAACTTTTGTTCGATAAAAATCTGTCAGGTGGATGTTGGGGTTTGGGTTTAGGAGTCCGCAGGCTTCATGATTGGTTCGTCAAAATTAAAAAGAAGATAATCTTTGCGATAGTGGTTGACTGGCAGAAATGACATTTTTTTTTTTTGAGGCTGGCGAGTCATCAATTAACTTCTCCGGTTCTGGGCGGAGCTAGGCCGTGTCAGACTTTTACTGACTAAAACCCACCCGTGTTCCTTCAGTTGCCTGTTGCCAAGGTCCCGGTATCCCTTTCGGACTTCCCGCATGGTAGAAATGCCTAAGGCATTAAGTCCGCCTTTGTATCCTATTGTGTGCGAAAAGTTTAAATAAAGAAATAGTGTTAGCTCGTGGCTAAGTAATAACAGCCGTACGGGTCGATCCAACAGGTAGAGCTACGCTTACCGGGGTTGGTCCGTGGATGGGTTGATGGGAACATCTTTATATACCGAGACTTCTCCGTGGCTCGGAAAGCACGTTTAGCCGTTGGTCGCGGCTGTCATTCGTGGATCTTTGACAGTCGTTACGGGTCGTCAGATGCCCGAAAGTCCCTCAACCAGTCTTACCAAGGCGTATCGTATTACCCAGTTACTGGGTTGTGGAGTTCAGATAGGCAGTCGCTCCATGTAAAATACTGGTATTCAGCTGCATCCGGTTAGACTGGAAGCCAACCCCAACATACTTGGGAAAAGCCTAGGCAGATTGATTTTTATTAGTTCCAGTACTAGTATTTAGGAACATTTTGTATCAAGCCAGCCAACTTCTAAACAATGTATTATATATTATTTTTGCGGAAACCTGTCAAAACATAATTTTAAGTTAATATAGTTCTTAAACAGACATACAGACAAACAACGGACGTGTAAGATGAAAATCTAAAAGTTCTCTTTACAAGGGAACCCTAAAAGCTTGAATGTTTACCGAGTTATTTATCGTTTTTTAAGGAACACGCCTCCATCTTGGCCGGAATTGGGTTGAAACTGATCAAGAAGTATGAAGTGCCTAAGTTCGGGCGGCGTTAGCGATTGTTTGAGCTACTCTTCAGTTTAAAATTGATAATGTTGGGGGATCTGAGAATAATGAAGCAACTTGTAAACTGTTTTGTTTAAGTTTTCACACGAGTAAGGTTTTTTCTTACAAAATGTTGTTGTTTTGCTGATTCTTTTGTTACAATATAAGTACATTTCGGATCCTTGTTCTTCAAGGGAAAATTGCCTTTAAAATGTTTAGCAGACGGACTGTAGATACTTACAGCTCATAAATACGAGGACGATTCGTGTTTTTTGAGTATTTTTTCACGACTGGTTTTTTTTTACGGCGGCAATACTTTGTATACACACGCATCATGAATCGTTAAAAATGACGGACAAAATCAAAATCAAAAGTCATTTATTCAAACTAGGCTGAGAATCAGCACTTTTCGAACGTCAAAATTACTTAAGACAGTCCCCCAAAACGCCCATCCTTCACAGGAATCTTCACGTCTTGAATCACGTATCATGTTTTAAAAATCACGTTCGTCAAAAACCACGAATCGCTATTTTTTCATGACAGATCCGCTAAGCGCTCACCCAAGACTGAACTCTGAATCACGAATCAAGTGTACAACTATACGGATATTTTGACGAATCGCGAAAAATTCATGCAATGTGAACGTCCATCCGTCCCGTCGTGACGTATCGTGCATGTTTTTTCACGAATCGTCAATCGGATCCCGTGTGAATGCGGCCTTTCTGTTGTTAAGCAAAGCTAGTCAGTTTGACATTCCTTAGAAAGTATTCTCTTTGTGAATTTAAAAGTAATTTTTGTACTGTACCCATCATGACCATCAACACCATGATACCATCATGACGTCATAATGAAATAATCATGTGTGTATGACCATCTATACAAACAATACATGGACTACTCTATAGTAAGATAAGTCAACTCACAGTAAACAATTTATTCAATGAACTACGTTTTCAAAAGATAGTTATTTATAGCAGTTTGAAACACAAAGTACTGTACTGTAATGTCAGTCTATGCTAATGGTCTGGCAGTTTGAGTACTTTACGCGTCCTACCCATTACATTACATACCCTTTCTTTGGTATTGTGAGCTCCTCGGTTACTGACAAATGCTTGCACTGACTGGACAGGTCCACTCAAATCTGTGTGGTTCTTTCCTCAAAAGACCATTTCAGACGCTAATCTACATGGTCCTCATATGGCCTGACCAAGATTATGTCTGGACCTTAAAAGAGACTGTGACCTCTGAGTTTGTTTCGGCCTTTCTTCTCAGAGTAGTCAGGTAGGAAACGCCGTCCTCATCTAGCTTATTTTATATTTTTAATATGACGTGCAAAAGTGATTCCGATATCCTATTTACAGAATAAACAATTTCATTTCATCTCATTTCATTTCATTTCTATAAAATAGAAATCAATTCCTCTACACACACAGAACACATTATTTCCTCCAATTGAATTACACTAAAGAGAATGCAATAATTATGTGCAGCAACAGCACTATGTACAAATGGAACCGTATTCGTGTGTAAGTGGGTAGATCACAATATGTTCTAATTTGGGGCAACCCCGAGCGCGTGACGTTCGCAGCAATAAACATGGTCAGTGTTGCCAGAACACACAATTTTCCCGCAGAGTTGTGAGTTGAAATGTAAATTGTTATTTGAATTTTAATTCAGTGTAAGGTATTTTCTATGTTGGTTTTACCGTTCATTAAAACTCTAACCAGCCTGATAAATGTCTTATCTCATCATCTGCCTAGCCTTTTCCCAACTATGTTGTATACCAGTATTTTACATGGGGCGACTGCCTATCGGACCTCCACAACCCAGTAACTGGGTAATAGATACCTCTTGGTAAGACTGATTGTCAGACTTTCGGTCTTCTGACGACCCGTAACGACTGTCAAAGATCCACAAATGACAGCCGGGACCAACGGCTTAACGTACTCTCCGAGGTACGGAGAAGTCTCGATATGTAATGATGGTCACCCATCCATGGACCAACCCCGGCAAGCGTAGCTTAACCTGACGAATAGATCCGTGCGGCTGGTATTACGAGCTCCTCGACCTGATAAATGTCTTATCTATTGTAGAGAAGTCGGTTAAAAAGTGAACCGACCGTCCGCCGACGCGTCTACGTCGTCGTAGCGAGCGACAGATCAACTACGCGCTACGCGTTGTATTCGTAGACTTTGCTGCTACGCGCTACGACCATCTACAACGTATTTGATGAAAAACAACCGACTTCAAAAAAAACACTAAAAAAGTGAAAAATAACTTTAATTTCGGAAGTCGGTGTCTTTGCTTTTTTTATTTAATTTTCGTTTTTTGCCACCGACTTCCGAAATTAAAGTTATTTTTCACTTTTTTAGTGTTTTTTTTTAAGTCGATTGTTTTTTTTTGTAAAAAGTTTTTATTTTTCACTTTTTAGTGGTGGTACCTACCCCACACAAGTTACTACCTGCTATGTAAATAACAGTGAAGGAGTCTAATAATTATATCGTCTACATAGACTGTGGGAAAAATACGTAATATTGAAGGTAGCTCAAAAACTACGCAAACTTAATAAAATTTATATGGGACCATCTCGGGAGTATACCCTTTCGAACTAAAAAAGGATTTTTAAAATCGGTTCACAAACGGCGGAGTAATCGGTGAACATACATAAAAAAAAAAAAAGACAATAATCCGAACGTAGTACCTCCTCCTTTTTTGAAGTCAGTAAAAACTCACGCGCAGATATTTGTTATTATTTTCAGTTATTAGTTACTGACAGATTTAAAATGTGAATTAAAACAAAACAAGTATCGAATTTTCCATCTAATCTTTAACTGCCACCAACAACAAAAGTTAACCCAAATCTTTAACTAAGTTCCCCAACTCCAAGTGTTGGTAACCCCGACGTAGCCCCGTTAGTTGTTATTTATTGCTCAATATTACCATCCGCCACTTACCCAGTAATATCACAAATTATGTGCATATGTTAATTCGGGAACGAGCAGCGAATTCGCGAGATACTGCCTCGTTGTGCTGAGGAATGTTGTTGAACTGAGGTGGGTGCAGGTTACAGCGCTGCAGGTTTATGTATTGTTAGACGTGAGGTGCTTTAAAGCGCTTCTTAGATTGGTGACTGAAGATTGTGCCTTTTTGTTTCCCGTCTTTAGTTCCTATGACGTGTTCTGTACATGAAGTTAAGGTATGTACGCAACCATTATATTTCGTTGAGTTTCTGGTTTTGGGAGTCGGTTGATAAAACTGTAGCATTATAAAAGTTTCCACATAAAAATCAATCTGCCTAGCTTTTTGCTGCAGCTGAATACCAGTATCTGACCTCCAGAACTCAGTCACTGGGTGACTTGATCGATACCCTTGGTAAGACCGTTTGTGAGACGTTAAGGCTTCTGACTACTCGTAACGAATGTTAAAGATCTACAAACAGCTAACGGCTTAACATGCTTTCCGAGCTACGGAAGGGTCTCGATATGTAACGGATGGTCACCCATCCACGAACTGACCAGGACAAGCGTAGCTTAAGCTTTGAACGACCTGTGCGTCCGTTAACAACACTTACCCACGAGTCCTATCTTGAATATTCCACATGTTATACCTTTTCCAAAAATGTGTCTTTCACGAGAAAGAGAAATTCTAGCCATTTTTAAAAACACAAAGGTAAGATGAGTCGAGAGCAGTGGTGGCCCAGTGGTAACGGCCCCGACTTGTCGTAGGTCGTGGATTGAACTCAGGCAGGCGCTTTACTTTGTGTAAATAATTTCATAACCACTGCTCTCAAAACGATGAAGGAAAATCATCGTGAGGAAACCGGCATGTCCTAGAACCAAAAATTCGAAAGACATGTAACATCAACCAACCAAGACTGGGCCCAGCTTACGGCCCATTCCCTCTCGAAGAAAGGAGGGCTGCAGTTAGTTTGTTTTTCAGTTTGCCTCTATCCACTTGGTAAATATACAAGGTGTTAGGGTAAACACCGTTATCCTTGAAACCAGTAGTTTTGTGTCATTTATAGAACGTAAAATCAATGGAAAATTACAATGTTTTTTTTCTTTTTTTAAAACTACATTTTACCACAAAAGACGCAAGTTCGTTGACCTATGCCCTAGGGCAACGAACTTGTGTCTCAACACGGGTGGGGGATGCGGGACGTGACCTGACCGGCCGCGATCGCGACCCTTCCCTCAGGTAGTCAGCTGTTTCGCTGGCGAGCACGGTGTCGGATAGAAACTTTTTAAAATCTTTTAATGAAAATAACGTTTTTTTTTTGTTGTTACTCGGTCATTTGTTTTTATATTTAAGTCAACTACCCATGGTTTGAGTGACAACGGTGTTTACCCTGACAACCTGTATAATCTCGTGTCACCCACATAAAAATAGAATACCCTAATGCTAGTAATCGTCATTTCCCAGTATCCCATCGTAATTACCAATAAGATGCTTTCCTCATAATGCACAACGAACCGTCTGCAGATTTAAGGGGTAGTTGCGACGCAGCCATGCGTCCTGCTCAATTGGCTTGAGTCTGATGAGGCTAGTTAAGCAGTAGGTATTTACTAGAACGATAAGTGTTTGTTTGATGAGATTGTACCAATGAAAATTGATTGAGAGCCTATCTCAGAGTGTATTGAAAGGCAAAACTATCAGATAATAGAAAGTGATTTGTTTACTTTCATTAACTGCCAGAGTGGCAACTGCCGTATTTTTAAGACCGTTCGCATTATAGTCCCTCTAAATCTGTGAAAAATAATTCAAATTACCCAAAATTTTTGACAACTTTCTGATATTAATTAATTGTCGCCAGATGAGATGGGACGGTGAATAGATTTAGAAAATTTTGAACCACGATACTTGAAGTTCATCTGCCTATCATTTTCCCAACTATGTTGGGGGGGTCAGCTTCCAGTCTAACCGGATGCAGCTGAATACCAGTATTTTACATGGAGCGACTGCCTCTCTGACCTCCACAACCCAGTTACTGGGTAACACGATACCAATTGGTAAGACTAGTTGTCAGACTTTCGGATTTCTGACGACCCGTAACAACTGTCAAAGATCTACAAATGACAGCTGGCACCAATGGCTTAACGTGCTTTCTTGAAGTTAATAAGTACTTATCCGTAGGAGTGATCCCGTTATTAATCACATAATCAGGAAAATTGTACAATCCAACAACTTTACGAATTATTATCAAACATACGTGTCACATGCAATAGCCCTTACACATCTAACACGTTAGCCCAGCGTGTTTCTATACGAGTGTGGACAAAAACACAAACATTGCAGCCTTTCCAATGTTACTCAGACATCACGGGGACGTCACGCGGGCCGTGTTAGCGAATTACAACACGAGTGTATGTCACGCGGGGCGTGTTAGCGAAATACAACACTTACACACCGAGCGTGAACCGTAATGTTGTCCTGATTTGTGTTCATGCATTGATGCCTTTGATACGACGCTAATTTGAGGGAGAATGCAGATGAGAGACTTTTTACGATTGAGTCTGCAGTGAGTAAGCCAAGGGGGCTTACTTATAAACCTTGATTAGGGTCTGCTTAACCATACATTTTTCGTTTAAGCGAGTTTTAAGTTTAAGCAATGTTCATAAGTAAGGGGAAAAGTGTGCAAGTTGTGCATGACGTGTGATAGTGTGTTAAATCAGGTATTTTCTTTTAATAACTCAGATCTGACCAAAATCCAATCCGGTACGGCTGTTGCGTCTTTCTCATGTAATACGCCTAACTATTTAAGGCCTTAAGAGGAAATAGGGTGGGTCTTTTTCTCCATACAAAAAGTCATAATTCGAGGTTCGGCTCTCGTCTATTTCCTCCTCCAATATTAGACCAATTTGAACGATATTTTATAAATTGAATAAGAAGGATTTTTATTGTGCCCCTATGTTTTTCTTTTTTCATTTATATAGACCTCTGATGACAGCGGTGTAAACAGGCAATTTTGAGCATTTTTTGAGGGTTCTAGTGCTTCTGTAGATTATCATTTTACCACTATAAGTATAAGTATAATTTATTTCATAAAAAAGTGGTACAGTCTGTTACAAAGTAGAATGACAACATAGGAATGGTTTACATCTGAGATGAGTAGGTAACAATACAATTTACGATCTGATGTCCTAGCTAGGTTACTTAGTAGCCTGTATTAAGGACAATCAGACTTCATTTCCCGAAAATAGGACAAGGGTTTTTCTTAGACTGTAACATAATTATTATTATCACATAAAATAATTTTTAACAAATAAAAGTACAGTACAAGAATGTGTAAGTGCGAGCGCGTGAGTGTTTGTCTGTGTGCGTGTGTGTGTGGGTGTGAGAGTGTGTATATCTTTGTTATGAGTTACTTCACTGTTGTAAGAAGGGATTCGGTATCATCGTAATTTTTGGTAGAAAGAAATTCAGTAATCCGCTGTTTGCATGTAAGCTTACAACAACTTTGCAGTGGCATTATTGCGTTTAATCTATTATATAGAAATGGACCTTGATAAAAAAAGAATCTTTTTGTGAAGCTAAAGTATGGATGAGGTACAGTACATATCTTATTTCTTCTTCTGGGTAATGTCGGCCGACGTGCAATGGGAGTGTTAGTGTGCTGCTGTAAAATCGTGCTGAGTATAAACATTTGGCGGACGGTAAGGACCTTGTATTTCTGGTAGAGCTCAAAAGTAGGAAAAAGTATAGGTCGAAAAGTGGCCACCTTCAGGACTGCTCGCTGCGCTACGTCGAGAGGCTTGAGGATCGATTTAGCAGCACCACCCCAACTTGTAATACAGTAAGAAATCACAGACTGGCACATTGCAAAATATACAGAGCGTATAACATGTACGTTGGCGTGTCTTAGAGTTTAAAAAAAATAAATCAATTTGCGGACACGGCCAGACAGGAGAGTAGTATGTGCTTTAAAGTTGAAGTGCTTGTCTAGAGTAATACCAAGATATTTAATTGTATCAGTAGATGTAATTAGTGGACAGTTGCAGTTTGGTGTGTTTAATTGACAGGTGTGAGCTTGCAAAGTTACGGGAATCGAAGGTTGTGATGTGATGTTGAGAGAGAAAGTAATGAGTTTTGTTTAAGAGGTATTTAAGGTAAGTGAGTGAGACATAAGCCAGCTACGTACGACATCAAATCCTTTCTGAGCGGTAGTTTGAAGACTAGACCACGAGTTGTCGAAGAAGGTGATGGCAGTGTCATCGGCAAAAGAAACTATGTTTCCGGAATTTAATTTCATATTACAGAGATCATTGATGAACACCAAAAACAACGTGGGACCTAAGACACTACCTTGCGGTACACCGTAGGCAATAGGCAGCACGTCACTTAAATATTTGTCGATTTTGACCCTCTGTGAGCGGCCTGAAAGATAAGAATGAAAGAGTTGAAGTTGGAGATCTCTGACGCCTAGACTTTCGAGTTTGCAAGGGAGAGGAACGGTATTGAATGCTTTAGCAAGATCGATAAATACAGTGAGACATTTTTTGCGGTGATTGAGTTTGTCAACAATACCGGTAATCAATTTTAAGGCCGCATCAGAAGTAGATTTATTTTCTCTAAAGCCGAACTGACTGGTTGAGAGCAGGTTGTTAGTCTCAAGGTAGTTGATGAGTCTTTTATTTATAACTCTTTCCATGAGTTTAGATAAGGCAGATAGCACCGCAATAGGGCGATAGTTATTTATAGCACCACGGTCACCCCCCTTGAATATAGGGTGAATGATAGCCAATTTGAAGGAGGAAGGAAAAGTACCGGAGTCAAAACAGAGGTTAAAAATATGGCATAAGATGGGTGACAGAAGCCTGCAGTACCTATTCAAAAATATCGTGGAGATGCCATCGTGTCCCATTGCAGCATTAGGTTTGAGAGACTTAATAATGGAAATTATCTCATCGGGGCTTGTTCCCAACATAGCGAAAGAGTTACAGCTACTTGTGTACGTAGAGCACTTATGTGGACCCAGAAGGCAGGATGAGGGTTGGGTTTTTGTAATACAATCGGCAAGATTTTTACCAATATTAGCAAAGTAAGCATTGACATCGTTAACGGATTGGGGAGGGGATGTGGTAGAAGAAAATAATTCTGTGGGAATGTGAGTAGTGATGTTGGTGTTCGTGATACGCTTAATTGTGTGCCATAAAAGTTTGGTGTTTCGTCCAGCTTTGATCAATTCTTCAGAGTCGAACTGTCTCTTAACTTTTTTGAGGATTTTATTACAGAAGTTTCTGTATCTAACATAGGTAATTTTAATCAGTTCATTGTCAGGAGAATGTATTTGTTTTTTATGCAGGGCATCCCTGTGTCTAATGCACCTCAGAAGCCCTGGGGTAATCCAGGGCTTTAGGATCCTATTACGCTTTGGAACAATACTGGTTTTTGTATTTTTTGGTGATATTTTGGGAAAGAATTTGCACTAGGGAATTCACTGCTGCATTGGGATCAGTAATGGTTAATACATGTGAGAAGTCTGTTTTCTCCATATCCAGTTCCAAGGCAGCATAATCGATGGTCATGTGGAAATTATGTCGTGGCTTTGAATTTATACAAAGGAGAGTTGAAGAGTGATCGCTTATGGTGGAATTAAAAATGAAGGAAGAAGACGGTAGTTTAGATCGAAGAATAGTGTGGTCAAGACAATTGTCTCCTCTTGTTGGTAGACAATTTGTCGGTAAAAATCCATGGAATGCGAGACAGTTGAGATAGTCATGAGAGCGATTGTCTAAGGGAGAATTAGAACTATCTATGTTTATGTTTATATCACCTGTGATGACAACTGTAGCAAAACTGGTTAGGGAAGGTAAAATTTCGTTTAGTGATCTGAGGAAAGTGTCAATATTCTCATTTGAGGGAGATCTGTAAATGCAAACGATTGCTACATCTGACTCTAGTTCAACAATCAAACCTGAGGCAGAGCCATGAAATTCTGGTTCATAAACTTTGTGATCTAGTTTTGAATTTATGTAGACAACCACACCATCACTTTGATTCTGATGTTTAGTGGTATGGTGACAAGAAAAGTTTTGGAGGTGTGGCAAGTTGGAGTTAGATGAGCAGGCAAGCCAACATTCGGAAAGTACGGCCATATCACACTCAAAAGAGAGACGAGTAAGGAGGGTTTCAAAACTAAGGAAGTTACTGATCTTATATTTTGCGATAAGATTTGAGTGAGTTTGTACAGCAGAGGTTTTATGACTATAAATAAAAAATGAATTGCATGCATTAGAAGTAGAAAAAATATAGTTTTACATAATGTATGATCAAAACGGAAAACATAGGGGTACAGTCAATATCCTACTAAAATACATTACTAAAAAGCGTTTAAAACCTTTTTTTGTGAAAATAAGATAGGTACTTATTACTACCTAATTAAAATTCACGTTTTTAGTACCTCACCAATTTCATTATAAATTAGCAAGGTCATAAGTTATGACTTGTAGACACCCACTAAACGACCGCCGCACGCGCCACATGTAATAACCCGATATATATATATATAGATAATAGAGTTGAGGGAGCGAAATGGTTATAATTTATTTGCATATAAAGTAACTTAGACTATGAGGGAGTAATCATGTTGTATTCATCTGTGGGGGCTTGTAATTAGCAACTTAGTTTTATATTATTGATATTATTATAAAGATATTTGTGTAAGCCTTTTCTGTAAGCCTTCCGAAAAGAATAAAATAAATAAATAATAAAATAAAATTCCCCATTGAAAAAAAATGAGGCGATTGTATTTTTTCTTTTTTCCAGTACAAAAACCACTTTAATACACTCTTAGTACTTATAGATAGATAGAATACTCTTTATTATGTACACCATAAAAACTACAGATACAAATGTAGAAATTTAACATAGGGTGACACAATGGGCGGTCTTATCGCTAAGAGCGATCTTATGATTCTTAACTACACCCTCACGGATTGGACTGGGTTTTTGTTACGCTGTATACTAAGTGCCATTCCAGTCAGCTCAAAACTCGATTAAAATATCATTAATTCAGTAAATCAGAAACCGCGTCCAAACAAATTAAAAACAAAGTGCAAACTAAAAGCAAATATCCCGCAATAAATACTCTCGTCAAATTGTTGGAAATAAATCAACTTAACATAAAACTGTTTATAACTGGATCGATTCAATTAATGTCTTTATGCACTGAAAACTTCCGGCGGGTAGTTTTGAAAAAACTATGAAGAATAAGTGGGTATTCAGACGATCGATTGTAATCGCTGCGACTGTAATCAGAACGACATTAAATTGATGGGCATGATATATTATGTATGCAACTATTTCTGGCTCGCAAAAGCCTGTTCAGACGAGTATCGTTAATTGCGCGTTTACATTAGGTCGGTTTGGCCGTGCTCAACTGCAACCATTTTCGGTCACCGACTTATGTAAACTGTAATTCTGTTGGCCGTATTCGATCACAGCCCTTTTGCGGTGACCGACCTAGTGTAAAAGTTGTTATGGTTGGCCGAAGGTATTCGATCATAGCCAACTTGTTCAACAAAGCTGAAAATGCACTCAACTCTCGCATTTTAACTGACATTACTAAAGTGCTTGTACTTTAGTAATGTCAGTTAAAATATATAATAAATTACCAGAAGCAATTAAAAATGAACAAAAATTTAATATATTTATAAATAAACTAAAACAATACCTAATCCATAAATGCTATCATAATATTAATGAATATTTTAATGAATAAATAAAAACAAATACCAAAAATAATAATTAAAATTATAGTGGAAGTGAGTAGTAGAAAAACATTTATTCATTTAATTTTTTTTTTTTTTTTTTTCAATTTCAAATTTCAATTTTTATTATAATATTAGCCCTCTATCCTATCTTGCTGTGCCCGACAGGGTCCACAATGATCTAAAATGATGTATATTTTTTAATGTACCTACCACCTAAGTTAACATTGTGGAATGCAAATAAATATATTGAGTATTGAGTATTGTTGTTGTTGTATGGAGCAGTGGTGGCCCAGTGGTAACGGCCGCGACTTACGAGTTGTAGGTCGTAGGTTCGAACCCCGATAGGCGCTTTACTTTGTGTAAATAATTTCATCACCACTGCTCTCAAAACGGTGAAGGAAAACATCGTGAGGAAACCGGCATGTCTTAGAACCAAAAATTCGAAGACATGAATGAATGAATGAATGAATGAATGAATGAATGAATGAATGTTATTTATTTCTGAGTATATGGTACATTGAGATCTTACATTAAACACTGTTTCACACATACTACCATTGCTGGTGTAGAAATATTAAATAATAAGCTAATAATTTAAGTAGGTACATGCAAGTCAGAACTAGGTACATTAGAAGAATATTATATAAAATTATGAAATCCTGTATTAATTTTTATGTTTCATCAAAAAAATGCATTATATATAATGTCATAATATCAATAGCTAAATTAAAAATATAAATCATAATGTCGAAAATATAAATCATAATGTGAAAGAATAAACCATAATGTCAAAATATAAATCATAATATCAAAAAAAAAAAAAAATTACAATGTCCGAGAACTCATAATATTGTCAAAGTACTAATGTCATTATTAAGATTTTTAATTACATTATCAAAAAGTATGGTTTAAAAATTCATTGACGGAATAAAAACACATGTCTAAGAGCCAATCAAACATTTTACATTTAAACTTATTGATTGGTAACATTCTCAAGCCAGGTGGTAATTTATTATAAATTTTAATTGTCATACAACTGGCATTTCTACTGTATAATTGCAATCTCTGAGCAGGAACTAGTAATTTCCCGGCATTTTTTTTGTTCAGTCTTTCAGAGACTTGTTCATTTAATAAAAATAAATGAGGGTATTTTTTAACAAATAGACAAACTTCAAAAATATAGAGAGATGGGAGTGGGAGAATTCTTAATTCCTTAAATAATGGCCTGCAATGGTCCAAATATTCCGCTCCACTCATGGCTCTGATACATTTTTTTTGCACTATGAATGCCCTTTCCACATCCACTGAGTTACCCCATATCACTAGGCCGTAACGCAATGTGACATCTACCAACCCGCACTGGGCCCGCGTGGTGGATTACGGCCCACTCCCTCTCATAGAGAGGAGGCCTGTGTCCCAGCAGTGGGAACATTATGGGCTGATTATGATTATGATGAGTATTGTTGGTGGACAAACAATGGAACCCTTCGGAGAAAACAGACGTAATATGATTTGCATACTCTATGGCACATACGCGTCTCCCGTCGCGTCTTTTTTTCTTTCTTTCTTTCTATACATTTTATTCTACAGAACGGCGTTAGTCTAGCTATGCCTTAACAAACTTCAGTTCAAAGGCTAAGAATAAAGCAACTCTTTTATTTCCTCAGATGCCTTGTGTTTTCAGCAGGACTGGAGCTAAGTGCAGCCGATGCGAAAAATGCAAAGTCGTTTGCATTGTTTTTTCAAGAAACTATCTGTTCCTCTCGTTTATTTATATTTTACTCTGATGGTTATTTATAGTTATATTCCACAAAGGAGTTTTATTGAGTTCCTTCTTTTATAGGTATTGCGAAGTGTAATTTGCTTCAAAGCCTCACACGATGCAAGTATTTTGCCTGCAACAATAAAATTTAAAAAATTACTCTATATGTTGCTTCAGCTTATGATATGCCACAGTTTCGCACCATGTAAATCAGACTTAATTGGTTGATCCCCGCTGTCATTCGTAGATCTTTGACAGTCGTTGGGGATAATCAGAAGCCAGAAAGTCTGACCACCAGTCTTGCCAAGCGGTATCGTGTTACTCAATAAACCGGGTTAACTGGGTTGTGGAGGTCATATAGGCAATTGCACCGTGTAAAATACTGGTATCCAGCTGCATCTGGTTAATAGACTGTAAGCTGAACCCAACACAGTTAGGAAAAGACTAGGCAGAAATTACTCATGAAAAAGCTATATAATCGACTACACTTGGTAACTAGTATGGTGGTTCTTGGTGACCACAATAAGTATTTATAAGCGCGTAAACATGATGATAATTTAACCATAGTTGTACATAAGTACACTACGTTATCTGCTATATGATACGGAGGTCTCGATTTATGGTAAGCATACCTGCTGCGTACTCATTGTACGCACGGCTGAAATCTAAAATACGACTTAGATTCGCGGCACTTCGCGAAATATGAGCTCATTTTGGCGTTGTGTTACCTATTCATATTTCGGGACATATGCCGTGTTCAGCTTACAACGAGTAATGTCAACTTAGAGAGGTAGATAGAAATAGATAAATGTTTGTTTATTTGGAAGCGTTAAAGCTAGGATAAAGCTCATTTCAGACTACGCTATAATATATAGCATATTATTATAGCACATAGTTCATAGCACAAAAGTATCGCTCGCCATACATTTCCAATAATATATATTATAGCAAAGTGTGAACGTGTTATAAATAAATGTATGGCGAGCGATATTGTTGTGCTATGAACTATATGCTATTTTATTATAGCATAGACTGAAATGAGCTTTATTATAAAGATATCGTTTGTAATAACGTATTACTACCTCACTTCAATCAACATCATCTGCCTAGTATTTCCCAACTATGTTGGGGTCGGCTTCCAGTCTAATCGGATGCAGTTGAATACCAATATTTTACATGGAGCGACTGCTTATCTGACCACCACAACCTAGTTATTGGGTAACACGATACCCCTTGGTAAGACTGGTTGTCAAACTTTCGGGCTTCGTAGGACCCGTAACGACTGTCAAAGTTCCAAGAATGACAGCCGGGACCTACGGCTTATAGTGCTTTCTAAAGCACGGAACCTGATCGATCGACCCGTGCGGCTGTTATTACTTAGCTACGAGCTCCTCACTTAGCCACTGATAATAGATCTACAAACCAGCTCTCGGTTCGTATTTCTTATTATACAAGTCGTGTGTCCAATGAGACTTCCCTTCGGCAACGTTTCTAATTTCATGCATTTAGTTTAACTGGATGCCGACCGCAACATAGTAATTTGGGAAAACGCTAGGCAGATTGATTGAATCTGTTATCAATAAGAGACCTCTGTGACCTTTGGCGTTATTACATAGATAACGCAAATACAAATGTTCAGATTAAACTGTTTTAACAATGCTACATATTTGACGAATTAATAATTAATTTTCAAATCTAAATAGCTCCACACATCAGCTATAAGCGACGCGCTACTAATTCGAATTCGATAAATAATCTAAATTCTAATTATGTAGTGTGTTTAATGTAATGATTGAGTTCATTGTTTATTAATCATCAACTCACGGCTCGTTTACACGGGGATAGTTGCTCGCATCGATAGCCGATTATTGTACGAAAATAAAAATGTTTGACTGTGGTATAAATAGGCTGATCTATTCTGTAAAAATATCACCGTGAAAACTTACGTGCGGTGAGCTGTCATTTCATCTTTTGCGAGGGATTGGCACTGTTGACATTTACACACATTGACACACTATTTACATTTACACGGTGGGATTTTTTATAATATAGATCGTAGGATACTCGAAAGTCGATGGGCAAGAATTACTTTGTCTTTCAAAATTGGAAGCATGTATCCGGGGAAACGAAAAATCGTATTTCGAGCCTAGTATGACAAAATTGTAGGCGAGTTTTTATTTCTAGCTTGAGTCTATAATCGTCGAGCGAGTCTCGCTTAGACATTCTCAACATTCGGCTGGAGATAAACTTTTCTCGTGTAAATGAAAGTTCAAACAGGATGTATCAGTAACAGAGTGTTGGATTTAATCAAGGAAGTAATTACTATAGTATCACTGTTGTGTCATTTCATGTGAATTTTAGTCTAATTCGTAATATTGATAATTGATTTCGATAGCCGTTATTTATTGAAATGAAACGTATTATTATTTCCGCGATAATGATTGGTAAATACCAATAAACATTAAATATTACCTAAATATTTGATGCAATCAACAATGTGTGGAGATGGATACTTTGTCATTTAAAAAAAAAGGGTAGGTCAATACCAAAAAATTCCAAAATTCTAATGAAATCGCTGGAATTTTGGAATTAATTGAATTTCCAGTTCCAAAGTCACACGAACGTAACTGCGAACATTTTACTACTTGTGGAAACTTATAGTTGGCCATATTTTGTTTAAACTTATACTTACTGTATCTGTTTAGCTGTAAGTTTTCCTAAAAAGATAATAAATAAATAATTACATATACAGAATAATCGGTCTATAATGTTCCCACTGCTGGGACACAGGCCTCCTTTTTGTGAGAGCGAGTGGGCTGTAATCCACCACGTGGGCCCAGTTCGGGTTGGTAGATGTCACATGTTTCGAATTTTTAGTTCTAGGACATGTCCGTTTCCTCACAATATTTTCCTTCACCGTTTTGATGATGCGATGGTGATGAAATTATTTACACAAAGTAAAGCGTCTGACTGGGTTCGAACCCATGACCTTACAACTCGTAATTTGGAGCCGTTACCACTGAGCCACCACTGCTGCTGCGAACATATATAAGATCCCAAAAATGAAGAGATCTTAAAAGGTTGTTGGTAAAAAAAATATAAACAAACTCGCGCATGATTTATTTCGCATTTATTTCGCACACTGCCGTTCAAAGGCAATACTTCTTCACAAGTTTTCCACAATACACTCGCACCACACATACTTACGTACACTCAACAACTAAAAAACCACTCCCATATTACTGTAAACGTTTTAAAGAAATTCATTCTCAGTTAAAGGAGTAGAAAAGTTAATTAACTTAGACCACGAGGACTTTACTTGTGGGAAATAGTCGAGGTTCGCTTTTTTCGCCCCCAGTTCTCTCCGACACTTGTAGATGAATTAAATTACAAGAAAAAGTTGAATTTTTTAACAGGACGCATGCGTCAACTGACGTTGCTAAACTAACAGTTTTTTAGTTCAACTTGCGATAGTTTTATTTTAGAGTTTAAGGACTAACTTGTCGGTACGACATCAGACGTCGCTTTTTGAATAAGTATGCGGATTGTGTGGATATGGCATGTATTAGTAAAAATTACTTGACGGACAGACGACCCGATTTGTTTAAAGGCACTCATAGTAGGTATTTCAAAATGGATTGGATTTTTAAATGCATTTATAAATATAGGTTTGAGGAACGGGGTGTAAAGTTCACTCATCCGGTGTCGGCGTGTTGTGTCTGGTGGGCCTGCCCAACGATTAAAATGTCGGGACGTTGTATATATGCTAGTCGCACGGTAAACTTGGCTTGCGCGATGCAGGATTTTTCGTAACGTCAGTTTGATGCGTAGTTCGCATGTGGTACTTATTGTGACGTTGTAGATGCCGCCACAGATTAACAAATGAAATGAAATGCGCACATTAACACGCCTGCGCCATGCAAAGGGCTCAGTGTAATACACCATAGCAGAACGAAAAAGCAATTTTCAAATATATTTCTTTCACACACGTACCAGGCGCTTGTCACCTTTTTGCACTCTCATTTTGATTCATAATATTCACAATTCGTAGTAAGAAAATTATCAAGTTTCGTGCATATTGCAAAAAAATACCTAAAGGTGCCTAACCTTTTCAATCCGTAGATTATACAGAGCAGTTTAATTTACCTGAATAATTAATGTCAATTTAACTTTTGTGACTCTTTTTCTCCTAAATTCTTACATAAAATAATAATATTAAAAAATGCAGTACCTAAATACGTCAGTCGAATAAAAAGTTTTAATTAAATGTTAAAACAGAGAGAATTCTTAAATCTCAAAGATTACATTGCTACGCAAAATGAAATAACTTTTTCTTCAATATCATTAGATATTGATGACATTCCATATTGCGTTTTAATCTTAAATTCAATGTCACCCTGTATACTTAGAAAATTCTTAATTTGAGACAGTATTTAGAAAAAATTCAATATCTTTTCTCTGCAAAATACCTAGATTTTAATTTGATAAAGTGTGCCTTTTTTGGCAAATCTAAAGTAATCTTTTTGAAATAGTTTCGTTTTGAAATTGAAAGGTCCTAACGTTAAGGTGAATACAAAGGTTACTATTATGAGGCACATTTGTTGGGAGTCAAGGATCGTCGAGGACTACCTGCATTTATATAAAAAAAAATATTTGAAAAATAAAAATGTTATGGAAAAAAATTCAAGTCATGAAAATACCTTTATTCGCTTCTATCTTAGACACAAACATACATAACATCACGCCAATATTCCCCGATGGGTTGGGCAGAGTTGCACCTATAATTACACACTTTTCGCCAGTTATGTTTGAAGTCACATGTAATATGGGACGAGCTTGTCAACCGGGCACAAATCCGGAGTCCTCATGCACATACTATCTTGGACATGAATTAGGCAACACTGAACCTAAAATATACTCCTTTTAAGACTTAGTACGTAAAAAGAGAGAGAGAGTCACACGTAAACTGTTCGATTTAGCCCTAACAAGTGTGACTCCGGATTTTTAATTTGTCTGTCTGTGGTGTCTTGTTTATACCTTTTAAGTCGTAGTTGGGTTTTAGTTTTTATTACTTGATTTTTTTTAAATTCATTTGGGGTTATAATATATATATTTTTGAAATGTGCTCATTAAGCCCTTTCATTTGATACCCAACATGGTACGATTAAACCATTTTTTTTTTTAAGTTCCTCACTTTATGTCCTCTAGAGGGCGCCATTTTTAATTTAATGTGACTTCACATAGCCTATAACCAGCGGACAATCACGACGCTTCTAACGATACCTCATTTGTCAAATTGTGATAAGTGGTTTAGAAGATAGGATGGAACAGATGAACATACATACATACCGGTCAAAATCATAACCCTCCTTTTTCTTCGCCGTAGTCGGGTAAAAAATAAACTTAACTTACTTACTTTAAAAACATTTTTCGTGACCTAAACAATTAACAATTTACAAACAAAATTTACAAATAGCACTCAAAAATATGAACTGACCTGCACTATAAATTCACGGTACAGTCGTCAAGAGTACGTTTAGCGTCATCGCAGCCGGTCTGAAATGTGTTACTAATTGTACAAAGAGTTTGTTTGTGACTGTACACGGTGCAAACACATTGGCTTTGTGAACGGGTTAAAAGAGGAGATTTTAAAATGGTTTTGGTGGAGTGACACCTGATATTAGATTTCGGCTTTGGTTTTGCCGAATTTTGTTTTTATAAGCTGTGATTTGTTCATCTTATGAAGAAAATATTATTGTGTTAACGGTAAGTGTGTTTAATGTTTATTAATTAATACAACATTCAAGGCATAGCCAGTTTTTATTTGATAAACTTGAAGATATACCGCATTTTAGATCCCTCCTAATTGCGTAATACACGATCAATCAGAATTGCAATCGGTTCAAATGTCTCATCCATTGCTTCATAAGTTACGTTGTTGAGCAGATTTTTTTTCGAACTTATGAAGCAATTAAATAAAAAATAAAAACAATTCTGACTGATCGTGCGTTAGCGGGCATGTGCCTAATAAAACAAAAGAAATTCTACTGTAAGTCAGCCAGTTGTATTGTCGGCAAAGGGTTTACGACGAGTGGTCAGCGCTCTGACGGCTCGTTTGGAGCCAAAGCCGATGTGAAGCCAAACAGTCGACTGGCGACAACCCTTAGTTCACGAACACGTCAAAACGGCACAACAAAGCTAGCAAAATACCAACACTTCCACCTCCTAGAGTCGGTAAAAAACACCGTTCAATATTCACTGATGACATAAAAAAAGTAAAAATACTCCGCATATTTCTGTATTCGGCAGCCACAAGGCCGAATTTCGCATTCGGCTTCAGCGAAAAATCACGTACGCTACTCTAGCATCAACGAAGGGTATTCGTTATGTATATGGGTTCCGCGCTTCGCAATTACAGGTACCTTTGATGTGTGAGCCAGGGAAAATGAAATAATGGGACTGGAAATATTTTGCCAACAGTTTGTCACTCCTGATGGAGTGGTGTGACTTCAATGTATGCGAATTAGTGTTGACAAATATTAACGTATATTGCGTCGAAAAGTTACGAATTTGGGCTTTTTCGGCTTTGTTTTCATTTGTGTACTTTGTTGACAGTTTCGTCGTATTTTGACACCTGTGTAGGTGTTATTTTAAGCTGATTTGATATTTAGATTTTTCAACCTGGTTTAATTTGTGTTTTTGTAAAAAAAACTCTGCCACAGATTGATTTTATAAGTTTTAAGTGGTTTAACACAGTAAATGAGACTACTGACTCTTTGGTCTGGTGGTCGCAAGCGCTACTGCTGCTGATGTCGAGTTCGATTCCCGGTTTGGGCAAAGTGTTATTGTATTTTTCCATCTGGAATTTTACCATTAGCAACCCGGAGTCTGGATTTGTGCCCGTTTGATGGCAAAAGGCTCGCCCCCCAATACATGGGACTTAAACATAGCTGGCGAATTGTGGGTGTACTATAGGTACACCTCTGCCTACCCTTTGGGGAAACAAGGCGTGATGTTATATTATATTATGTTACATTGAGACTAAACCTTGAAGAAAACATCGGCCTGAAATTGTCAACACAAATGGCTATGTTACTGAGCAGGGCAATATTACCCATTTATGTAATATTTTTAATCTAATATTATAGTGGACTAACTAACTATAGTTTAAAAGTTATTTTGATGAACTTGGAAAAAAAATCCATCACATCTCAAAAAAAATATTTTACGTAGGGGCCGTTCGGAGACTGAAAAATATTAATGAACTGTTCCAGTGAACCGCACTTATCAAAATTTTGTTTCAGTGGGATTAGTGGAAGTTTTCAGGTGCGGTTCGGACAAGTGCTGTTGAAATCAGTGCTCTGAGTGGTACCTCGGTAACAGATGGTACCTAACATTTCTTTACTAGCCGATATATTCCTCTCTATTCCCACGTAAGTCTCGTATGTTTATTTAGATTTTGACCAAAAACTAGGTCAAGTCTGGACTTCACGAACGTTAATGGATCAGACTGGAAGTCGGGTGAAATGTGGTGAAAGTTTGGATGCAATTTACGACTTCAGGCGACTTCAGACGAGTTCTGTTTGATAGTCTTGATTGTTTGGACGTTTTCGTAATACTTTCGGTTTTCACCATTTTGTGGGTGTTATTAACTTCTTATATTTATGGGAGTTCTATTCTAGATACTTACATCTGCCAAACACTGCTACATTGTCGCAAACTAGTGGATTTATAGAAAAGGATTGTGTGAAGAGAAATGGCAACAGTGTTTCAGGAGAAACACTAACAGACAGACAGGAAACAGGAGCCTAGCCGGGCCCTATCAGAATACCAGCGCTGCGGTATTTTTTTCTTCAATATCGCAGCGTCATGGCTCGTATACACTGGCGTGATATCACGTGTGCGACAGGCACCGCGACTCTTGTCGCGCCCGCGAAATCACGCCAGTTTGCACGAGCCTTTATGCTGAGATAATGCGTTTTGGGAAAGGTTTTATTTTTATTTATCTCTTGTTTTTAATGTCAATTTTTTAGTTTTAAATACAAAGAGCCATTGTTAAAGCTAGGGATTTTACATATACAGTATGGGCTCAATTAAATCACCACATATTATAAAACAAAGTCCCCCTCCGCGTCCGTCTGTCTAAACGCGTTATACTCAAAAACCACCGAACAGATTTTCATACGAGTTTCACCAATGGACGGAGTGATTCATGAGGAAGATTTAAGTTTTTAATCCATTAAGGTTTTGTTTTAAATTGGCTGAAATATGACGATGATTGTGGAAGACGTCGGAAAAAATCATGCCAACTGGGTGCTTTACTGGTGTGCAACGCATAAAGTGCTTAAAAAAATAGAGTTATGAAAACAATATATTACGGTAAGAATACATTGTTTACCGGGATTAACACATAGGGTGCTTTTAATCCCGCTAGTACGTTCCTGTGGGATATTTTCTGACATACACACTGGCGAAGCCGCGGGCAGAAGCTAGTGATAAATATATCTAAGACTATAACAACTCGGGGTTACAAACCGTGGCCTTATCATCTATATGACAATATGCTGAGCTGAGGCCCTTTTGACATTGTAATGACTGTTATCTGTTTTTTTAGTTTTAAGGTGTATTTTTGTGTGACAATGCCAATAAACGCATTTTTCTTTCTTTCTTTCTTTATCTAAAGGGCACAATAACGCATTACCATTACAAGCCAATTTCAATTAATCATAATGTTGAAAAATTTTATATGTTTTAAAAAATCGAGGGAAAATGCTGACGAAAATTCTTCCCTTGCCATTTTTACTTTGCCTTTTGTAACAACCGCACTACCTACTCGAAGCTCCTTCACCCCTATTTTGGCCTCAGCTACCTCACGATAACCCTCCCATCCTCATTAGTTGGGTCCTCATGTCATCTATCATCCTCTCATAGCCAGGACACTTTGATCTCATGCGGACTAACTGGGTCAAAACATTGTCGATCCTTGGAACATGTACGACCGTGTTTTGTATGTGGTCACGACATGGATTGGGCCAGAAGAACTACTGCAATTAATTCATACAATACAGGTGCAATGACAAGCATAAGCATAATCAGCCTATAATGTTCCCACTGCTGGGACACAGGCCTCCTCTCTTCGAGAGGGAGTGGGCTGTAATCTACCACGCGGGCCCAGTGCGGGTTGGTCGATGTCTCATGTCTTCGAATTTTTGGTTCTAGGACAAAGTTCCCTCACGATGTTTTTCTTCAGCGTTTTGAGAGCAATGATGGTGAAATTATTTTCACAAATTAAACCGCCTGGCTGCGTCGAACCCACGACCTACAACTCGTAAATCGGGGCCGTTACCACTGGGCCACCACTGCTCTTAAATTATAACTAGCTATGTAGTGAAATATGGGTGGCCACCCTGCTCTTAAAATATGCAATTACAACTCTAACTCTAATGGGGTTAAAATTAAAAGAGCCTTCACTTTACCTACTAAAAATACCTTCGTCCACTGCACCTTGGAAGTCCACCCCGCTTTATCAATTTTCTTTTTTATGTTTGTGAATCGGTCAAGTTATCCAATTACTGCTGATTATTTAAATCTGATTATAAGTCGATCCTCTTTTTGAATGACATTCACGACAGAAGTATACCAAGTATTTCTGGTATTAAATAGTAGGAAAAACTGAGAGAGAGAGAGAGAGTAGAATAAAAAAATCATGTGCTATGAGTCACCAATAACTGTCGCGTTGTCACTCTCCAGATGATTGAAATGTCTCCTTTGCCTGAAATTTTACTGAAACAGGCCCTTTGTACATGCCACGGTTTCTTTACAGTTCGGCGTATAAAACGCACTGTAGAAAAACCGTGTCTGTCTACAGATTTCATAGTGATCTATACAACACTTGACGACCGTGCCTACATGGCCAATAAACCGTAGTTTTTCACGGCAAGAAAAACGTGTGCGTTCAAAGGCCACAGAAATGCTTGTCAACAGAAATAAGCATACTTGTTGGTAATACTTCCCAAAACTGTAGTTCAAGTTCTGTTATATTAATCCTTCTGTACTGTCCTACACCGTGTCGCGATACTCTTCAACTAATTGCTGAAAAGTTAGCCCGTTCCGCTGCACTTATGTTTAAATTTATTATTATTGTTATGGAGCACAAGTACTGTCATTAACATCCAGCAGATTACGCTAAGTTCTGACTTCTGACAATTACAATAAACGCTTATTATCTGTTCGGTTTGGTTCGGAGCAGTGGTGGCCCAGTGGGAGCGGCCGCGACTTACAGTCGTAGGTCGTAAGTTCGCACTAAGACAGGCACTTTAGTTTGTGCAAATTATTTCATAACGGTGTAGGAAACATTGTGAGGAAGCCGGCATGTCCTAGAACCAAAAATTTAAAGACATGTTACATCTATCAACCCGCACTGACCCGCGTGGTAGATTATGGCACACACCCTCTCACCGAGAGGAGGCCTGTGTCCCAGCAGTGGGAACGTAAAGGCTGATTATGTATCTGTTCCGTTCAGGGAATATTGTTTGATATTATTTTTGTTTGATAGTTTCATATTAGTTTCCTGTAATCCCTATTTAAGTAATAGTTACATTTAAGCCTCGTGAGTTGGTTGAACCATACTGGTTGTCAGCAAAATATCTGTACAGCCTGAAAATGATCCCAAAAAAATCTGCCTAGCCTGTTGGGGTTGGCGTCCAGTCTAACCGGATGCAGCTGAACACCAGTATATTACATGGAGCGACTGCCTATCTGACCTCCAAAACCCAGTAACTGGGTAATACGATACCCCTTGGTAAGACTGTCAGATTTTCGGGCTTCTGACGACCTTAACGACTGTCAAAGATCCTCGAATGACAGCTGGGACCATCGGCTTAACGTGCTTTCCGAGGCCCCGAGGAGTCTCCAACCCCGGCAAGCGTAACTTAACCTGATAAATCGACCCGTGCGGCTGTTATTACTTAGCCACGAGCTCCTCTTATCTCATCATGAAAATGATACCACTGTAACGTACGACTATACAACATTATTTTTTGTTGATGCTAAACCCGAAAAGGGGTCATTGTACTCATCATTTTGAACAACTTTTTCTATGGGACCAACCTTGAAATCGCGAAAAAAGATCCGACCGCTTTTCGAGTTTAGCATAAACAAAAAATTATGTAGTATACATATACGACACGATATGAATAGGTACTTCATATCTATTTCTTTGTTTTGTACTTATACATGAAATACTGATCATACATATTTGGTCGACTGACCTCTGCTCGGGTGAAAATAGAGAAAAAGAATTTTCCCAAAGTCAAAGTCAAAGTCAAATAATTTATTTCAACTAGGCACATTAAAGGCACTTTTGAACGTCAAATACATAGAAATAGAACTGATTCTAGTTGCCCCTTCCAAAAGGTAGTTTTCGTATGGAGAAGAATGGGCAAGAAACTCCAACGTTACTCTTAAAAAAAAATGTTTTACAATATTTGGTATACATCAATTATATAATTACATGTGAAGACGATGCACCGAGAATACAATTACTGTACCACAATAGGTAAAAAAAAAGAATTAAAAATGGAGCAATGACAAATAAATTAATTAAGTATGTGATAGATACATGGTGCTCACATATTTACAAACATTGTAAAAGTATACGATATCACAATATCCCTACAAACTTACAAGTAATACTAATAGGACAGGGTGTGAGTGTAATAATCATAAAATGTAAAAAATCTATGATATACAAATATTAAATTATACAACTAGATTAGCAACCAGTTTGATTTTGTCCAGACTCGAATTTGTCCTATGGAGCAAGACCAGCATGTTTCCAAGCATTCTTATCTTGGATATAATCCTCTAATTTGTAATATGCTTGTTTACAAAGTGTACTTTTAATATGAGTTTTAAATTTTCTTTCATTTAATGCAATATGTTATGAGACTACGCAAGATCGATTCTTAGCCCCGTAAACCCCATATTGCAACTTTAATCGAAATCGTTAGAGCCTGGGGAACGTGATTACAAATATATATATTTAAACATATAAAAATATTTCTCATTTAATATGTAGGATTTCGTCTTTTATTTCGACGAAAAAAAAATATTTCGATGAAAACTTTTACAGTGTTATTGGATATCACAGCCACAGATTATTCCTTGAAGAAAATATAAGATTTCTAGCTTTAATACATTACCACCAGCAATTTCAATTTACATCTGCACTTACCGCACACATTAAACAAAATATAGCATGACAGTACAACATTAAATTCATACATAAATTCAAACGAACATTTACAAGTAAAATGATGCCAATTACGTTAATTACAAGCATGACTAAAATCACTGTTTTATTTAAGGGCTAGCGTTCATGACACATTTGAAGAGATTTTTTGTGGGAAAGAGCAAAAAGATCGATTGAAATCGGCAGGACCTGGTTGCTTTAAAAAAATCATTACCTTTCCTTTTCAATGGTCGGATGAAAAGTTATAGTATTGGATTCTAAGAGCGAATTTCACCAAACTTTTACACCGATTATAAGTCTTATCCTGCGAATAAATTTTGAATTTTTGACAGTTTTTCTATACAAAAACTGTCAGACGTCAATTTTATTCCACGCATAAAAGATATCTGACTTTGATAAAATCAGTCCTAAGAGTTATAAATTAAATCTAGGTAAATAAATTGAGCAGGTCAATGTCTATTTAGAACCTCGTGAAACTATAATTGAGATGATTAAATTGTGTCAGTTCTATGACCGAATATTCGTTCTTGTAATAAAAGTGTGGTACATACCTCCATGCATAAGTATACCAATCAACCAACCTGTAAAGAAAACAAAAAAAAAAAAAAATTATGTCATATCAATTATAGATGTCTTGTCGTTTTTTAGTTTTTCTCTGTATAATTTTTAATTTATTCTTAAACCTACAACTGAGTGTGCTTCATTCACCTTCTGAATAGTCAACAAGTAAATCCAATACCATATAGGTAAGTATAATCACAACAAGAAGACACGACTACCTGCGAGCATTATTACAACTTAAATAACACTCCACGAGCGCGTATTGTAGGCTTGATTGATTGTAAAACAACATAAACTCCAACAAACGCTGAACTGCGAGAATTGTACTGTATATTCAAGTAGCACAGCCATACATCACAACTTCAAACAAAACTTATAATCCATTCAAACTGAACAACAGAAAAACGCAATTTACATGATGCGAGTAAAGTACACAACTAAATTACAGTGCAAAACGGTAAAAATCAACCTAGACGAATAACTTGTTACTCCCCACAACTCCGTTAGCTCGACAGTGTAAAAGAAACTGTAAAAAACACAAAGTTTTTTATGCAATACAGTGTAATTGCAGCTCAACTGAATAAAATGATAAAAGAAAGAACTTCACTTTAAACGTGGCCCCGCGGCAAACATCAAATTAAATTGTAGCGTTGTCTCGTTTCAAGACTTTCCGACTGTTTTTTCGCACCATTTACCTTTTCCACTTATTTCGTAGGGCATACCTAGAATTACCCTGGAATTACCTAGGAGTTACCCTGAACTTACCCTGGAATTACCCTGGACTGGGGATTGTGTTAGCTTCGTGTAAGGTAAACTTTGGTATGAAGTCATTAGGTGGGAGCTGTGTTTAAGGAGCTTGTGTTGCTAGATACTGTTAGATATTATTAGTTAACTCACGTAAATTAGTGTTGCCATGCGTCGGGATTATTATTGTTTCGAGAATAAACTTGTCCGAGGTTTATTCTACGAAAAAAGGGAATGTAATTCGACTGGCTATCAATGTTCGTCCAGGGTTTATAGATATACAGGGTCAAATTTTATTCGTTTAAGCCAAACTTTTATACCGAGTATAAGTCTTATCCTGCGAATAAATTTTGAATTTTTGACAGCTTTTCCGTACAAAAACTGTCAGATGACAATTTTATTTCACTGATAAAAGACTGACTGACTTTGATGAAATCAGCCCTAAATCCACTTAAAATTTAATTCATGGGCATCTTCTTAAGGGTCGTTATACTTATCATTATGAACAACTTTCACTATGGAACCAACCCTGAAATCGCGAAAAAAAAGCGCGTTGGTCCCATAGCGAAAGTTGTTCATAATGATAAGTACAATGACCCCTTAAGAGGATGCCCATGAATTAAATTTCACCCTGTATAATAAATAAATAATAATTATTAGGGTTGTCCGTATTGTGTAAATGTACCTGTTTAAATCAAGAGCAGATGTAATGCTCATTGCATTCAGTTTAATTTCCTCCCGGACCGCAGAGAATATTGCAATGATTACTGGGCTGTACTTAACGGATACTGGTTTTTTTAATAACATTCTTCGTATTTAACATTATTATAACACGAATAAAAGATATTCCGAATAATAATGACAAGAATAAACGATTTACTATTTGTGACTCTTTATGAATTTCGCATGAAGAGAATTTTATCACGGACTGAGTTTAAACAACCTTAAAATGGATATAATTATAATAAATCATTTATTTGCATAAATATGCTATACAATGGTATTAATACGGTTGTTAAGTTTTATAATCATACAATCTGCCTGCGACTAGATAATTAGACAATGGTGAAAACATTTCTGCAGCAGATTATATGATTCGTCATTTTGAACTGGGTGAAATAGGTTAGGTTAGGTTAGAACTATGACCAACAGCGCGCGAGCCGAGCGTGCGAAGCGAGCGGTTCCGCGGCAGCGACAGGCGAGCGCTACTATCAAGTAGCTCGCAGAATTTTTTTCACCATTTTCTAAATATCTGGGTTTACGCAATATCCCTAGAATATCCCCTACGGCCCTAGGGTTTTCACGAAATAACCCTTTTTTTTTTGTGGCTGGTAAATTATCTAATGACTTCTCCCGCCCTGGGCGGAGCGGAAGGGCGTGTCAGACTTTTACTGACTAAAACCCACCCGTGTTCTTTCAGTTGCCTGTTGCCAAGGTCCCGGTATCCCTTTCGGACTTTCCCGCAAACCTGGCAGGATCACCCTACGACATTTATATACGTTGTTGACCTACGGTAACATTTTACAGAATGAGAAAATTGACGTTGATAATGAACAGCTGAATATCTTTTACTTAATATCTTATAAACTTAGAAAACATAACATAACACACCTATATTGCGCAAAGTTATGGGCAGAGGTTTACCTATAGTACACCCACATTTCGCCTCGTTCGTTATAATTGAGTCCTATGTAAAAGGGCACAAACCTATTGCCATCAACCGGGCACAAATCCAACTTAGTTTAAACTTAAAAAAATCACTTTTAAAAAATATAGTATGTTAATAGTAGATTGTTGCATCGAGCCCAAAGTGAGTTATTAATGCACACGCGAGGGCACTAAATTGACACGAGTGAGTGAATGAGTGAGTCAGTCAGTCAGTGAGTCAGTTAGTCAGTCAGACAGACAGACAGACGAGCCTTAGGGTCCCGTTTTACCCTTTGGGTATGGAACCCTAAAAACAGTGCAACAATGAAATTTCATACAACTTTACTGCACTGTTTTGGTTCTAAGCAAAAAATACGTCCTTTGTGATCAGTTTTGTAGTGATTAATGATAACATTACTACGTAGTTGAAAGAAAAATAAATGAAACAAGAAACTTTTAAACATCTTATTCTTTACAGAGTGCAGAATCCTGAAAACTTGTGAAAACTTGCAATGTTCGCTTTTATGATTCACAGTTACATAACTTGCACAGCGTTGTGAAACTGTCCGCGATATTAGAACTACTGAAAACTGAAATATAATTAAAAGTGCTATATTTTCTTTGGTAGAATGTAGTTGCGTTGACCGTGACTTCACTTACACAAATACCATCTTATCTAAGTCTGTCGCCATAACAGCAATTTCAACAGCATAACAACATAACAACATTGTTGTGTTTCGGCAATTAGAGGTAAGATAGCCAGTTCCTCTGTGGTTGAGGATTCTGGGTGAAGCTCGCTTCCACCTTTAGCCTGATTATCAGTTACCATCAGGTGACATGAAGACACAGGTGACAAGAGCTTCCCAGTCGTGGTTAAAAAAAACTGATCTTCACTGCTACTTCTTGATCCTCTTCTTGCTAACTCCGATAACCGTACACACACAAAACACCCACATTCACACAAAACACACCCTACATCCTACACCCTATGCAAATAAACGATTACTCTATTATTATAAGTATTCTAACCTTCACTAAAAAAATCGTTCCTCAGTTTAGTCATGCCCAAGTATGCATGTAGACTTTTTCTTCTAAAATTGCCAACATTTTATGTAAATATAAACAAGGTATTGTAACTTGTAAGGGTAAATTCACACAACATCCCAATTCCCTAAATGTCAAGCACATTTGCACACTGCACCCTCATATTGACGGACGGCACGCTAACGACCGGCTGATGTCGGTGCGGCCATTTTGTTTGCATGGCTATAATACAAGAATTAAAATTATCAAAATCATCATTCTTTCGAAAGACGATGATAATGGTTTTAAAGAGGCTGCTACATTAAGGCTTTCACTAAGAGGGCCACTTTTAGGTAAAGCTTAACCTAGACGACTCATAGACACGTGCTAGTTTTTAGGGTTCCGTATCCGAAGTGTGCCAACCGCTAACGGAACCCACTAAGCCTACGCTGTCTGTCCGTCCGTCTGTGTGTCAGCGGGCTGTATCTCATGAACCCTAATAGGTAGACAATTGCAATTTTCACAGATTGTGTAGTCATATTGCCGTTATAACTAAAATAAAAATCAAATAAAATCAATAATTTAAGCAGGTCCATGGGTACCTGCTTAAATTATTAAATTATAAAAAACGCCGAAAAAAAACGTTTCTTGTATGGACAAGAAACGTTTTTTTTCGGCGTTTTTTGCTCGATCTTAATACGATACGGAACCCTTCGTGTCTTAAATAATTTGAAATCTATACTAATAATTATAAATTCGAAAGTAACTCTGTCTGTCTGTATGTTACCTTTTCACGCCTAAACCACTGAACGGATTTCGACAAAATTTGGCAAGGAGATAGATTGCATCCTGCACTGATCATTGCACTTTTTATCGACATACCACGCGGGCGAAGCCGCGGGCGGAAGCTAGTTAAGTATAAATTGATATTTGTGCCTGTTGAAACGTCACATTCCGTAACGAAGCCATTAGTACTTAATCTAATTAAGCTTTTCACCATCCTGTCACATAATAGTAAGTATTTTTTTGTTTATATTTATGTATGTATATATGCATGTATTAATTAGTATTCATTTTTATTCAGGTTACATGTATTGTCTTATGTTGCACCTGCCATTTCTGTCTCTGCACCACCCTAAGGTTGACTGGTAGAAAATGCCTCAGGCATTAAGTCCGCCTTTGTACAGTAGTTTTTTACTTGTGCATAAAGTTGAATAAATAAATAATAGCAACCAGAAATAATTCCTCAAATGCCTTTATACTTCAACTACCTCACTTTTCACGGAAACAAGCATTACCCTATTAAATTCTTATCAAGAATCTACACAGTGTACGGCCAACTCATCATAATCTTATTACAACAAACTTCAAAGTAGGTTGCAACAATAGCGTCTATAGTAAGTATACAACGTGCCGCTACAATAGCGACATTAATTTAACACACATATACGATTTCGCGTATTCGTTTTATGAAAATATTTGAATTTCATTAGACATTATTATTTATTTATTTGCAATTTTCTAAATTACCATCCTGGAGCAACCTGTACTTAAAGAACTGTAGCGAAGAGGTCATTCGACGGGGTCACGGATCATATGTAGGCGAATTTCATAGAAATTATGCCGACAAAGGATCTTATCGATAGAACATAAGCCAGCTGGTAAGTAGCTTCATGAATGAATCTTTTACACAGAGTGATCTCAATTTTGATTATGTTTTTATTATGTAGTTTGTTTGAAAATTTAAAATTTTCAATTTACGGTTTATTTTATTGTCATTTTTATGTTTACTAGCCACTAGCCCTTTTTTTTTTTTTTTAGTGTGGGAAATCATCCAATGACTTCTCCCGCTCTGGGTGGAGCGGAAGGGCGTGTCAGACTTTTACTGACTAAAACCCACCCGTGTTCCTTCAGTTGCCTGTTGCCAAGGTCCCGGTATCCCTTTCGGACTAACCCGCAACCCTGGCAGGCATCGGTCCTAGCGGACCCCGCCAATTGTGCTGACATCTCTTTGAGGCGCGCGTGGAACACGACGCGCCATCGACCCGGGCCTGGTCCTGATCGGACGGCGAGCTACCCATTGCTCGCCGTCCGCAAGCCCGCGCCTATGGTGGCCGGGAATCCGCCTGGGATTCCCGACGCCCAGGGCGTCTCCAGCGGCGGCGGCGGTTAGGGGCGTGAGGGCGCAAACTTTGCCTCTCCCTCACGCGTTCCGCCTCCTCCTTCGCGAGCATTACTGCTTCGCAGAAGGAGGTGACTGCTTCCCATGCCCTCTCGCTCCGTACCATGGCCTGGACCAGAGCCGGACGCGAGAGGTCACCGCCGCCAATCGCCTCCAAGAGGACACGGCGGGGCTCCGCCCAAGCGGGGCAGACCTCCACCGTATGCTCCACCGTGTCCTCCGGGCGATCCACACAGTGGTGACACCCGGGCGTTTCCTCCCGCCTTATACGAAACAGGAACCTCCCGAAGCAACCGTGTCCGGTGAGGACCTGCGTCAGGCGGAAGGTGAGGACGCCGTGGCGCCTCTCTAGCCACTCCTCAAAGAAGGGACTTATCGCCGCAATTGTGGCGTGCCCAGCACTGGGTTGCGACAATCGCACTCTCCATGCCGCCATGAGATCCTGTAGCCACTAGCCCTAACCGTGTGTTATATTAATGTCGCCATTGTAGTGGGACGTTGTATATCTTAGCCTGCACTTCCCGCACACAGACTTATATCAAGAAAAACAAACTCAGGTAACACAAGCTAAGTGTTAATGCACTAGTTAACACCTTAATAAGCACGTACTTAGGTACGTTCATTCGACGTAAAGTTGAAAGTGCTACTGCTATACACAGCAAGTATCAGAAAGGTGTGATCATATAAAGGCTCTTACATACTGGCGCGATTCGCCGCGCGACGCGAATTTTAACAAAATAATTTCTGAGAAAACTTCACGGCGAACAATGCGGCGGCGTCGCGTCGCGCGACCTGTCGCCCCAGTATGTAAGAGCCTTAAGAGTGTGGTACAGACCATCAAACTGAAACTTTCTCCATGGGACCAGAGGCCCTAGATAAAGTGACATTCTATCAGCGATAACGATGATGGAAAAGGCTAAAATGTATAGGACTGACATAAGCTATCGAAAAGCCTATGTCAATCCTGTTGAAAGTCGTTGTAGAAATACGAAACGCTTTGGAAGCGATTGTCACTTGTCTAGACCGTCTGCATTGTAATCGCGAAAAAATTATCACCCGTCCCATAAAAAACTTCTATATCTACTCGACCTAAATGTATGGGGATGGCTGAATAGCTTTTCGCGATAATGATGTTGGTCCCATAGGTTTGATGTTTTGTATCACACCCTTAAATATTACCTCATATTTCTGATACGAGAAGGCGGTTAGACGTTTCTTTAAATACAGTGTGTATTTAAAAAAAACGTCTAACCACCTTCTTATTCCGAGGCGCGAATATGGATTCAGAGGACATTTAAACAGTTTTACGATGACCGTAAACATTTGAGAGAACGCTATCTCACTTAGTTCGCGCAGTCGTTTACGTAAACGTAAAATATGAAGAAAGCATCCGAAATAAAGGTGCAACATAAAACTGGGCCAATGATAACAATATACAGAATCGTAAAAAATTTACAAGCCCTTATAAAAGTTTTATACTGTTTACGATCATCTCGTAGCTGGAATTTTTATCTGAATTTTAAAACGTAAGAAAAGATGCTCTTTTTATAGGTGACAGTATAAAATTGTTTGGTTGTACCTGTGTGTCGCTTACACGGTCTTTGATGAAACGGTATTTTTACTTTTCTGTAACATCGTAAAATCAAAATAAATAAAACAAAAGGGAAGCAGTATTTATATTTATTGCAACGTATATATGTATAAGTACTTAAAGTTATTTCTTATTTTTCTTCTACTACTTATACATATACGATTCACCATTATCTTTCGGTGTCAGTATGTAACAGTCGCTTTGCAGGATTCTTGCATACTGAGATATAACTACACTCCGGCCATCGAAAGAATGCGCTCTGGGCGGAGCGGGAGGGCGTGTCAGACTCTTACTGACTAAAACCCACCCGTGTTCCTTCAGTTGCCTGTAAGTTGCCAGAGGCCACGGTATCCCTTTAGGACTTTTCCGCAACCACGGTAGGCAGCGGTCCTAGCGGACCCCTTATGTTGTGCTGACATCTCTTGAGGCACGCGTGGAACACAACGCGCCGTTGACCCGGACCTGGTCCTTATCGGACGGCGAGCTACCCACTACCCATTGCTCACCGTCCGCAAGCCCGCGCCTACGGAGGCCGGGAATCAGCCTGGGTTTCCCGAATTTAAACTAGGCTTAGAATCATCACTTTTCGAACTTCAAAATTACATAAGACAGTCCCCAAAACACTAGTAGTAATAAGGATCAAATTCGCAAAACACTTATTCGTTGGTATGGAACTGACAGATGTCAAGAACGCATTCTCTTGACGACTGTAGACGGTAGACCTTAAAGAAAGACTTACGCTGCGTTTCCACCAGAGATGAGCGAGGATGTGTTTGTAAAGAACCAATAGAATCGCTTCATTTACCTCGCCTCGATAAGCACAGCTCTGGTGGAAACTCTCAGCGGAGCTAGATTTTTGCGCATACAAAACAAGCAAGGGATGTGTGCGAGGGATGTATACGAGGGATGTGTGCGAGTGATGTGTGCGAGGGATGTGCACGAGGGATGTGTGCGAGGGATGTGTTGCGAGGAATGTGTGTTGAGAAGGATGTGTTGCGAGGTTTGCGCATACTGTACCAGCCAGTCCATCCATCCTCGCACCACATATTAATGCGCATTTTCACAGCACCGCTACACATCCTCGTAGGCACATTTTCATTGCACAGCTTTGGTGGAAACCCCCACACATTTTCACAGCACAGCTAGACATCCTCGCATGACACATTTCCATCGCACATCTCTGGTGGAAACGCAGCCTTAATCCTGTGTACAGATAGGTGAAACATTACATGAAACACATGTTGTAACACGCGTTGAAACAAATTCGCCTAGTGTTACATTTCACGTTACATGCATAAATTAGGACGGCTAATTTGTGTTACGTTTCAGCAATCTGTAACCGGCATTACAAGTACTACAAAGTGGCTGTCTTTTGTTTTATTTCAGCCGATCTCTTCTGTAAAAGTATCTCCGTGTAAACTTAGGTGAAGTGACTGTCATTCCACCTAATGCTAGGGATTGACACTATTGACATCTCAATTCACATAAGTTTTCACGGAGATATTTTTACAGAAGAGATCGGTAGGTAAGGTCTTTAAAAAAAAAGCTAATTAATCAACTTGATTCACATTCAATTCGCAATCACTAAACCTCCCATCCATTTTGCCATCAACCACATTTATACCTATAGACATAAAATGTATGTAGGTACGTGTGTCCCACCACATTTTAGCGCGGCAATATGCAATTAATTAACGATAATAAGTTCATCACACTATTTTAACTGAAATACATATTTTGTAGCTCAATTACATAAACTACGTGCAATTGAAATTAACTTTGTAATAATAATTTTGGTACCCAGAAATGGCAAATTGAAAAATCTTTTGACGTTTCAGGATAATCTTTAGAATAGAATAGAATAGAAATATTTTATTTCAGACCGGAGTCCATAGGGTTAGTAACAATTTTACTTAATTTCTAGTGTTAGTAGGTTACATACACAATCACAAATAAAAATATACAATAGGGAATATGCATGTATTTTTTTTATATTTTTATTCGATAGTATACATCGTCAAATAAAAGTAAAAAAAAATTCGACGGCAAAAAAGCAATTTAAAGTAGTTAAAAAAATGTTTAAAAATATCCAACCGATCCGGGCTATTTAAACGCCCTCCATTTGGCGCGCTTGGTGTGGTGACGTCACAGTTCGTGAAAACAGACAAGCAACTGTCAAGTCAACGTCAAACACTCCTTTTTCTATGAGCGTTTGACATTGACTTGACACTTGTTGATTGACTTGACATTGACATTTTGATTGTTAGCCCGGATTGTTACGTCACATCCGCTCTTAGCCTTTTCAAGTATTTGAATTACCCACAGTTTTTTGGGACTTTTTAAAAATTAATTTCTCGCTCAAAAAGAGATTTTATTCAAAAATATTGATGGAGGCTTAATTCTGAAGTAACATAGTTTATAGAAAAAAATATTTGACCCATATTTGAATCACATGCATATTCCCTATTATAGCTCAGCGTGGAGCCGCATCCACCTCTGCAACATCCGGGAATCCCACCGATCTGCGAATACACACGGTAATATCTTTACCGTCATAAAAACCATAACCCGGTTTTTGCTACCACGCAGTCGGGTAATTAGTGAATATTTATAAAATAATAATGAAACGACTGCTGTCTCTGTAAAACGTTTACGACTAAAGGTTCCCACAGACAGGCGCGACGCGACGGTGCGACTCGATTCTGGTAGAACAATTTCCATGAAGTTTTGGCAAAGCCATTTAGAAAAAGCCTCTCCAGTAAACAAACATATATTATACTAGCTTCTGCCCGCGGCTTCGGCCGCGTGGTATGTCGATAAAAAGTAGCCTATGTCCTTTCTCAGACTTAAGACTGTGTACCAAATTTCATTTAAATCAGTTCAGTAGTTTTGGCGTGAAAGCGCGACAGACAGACAGATTTACTTTCGCATTTATAATAATAAAATATTGTATTATATTATACATAATTATATATTATATTATTACATATTATCACATATTATATTATATAATAATAATTATATATATAGTAAGGAAGTAAGAATTGTGCTTATTCCATCCACCAAATATAATCCTGTAATCTCTCTATCCAGTAGTCTAACAAGGTCAGTGGATAACCTAATTTGGGTGACCACAAGACAGATTAGCTTCAACATTGACCCAACAACAGTGCTTTCTTGGTAATGAACCTAATTTTGTGGCTAGTTAGAAAGATGGATGAATAGACGGACATATCGGTCAGGGGCATATTTGTATCCAGATCAAATTGTAGACATATTTGTTTTTAGGGTTCCGTACCCGAAGGGTGTCAAACGGAAAACTATTATTAAGCCTCCGCTGTCCGTCCGTCTGTCTGTCAGCGGACTGTATCTCATGATTCGTAATAGGTAGACAGTTGTTTTTTTAGGATTCCGTAGTCAACAAGGAACCCTTATAGTTTCGCCATGTCCGTCTGTCTGTCTATCTGTCTGCCCGCGGCTTAGACTCTTAGTACTAGAAAGCTGTAATTTGATATGGTATACATATAAATCACGCCGACAAAGTGGTAAAATAAAATCGTGAAAAATAAAGTTTTCAACTACGATGTTAGGTTTGTTGGATAAATTCATCCCAACTACGGAACCCTTCATTGTGCGTGGTTCGAAACACAGTTGGCCGGTTTTTTTATTCTATGTATAAATATATTTTTATTTATATTGCCTCTATAACAAAAAATAATAAAAATAAAATAAAGTTTAAAATTAAAGGGCAAACATTTGAAAATGTTTGTTTCCGTAAAAACCTGGTACGGGCTTTTATGAATATTTTAAAATACAAAATTTGCTAGCCGTTCTCCAGTGATGCATTTACCAACGAACTCCATTTCATTTTTATTCATAATAGATATATAGAATAAAATAAATTATTTAAGTTTTCATAAACTCAACATAAGATGTTCGTCCTTACAATCAGGCGAGATGCAGACCAAGAGATTCCCGGTTGGAAAAACAAAACCAAATAATAGAAGTAAAATAGGCATTGCTAAATAAATATATAGGTAGGTCTTGCTAAAATAGGTATTGTAGAAGATATTGTATTTTTTAAAGAAAAAGGCACTGATCTTTGTTTTCAATGCCTATAAATCCTATTTCAAGAAGTCAACCTATTTTAAATAGAGATTGATCTCTATTTTATTCTCGTCTTTCAATGGAAAGACAATGAAAAACGATTGGTTCCAGACTGTCTGAGCCCCTAATAGTGATCTAATCAGGTACGCAAAGTCGTTCTTGCGTGAATTTCATATAAATTGTATAGTAGGAAAGATATACTGTATAGGCACAGTATAAATAAGTAACAGTATTAAGTCTTCTTAAAACGGCCCAAACGACGCGCTTCGAAATCTCAATGTACCTGTATATCGCAAGAGTCTCGAGAGCGCGGCAGTTACGCACGGACGCGGAAGCTTTATCTCCCGAACCACGGAAGTTAATTATTTCAAGGTCACTGCCCAGATATAATACTGTTACTGTATTATACTGTGGTATAGGTATTAGTTTACTCTCATTCTATAACCAGGAAAACATGAATAACAGTTGATTATTTCAGCCAAGCTAAGCTAATAACTTAAACCCAGTTTACCTGAAGTTACCGCTGACTTGCAGTGACTACTTGAGGTTTATTGAAAACTTCAGGCTCCGTGCGTTATTGTAACGTCTTAGGTCTTCAGGTAATACTTGAATACTTAGCTAAGCTACTTCATACTTGTTTGACGCACAAGAGAAGTTATTTAAAGATTTAAAAACATTTTCTTCAACTAAGTAGATCGTGATTGTTCACTTTTAATTCATTACCCGACTACGGCGAAGCAAAAAGGAGGGTTATGATTTTGACTGGTACGTGTGTATGTATGTTCATGTGTTCCCTCATAACGTCAAAACTCCGCATCAGAACTTGAAAAATGAGGTATCTTTGGAAGCGTCTTGATCGTTCGCTGGTTATAGTCACATGTAATCTGTTCGATCCATGCCCTAAACACGTGTGACTCCGGATTTTTAATTTGTCTGTCTGTGATGTCTTGTTTATACCTTTTTAGTTGACTCTTTTGACTAATTTGGGTTTTAGTTTTAATTTTATTTTTATATATATATATACCTACTACAGTGGTCTTGTTTGAACTCTAGAACTCTTTGAGAAATATACTAAAATACTTTTTAGATTCACTAGTAGTTTAACCTGTGGTAGTTTCATAAATAAAATTGCCATATATCACCATCCATCCAATCCAAAATACCACAACTATGCTCTCTTTCTTAAAAAAATCTTGTTACAGTAAGATATGAAATAAAGATTATTTTCCGGTCGCCGAGAGAATGTGTTCCTGTCACCCGTCAGTTGAGTACAAAAGCACACGTGTTTTACGAATTTAAACTTTATTCGTTACTAGGTTTTGCCCGCGGCTTCACCCGCGTGGATGGAGGATATCGTCAAACGGAAATACTATTTAAGTAAGTATTAAATGTTGGGTTTCCTATACAAACTTTTATCCCCTATCGAATTATTTTTGAAACAAAAAGTAGCCTTTATCCTTCCCCATAATGCCATCTATCTCCTTGCCAAATTTTGTCATAATCTGTTAAGTGGTTTAGGCGTGAAAAGGTAACATACAGACAGACAGAGTTACTTTCGAATTTATAATATTAGTATGGACTAGCTTCCGCCCGCGGCTTCGCCCTCATGGTATGTCGATAAAAAGTAGACTATGTCCTTCCCCGTTATGCCATCTAACTCCTTGGGAAATATCGAAATCCGTTCAGTGGTTTTGGCGTGAAAAGGTAACATACAGACAGACAGTTACTTTCGAATTTATAATATTAGTATGGGTATATATATTAATATAGTATATAGAATGGATTTTTCCTAATCGTGTCCATCTGAGAGGTGTCACGAACGCATCCTCTTGGCGGCCGGAGTTTAGTTCCTGCTAAGTTAAATATGCCAACATAAGCTTCGGCTTCGACTCTATTTAATCCTTATCAAAATACACCATTCCCATAAACCAAGAAACAATCAATCTGCCTAGGCTTTTCCCTATATTGGGGTCGGCTTCCAGTCTAACCGGATGCAGCTGAATACCAGTATTTTACATGAAGCGACTGCCTATCTGACCTCCACAACCCAGTAACCCCAGAAACACACAACAAAAAACCAATACACATAAATGAATAACAAACACAATACAATACGTTTACACACAACTTTTTACAGCGGATATTACGTGTAACTCGACGACAACAACACACGTCGCCTATGATTAATGTTGCGGGATGCAAACGCTAGATGTCAGTGCGGTCGCCAACGTAGCTGTATGGTTATAGTTGACGTGTAAATGTGTTATTATATTTTGATAGGAGGACGTGAGTTATGAGACTGGGTTATTGGCTTAAATACATGTGTATCATCAGTAATAGTGACAAAGTATTTACCAACCAGTTGGGAAAAGTTGGTTGAAGAAGCTTCGAGAACCGTGTCATATATGTTTCTTAGTTTTAATGTTCTTTTTTTATTGTGTTCATGATTTTGCGGGTTGTAATGTGCTTTTTAGGGTTCCGTACCCAAAGGGACCGGGGGTGAAACGGGACCCTATTACTAAGACTCCGCTGTCCGTTCGTCTGTTTGTCTGTCTGTCTGTCCGTCTGTCACCAAGCTGTATCTCATGAACCGTGATAGTTAGACAGTTGAAATTTTCACAAATTATGTATTTCTGTTGCCGCTATAACAACAAATAATAAAAAAACAGGATAAAAGAAATATTTAAGGGGGCTCCCATACAAAAAACGTGATTTTTTTGCCGTTTTTTATAGATAATGGTACGGAACCCTTCGTGTGCGAGTCCGACTCGCACGTGGCTGGTTTCTTTTAATTGTTGTATTTTCTGTGAGTGTCCCAAATAAAACATTTTTTTTCTTTCTTTCTTTATATAGCTCCTAATTAAATTTTCTCCTATATTTTTGTCTTCCTACATACAGAACGTAAGTCATCTGCCTAGTCTTTTCCCAACCATGTTGGGGTCTTCTTCCAGTCTAACCGGATGCAGCAGAAAACCAGTATTTTACATGAAGCGACTGCCTATCTGACCTCCACAACCCAGTAACTGGGTAATACGATACCCCTTGGTAAGACTGGTTGTCAGATTTTCGGGCTTCTGACGACCCATAACGACTGTCAAAGATCCACGAATGATAGCCGGGACCAACGGCTTAACGTGCTTTCAGAGGCAAGGAGGAGTCTTGGTATGCCAATCCACGGACCAACCCCGGCAAGCGTAGCTTAACCTAATGGATTGACCCGTGCGGCTTTTATTACTTAGCCACGAGCTAATCAATTTAACAACATCACTAGTTGATCGATCAATTTCGGCATGTTGTAACCCTCATAATGGATCAGTACATTCCTATATGGTTATATTATACAGTGTGTCCGGACATGGACTAGCGATATTCTAAATACTTAAATATAAATATATATTTTAATGATTAAAAACTTTTAAGGTTTTTTTTTTAATGATTTCCTCTTTAGGTTTCCGACAATTGCCTTGCAAAAAGCACAAAGGTTGCTCATTCGCTATGTTCAAACAATAATAACTCTTAAAGTATTAGACATACAGTTGTGAATTTTATGTTGTATTGTAGCTTAACTGAAAATCTGACGATCTAGTAAAAAAATAAATAAAGTTGTCGAGGGAGTTTTTCAAAAGTTATGGAATTGTGAACACATTGTGGCCTTTCGAATAAGCCTATTTTTATATCGGTATGACTAAAACTTTGAGAGATATGATTTTTTTGTACTCGCATATGGAATATTTCAACAAAAAAACAAAATGGCTGCCACATAGCGGGGAAGTGTATTGGACCCAAGCTTGATTGTAATTTTACTTTAACCTATGAAAGACGAGGTGTTTTTACAAGCTATTCAGGAAGTCATGACATTAAAATACCAGTGTATTTGCCTTCAAAATTTGTACCACACTTATAAAATTTTAATTTCTCCTAAACTGTAGAAGCGAAACAAAAAACGTTTTATAGCAAATTTCATCAGGTTTCTTGGAAATTATCGTTAATTATAAGTACATAAGTAACGTTTTTAATTTAAACCAAAAAATAGCTTTTTTTAACTTACTGGCAAAAAACTCAAACGACATTTATAACTGTAGGTAGTTTAACGCCTTATTTACATTTTTTTTGACACCTTGGATTTTGAATCAAAATTCATCGGTCAAGAAATAAATGTGAAAACAAAAACAGAAACTAAATGAGTCAAAAGTTGCAACAATTTGAAAAGGAGTGTTTTTGTTTATAATTTTAATAATAATTATATATATATAATAATAATAATAATTTTTGCCATTCCTTAAAAGACGTTTATCGGCTATAAAATTTTGAATTCTTTTTATAATCCTATTTATTACAAACTTGTGTAATTTAAAAGTTATTGCAATTTTAAAAGTGTGGTACTAAGTTTTGCCGGCCAGTGTAGTTTATATTTAAATATTAGGAATATCGCTAGTCCATGTCCGGACACACTGTATAACTCCAGGTCCTTATCTCCTTCAATATTGAGTATATTGGTCGTCTATCATATGTTTACATTATGTAATTTATGTTTACTTATCCGCTATTATTATAGGTTTATTGCTATCCAATTTTGTTGGTTATTGGCTTATAATTTGTTATGTAAACTAGTTTTCGTTTATGATTAGTTGTATAAATATACTCTTAATATTCTTCGGAAAAGGGGTTCAACCTTGCAATATCTGTTGGTGTGTTTTTAGAGTTCCGTAGTCAACAAGAAACCCTTATGGTTTCGCCTTGTCCGTCTGTCTTTTCGCGGCTTAGCTCAGAGACTCTTAGTACTAGAAATCTGTAATTTAGTATGTGTATACATATAAATAGCGCCGACAAAGTGGTAAAATAAAATCATTTTTTTAGCGTTCCTCCCCTACTCTTAAAGTGGGAATGTTTTTTTAAAATCCCGTTGAACATAATAAAACTAAACTCTAATTAAAAGTAGCATAAAATATTTACATAAAGTATCAATTTCGATCATATTTGAATGAGAATACTGAGTCGGTCGACATGATTGAATCCATTCAACCCGAATAGAAAATCGAATTATAATAATCGATAAAAGCCGACCCCAACATAAAATGCTAGGTAGATAGAACCGATAAATTAATTAATGGATAAATAAAATAAAATATACGCGTCGACTTGAGAACCTCCCCGTTTTTTTGTCGCTTAGAAATAGCCAAGTCATGCTAAATTGTTATTCTAAATATGGAACTGATATTTACTAATATTGTATTATACAGAGTATTGGGTTAAACAATAATTATAGTGTACGAAACAGTCTAATTGCATCGATGTCAATAATTAAATTGAAAATAATCACTAGCTGTGTGTTTTTTTAGTATGGTCCACTGAAAATCAAAAAATATACTTATTACATGTCTTCAAAAGGAAATGTACTACATCAGTTTATTCATAAGTAAACTCACACTAAACCATTAATTTAGTTTTCATACTATGACAGTATATTCGTAGCGCTACGCGTCGTCGTAGCAATTCCGTAGCACCACTACGCGTGACCGCTACACGTAGCCACAGTTCCGGCGACCGCTACGCCGCCCGGGTCGGCGCCAAATGCTTGGGCCGGCAACCCGCCAAACGGTGCACCCAAATTGCATAGTTCAGTATCTTACTTTATTATAGTCCTTCGTTAAACTAACATGTATTTTAATATCAGGTCTGGTTGAAAACCAGCGTCAGGCACATAAAGTTGTCTGGCATTTTTTGCTGAACTGGGTTTTTGACACAGCCGTTAGGTCCCCTGATAATATTCTACATCGCACTTTTACACCGTTTATTTGTTTTTTTATTTTATTTTGTTATCTGCTGTATATTATGTATATTGTGTGCCCTGTAGTCTGTGCTGTAAATGTATTTTCTTTCTTTCTTCTTTTTCTTTAATAATAATTTAATCGATTTTAGAAAAAAACTTGTATAACGAAAGCTGTTAAAAAATAGTAGCCAATCAGGAATGTGGTAAAGGAGCTAACTGCCAAATTCAAACTATTTTTTTTTCTTTAATAGACTTAATATCCCTCGGGAATCATCCCTTTTCCGAATACAAACGAATGCTAATTTCCATGTCCATCAATTATTAGATTTATCGTGTATTATAATATAATATATATTCATGTATTCGTGCATATTCATGTTTTTTCTCTTCTTGTTTTCACACACTATTGTCTACATTTCTTTCTCATTTCTCCTTTCGTAGGTCTGCTGGAAGAAATTTCTTAAGAAATAAGCAGTGGCTTTGTACTCATATTTTAATTATGTCGTATCTTTTTTGTATTTTACTGTGTGTACATAAATAATATAATAAATAAATAAATAATTTGAATTCAGAACTAAGTACTTTATTGTTGTTTTGTTTTGATTTCCGAGTGAACTATATAGAGCTGTAAAACTGTAAACTATTTCCTCCCATTTTTTAAATAAATTACATTAAGGGCAGGACTCTCAGAATCGACCTATTTTTGATTTAACATTAAACAATCAAATATTATTTGTTTTGATCTGATAAAAATACATGTTGTAGTTTAATAAATATTTTTGATTATTCTATGATTCAAAACACGATTTATACAACTTCACTCGATCAAAAAAAATCGAGAAAACTCCCATTTTTCGCGATTTTTTTATCGTTTTTTTATTTTTAATTGTAGTAGAACCATCTTTTACTCCCGAAAAACATGTCAAAAAGTAGGCAATGAAATTACGAAGAATATTCTATGGTTCATTTTTCTCAAAACAGTTTTTTATTGTTTTAACAAGATATTATATAACAAGGTGGCCCGCGCGCTTCGTTTCAGTAGCCGGCCAGGCGTCTTTGAGGTAGGACCTGTGTCGCTGTTGCTAGCTCGCTGCGTTCCCCGCAAAATATACGAGAAATTATTGATATTTTCCGTGTGTGTTAGTTTTAAAAATCAGTCTGTATAAACAATAAGGTGAGTTTGATTATAATTTTTCTACGTATATTATAACTACCTACTCGTTTTTAATATTACAGTTTACAGAAAGAACAGTAGCACAACTACACCAAAGATCATTTTTGCAAATAAAACTTTTTATCTTTGCAGTTCAACTGACTGTTCAGTTGCTACAACTCGATTTTTTGAATGGGATTTAGAATAGCGACGCGACGATGCGACGGCAGAATTTGCTTCTCGCTCAAGCGCAATAGGTAGATTCTATTACGTGAGCGTCAGACATGTACCTAGTGTACCTACTGCATCAATTCAACCTACTGTAGGTATCTATTGTACAAATTATAATAATAATGCAAGGTTGTTGATGTTGTTGTCAAAATAGTGACTAAATATCTGTTATCTCATAACATACCGACTGACTTACCGGCTGCGGCTGACTTACCGGCTGCGGCTGACTTACCGGCTGCGGCTGACTTACCGGCTGCGGCTGACTTACCGACTTACTAGCTGACTTCCTGCGGGAAATTGCCTGCCATACCAAAATTCTATAGATTATAATGCTTGTTTTTAGGTTTCCATACCCAAAGGGTAAAACGGGACCCTATTACTAAGGCTCCGCTGTCTGCCTGTCACCAGGCTGTATCTCATGAACCGTGATAGCTAGACAGTTGAAATTTTCACAGGTGATGTATTTCTGTAGCCGTTATAACAACAAATACTAAATACCAGAATAAAATAAATATTTAAGGGTACGTTTGTTGTATGGGAGCCCATACAACAAACGTGAGTTTTTTGCTCGATATTGAAAACGACAACAGGTGAACGCTTAAAATATTCACAGAATATTTAGTTACATATTCACTTTCAAAATAAATAATTAAAATAAAACAAATAGTTAAGGGTGGCTCCCATACAACAAACGTGATTTTTTGCCGTTTTTATAGATAATGGTACTTACCCTTCGTGCGCGAGTCCGACTCGCACTTGGCCGGTTTTCTCTTTTCAGATATGTTTTTGCAATCGTGTTTTTTGTTTTTTTAAATAATTTGTTTTTATACTTCGTTTTTAGGGTTCCGTACCCAAAGGGTAAAACTGGACCCTATTACTAAGGCTCTGCAGTCTGTCTGTCTGTCCGTCTGTCACCAGGCTGTATCTCATGAACCGTGATAGCTAGACAGTTGAAATTTTCACAGATGATCCCGCTACAACAACATATGATGATGGCATAGGATGATGGCCGCTATAACAACAAATACTAAAAACCAGAATAAAATAAATATTTAAGGGGGCTCCCATACAATAAACGTATTTTTTTTTGCCGTTTTTATAGATAATGGTACGGAACCCTTCGTGCGCGAGTCCGACTCGCACTTGGCCGGTTTTATTATTATAAGTAAGCGTAGTGTGGTAGTAAGCGTAAGCGTAGTGCGGAAGCGCTGTAGCAGTCATGAACGAAAAGGAAACTGTTAGTGACATTAAAAAAAAACAATGGTAGGTAGGTAATAAAATAAATTGTGTTGCTTATATTTCCCTAAAAACTAAACACCCGAAACATTAACATGAATTCCGTAAAACAAAGTTAATTGTACTTACTGCTACAATTTTATACTGTGACGCAAAATTTTTGCACAGCGGGGTCAGCGAGTTCATTTAAACTACGTGTTCGCGCGACTGGCTCGCAGGGATTGAGGTAGCGCTAAATGCCTACTACGTTCAAATATGGTGGCCTTAAGTTAAAAGAGTATTAACAACTCTATATACTTCCAATCCAAGTCAATTCCAGTCGGCACAAAGTGCAAAGGTCAACTGAAAGAAATCCAACGACAGACGAAACACGAAGTTTGTCGAGGGGCATTAAGAAAAAAGTTGTACTGTAAATGGCTCTTTTGAAAGGCAAAAACAGAAACATATAATTGATTCTACATAGTTGCCCAAAGTGTGTATTACATTCAAATATCGCATCTCCTGGAGGCTATTTTTAATACGCCCCGTAAATAATGAATGAATGCCATTAATCACTGAACACTATTAAGAACATGTCATTTTTGCGATGGATGCCCCATATTTCCGGTCACATGGCTTATCCGATGTCACTTGTCCTCAATGGATTACTATTTTGTAGGATTTTTTACATCATGCTTTTTTCCTACGAGGGGTAAGTAGGAACAACAGAAAATCAAGGCATTGTACAATTGTTTTTACTTGTGCATAAAGTTTTATTAAATATATCTACACCAATATTATAAGGAGAAAAGATTTGTATTGTTGTTTGTAATGAATAAACTCAAAACTACTGGACTGATTTAAAAAAATCTTTCACTAGTAGAATGCTATATTATCACTGAATAACATAGGCCAGCTATACTCTAAGTGTGTTCCGCGGAACCCTAGGGTTCCGCGATACCTCTGTCGGGGTTCCGTAAGAATTTAGAAAAAAAAATCAAAACTCCTCTCTCTGGTCGCTCCGCGGCTGCGCGGACTCCGCGGCCGCGCGGAGACAAAACGCTATGAACGTTATTTATTTATTTATTTGTATTAGTAGAAACATGTGTTACAATAGCTGGTACAATATCTCATAAGTTTGGTATCAACAATTTTATACTTGTACAACCCGTTCGCTCTAAGTTTGCCGTTCTGTGGAATGCGCGTACCCTCCCCCAAGTGACAACAAAACTTATAAAATATTACAATTTTTATTGTTACAATTAAATAAAAAATATTTTTATATTATGTTTTGCTGACGCTACTTTTCGAACGTCATACCTATCGCCAGCGGCAAACTTAAAACGAGCGGGTAGTATACTTGTGAGCGCGTAGTCTCTTTGATAAAAGCCGCCTCTGAATTAGACGCTATAGTTGTCAACAAGCGACTTTCGACTCTAACTTTAAAGGACAAAGTCGATATTGTTTACAACGCAATTTTTAAATTTCTGTTTTTATTTTTGCTTTTTGTTTATCAAAGGTGCCGACTCGAGTATTTTCGAGAATATTTGAGATCGAGTCTAGGACTAAGTATAAAAGCGTCGCCCGTCGTCAGTTGACGATTAGCGTTCGGAGCGATAAGTTACTGCCTACTTACAAGCTCGCTAGCGAGAAACTAGTGTTCATTGTTTTACTGCCTGCTGTATTCTGTTGTCTCAGTTTTGTACATTTCTTCACCGTAGGTACTAAATTTAGTCTCTTATACGCAGTAACGATTGTGGATTATTTAAACCCCACTATCCTGACGTGTAACATTATAAATAAAGAAGAATGGAACGTTGGCTTAAAGGTGTTAAACGTGTTGCAACAACATCTTCTAATGACGCTGAATGTTCAAAAGCAGTGCGCGCGGAGAATATAGCAATCACCGATTCAGAAGATGATGCCACGACGTCAAGCTCGACGGTTTCAAAGACGAAAAGAAGGAAGTATGATGAATCTTATATCAGTTTCGGATTTGTTGATTCCAACGGCTCACCTCTCTGCATGCTCTGTAGTAAACTGCTTCCTAATAGTTCCATGGCACCTGCCAAATTGCGCCGACATTTAGAAACTGTACACCCCGAGTCTATAGACAAGAATAAAGAATTTTTTGTTCGCAAAAAAGATCAGTTATTAGAAAGTCAAAAAAATATGATGCATGTAACACAAACTATCAACGAAAAGGCCACGGAGGCATCATATTTAGTTAGCTATCGCATTGCACAAGCAGGTGAAGCGCATACTATCGCTGAGAAATTAATAAAACCATGTGTATTAGACATAACAAAATGTATGCTCGATGAAAAATCTGCAAAGCATCTTTCTACTGTTCCGCTATCAAACGATACTGTTTCACGACGAATCCATGATCTGGCAAGCTACGTTAAACAAGAACTAGTTACACGTCTACAAAATACACGATTCGCCTTGCAAATGGACGAGTCGACTGATGTCGCTGGTTTGGCTATCCTGCTGGTTATTGTGAGATATCCATATAAAAGTTCTTTTGAAGAAGACATGCTTATGTGTTCATCGCTGCTTACAAACACTACCGGGGAAGAAATTTTTAATAAAATAAATATATTTTTTGAAGAAAATAATCTCAGTTGGAACAATTGCATTGACATTTGTACAGATGGGGCCAAGGCGATGACAGGTAAAACAGCAGGAGCAGTGTCACGAATTAAAAATAAAGCGCGTAATTGTAGTTCCAGTCATTGTATTCTGCATAGACAAGCACTTGCGATGAAGCAAATGCCGTCAAATCTAAAATTAATTATGGATGAAGCGGTAAAAATAATTAATTTTATCAAATCACGACCACTACAATCCCGATTGTTCTCATTATTGTGTGAAGATTATGGCAACAAACATAAAACACTGCTGCTCCATACAGAAGTGCGATGGCTGTCTCGGGGTAAAACTTTAACAAGGCTATTTGAACTTAGAGCCGAGTTACAAATGTTTCTTTCAGCAGATACTTCTTTTAATTTGAAGGACCGTTTGTATGATAAAACTTGGTTGTTCCGATTGTCTTTTATGGCGGATATCTTTCAAAAACTTAACGAATTGAATTTATCGTTGCAAGGTAAACAGACAACAGTGTTTCAGGCCTATAATAAAATAACTGCTTTTAAAAGAAAATTAGATTTTTGGATCATTTGCATTGGTAAGAAAGAAATAGAAAGCTTTACGTTACTCAGTGAGTTTGTTAGCGAAAACGACTCAGTAATGTTTGAAGATGATGTGTTTGAATTGGTCCAATATCTCAGTTCGATGCGCGCATCTTTTGAAAAGTATTTTCCCGAAGAACACAATACAAAAATTAAAGTGAATTCATGGATTCATAATCCTTTTTTACCCAACTTGGAAAAGCCTGAAAACATGTCAAACGAGATATATGAATCTCTTTTAGAAATGTCATCAGACACAAGTATGGAGTCACTGTTCAAAACGACGCCTCTCAATGATTTTTGGTGCAGAATCCAAGATGAATATGCAATGCTTGGCCAAATGGCTCTGGATATTCTGCTCCCGTTCCCAACTACATATTTGTGCGGAACAGGATTCTCTACCTACGCAGCCACGAAAACAAAATATCGCAATAGACTGGACGCCGAAGCTGATATGAGACTCCAACTTTCTTCCATCAAACCTGATATCAACCAAGTGATGAAAAATAAAAAACAGTTTCATACCTCCCACTAGTTAGATTTTTTCTTTTTTAATGTTTTCTATTGTTGTCCTTGCCAAGTGGTGAAGTAAATAATAATTAGTAACTGTTACATTGTACTTTTATTATGCTGATTAATAAAAAATACACTTATAAAAACAATTGTTTTATTGTAGGGTTCCATCAAGTATTTTGCTTCCCAAAAGGGTTCCGTCATTTAAAAAGTTTGAGAACCACTGACATAGGCTATAATTTAAAAAGATATCGTGCAGGCGAAATCCTTTTAGCCTTTTGTCCTCGTACAGGAATTTCTGCTTTATTTTAATTTTACTTTGTTTTTAGGGTTCCGTACCCAAAGGGTAAAACGGGAGCCTATTACTAAGGCTCCGCTGTCTGTCCGTCTGTCCGTATGTCACGAGGCTGTATCTCATGAACCGTGATAGCTAGACAGTTGAAATTTTCACAGATGATGTATATCTGTTGCCGCTATAACCAACTAAAAATAAAATAAATATTTAAGGGGGCTCCCATACAACAAACCTGATTTTTTTGCTCGTTTTTGCTCGATATTGAAAACGACAATTGTTAGACGCTTGAAATATTCACAGAATATTTAGTTACATATTCACTTTAAAAACAAATAATTAAATTAAAATAAAACAAATATTTAAGGGGGGCTCCCATACAACAAACGTGATTTTTTTGCCATTTTTATAGATAATGGTACGGAACCCTTCGTGCGCGATTCCGACTCGTACTTGGCCGGTTTCATTTTTTTTTTAACTTTTTTATTAATATTTTTAAGAGTGTGTTTTAAAATGTCCTGTGTGAGTCTATAAATACTTTTTTTCATTTCATTTTAACAACACAAATAAATCCAATAGTGTTTAAAAGTTCTGGTAAAACAATTCACTCCCAATTCAAAACCATTTTTAATCTCAAATAAAGTAGATAGATACATGAAAAGTTTATAAAAAATGGCTTCCAAAAAAAATCATTACGTCACCCTACCGAGAGTGTTAAGTCCCCAGATATAAAACGCTAAATATTTTTCCATTTTACGTAAGTATATTTGTTCGGTAACTCATAAAACTTGACTTAGAAGCGAACTAGTCTTGAGACATATTGCCCTCCACTGATATTGGAAATCTGAGTTGTATGCACCCTATATTTGAGGATCACTCGAATTGGTACGAAAACCGCGCCAAATTGAAAGGTAAGAAACTACTGACACGGTCGAAGATTGCAACTGCGATTTGATTTTGAAGTGTTAAATGTTAGGTAAGTAGGCGTTTGGCTTTCAGAAAAGATGTTGGAATATTAGGCATACTTAATACTAACTTAATATTATAAATGTGAAAGTAAGTTTTTTTGTTTGTTACACTTTCACGCTAAAACGGCTGACCGGATTCAGATGAAATTTGGCACATGGGTAGACTATAACCTGGAATAGGATATAAGATTATTTTTTATCCCGAAATTCCCACGGGATCGAGATTTACGCGGGTGAAACCGCGGGGTAAAGCTAGTTCATACTTCCCTAATATCCATACTAATATTATAAATTCAAAAGTAACTCTGTCTGTCTATCTGTCTGTCTGTCTGTATGTTACCTTTACACGCCTAAACCACAGAACGGATTTCGATAAAATTTGGCAAGGAGATAGATGGCATCCCGGGGAAGGACATAGGCTACTTTTTATCGACATACCACGCGGGCGAAGCCGCGGGCGGAAGCTAGTATTTTGTAAATTATCGAGTTTTGCTTTCCCTTGGCTTTCTTCCCGTCGGCGTCGTAACACTTTTGATTTCCTTCGATATCCGTGATTTCCTCAATGGGTTAGGCAATATACGGTATGTTAACTAACGAAGGGCGTTCCCGTTAACCCGCAACAGTATAGCGTCCTTACTTGCAAAAAAAATATTACCACACAAAAAAATATTAAAAAAATATATAAGTAGGAAGTAGTTAGAAAACTATTAAATTGATACGTTAAAGACACACTCTGTACTCACACTTGTATTTCAACGTAGAAAGACAAGTGTGACAATATATTTAATGATATATTTTTTTAAAATATTTTATATGCCTTTGAATGGTGGCGTCACTTGAGTGTGATTCGAAGTATATCACACATTTTTTTTAAGCTAGTTTTACAATATTTATTTATTTAAGCTCAATGCTAATTGTCGTTGGTGCAGCCTATATTTAGCACTATTACTATAAATTACACGTAACCAAATAAAATAAAAATATTTACCTAAAAAAGGTGGTAATGTAAAATGAATGACGATCCCGTCACGTGATGTACAGTTCAGTTTATGAATAATTTAGCCATTACGAACACTCCCAATTTCCTGGCAGCAGAAATAATGTTATTTTTGATTACGATATCAAGTTTCCGTCTGCGATCTCGAACCAATACATGGTAAACGTTTTTTGTAATGTCGGGATAGGTACCCTACGTTTTATGTTCTGGACAAATAATAATTACATACCTACAGTTTTTCAGTAATGAGAATTTAGGGGAAACTCGAACTGTTTGAATTACTACATCAGTTTTTGTAATTAATCAAAAAGTTTTAGTAAATTGCTACAAATTCGGTTGGTTCGATACAATCAGTAAAATAATACAGTTACATAAATCTATTTTGATTTTAAGACTACATTTTTTTACTTATATTTGCGTGATGACCCGAGCTCAGCAACTCTCACAAACCAATTAAAATCATGAAAAGCTGCTTAACAATAAACAAATTACAACAAGGTTACTTCATACCTATTAAGCACATCAAATCATTACAAAAACAACATCAAAAACACAATAAACATGACAACAAAATACGCGACCATATTTAGCTTTTAATAAATTTCATTAAAACCGTCGCTCTTGGCTTCAGTCAATTAAAATGTGAAAGGCATGGACGCCCCTAACTGTGTACAGTATGTACCTTTATTTACGTGAAATAGCGAGCTGAGTGAAATTATATTTTGTTTCATGTTTGCGCACTTTACTTTGTGCCATTTGTTTCATGAACACTGCTCTAGAAATGGTGAAGGAAAACATCGTGACGAAATAGACTCTTTAACCATGTGGGTGTAGCATAAGTCACCTCTACCTAACCCTGCGGCGATTACATGCGAGATTTTATGTGTTACGTAACGTTTTCACCAAAAAAATATCGGAGTTATATGACGTCCACAACTTTGCACTGATCCCGCGCGGTGGTGCGCGCGTACAGTGCAAACTCCTAACTTGAAGACCTTGTAACCTCATCATCAGATGATGATAAGGTTACGGTCTTTTACTGTGTTACAGATGTAGGCAAATGCCAAGCTTTTACTCAACTATGTTGCGGTCGGCTTCCAGTTTAAACCGAATGCAGCTAAATACCAGAATTTCACACGGAGCCTACCTATATGACTTTGTTAACTACAAGAATGAAAATCTATACCACTCAAAAAGACACATGTGTGTTGTGTGTGGTTAGGAAAACCGAAACCTTTCACAAGACATAGGCTCCAATATCACAATATGTAATTGAAAACCAATATCGAGTAACAATTTAACTTAATAATAACTTAGGTAATAGACAAGTAATCGAAGTAGAACTTTGCACAATTTCCTTCATCGAACTACCTATGCTAATCAGTTGTAGCGAACGTGACATACAGGATGTCTTTATTAAAATTTGAAAAAATATTTTAATTGTGTAAGTGGCAAAGTAAAAACAGCCGCACGGGTCCCTCGATTAGTTTAAGCTGGGCTTGCCGAAGTTGGTCCATAGACAACTATCTTTCGTCCGTGCTTCGGAAAGCACGTTAAGCCTTTGGACCCGGCTAACATTCGTAAATCTCTGACAGTCGTTACGGGTCGTCAGAAGACCGAAAGTCTGACTAAGGGGTATCCTGTTACTCATTAAGTTTGGGAGGTCCGATAAGCAGTCGTTCCATGAAAAATACTGGTAGTCAGCTGCATCCGAGTAGACTGGAAGTCGACCCAACATAGTTGGGAAAAAGCTAGGCAGATGATGTTGATTTTAAAGGGGTCAATTTAAAAACAAAATACCGTCTGTCGTATACTGTGTGTACCAGCCTAAAATATTCTAATTTAATACTGGATGTAGAAAATACGACAAAGGGATTTACAACGGGGATAAGCAAAAACATACTGTTTTCAACAATCCTTCGGTTAAGTGTATTGACCAGTTTGTCAGCTGTAATTTCTTCCATAACTTTATTATTCTATTTTTGACAAGAAGATAACAATAACTTAAATAATAAAGAAAGAAAGAAAAAACATCTCTATTTAAGAAAATAAAGATTTTTTAAATTAGCATAGTCAGTGCACAGCTAAATCATTATTAATTCATACCATAAAAGTTTGAATTAAGTACCCAGCCTGTATAATAGGTAACCTTGTGTTGTTACTATATTATACATGTATATAGCGATAACTTTGAACCGTGGTTATATTGGTTTCCATTAGTTTAGGGTCTTTGAGGCCGCCGTCCTGGTTCTTCCAAGTGAACTATTTGGTATATTAAATTAGATACACGAATTATATACATCAATTGATGCAAACTGATCGTGGAAACTATAGACAATGTGGGTCAACATTTTATTTATAAAATGGTGCTGATAAAAATTATAATTATTGCGTAGTGAATTTCGTAAGTCTTTATTTCAGAAAGCATATGAAATTAAAGTTAAGTAAACAATTTAAGTTTATTGAACACGAGACACATTGTTTGTCTTTAGAGAAAAAATATTTTATATTTTTGTATTGTCTTAAATATTTCTGCCACAAATCCACTGGATTTTGTTCATTATGTCATCATCTGCCTAGCCTTTTCCCAACTATGCTAGGGTCGGCTTCCAGTCTAACCGGATGTAGCTGATCACCAGCATTTTAAATGGATGCCTGCCTATCTGACCTCCACAACCCAGTTACTGGGTAACGCAATACCCCTTGCTAGGACTAATTGTTAGACTTTCGGGCTTCTGACGACCCGTAACAACTGTCAAAGACCAACGGCAAGCGTAGCTTAACCTAATCGATCGACTCGTGCGACTGTTATTAATTAGCCACGAGGCTACTCCTCGAATTGAGCTAAACATTACTGTGATGCTTTACTCTTCCTCAAAAATCCAAAACTCCACCTTTCCTAACCAAGACAAGACATTACCAACTTTAATCTTAAACTCTAACAAAACCCACTCTCTACTACACGTAGAAAATAAAGATATTCACGATACCCTCCAAACTCTTGTCTCCTCACGAAGTTTCGTCTCTGAACATCTTATAGGATCCTACTGAACACACTGGAACTCTTTCAATCAAAATTTAAGTTGATATTTGAAAAGTTTCCGAGATTGATGCGTACGTAACGGTTATACGAACGACTTACTACGGCAATACTGTGTCCTGGGTGAGCAGTGTTGCTATGCGAAGCGATGCAGTGACGTAACACGAGGAATATTTTTCAAAACGTGTTGATTTCGACACTTTAGATTGATTTCTCGCAGTTTAGCTGATGGAATAAGAACATACGCTAATAGAGCAAGAAGTTATGCATTCGTTATATATTAATTTCTTTATTTAAACTTTTCGCAGTCAAAAAAGAGGTACAAAAAGCGGACTTAATGCCTTAGGCATTCTCTACCAGTCAACCAAGGGTGGTGCAGAGAGATGGCAGGTGCTCTGATTGTGACGAACAAAGAAACGTGTTAGGACGACGTGTTTCGTTAGTTGGTAAACTCATAGATAACGAATTAGATTGGCACTGTAGGTTTTGCGGGGGAAAGTCCGAAAGGGATACCGGGACCCTTGGCAACAAGCAACTGAAGGAACACGGGTGGGTTTTAGTCAGTAAAAGTCTGTCACGCCCGCCCAGAGTGGCAGAAGTCATTTGATGATTTACCACAGTCAAAAAAAAGGTATTTGGTGCAACTTTCGCGACTTATAAAGAGAAAAAAATCGACATCCCACATCCTAGGGAATTTAAAAACTGGCTGTTGACTTCTTATATGACATGAAATATTCCACAAAATAATTTTTCTTCAAGATAATCATAATAATGCAACGCTTAATCGCATTCTCAACTCACATAGGACAACGAGTAAGAAATTGGTAGAGATAAGCGGTCCGGTTCAAGTAAAAAACTTTATTTGTAATTACGATGTTTTCGGGTGGATGTTTACGCGAAACTTTTGTTACTTACCCCCCTTTTTGTTGTGAGATTGTTACACTGATATTAAACACACAATGGAGTATAAAATTCTTGGGATTTTCGAACGGTTTAACTTTACTACGTTGTGTTTTGTTTTATTCAGTGGGTTCTACGACTTTCTTATTTCGTACTTTGCTAGCGTCTAATTTACTAAGTGGTTTGTTGTATTCTTCCCGTTTTGGGCGGTTATCTGTCGCATACAGAATGACGGTCTAAATTAACATACGCAGAATGGACACAGGTTATCGTAAACATGCTAATATCACACTTTAATCCACGGAAATGCAATTTAAAATAAGTGTTTTTTTTTTCATGAGTGGACCTCATCTCCCTATACAATATTTTAAATTCAACACATTACACTGAACGTAAACATAGCATAACATCGCGTCTGTAATCCCGGAAGGGTAACGCACAGGTGAAACCTATTGTATCTACACCCACATTTTGCCATTTATGTTTAAGTCCCATGTAATAGGGGGTGAGCCTATTGCTATCAACCGGGCACTTATCCAGACTCAGGGCTGTTGCTGAGAAATTCTAGATGGAAAAACCCAATTTCACTTTGCCCGACCTGGGAGTCAAACCCGGGACCTCAAGTTCAGCAATAGCGCTTCCGACCACAAGACCAACGAGTCAGACACGATACCTCCTACATTATATGTATTAAACCATACAGCAACCACACATCAAAGCTTCCGTTCCCATTACCTACAAACGTCATAATGCGCAAGCGCCGACGAAAATACACAGTCAGATTGCATTACTAATAGTAGCTCCCATTTACATGCCAACCATTTACGTTAGTAGTTATGAAACGACCGACATCAAACAACATTCATTTTAATTAAACGTACGATTTTAGTGCGGACTAATTGATGTACGCATTGCACACTGAAATGTTTTGATGTTTCATCTGTTTTATAGACAGAAATACTGTGGTATTCGATACGAATTATTGGAAATGTACTTACCGAAGGTTATGCTACATATTTTCATGTGAATATGTTATATTGGCACAATATCGAGCACTATCGAGACGAGACGTCGCCGCGATCTTTTTAAAAAAATTGGCCTAGTTTCCAGACTGTCCATATTTATATTGTACCCACGGTCCTGTGGCAGACGCGGATAAAACAAATGACGCGCACCCGACCGCACAAGGTATTGCGTTTGTCTTATGCCGTGATCCGACGGTGCGCCATATTGCGGACGGACAGAGACGAGCCCGCACAACGCACCGTGGGAAGTGTACGTGCGGGGTATCGCAGACATCGGAAGTTCCTCGGTGCGCGGTGCGTGGTGGTCTATGGTCGTCTGCCGTGCGTGTCCGTCTGCAATATTGCCGATCGTCGGATTCCACCATAAGGCTGTGTTTCCACGCAGATGTGCGAAAATGCGTAGCGAGGGATGTGTTTGTAAAGACCCAATAGAATCGCTTTATTTACCTCGCCTCGGTCAGCACAGCTCTGGTGGAAACGGCTCAGCGGAGCTCGATTTTTGCGCATACAAAACAAGCGAGTGATGTGTGCGAGGGATGTGTACGAGGGATGTGTGCGAGTGATGTGTGCGAGGGATGTGTACGAGGGATGTGTGCGAGGGATGTGTTGCGAGGAATGTGTTGCGAGGACTGTGTGTTGAGAAGGATGTGTTGCGAGGTTTGCGCATACTGTACCAGCCAGTCCATCCATCCTCGCACCACACATTAATGCGCATTTTCACATCTCCGCTACACATCCTCGTAGGAACATTTTCATCGCACAGCTTTGGTGGAAACCCCCACACATTTTCACAGCACAGCTAGACATCCTCGCACGACACATTTCCATCGCACATCTCTGGTGGAAACGCAACCTAATGCCGAGATCCGACGATCTGCGATTTTGCGGACGGACACGCATGGCAGACGACCACAGACCGCCACGCACGGCGTCCGCAATATGGCGCACCGTCGGATCACGGCATTATACCGAAATCCCACGTTCTGTGATTTTGCGGACGGCCACCGACGAGCCCGGACGACGGACCGTGGGAAGGTGTACGTGGGCATCGCAGACATCTGAAGTTCCTCGGTGCGCGATGCGTGGCGGTCTGTGGTTGTCTGCCGTGCGTGTCCGTCTGCAATATTGCCGCTCGTGGGATTCCACCAATAGACGAGTCTGCAGATTTCTCTATGATATATTTCGTAATAATTTCCGTAAATACAAAGTATACAATAAATAAATACAAAGATTTTCCACAAAACTGTGCACCACAGAGAAGAAATGAATACTTTATTAAAATGATAAAAAAGCCAATGAAGTTTAAAAGTTGAAAAACGTATCCTGAAATTCCTTTATAGGCAATGTTCAAAGGTCTCAAACCAAATGACTTTTAACCTGAAGCACTTTGTTCCTTCACTAAACAAGCCACAAATTAAATTAACTTTCTTCTTTTACCAGTCTTTAATATTAATTGCTAAGTAAAGTATACACAGAAAAAAAATTAAAGTAAACGAGACCAAAACTATGCTCAACAATGTAAAAAGAACGAGCAAGCTCTCAAAGGATTTTTCCAAGCATTTTAATTCAATAAATACACAATATTTCCTCCATTTTACCTTACCAGAGAGCCATCAAAAGTCTATAAACAAATTCGAAGAACGTTTCATAATATCATTAGTCCGTAATTTGAATAAAACGAAGTGCATATTGTCGGGTCCATGGTCTCCGCAAAGGGAGGTTCGATGTTTTGTCGCTTCCTTCCTGTGATATGGTAATGTAAACATTCAGAATAAACTGTTGCACATCTTTTGATTCATTTTACTTTGTTGGAATATTGTAATGTTTCAACAAGACTCTGGGACAATAACGAGAGTTTCTTATGTAAAACTCTTAAGTTCGAAATAGTGATGTGAATTCATGATTTACACTCGCGACAATCTAAGAAATCCGTTTTGACGTTTCATTCTTTTACTTGTAATAAAAAGTTTAACCTTGAGAATCGACGACTTACCAACATTGCTTAAAACTTAAGCAATGTTGGTAAGTCGTCGATTACAATCTCTAAGTATGTTTAATCGATATGTCTCGAATCAGTATATAAGAAACTAATTTTTTTTTCATCGCTACACAAAGTATTTTTATAGCTGTCAAAACGGACTTCTTAGATTGTCGCGAGTCTAGAGCAACGTAATTTTAAGCAGAGAATAAATTCCTTACAGGAAGTACAGCAAACCGTTACAAAGAATTAATTAAACTATTTTGAGATAAAAAACTGTTTTTCTATCGCATAATTGATTTTGTAACTATCTGTGGAGGCTTGTAATTATCGATCTAGTTATTTAATATTGATACTAAAATCTGATTAGTCTGCAATAGTTCTTAAACTCAGGCTTACAGCCTGTAAGTCTTCTTAAACATGTACAATGGACCACCCGAAGCATACATAAAACTGTCAAACATAGACAGTTTTATGTATCACCTCATGTAACTCATGTACCTCATGTACCCATATTCAAGCAAATAAATAATTTGAATTTGAGTAGAAGAACAGAAGCTTTCTTAAAATGTCAAAAATAAATAGATAAATATAATCCTATCGATTTCTAGAAATTACCTACAACAGATAGCTTTCCCGGTATTCATAAGAGAGAAAACAGTTCCCCATCATTTTCCTATTTAACTACTGTATTGTGTGATTAAAACAACGCAGCATTAATGCATTGGAAAATCACAATAATTACTATACATCATAAGGAATTTCCAGCTTTTCAATCGGTCCGATTCTAAATATATTATATTTTATTTAATAATATATTTTAAACTAGCTGCGCTCCGCGGTTTCTCCCGCTTAAGTCTCGATCCCGTAGGAACATCGTGATATAAAGTATTCTATGTCTTAACCCAGGTCATGGTCTACCCATGTTTCATCCATATCTGTTCAGCCGTTTAAGCGTGATAGCGTAACAAACAAACAAACTCACTTTGGCATTTATAATATTAGTTAGAATTTAGGATACAGGGAGTATCCATACTAATATTATAAATTCGAAAGTAACTCTGTCTGTCTGTCTGTATGTTACCTTTTCACGCCTAAACCACTGAACGGATTTCGATAAAATTTGGCAAGAAGATAGATGGCATCCTGGGGAAGGGCATAGGCTACTTTTTATCGACATACCACGCGGGCGAAGCCGCGGGCGGAAGGTAATTTAAAATATATTCACAACCTACATGCAAGATAACGAAAAAGACTAGATTTATGCAGTTGCAGCAAATGACTAACATTACTACAATCGAAAAAAGTATCAACTCAGTTCGTATTCTGTCCCTCTTGACAATCTTTTATCCACAATGAAAAGGTAGAATTGACACATTTCTGGCCAGTTTACAAAGGTCTCTGATACACGATACGGAGGCTTAAAACCGTTGAAAGTTCGTGTGGAGAGGGGTCTATGGCTTTGGTTTTTAGAAACCACGCGAGCGATTTTTTACGCGCGGTGGTATTGGTATTTACATTGCAAAAGAGGTTGCCGTGTTGGTTGGCCGTTCGGGAGGCTTCGATAGTGAGGCATTTATGTGCTACCTCCAATAGTGCGAATTCACCTTGTTTTCCCCTCTGTAGAATTACTAGTTTGTAATAACAACCGTGTATGTTGTTTAAGTAATGTGTTCGCGTGTTCTATGTAGTTTGGAAACGTGTATTAAGTTGTAGGGTTAAAGTTTTCGTAGAAAAGTATTCTTGAACTCTTTCGTATCATGGACTTAACATACTTGATTTGTCTCTTCAAAAATGGTTAACAACTTTTACAGAAAATAATACAAACTCAAATCATCATCATCTGCCTAGCCCTTGCCCAACTATGTTGGGGTCGGCTTTGTGACGTTGCAAATTGACATCTTAGGCGACATCTAGCGGTGTAGCTAGGTAGCTCCAGAGTTTCTCAATACTGGAGACAGAGCGTTGTTTTTGGGTTTCGATAATTAATTAGATGTTAATTAAGGAATTAAAATTAATTAACATTCAGATGTAATCACCCAAATTTTATAGTCATGCAATGTCCAATAAATTAAATTTAATTCTTATGATAGAATTTCGGAAGTGGATTGTCACTGTCAAAGAATTCGGTTTTTAGTCTGTGGTTAGAACTTTCTCGAAGGTCGATAAGGAGGAGTCAGGTCTTTGGTCCTGCGTGTGTGACGAGAAGGGTGTTCCTTCCCGATCCTGGTGACGCTACGCAATGATGGAGTTTTAACAGGTATGTTATTCGAGAGGCACCAGTTCTGTGATGATTAGACTGTGTTCGGCCAATAATCTTATTGGAAATATATCAGAGATGTTGTTTCAGTAGCCGAACCTGTCTGGCTTTTTATGCTAGCCTGAACTGATGCGAACGTGAAAGACGTGACGCCCTGGTGCCGTCCTGTGGTCTGGTGAAATAGCAGTTAGTCCCGACTAGTGGCGGGCAGTGTGCTGGGTTGACCCGGGCTTTGGCAGTTTTGAGGTTAGATCCTACGAGTGCTGGCAGTGTGGCCATCCCCGTATATTGGAAGGCCTTACCATCCGGTAGCTCGTCCAGGAAAGTGTCGCCGCTCCAGGTAACGATTAGCGTCATCGTTTTCATTACGGATCCCGTAGGCCGCGTGTACGTGGGAACCCAGAGTTTTCTCTGTGGTTCCATGCCAAGGGACTTGATTCCGTCAACTGACGTCAGCTGAGAGTCCGTCGTGAACAGAGGGACAGTTAACACCTGCAAGTTTGTAGTAGACCCTTTGAGTGAGTGATACCCAGGTGACCATTTCCAAGTGATTTAGGCCTATGTGTAGCAAACTAGGTTATAAACCAGTTGTTCTAAATTTCATGTGTTGGGTTGTGTCTCAGGGTGCTTTGCCCCTAATGTTATAATTTCTCTTATGAGCACAACCATATTTAAGGTCACTTATTATTCGATTGAGCTAGAAGTTGTTAAGCGTTCATCTCACGGATCCTCACAAGCGACCTTGAGCTTGTTGATATTAATCTCATGCTTGTATTTCTCCTAACACACCTTGTTACGGAGACGGGGTGTGTTAGAGGCTAATACCTTACCAGGTTAAAGGTTGGGAAAGTTCTATTGTTTTAGTGGCTTGCCACAATTTTTGTAAACCTGTGTTATATAATTACAATAAACTTTGTAAGAAAGGTAATGGTTTAATTGGTTCTTTCCCTATTTATATATACCTAATAAATTTACTTTAGCACGGCAGGAAGCCGGGTGACAGTTGGCGCCCAATTGGTATATAATTATATGATTATATAAGGTGAACAATTAATAACGGTATCACTCACTTACTCAATACGTTCAGTTGACGGAATGTCGTATTAGTTTAAGGCTAGTTTTTAAGTTTTAAGTTTTAAGTGGTCAACGCACCACAATCAGAACACATTTTCTATTGTTTGAACCGTTAAGGTGTAGTTGTGTATTTATGTCATTAACCTATTTTGTTTATTTGATCAGCACAGAGGCTGGACAAGTTGTTTGTGGTAAATTTTAATATTTAATTACCTATGTTGCAAATGTTGTTATAAAGGTTAATGACTAAGTCATCTTTTGAACTAGTATAGAAGTTTGTGAATTATTAGAATACACTCTTGGTTTAATGATAAGTATAATTGGACTTTTGGTAAAAGAACTGTTTATAATAAGTTAATTCTTGTTTGTAAAACATTGCAAAACTTATTTGTTTGAAATTCACATTTGAAAATACAACTTTGTAGCTCATATTGGTTTGTGAGGTTATTCAAGGACACAATAACATTATCAATAACTATCATTTTTTTTTTTGGTTGTGCATTATAGGGAACTATAACTTAGTTTATGAGTAAATAGTAACTAGTGACTTTATTGGAAAGCATAAAAGATTTATGACAACTGGTTGGTTACCTAAAAGATAGTCTTAATAGATCAAATCAGGATTCCCAAATAACTATTAGAGTTGTGTTACAGTCACTGGAATACTACAACAACATTTGTTTTCATTCATTGTGAAATAACTTTTAATTCACATTGACTTTGTCACGGTGACGTTTGAGGTTAAGTCTTGGTACGTTCGGAAACGTGAATCAGAATAGTGACATTTAGTGAAGGAAAACATTGCCTCACATGAAGTAATAGTAAATTCTTTATTTCTCTAGAAGTTAGAACATTATTAAAATGGATTTAGAAAAAGTATATTTTCATTCCCTTCTACGGGACGAATTGGTGTATGAGGTTGCAATTCGTGCGGAAACTCCAGCGGATACAGTAATGAAGCTTCGGAAACAACTCAAAACACTCAGCTTAGGTTTCAGCCCCTCCGAATTTGTGGATGAAGAGCTGGACGCCGGAAAGGAATTAGTTGCAATCCAGGATAAGCTTAAGGAGTTGCAGACCAAGGTGGAAAATGCTGAGAAAACTCGGGATAGCCATAGTCTTGCTCGTGCTAGGGCTTTGTATTGCCATTTATACCATCGCTTGCAAAGGCTTCTTTGTACTGAAGCGAGGGAATGTGTCTTACAGGAGAAACTTCGGAACATCATGAAGGGTTATGGGACTACACTCGACAAATTATTTGGTCGGTCAGACACTGAAAAGTCACAGCCTGAGGTTGAAGATAATAATACTCAGTATGCTGTTAGTAAGAATATTTGTAAATGGAATGTCACTTTTGATGGCAAGTCATGCCCATTTTTGTTTTTAGATTCAATCGCAGAGCGTGCTAACGCATTTAAAGTAGGGGATTCTGTGTTGTTCGATTCGGCTTTTGCTTTCTTTAAGGGTGATGCTTTGATTTGGTATAGGAGTGCGAAATGTCAGGCAAATACTTGGAAGGAGTTAGCAGATCTGCTCCTTAGCGAATTTCATGCCATTGACTATGAGGATAATTTGTTAGAAGAGGCCAAGAAACGGATTCAGGGTACGGATGAACCAATCCACATGTATTTTGCCGTCATGAATGGATTATTTTCGCGTTTAAAAACACCTCTAACCGAAAAGGAAAAGATTAAAATCCTGAAAAGGAACGTCAAGCCTTCGATATCAAGAGGTTTAGTATTGGTAAAGCCGGACTCAGTAGCGGAACTAAAAGATATTTGTCGTCTACTAGAGGCGGAAGATATTAAATCAAATAATTTTGCTAAATCCCAGTCAAAATCGGAAACCACGGAACACAAACCAAAAATAGCCAGTTTAGATCACCGTGTCAATAAAAACGATTATAGGAAACCACAACCAAAGGACAAACCAAATCCACAATCCTCAGGGAAGGAGATTAAATGTTTTAAATGTGGAAAGTTAGGCTTTACTAAAAGGACTTGTCCAAGTTGTAGAAGCGAACCAAAGGCAATAAAATGCTTCAAGTGTGGAAAGTTAGGGTTCACTAATAAATCATGTCCAGATTGCAAGAGTGTACCAAATGTTCCAAAAAACTAGTTCCAACGGTCTGTCACCAACCACCAGGAACGGTCGATCCAGGTGAATGGAAATCTTGGTTAGAATGTGTTTCTAATTTTTACAAATATAACAAATCAGTGACAGCACTGTTTAAGCCAGACAGGGGAAAAGATATTCGGCCATATTTAAGTGTAAATTTATATGATGTAGCATTATACGGTTTATTAGATTCAGGGGCAGACATTTCAATTATAGGTAATGGAGCTCATGAAAAGTTTATTAACTTGGGCTATTCTTTAGACACCTCAAGTGAGTTTAAGGAAAAGGTACTGGTAGCAAATGGTTCCGAAAGTAGTCCTATAGGTATTTTAAGGTTACCAATTACTTTTAATGGTATAACTAGGATTATTAATTTTTATGTGATACCTACTATCACATCCAATGTTATATTCGGTGTGGATTTTTGGATAGCTTTCAGTTTGATGCCTCAAATGTTTAAACATATTAGTTATATTGAGACACCAAAACAATTTATACAGTTCAATAGTAATCCAAGTAAAACATTTGCAAATTCAATAGAGTCATTTGATAATTTGAGTCCAGAACAGAAAACAATCGCAGAATTAATAGTTCAACAATTTTATGATATCTCTTTTGAGACTGAAGGTTTGGGTAGAACACATTTAGTTAAACATGTAATAGACACAGATGATGCGTTACCCATTAAGTGCAGACCTTATCCAATGTCACCGGAAAAGCAAAAGGAACTACATAAGGAATTGGACTACATGTTGAAGCTCGATGTGGTAGTACCTAGTGAGAGTCCATGGAATAATCCAGTCCTTATGGTTCCAAAGTCAGATGGTACATTGCGGTTCTGTCTTGACTGTAGAAAGTTAAATGCGGTTACAAAAGGGGACGCTTATGCAATACCTTATATACCACAAATCTTGGATAGTCTCAAAAACGCTAAATATATTAGTTCTGTAGATTTTAAATCTAGTTTTTGGCAAATACCGCTGGATGCAGCCTCACAGGAGAAAACCAGCTTCACTGTTCCTGGTAGAGGACTTTTTAAATTTAAAGTTATGCCCTTTGGACTTTGCGGAGCTCCTGCTCGACAGCAAAGATTAATGGATAGGTTGTTTGGTCATCCGTTTTGTAGCGATATTACCAAAGGGTTAATATTCTGTTACGTTGATGACATTTGCATAGTATCAGAGGACTTAGATACTCATATTCTTCTGTTAAAAAGGCTTCAAGAACGAATTAAGAGTGCCAATTTAACGATAAATTTTGCAAAAAGTAAATTCTTTAGGAAATCCTTAAAATACTTGGGCTATGTGGTAGATGAGTGTGGATTGAGGACTGATCCAGATAAGGTGCGCGCTATTTTAGACTTTCCAGTACCAGGGACTTCGAAAGAGGTAAAAATGTTCTTAGGAACTTGTTCTTGGTACCGCAGATTTATTAGAAATTTTGCTTCTATCGCAGCGCCCTTGAATGCACTTACCAGTACCAAAATAAAATTTAAATGGAACCCAGAAGCAGACGAAGCATTTAATACTTTAAAAAATATATTAGTATCAGCTCCAGTTTTAGCCTGCCCTGACTTTGAAAAACCGTTTTCAGTTCACTGCGATGCATCTGGTTTTGGCATAGGTGGTATGTTAACCCAGAATATAGACGGGCATGACCATCCTATTGCCTATATTAGTAGATCCCTCAGTAAAACCGAGCGTAATTATAGTGCAACGGAACGTGAAGCATTAGCTGTAATTTATGCAGTAGAAAAATTTGAACCATATTTGGGTAGTAGGCATTTTACAGTTATCACAGACCATGCTTCACTTAGATGGTTTAAAAATTTGGAGAACCCAACTGGTCGCTTAGCTCGCTGGGGTTGTCGGTTATCCCAGTATAATTATACCATCGAGCATAGGAAGGGTAAGGACAATGTCGTACCGGACGCTTTATCAAGGTTAATCAAGGTTGAGGCTATAAATACTACCATTACGCCCATACCGACTGGTGATGAATGGTATGATAAGATTATGACCGGTTGTTCGACTTGCGGGAAAAATTACCCTAACTATCGCATAGACAGGGGTGTTCTGTATAGGTACAGTAAGGGCAAATATGCGCTGACGCAAGAATTTGACTGGAAGGAGGTAGTTCCCAAATCACTGCGTTCGCAGGTCATGACAGAAAACCATGTACCTCCTACTTCAGGTCACCAAGGGGTTTTTAAGACACACCGAAGGTTAAGTTTGAGGTATTTTTGGCCAGGAATGTACCGTGACGTAGTTGAGTTCATTAAGGGTTGTAGTGAGTGTTCGGCTTACAAACATAAGACTACCCCAACACCAGGTCTCATGGGTCAGCCAAAGCAATGTTATAGACCATTTCAAGCTGTATCTATAGATTTAGTTGGTCCTCTACCAAAATCACGCTCGGGATTCGTTCATTTACTGGTAGTAGCTTGTTGTTTTTCAAAATATACGTTATTGTTTCCACTACGCCGTGCGACTAGTGCTTTAGTAGCAAAAAACTTTGAGAATTATGTTCTTCTCGCTCACGGGATTCCTGAAACCGTAATTACCGATAATGGGGTTCAATTCACGGGATCAGAATTTCGTAGCCTACTAAAGAAGTACAACATACCTCGAGTGCATTATGGGCCTAGGTACGCTCCACAAGTTAACATGGTAGAAAGGTACAATAAAACGGTAATGACAGCTGTGTCGGCTTATGTAAAAGAAGACCATAGGACATGGGATCTAAATTTGACCAAAATTCAGTTTGCTTTAAATAGTGCAGTGAATGAAACTACAGGATTTACTCCATTTTTTTTAGTCCATGCCCGTGAACCCATTATAAATGGCACGTTTTATAAAGACACAGACGACTGCGATTATGAAGTAGCTATGCCTCGTGAAGAGTACGCAGGTGAATTAGGAGTCCTTAAGGATATTTTTGAAAAGGTGCGTTCTAATATAGTAAAGGCTCATGCCACTAACGCGAAATACTACAACTTGCGTAGGCGCCACGTCACTTTACGCGAAGGTCAGCTGGTTTGGCGTAAAACTTACATCCAAAGTGACGCGGACAAGTATAAGGCATCTAAGTTGGCTCCTAAATATCAGCAGTGCATTGTAGGTAAAGTGCTCTCGCCCTTAGTTTATGAGCTTGTAGGGTTAAATGGTAAACCATTAGGCAGTTGGCACATAAAGGATATTAAAATTTACTAAAATAATCCAATGTTGCCCATTTTTTTTTATCACACAGTCGTCTTGATAGTGTCTATTGGCATTAATTTACAATGGATAGATCAAATAGTTCTGTCTATATATTTTTTTATGGAGCGGGTAGTAACTCCTAAAATAGGCCTTTACTTATTTCTGTCTTTACCGAGATAGTAGCATCGGTAAGATATTTGTTATGGAGCGGTTAGTAACTCCTAAAATAGGCCTTTACTGAGTTTTGTCTTTACCGAGATTGATGCATCGCCGGTAAGATTTTGTTATGGAGCGGGTTGTAACTCCTAAAATAAGCCTTTACTTATTTCTGTCTTCACCGATATTTTTGCATTGGTAAGATATTTGTTATGGAGCGGGTTGTAACTCCTAAAATAGGCCTTTACTTAGTTTTGTCTTCACCGATATTTTCCCATTGGTAAGATATTTGTTATGGAGCGGGTTGTAACTCCTTAAATAGGCCTTTACTTAGTTTTGTCTTCACCGATATTTTTGCATTGGTAAGATATTTGTAATGGAGCGGGTTGTAACTCCTAAAATAAGCCTTTACTTAGTTTTGTCTTCACCGAGATAGCATTATGGTATCGGTGAGTTTTTTTTTTATATTTGATAGCACAAAGTTGTTTATCAGATTCGAAGCCAGCTTCAGTTAGATAGCACTAGTTGCTTATCGCATTTTGAGCGGCCGGTGACTCATAAAATAAGCCATTCACCATTGTTTTCCGAAGGTTTACTTCTGGGAAGGTTGAATACGTCCTGCCTGGTGAGTTGTATGGACATTTATTGTCCAATTTATTATGTATCTGCTCGCAGAACATATTCTCCAGGAGGATCGTTATGTTTTTTGGTAACAATGCAGAGTTCCACTGGTACACAGACGGAATTCGGGAGTTATGTAAGAGGTGACTTCCTGCGATATGGATGCAGGTTGCTACTGATTGAAAGAGAGGTAAGATTAGGGATGTATGACAGATTGGGGGGGGATTATGCCCGGTTTGTAGGAAGTTCGTAGGTAGAATATGGTTCCTGGCAGTATGGTTTATTTTGGATTGATTTTTGCTTATGATAGGACATATAAAAATATTAACATTTTTTTTTTAGTCCCCTCTTGCTTCTAACCTTACAGTTTAGAAGTAGGTTAGCTAGCACTCTTCCGCTCTAGTTTATTTTGAGAATTAGTAGATTCATTTTTAGTGTTTTAACACCGAGGGCGGTGTGCGGTTTTTCGCATAGCGAAAACCTTTTTTGTGGGAAGAGGGGCATTGTGACGTTGCAAATTGACATCTTAGGCGACATCTAGCGGTGTAGCTAGGTAGCTCCAGAGTTTCTCAATACTGGAGACAGAGCGTTGTTTTTGGGTTTCGATAATTAATTAGATGTTAATTAAGGAATTAAAATTAATTAACATTCAGATGTAATCACCCAAATTTTATAGTCATGCAATGTCCAATAAATTAAATTTAATTCTTATGATAGAATTTCGGAAGTGGATTGTCACTGTCAAAGAATTCGGTTTTTAGTCTGTGGTTAGAACTTTCTCGAAGGTCGATAAGGAGGAGTCAGGTCTTTGGTCCTGCGTGTGTGACGAGAAGGGTGTTCCTTCCCGATCCTGGTGACGCTACGCAATGATGGAGTTTTAACAGGTATGTTATTCGAGAGGCACCAGTTCTGTGATGATTAGACTGTGTTCGGCCAATAATCTTATTGGAAATATATCAGAGATGTTGTTTCAGTAGCCGAACCTGTCTGGCTTTTTATGCTAGCCTGAACTGATGCGAACGTGAAAGACGTGACGCCCTGGTGCCGTCCTGTGGTCTGGTGAAATAGCAGTTAGTCCCGACTAGTGGCGGGCAGTGTGCTGGGTTGACCCGGGCTTTGGCAGTTTTGAGGTTAGATCCTACGAGTGCTGGCAGTGTGGCCATCCCCGTATATTGGAAGGCCTTACCATCCGGTAGCTCGTCCAGGAAAGTGTCGCCGCTCCAGGTAACGATTAGCGTCATCGTTTTCATTACGGATCCCGTAGGCCGCGTGTACGTGGGAACCCAGAGTTTTCTCTGTGGTTCCATGCCAAGGGACTTGATTCCGTCAACTGACGTCAGCTGAGAGTCCGTCGTGAACAGAGGGACAGTTAACACCTGCAAGTTTGTAGTAGACCCTTTGAGTGAGTGATACCCAGGTGACCATTTCCAAGTGATTTAGGCCTATGTGTAGCAAACTAGGTTATAAACCAGTTGTTCTAAATTTCATGTGTTGGGTTGTGTCTCAGGGTGCTTTGCCCCTAATGTTATAATTTCTCTTATGAGCACAACCATATTTAAGGTCACTTATTATTCGATTGAGCTAGAAGTTGTTAAGCGTTCATCTCACGGATCCTCACAAGCGACCTTGAGCTTGTTGATATTAATCTCATGCTTGTATTTCTCCTAACACACCTTGTTACGGAGACGGGGTGTGTTAGAGGCTAATACCTTACCAGGTTAAAGGTTGGGAAAGTTCTATTGTTTTAGTGGCTTGCCACAATTTTTGTAAACCTGTGTTATATAATTACAATAAACTTTGTAAGAAAGGTAATGGTTTAATTGGTTCTTTCCCTATTTATATATACCTAATAAATTTACTTTAGCACGGCAGGAAGCCGGGTGACAGCTTCCAGTCTAACCGGATGCAGCTGAATACCAGTATTTTACATGGAGCGACTACCTATCCGACCTCCTCAACCCAATAACTAGGTAATATGATACCCCTTGGTAAGACTGGTTGTCAGACTTTCGGGCTTCTGACGACCAAAAAAACACAAACGAAAAAAATACAAAACTCAAATATTTATCCTTAAAATAGCCTATTTCTAACTCAATCACAAAGCTTTAGGTAAAGGGAATATCTACCCAAAATAAAGTAAATACGCTGAAACTGCTAAATAGTCTTAAGATAGTTACCGAGAATCTGAACCTCAAGTTTATATTTATCCGCAATGATGTCCAAGGGATGTTTCCAGGAATCGATGGTTCTATTCATAGCGTTACAAACAGTTTTCCCCTTATAGTCTAAGCGGCTTAACCCTCATGGTCCCCAAAAAGTCCCCATAAGACCCCCATTGAAGAATGTACTCTTTGTGCCAATGTAAGGCGGTGTTAGGAGCTTAGGTGGTTTTATTTCTTCGTGGATCGGGATTTTATTTCTTTCTTTAGTTGAAGAATATTCATGAAAGTGTTTGATAAGAATAGAACCTATCCCTACTAATATTATAAATGCGAAAGTAACTCTGTCTGTCTATTTGTCGCGCTTTCTCGCCAAAACTAATAAACCGATTTAAATGAAATTTGGTACACAGTCTAGAGCTTGAGAAAGGACATAGGCTACTTTTTACCGACATACCACGCGGGCGAAGCCGTGGGCGGAAGCTATAGTATTGAATATATGTGGTAACATTTTGTAATTTATGTTTAAGTTTAGTTTTTGCACACACCTCTGCCTAACCCTAACATAACAGACGTGATAACAGGCGTGATTTTATATGTTTCTAGTTTATCAAAGTCAAAGTCAAAGTCAAATTATTTATTTCAAGTAGGCACATTAAAGGCACTTTTGAACGTCAAATACATAGAAATAGAACTGATTCTAGTTGCCCCTTCCAAAAGGTAGTTTTCGTATGGAGAAGAATGGGCAAGAAACTCCACCGTTACTCTTTTAAAAAAAAAATGTTTTACAATATTTGGTATACATCAATTACATGTGAAGACGATGCACCGAGAATACAATTACAATAGGTAAAAAGAATTAAAAATTAAAAATGGAGCAATGACAAATAAATAAATTAAGTATGTGATAGATACATGGCGCTCACATATTTACAAACATTAAAGTATACGATATCACAATATTCCTACAAACTTGCAAGTAATACTAATAGGACAGTGTGTGAGATTAATTATCGTAAAATGTAAAAAAATCGATGATATAAAAATAATAAATTTTACAACTAGATTAGCAACCAGTTTGATTATCTTAGCGGTTATGATTATATTATGATTTCTTTATCTTTGTCTGTGAACTATGCACATGTGTTTACATTGTGTATATTTGTACATGCTTTGTATTTATTTATCCATCCATACTTCCATTCATACTATATTATGAATGCGAAAGTAGCACTGTCTGTTACCTTTTCATGCCTTAGCGGCTGAACAGATTTTGATGAAATTCAGCACACACATAAACTAGAAAACATTGCTGTTTATTTTAATTGGCACCCTGGCTTTGCTATCAGCCTAGCTAGGGGTTTAGCTTGGTTTAAGGCTTATATGCCACACCAATGCACTATGAACAAAAAACTTAAGCCAAGTCAAGCGGCGTGGCGAGCGATCGTGGTTTTTAGTTAGATTTTTTAAGTTCCAGCCTGGGATTATTTGATTCAAACTAGAATTGGTATTTTGCCCTAGAATTAGTTAATAAGCAAAGTACAAAATTCTTATACGGAACAATATATTTGTTCTTTTAAACGGTCACGGTTAGACATCTTTAACACTCTTTGAAACATTTTTCATTAGAATATTCATGATTTTGTGAGTTTTAAACAAAATAGGTACCACCACACTAATGGCCATTCAACAAAATAACAAATCTTCTTCTTTATTTATCGTGTGGTTAGTGACTAACCTGGTGTCAGGGCCTCTGACTTGGCTTCACCTGCCGTCGAGAATTTCTCAGGCATGCCTGTTTCCTCACGATGTTTTCCTTCACCGTTTATGAAGTAAGTGATAATTATACAATACGCTCGTGTCCAATCCCGAAAAGTCAGAGGTGCGTGGCTTGGGTTCGAACTCGAGACCTATGACTTGGTAGGCCGACGGTCACACATAAGCTATCACTGCTATAAAAAAAAAAATGCCTGATAATATTCATTCTCTTTGGGACAATTTCAACCTTCACAAACGTGACCGCTACTGGAAATATATTTCAGCGTTTTTTCATACACTGCCTACTAGGTAACGAGAGGTCTTTCAGTACCAAACCAACCGCAAAAACTGTGCAAGAAAATATGAATTGAATTTTTTGCTGCATTTTTCGTTCTGTGGTACTCGCGCCGGAGTTTGGACGTGGCCTATTGTCGGCCATTGGTTAGGCTTCATACGTGCTCACGATTTGAAAAGCTCTTCAGTTTAAGCCAGGTTAAAATTTTGGGGTAGTTGTATGTTTTTGTATGGTAAACTAACTTTTATTATAGGCTTTTGTTCGAGTAGAAAAAAGATTTTAGTTATGTTTGGGAAATAAAGCTAAATATTTGATATGAATTATTTAATCGAAATTCTAATAATTCACATTTTGCGCTCTTAAAAATTTCACTCAGGCCCTAGGCTCACAAAAAGAATTCTAATTTAGAGATTCTAAAAATATTGAATAGCCAAGTTCTGTGACCAACTTGTAAGTAGCGCTCGCCGGCCGTTGCCGCGGCATTGCTCGCTTCGCTCGTTCGGCTCGGTTGGTCACAGTTCCAACCTAACCTAACTCGTTCGGTCGGGCTGCACCTATCCGGGTTTCCTACGAATGGAAAAACTACGGCGTAGATTATTCGGACCATGCAATTTGTATTGATAGAATTTTTCACGAATTATCCACACTACTCATTAATGAAAGCGACGAATTACAGACTGAATATTACCATGTAATATAACATAAAATTAATCTGATAATTGAAAATCTGTATGACACAAGAAGATATATAATAATAAACAATTTTACAAGACATTTAACCATCTACATAAACCAAAGCAAAGGAATTCTCGCTTCGGTATATGTGCAAACATTTGCGAGGCCTACAGGTTGTCAACAAGTATGGCGCATACACTGTTGCATTTACTATGAAAAACAGGCCCTTTTTCTGTTTCTCATACACGTCACGTTATCATGCTATTATGAAGCAACAAATCGTGGTTTTTAAATACTAAATTCAGGGACAACGAAACTTACGAACTTGATGAAAGGCTTCATGGGTGACGATAGTTTAGGGCATTGAGCATACCATGAGCAGTTATCACCGCCATGAAACTCGCTGGGTAGCTAATATTTTCGCCACAGCCCGAGCTCTTCAGTGGTGGCCCAGTGGTAACGGCCCCGACTTACGAGTTGTAGGTCTTGGGGTTCGAACCCAGACGGCGCTTTACTTTGTGTAAATAATTCATCACTGCTCTCAAAACGGTAACGGAAAATATCGTGAGGAAACCGGCATGTCCAAGAACCAAAAATTCGAAGACATGTGACATCTACCTACCCGCACTGGGCCCGCGTGGTAGATCACAGCCGACTCTCTCTCGAAGAGAGAAGGCCTGTGTCCCAGCAGTGGGAACATTATAGGCTTATTAGATTAGTTCTTCTTGAACAGCTCGTATCGACCATGACGGAAGATGTTATGAATTTTTAATCGGGAAAAATCTTAGAGGTTTCAAGACCTTTATTACAATAGTTGAAAGCAATGAATTTAATGTCTTCTTCTTAGAATCATTGCAGCCTCAACCCATTACCAAATCGAAATAATTACTTTCACAAACTATTAATAGTAATAAGCTAGCAAATACATCAATTACGAAATCTTACGACGACAAAGTTCAGCAGAATTTGAGCTATTAACTGTCTCGTTAGCCGGTACATAATACATGAGGTAAATCAAACTATTACTGAGATTAGCTATGCGACTCGTCGCGTAATTATAATGTAATATTTATTAGCTTATATGCGAATATAATGTTGCTACGTTTAGATAGGAGACGTTGCGTCATGGTTCATATTCACTCACACAAAATTAAGTAAAATAATTTACTAGAAATGGTATGTTTTCTTTTATTTCATTGATGATACGAAAGGCTCAGTTTGATTGGCTTTCGCGCTAGAGATATTGAGTTTACGTATCATAACATAACATAACACGAATAATACGGGGTGAGCCTATTGCCATCAATCCGAGAAATTCCAAATAGAACAACCCAATAACACTTTCCCCGACCCGGGAATCGAACCCAGGTCCTCATGCTCAGCAGTAGCGCTTGCGACCACTAGACCAACGAGGCAGTCAGGTTTTGAGATTAGTTTATGAAAAAAAAAAAATTGGTCATCCCCGTCTGAAGAGAGGTTTCTATTTGCAATCGCACATGGAACAGTAGTTTCTGGGCAAGGCTGAGTTTACAAAATAATAAGAGGCCTAGACAAAGTGACATTCTATCAGCGATAACGATGATGGAAAAGGCAAAAATGTATAGGACTGACATAAGCTATCGAAAAGCTTATGTCAATCCTGTTGAAAGTCGTTGTAGACATACGAAACGCTTTCGAAGCGATTGTCACTTGTCTAGGCCCTAAGGTACGCGATGTCTAGATAAAATAAATGAAAAATCAACAGTGGTTTTTCTGAGCTGTAAATACAGCTCCATTTCCAATAAAATAAAGAAATCGTTTTGATTGGTTCGCTATTATTGTTTCTATTTCTAGCCTGCATTGCCGCTCTGTAGGGCAAAGGTCTTCCGATATGTTTCCATCAAAAACAGTGTAATATAATGAAGTCGAGTATTCTATAAAAATATCGATATTAAGTAATTTCCTTTGACTTGACGCATAAACTTATGCACAATTTGATTTTTACCAGCAACTCTATCTAAAACATCGCAATACTGGGTACAGTACCTACATACAGAATGTTTTTTTTTTCTGGAATCATCATCAGCATTACTGACACCGGTGAAGGAAGGAAAAATATCGTGAGGTTGGACTTACACATACACAAACATAGACTCACGCCTTCTTCCCATGGGGGTAGACTGAAACTACAGAACGCCACCTGCCACGATCCTTACATCCTCCTTTTGCCTCGTTTACGTTCATACATCTGGTCATACACTCACGCCGGTTGCGAGTACTGCGCACCTGACCTTTCTCAAGTACATCACTAATAACATCACTATATGTCGTTTCCAATATTACTATAATGTCCCGAGCCCTAGGGCGTCCTGTCAGGGTTGCGGGAAAGTGCGAAAGTGATACCGGGACCTTGGCAACAGGCAACTGAAGAAACACGGGTGGGTTTTAATCAGTAAAAGTCTGACACGCCCTTCCGCTCCGCCCAGAGCGGAAGAAGTCATTGGATGATTTCCCACCCTCAAAAAAAAAAGGGCCCTAGGGCGTTCCCTCCCTGAAACCTGGACTTTATTGTTAATAGTAATACATATTACCTTTGTAGGCTTAGTGGACTGTATATTTGTTGGAAATCTTCTATTTTGTTAAGTACTTACCTGGTACTTGCCGAAAGGTCTACTTTGTCCTCCCATACCTACTTACTACCTACTACTGTAATTTGAAAATATTGTAAAAGGCCCTTATTTTTAAAAGAGTAACCGTGGAGTTTCTTGCCGGCTCTTCTCCATAGGAAACGACCAATTGGAACCGTGCACCTAGCTTCTGACGTTTCATAAGTGCCCATGTAGGCTTATGTGAAATAAAATATTTTGATTTTGAATATAAGTCTGAAATCACCAACCTGTCTTGAGCGAGCGTGGTGATCAATGGTCGTGCTTTCTCTATATGAGAATAGGCCTTTTCCCTGCAGTGGGAATGTAATAGGCTGGTATTATTAATATGTATTATCATCATCAGTACATACATATACCTTTAGGATCCCCAGTAGCAACCGTCAAGCATACATAAACCATTATTCACGTAACTACCCAAATCATAACTCAAATAAATCTACAACACAATAGGTAGAAAAGATGGCGTATACGATCCCGGATCGGAATACAATACGGAACCACGTGTATTGTTTGCGCAGCCATTGTGCTTTCAATAAGCCTTCAAGAATAAGAGACTTGTTCGTGTGTACTTGTGAATGTACTTGAGTGTACTAACAGTCCCTTGAGACGGTGATATAAAATTATTATGTAAGTTTTCTAGGTATAATCAGCCTTTAACGTTCCCACTGATGGGACACAGGGCACGCGGGCCCAGTGCAGGTTGGTAGATGTCACATGTCTTCGAATGTTTGGTTCTAGGACATGACGCCGGTGTCTTTAGAGCAGTGGTGATGAAATTAAATACGCAAAGTAAAAGGCTTGCCTGGGTTTGAACTCACGACGACTCACTCGTAAGTAGGAGCCTATACCACTGGGCCACCACTGCTAACTGCTAGTGTTTTAGAAGTAGGTACAAACGGTAAGCGTGTATGATTTAGGGATGGTACTCTGTTGGTTTTGCTTACCTTTATGGGTAAGAGGCGTGATTTGCTTGTATGTTTTAGGAGTCCTAATGACAAAGTCAAATCATTTATGTCAAATATGCAATAAAAGATACTTCTGAACGTCAAAGGTTCAGACGGTTCCAAAATGTATTTTCGTATGGAGATGAATGGGCAAGAAACTCCATAACTAGAACTCCATATTTTTATGTCATCATCGTCTTCATTATTTAAGCCGAAAGACGTCCACTACTGGACATAGGCCGTTTGTCCACAGCCACGTCATCGGGGCGTCAATGAGAACGATATGACGGCGCGCGGCGCCGATGTAACGATACATACGTTTACTATGGCCGGGTGTCCACCGCACGTTATTACCGGGACAGCTCGGTTAGAATAATCTCATTCCTCGTTGAAGTCTCGTTGACGTTGTGCGATGGACAAATAGTGATAGGCCCCAAGCACCGCCACTATGTTAATAGATTCTTTCTAATTTATAATCTATTCTTTTATCCGATTCTATGTAGGTGTGCGTATTTTGGGAGCAATGTCAACGGTCCAAGGGATTCGCAGTTTAATTAGAAGTTTAGCCTGGGTGGATTAATGTTGCTAGTTTAATTCTTGGAATCCTGGATCAGAAGAAAACAGAGAAGTACTAATCAATTCTCAGAAAGTAATGAATAGCACCTAAAATATAAAGTGTAGTACTATTGTGTACCTTATGTGCCTTCTATATCTACACATATTATAAATAAAAGCGCTTTTCGTGTTTGTCTGTATGTCCGCGTTGTTCTTCTAAACCACGCAACAGATTTTGATGAGGTTTTTACCATCGTTTAGAGAATTTATTCCGGAAGGTTTTTTTTTATATAATACGTTAATATAGTTACATATAACTTTTTATAAAGTTCAAAAAACCCGTGCGAAGTAGGAGCGGGTCGCTAGTTATCTACAACATTATTTTTTTGTTTATGCTAAACCCGAGAGCAGTGGTGGCCCAGTGGTAACGGCCACGACTTACGAGTTGTAGGTCGTAGGTTCGAACCCTGACAGGCGCTTTACTTTGTGTAAATTATTTCATCGCCACTGCTGTCAAAACGGTGAAGGAAAACATCGTGAGGAGACCGGCATGTCCTAGAACCAAAAATCGAAGATATGTGACATCTACCAACCCGCACTGGGCCCGCGTGGTAGATTACGGCCCGCTCCCTCTCACAAAGAGGAGGCCTGTGTCCCAGCAGTGGGAACATTATAGGCTGATTATTAAACCCGAAAAGGGGTCATTGTACTCATAATTTTGAACAACTTTTTCTATGGAAGCTGAAGAACTTGTTGAATGCTGGCAGCGAACGGGTGGACTTGGTAATGATGACGAGTCTTCTTAATGATACTCCAAATACAATGAAAATGAGGTTTAATGTTTTCTCACAATAATGACTTCTTAAAGTTAAAAATTAGAAAATTATGTGCAATGCTAACGACTAATGAACGACACACTGTTGCGACCGGCGTCGTCGAATGAATGAATATAATATATTGAAGTTGAACGAATGAACGTTGGGGCGCACCCCGCGCGCGCCGCGATCTGCGCTCTCTTGCCGCTGCGCGTCGCCTCGATCACGTCGTACCGTATGCGTGTGTGAGTACTTGTGCGCGCACACATGCAAGGCGTCAACACGTTGCCCCCCTCGGCAAGGGACTGTGGTTTGCAGACACATCAGGTCGATCTTCAACTGGTAGCGGGCACAGTCGATTGAAGGCGCGTCGAAGAGTGCCCGAGGTCGTCTTCACGTCTGCTACTCTGCTCACACCGTCGGAGCCCGGATACACACTGGTTATTCGCCCGAGCAGCCATCTATTTGGTGGCAGTCGATCATCCTTGACTAGCACCATCTCTCCAAGTCGCAGGTCTCTTCCCCCTTTGCACCATTTCTGTCTTTTTTGCAGCTCTGTAATGTACTCTTTGTAAAATCTATCCCAGAGAAGGTTTTCAACTGTTGAGTTCTCATATATCGTGAGAAAGTGCTCAACCTTGTAGTATCTTGTGCCTGAGGAGAGGGTAAAACATTTAATGTTCGTCCAAGAAGGAAATGTGAAGGTGTGAGGGCTACTAGGTCTGAAGGATCAGAAGATAAAGGAGTTAGAGGCCTTGAGTTCAAGATAGCCTCTATCTGAGTTAGAACTGTGCTCATTTCTTCATAATTAAGATTGGCCAAAGCAAGAACACGTTTTAAGTGGTGCTTGCATGATTTCACGGCACCCTCGGCTAAGCCATTAAAGTGTGGGCTATAGGCCGGTGAGAATTTAAAGTTTATTGATAAATTTGAAGCATGTGCATTTAAATAGCTTGCATTTAACCTCAAAAACCTAGCTAGTTCATTACATGCTCCTACAAAGCATGTACCATTGTCCGAGAAGATGTTGACAGGTTTTCCTCTGCGGGCAATAAATCTGTTTAGAGCAGAAATAAAGGTTTCGGAGCTGAGATCTGTCACAAGCTCTATATGTACTGCTCTGACAGCCAAGCACACAAAAATGCAAATATATGCCTTAATTAAATTACCACCTTTACCCTTTCGGTTCAAAACCATCACTGGTCCTGCATAATCAACTGCTGTGTTTATAAATGGATAATCAGCATGCAGGCGCTGCTCAGGAAGATTGCCCATTATTGGCTGTGTGCTTCTGCCTGAGAAACGACAGCATGTAACACAGCCATGTACTGTTTTCCTAGAAAGATTTCTACCATTTAATGCCCAAAATTTATGACGAATGTTTGACAGCAATAATTGTGGACCAGCATGCATGAGTAATTTGTGATAGTAATTAAAAATAAGTACTGTAATGTGGTTAGATGCATGCAGCAATATGGCATGTTTAGTGTCATACCTATAATGTGAGTTAGAGAGCCTACCTCCAACTCTGATAAGACCATCAGAATGTAAGAATGGATTCAAATTAGTTAATTTATTTTTTAATGGCAATTGTTGTTTGTTTTTTAATAATTTATACTCCTGATAAAATGAGTCATGTTGTGAAATTCTACACAATGCAATTAAAGACTGATTAAGTTCATGTAAAGTTAAAAACCCTATACATTTATTTTGTGAATAACGACAATTATGTATAAATCTCAATATATAGGCTGTAATGCGCTGTAGCTTACTAAAATCGGAAAATCGGATCACGAATTCAACTGATTGTTGCTCTGAGACATTTAAATGACTTTGAACCTTAAATTCCGGCAAGTCATCTTCCTTAATGGTTGTTGGTGGGCCAGGCCAGTTACACTCTGGTTCTGTTAAAAATGCAGGTCCTGACCACCACAAGCTGTTGGATTCCAGATGGCGAGCATCTGCGCCACGTGACCCTATATCAGCAGGGTTCGACTTTGTAGGTACATAACGCCAAGTACCTGGTTCTGTAAGAGACTTCAGTTCATGAATTCTGTTATAAACAAAAGGTTTTAATAGATTGGCTTTGGAAGTATTAATCCACGCCAATACAATGGTCGAGTCACACCAGTAAGTGCAACTGTAAAGTCCCATTCAGTCTCTCTCAGAGTCTGTCAAAGTCAGTGAACAGGTCGCTAACACCAATAAACTATTTAATGATTTGGTAGGCAGCAAGTTAAAATCAGTGTGTGAGCCAGCTATAACAATAGATTTGACTGGTGACGATACCATACCATTATGTCCTATTGTTATGAGTCACAATAAATTAAAGAAATATATTAAATTGAAGAAAATAATAAAACGGTCACAGAAAGTTATTAAAAAACAAAATCTTTTAAAATTAAATCTTTCCCTTAGAAAGGAACGTGTCATACTTTCAAAAAGTTTAAATAGTTGTACTGTTGAGTTAGATGAATGTAGGGAAAAGTATGACATTGATACAAAGCTCCTTTATAATGATATACTACACAAGGAGCACTTGCTGAAGGATATATTTGAGAAATATGAGACTTCACAACAACAATTAAGTGAGCGCTTGCTTGAGGCTGGGGAACTAGTGGATTTGGTGAAGTGCAATGCTGAGAGGTATGAGTCTCTGACTAATAATCTCTCATGCAGCTGTGCCAATCAACCACCACCTCCTCAGATTCAGCCTGACTTAGCTCTTCCAGCAGAGATCTGTGTTAATACACAGAAGAAAAATAAATCTATATTTTTCTGTGACGAATTAGGTTCTGGCTTTGGAAAAATGTTACTCAATTACCTTAGCCATAATTTTACTAATCATAGTTATCATAACATAAGTTTCAAACAAATGATTAAAAGAATTGCAAACACAAACCTAGATGATAATTCTACAATGGTTTTGCTTTTAGGTAATAGTACTGGTATTACCAAAAAGGATATAGTGGATGGTGTGGACATCTTATTAAAATTAAATATAGGAAAAATAATGTTGTGTGCTTTACCTTACTCTGATACTTTATCAGATTATGACAATAATTATATTTATAAGTTGAATAGTACTATTCATAGATTGACATGTTGTCATAGCGACAAATTATTGTATTTTGACACTAACAAGTTTGTTAGTGGTTTTAAGTTAACTCAGAGAACTTTATCTCTGTCTTGGGAATGTAGACATTTGATTGCTATGTTGATAGCATATAATATTAATGGGGTTATAGCTAATATAACAAATGGTAGTATTAGTGACGAGTCTGTGTTGTCTAGTTATACTAACAGCATAGTGAGTAATAATTATAAATCATCATGTTGTACGAAGGAGGATCCACCTATAATACCAACATCTTTGGAGGCCACTACCAGTCAGATAAGGTATTCTCTTCCTGCTGGAACTGCGACGGGCATTCTGGACGCTTCAGTTGTAGTTGTGGAGGTCACTCCGGATAATGTTTTAAACTAGTAAGTAAGACAACAGAAGTTACCCCTTCAAATAAACAATTATTATTATTAGAGAATAATAAAAAGGTAACTTCTGGCAATATTATACACAAAAATAAGAAACCAAAGGGGGGGCAACATACGTTAAAATTATTCAATCAAAATATCCAAGGTTGCTCTTCCAAATTACTGGAAATAGAATTGTTTTTAGAAAATACCAAGTTTGATGTCATTTGTTTAACAGAACATTGGTTAAAAGACCATCAAGTAAAGTCAATTAATTATGAAAATTATTGTGTAGTTAGCCATTTTAGTCGAAAATGTATGATACATGGCGGTTCATTAATATTAGTAAAAAATTCTATTAAATCAAAAGAACGGAAAGACGTCATTGGACTGTCTGTTGAACACACCATTGAATTGTCCTGTGTTGAGCTTGATAAGCATGTTATAGTATGCGTATATAGACCTCCAAGCTACCAGAATCTACCTATATTTGATTCTGTAATGGAAGAGGTGCTAAAGAAACTTAGTGCTAATAGTAAGTCAATAATCATATGTGGTGATTTTAACATTAATTTATTAGAAAATAACTCGAATACTGTCCGATTATTAAGTCTTTTTAGGTCATTTGATTTGTCAAATGTTTTTATTGAACCAACCCGAGTGACAGCTTCTTCTGCCACTTGTATAGATAATATTTTTTGTAATTGTGATTACTTACATAAAGAAATTGTAAATAAATTGCCATCTGATCACAGTGGACAAACAATAACTTTTTGCGCCTACATACCTTTACAAAAAATTCAAATAAGTTTTAGGCCAATTACATGTAAAAACTTAGAAAAATTAAATAATTCGTTGGCCAGTAAATTATGTGTTCAGAGTTTTAATAATGTATGTGACCCCAATGAGTTCTACGCCGATTTCTTTTCACTAATAAACAAACACTTTAATGAAACTTTTCCACTAAAGACTAAAACTATTTACACAAAGTTCTTATTTAGTGATTGGGCTACTCCAGGTATTCGTAAAAGCAGGGAAAATCTTTTTGAACTTTATGGCCTAAAGCAACATATGAATAATACAACCTTTCATCAGTATGTTGCAAAATATTCTAAAACTTTTAAAAATGTGTGCAAATTAGCTAAAGCTCTTTACATTAGCAATAAAATAAAATCAGCTGATGACAAAATAAAAACTACCTGGCAAATAATAAATAATGAAACAGGTAGGAAAAAACAGCGTAGTACTGAATTTAATTTAGAGACTGCACATGGCCCAATCAACTCAAATGTAGAAATAGCTCAGAAATTTGAAAACTTTTTTGGAAATATTCCAGTTAAAACTACTGAAGCTCTAAATTCCTCACCCGCGCTTTCTGCTGCCTTACTTAGAAAGAATGTAAAGGCATGCCCTTTGGAGTTTAGGTTTCAGCATACAAACCCCCAAGCGGTTATAAAAGCTTTTAAAGATCTTAAAATTAAATCAACAGAAGATCTATGGGGAATGTCTGTAAAAGTCTGTAGATCTATCATCGAAACCATTGCGCCCTATTTAGCTTTCATATTTAACACCAGTGTAGACCAAGGAGTCTTTCCGGATCTCATGAAACACAGTAAAGTAGTTCCTTTGTTCAAATCCGGTGATAGTAAGGAACCCAACAATTATAGGCCTGTGTCAATTCTGCCAGTTCTCAGTAAGCTGTTTGAAAAGTTGATGCTCAATCAAATGTTACGTCACTTTAATAAAAATTCCATCTTTCATGAACATCAGTACGGTTTCACCAAAGGGCGTTGTACCACTGACGCCGGTGTCACCCTCATAAAGAACATTTTTAACGCCTGGGAGGAAGCACAAGATGCCATTGGAATCTTTTGCGACCTCTCGAAGGCGTTCGATTGCGTCGACCATGATACACTTCTGTTGAAACTAGAGCACTATGGGGTTAGGAATACAGCTCTTGATTTACTAAGATCATATCTGAAAGAAAGAAAAGTTAAAGTTCAAGTAAACGGCGTAAACTCATTGGGGTCTGAAATGGCAATGGGCGTTCCTCAAGGCTCGATATTAGGTCCATTCCTCTTTTTAGTTTATATTAATGATTTACCCCAATTACTTCTAAATCAACCGAAGATGGTGTTATTTGCAGATGACACATCATTGATTTTTAAAATAAATCGACGTTCACAAAATTTTGACGACGTGAATAGCTCTATTCTTCAGGTACAAGATTGGTTTACGGTAAATAATTTGGTACTAAATGAAAAAAAAACCAAATGTATTCGATTTAAATTACCTAATGTTAGAAGTAGCGAATGTGACATCATATTGAATGGAGAAAAACTGGAGTTTATTAATCAAACAGTTTTCTTGGGAATCACGCTAGACGAGAAATTACAATGGGGACCTCATATAAAATCTCTTGCGGGGCGGTTAAGCTCGGCCGCTTATGCTGTTAGAAAGATAAGACAGTTAACAGATGTAGAAACCGCGCGTTTGGTCTATTTCAGTTACTTCCACAGCATTATGTCGTATGGCATTTTACTGTGGGGTCGGGCTGCTGATATTGAATCCATTTTTATTTTGCAAAAAAGAGCTGTCAGAGCCATTTATAATCTATGTCACCGCGAATCTCTCAGGGAACTATTTAAAAAGATTAATATCATGACGGTACCTTGCCAATTCATTTATGAGAATATTATGTATGTAAGAAAAAATTTAAATCTTTTTAATAAAATAAGTGATAGACATAATTTTAATACTAGAAATAAAGATAAAATAGATCAACCATTTTTCAGATTAGCTAAAGTACAAACATCTTTTATGGGGTACTGCGTTAAATGCTATAACAAAATACCTTGTGATATATTGCAATTAAATGAAAGAAAATTTAAAACTCATATAAAAAGTACACTTTGTAAACAAGCTTATTACAAATTAGAGGATTATATCCAAGATAAGAATGCTTGGAAACATGCTGGTCTTGCTCCATAGGACGATTTAGTGTCTGGACAAAATCAAACTGATAGCTAATTTAGTTTACTTTTTATTTTTTATTTATTATTTGTATGTACTACTTGTAACAATGTTAGGACTATTGTAATATCGTATACTTTTACAATCTTTGTGAATATGTGAGCACCATGTATCTGGTAATTAATTTATTCATTATTGCTCCATTTATAATTCTTTTTACCTTTTGTGGTACAGTAATCTTAGTATAGATGCATCGTCTTCACATATAATTATATAATTAATGTATACAAAATATTGTAAAACATTTTTAAAAGAGTAACGGTGGAGTTTCTTGCCCATTCTTCTCCATACGAAAACTACCTTTTGGAAGGGGCAACTAGAATCAATTCTATTTCTTTGTTTGACGTTCAAAAGTGCCATATTATGTGCCTATTTGAAATAAATTATTTGACTTTGACCATTAACGAAGATTTAACTTTATCAGCTAAACGAGCTGCTAGTAGAGCTCCACTCAGTTCCAAACGTGGCACTGTCATTGGTTTCAGTGGAGCTACACGGCTCTTTGCAGTCACCAACTTCACTGTGACTTCATTATTTTGGGACACAGACCGTAGGTAAACACAAGCACTGTAAGCTTGTGTTGATGCATCACTGAAGGCATGCAGTTCACAAACGAGAGGATAGTCACAGGTGACATGTCTTGGTATTCTTATTTTCCTAATATCACTTAACGATTTAATAAAGTTACACCAAGCTGCTTGAATCTCACTTGACACCCTTTCATCCAATGTTATTTTTAATGACCATAATTTTTGTAGCATAATTTTAGCTTGCAATATGCAAGGGTTAATGAGTCCAAGTGGATCAAATATTTGAGCCATGGTAGACAAGATTGTGCGTTTTGTAATGTGTTCATGTTGCTTAATGTCCGCTGAAAATAACAACACATCTTCTTTACAACCCCAAAGTAAACCTAATGTTTTAGAATACTCATGATTACTTAAATTAAGTAATTCATCTTTGCTATTTTCACCTATGAGTTGTTGTATAATGCCTGAATTATTTGAATTCCATTTTCTTAAATAAAGTTGTCCACTTTCAAGTTGGTTAATGACGCCCCTGCAGATGTCTACCAGCTTAGACATATCATTGTCCCCATAAATAAAATCATCAACATAGAATCCTTTAATGATAGCATCTGAAATGGACTTATCAGTGCATTCTTTTCCCAGCTGAACTAGACATCGTGTTGCAAAATATGGTGCAGATGCGGTACCATAAGTTATAGTGTTGAGTTTGTACTGTTTAAGCTGTTCGTTGGGTTCGAAACGCCATAGTATCTGTTGTAACATATGTTGGCTTTCAATTACCCTTACCATTCCATACATTTTTTCAACATCTGCTGTAACAACATGTTTAAATTGTCGGAATCTAATTAATATACTAATGAGGTCACTTTGTACTGTAGGGCCGACCATTTGAATGTTGTTAAACGATAACCCTGATGAGGTTACTGCAGATGCATCAAAAACAACTCTTAATTTAGTTGTTAAACTTGTTTCACGTAACACTCCATGATGTGGCATAATGTATGTGTATTCATCCTTATCTGGAGTTGTATTTTCAGTCATGTGACCTAACGATATATATTCCTTAATGAATTCAGCATATTGCTTTTTAAATGAAGGGTCACGCTTAAATCTACGTTCTAAAGATACAAACCTAGACAGGGCTTGTTCATATGAACTACCCAGCTGTTGAGGCGATTCTTTTAATGGAATTGTTACAATGAATCGACCATCATTTCCACGAGTAGTAGTTTGTATGAAATTACTTTCACATTCCTGTTCCTCTTTGGATACAGGTTTGTGCACTGTGACCGTTTCAAGTTCAAAGAACTCAGTTAATTGATCCTGAAGTCGATCATCATAATGTGTATTTGCATGATTGCAGTGGACTGCATCTATACTATGTTGTAATGAGTGTGTGGGCCCAGATATCAACCATCCAAACCTTGTTTCACTTAATGTGGGCTTATTTTTGCCTAATGAAATATTATTATTTAACAATATACTCCAAAATAAGTCTGCTCCAAGCAGCATATCTACTTGTGACGGTGTGTGGAATAAAGGATCCGCTAATGTAATATTTTGGGGTATATCTAGCCCCATACGATTGACTTGTTTGCAAGGTAATGCTTGAGTAATTTGTGGAACTACAAAACAATTTATACTTTCAGAATATGAACTGATGAGTGATGATATAACGACATCACATTTTTTAAATATGCAACTAGATTGACCATTTAACCCTTCAACTAATGTCGAGGTTGAACGAGTTGGTAACTTGAGTTTGTCACATAGGCTCTTTGTAATGAAACTTGATGTGCTACCATTGTCTAATAAAGCACGGACTCTATGTTTGTGACCACTGTGATCAATAACATTAATGGTAGCCGTTGACAGCAATATAACGCATTGAGGATTATGAGTGGCTGACAGAACCACATTATCTTGTGAGCTTGTTGACAACTGTGTGTTTGGTGTGTTTGCTTGTGCTGTGCAGAGTACTACACTACTAGTATCAGAAGTAGGTTGTGTAGAAGTAGATGGAGCATCCGCATTGTTTGTATCCTGTGTACTGGATGGCCCATTCAAGTGCAACATGGTATTATGTCGTTTGTGACAGTGGCCGCAGCCACCCATCTTGCATTTAAATGATTTATGACCATTACGTAAGCAGTTAAGGCACAGGTTAAGGGATCTTGCCTTCTGAATACGATCTTCAATGGAAAGTGAAGTAAAACTTGGGCACTTATAAATGCCATGGTTGCCCTTACATAATGGACAACTATACGGTTTGTTATTGGTTGAAGACTCAGAGTTGACAGTAAATGTCTTTTGCTTATGTGTACTATCACTTTGTTTGGTACTGCCACTAAGTTTTCCATTCAAACCATTGCTATGAACCTCCGCAATGGTTTCTAATAAATCTGCTCGATTCTTAAGAAATTTGTTAAAATCAGCAAGTGTAGCTAAGTTGTCTAATGCATTACGGTAAGTTTCCCATTCCCTACTTGTCACTGAATCCAATTTACTTGAGACAATGTGTATAATGAGCACATCCCAACCATCTGTGGGCAATTTAAGTGTTTTCAAAGCTCTTATGTTACGATTGACTGTGTCAATGATGTTGCGCAGAACTTTAAAGGATTCTTGCGTTCCATGTTCAATATTAATGATAGCTTGAACATGATTGTACACTAAAAGCCGTGTGTTATTATAACGGTCACATAACAGCTGCCATGCAACATCATAATTCTCCTCGGAGAAGTCAAGAGAACTTATTATTAAAGCAGCACTATCCTTTAAAGCAGCTCGCAAATAATGGAATTTACTAATTCTAGGAATCGTATAATTTAAATGTATTAATGAGACATATGTGTCATGGAACTCAAGCCAGTTGTGATATTGACCCGAAAAGGTAGGTAAATGTATTGTAGGAAGTTTAAGTTTTATCCCACCTTTATTTCCAGAAACAGTACTAGCACCTGTAACTGATCCAGTGCCCGCAGAGGCCCCCTGCTTACTCAACAGCTCCTGGGCAACAGCAACGGCAGCATAATACTGGATCTCGAAGGTTTCGCGTTCCTTATACTGGTCCTCTGGAATTTCACATACATTTTCTATTTCAATTTGTATACTATCATATTCAGGGTATAATTCCTCTATTTTTGTTAACCTTAGTTTTAATTCACTAATTTGTAAGGTACTCAAAGTAACACAACTTGTTACTTTTTTTTTTTTTTTTTTTTTTTTTTTTATTTAATTTAATATTAATTATTTCAATAAAATATACAATCTAACACTAAACAATTTTCTAACTAATATTAAATAAAACTAACTGTACAAATAAACAACTAATATCTAAAATATGGCGTCGAAAAATTCCTCCGCATCGCTGTCGGCTGGTAGTGTACCCAAGAGACTGGCGGCATTGCCACGTTGAATGGCAATGCTTAGCCTCTGACCAAGGTAAAAGCCAGCCCTTGGGTCACGGGAAGTGTCAAACAGCCGTTTCGAGATTTCATTAAATAAACTATGAGCACTTGGACCCCACGGCCCTAGGGTTTCAACCCCAAACGGCTCGAAAATATAATTGCCTATAAGGCTATTATACTTTCGCCGCTTGAGGCTTTCCGCAGCCACAGCGGCGGCGCCAGCACAGCACGCCGAGCCAGGAAGATGAGATGGCGCAAGAGTATCGACACACGTTGCGTCCCACACTAAAGGCCTACCCATCTTCCATGGAAATAAGGACATGCCGTCCGGTCTTTTGCCATCGTCGCGTGCCAAGCCATTGGGTTCTAATACAGCTGGAACGCCGACGGTGACAAGAGCTCGTCGGATGATGTCATTAATGTTAGCGTGACGTGCTAAGCGACCCGCACTTCGGCTGCAAGACAGGCCGTGGTGTCCGAGGCTGTTGACAACTTCGCCACAGTGACAGCGATGAGGAGAACAACATGGAGCTCCTAGTCGCAGGGAAGCAGCGATGCGGAACGTAGTGTCGTCGAACAAAGTTCCCAGGTTCGATGACGGTAGTGCGTGAAGCCACAGACCCGACTCCCACTTACCCACAGCCAGCAGGCGCGCGCGCTCCGCAGTAGTAGCAGACGTGTCAAGTAAATTGTTCTGTACTACTCTGCAGAGCGGCTCATCCCACCGTCTCTGGGAAGATGGATAGTCGGGTGGATCTGTATTCGGGCAAGCGAGTCTCCAGGCATCCATAGCCTCGGTGAAGCACGGCACGTCAAAATTAATCAGTGTGGAAGCTAGGATTTTCCTGATTAATTTCTCAGTACCGTGGACCGAGGATATGAATGCCGGTAAACTAATACTAGAAATTTTGCGGACGCCGAGGCCTCCCATGCGGATGGGAAGAGTAGCTTGCGCCCAAGCTCGGTTACTTGTTACTATTTCTAAATATGATTTAAATTGAGTTAATTTAGCTTTATAGGTACCACGTTTTTTAATTAATTCTCTGCAAGCCATGATAACGATCCACCCAATGAAATTAAAGTTCAAGACAAGCTACGAAAATCTTTTTTAAATTTTAAGTGCAAGGCAGCAGCGAGGGTGCTCATGAAACAAAGGCAAACACCAAGCAAGCGAGTGCAACGCGCCACCCGGCACGCTAACATGCCACGTGGCTAGCCCCGCTGCCCAAGTAGCCCAGCCGCGGAAGGCAACAGCGACCACGTTCTCACAATACTGAGGGAGCTGTGAACACGAAATATTAATGAGTTTATGAACACAATAAATAACCATGCATAAAGGGGCGTTTCAAGATACTCAAGGCCTGACAATGGGATTTCTAAGAACGGACGGATCGACACTTGTCGGCACTAATAATTAGTAAAAGGGAATAAGAAGATGGACTGCACTCTGTTTTCACTAAAGGTTGGCACTATGATCCATGACTTCCATCCATGATCTATTTTCCTTCTTTGTTGGTCTGAGTTTCCTTCCAAATTAATGATATTTCGCCTGACTCCACGTGTCAAGCTTGCGTAGTCCACGTAATGGCCGCCTCGTGCGCAGATTCTTTGTTCTTGTCGCGTTGCGTCTCCCGTTATTCGGCTCGTTTGGACCAAAATGAAGAACTTGTTGAATGCTGGCAGCGAACGGGTGGACTTGGTAATGATGACGAGTCTTCTTAATGATACTCCAAATACAATGAAAATGAGGTTTAATGTTTTCTCACAATAATGACTTCTTAAAGTTAAAAATTAGAAAATTATGTGCAATTCTAACGACTAATGAACGACACACTGTTGCGACCGGCGTCGTCGAATGAATGAATATAATATATTGAAGTTGAACGAATGAACGTTGGGGCGCACCCCGCGCGCGCCGCGATCTGCGCTCTCTTGCCGCTGCGCGTCGCCTCGATCACGTCGTACCGTATGCGTGTGTGAGTACTTGTGCGCGCACACATGCAAGGCGTCAACAGAAGCAACCTTGAAAACGCGAAGAAAAAATCAGCTGTTCCATACATTTTGTCGATTTAAGTGAAAACAAATGTATGGAACAACTGATTTTTTTCGCGATTTCAAGGTCCCATAGAAAAATTTGATCAAAATGATGAGTACAATGACCCCTTTTCGGGTTTAGCATGAACAAAAAATAATGTTGTATATAACATTTTGTAAATGCTTAGTAACCGGAATGATACCTATGTATATTTTGTTGTTTTAGGTATTTATTAACAAAAATATCTGTTAATGTTTACTTTAGAACACAGGTGCTCGGTACTGAATACTGATAGAGTCTGGCAAACGATAGTTGAACCTGAAAACACGCGCGAAATTTAAAAAAACAAGACTGTTTATCCCTGCACATAGTACGAGAACACGTGTTCATAATTGAAACTTAATTTCATTTAAATAAAATAAAAATTCAAGTATCAACACGTCATATCGCATTATGTACAGGGATAAACAGTCTTGTTTTTTTAAATTTCGCGCGTGTTTTCAGGTTCAACTTTCGTTTGCCAGACTCTATTAAAATGTTATACCTATCGCCGTCTACACCAGGCTTTATAAACAAATCGATGATTGGAGAATCTGCTGTTTATTTAAAACTGGGCTGCTAGCAAAATACGCGTGAAAATAAACCACTGTAGTACATCATTTCAGCCGAAAGATGTTCCCTGGACCTGGGCTTCCCACAAGGACCGCCACTCGACTCGACCGGAAATGAAATGAAACGAAATTGTTTATTCTGTAAATAGGATATAGGAATCACTTTTACACGTCATATTAAAAAGTTGTAAAAATAAGCTAGATGAGGTCGGCGTTTCCTATCTGACTACTCTGAGAAGAAAGGCCGAAACAAACTCAGAGGTCACCGTCTCCTTTAAACTCCAGACATAATCTTGGTCAGGCCATATGAGGACCATGTAGATAAGAGTCTGAAATGGTCTTTTGAGGAAAGAACCACACAGATTTGAGTGGACCTTTCCAGTCAGTGCAAGCATTTGTCAGTAATAGTGGAGCTCAACTCAGAACTTAAGGAGCTCAACTACGGTTCTGCGGTTCCCGCATCCAGCGGATTCCTGCGGCCTTTACAAGGTTCACCTTATGGGAGGCCTTCCAACGCTACGTCTTCCGGTACGCGGTCGCCACTCCAGACCCTTAAGACCCCATCAGCCATCTGTTCTGCGAGCAATGTGTACCCACTGCCACTTAAGTTTAGCTGCCACAAAATTCACTGTAGCACAATCGACAAAAAAAAACTCCGGGCTGCTACTGAGCAATTCCAGGTGAAAAAACCTAATAACACTTTGCCCGACCCGGGAATCGAACCCAGGACCTCAATCTCAGCAGTAGCGCTTGCGACCACTAGACCAACGAGGCAGTAAACGATAAACGATACAATTTTATTGTTTCTAAATCAAATAGAAATGTAATAATAAATTCCCAAGACTACATCGTAATTCCGTCATGTGTTAATATTATTCAGCGGAATATTTATAACATATTCATGGTATTCGTTAAGCCTAATAATACGCACTAGGCTTTCAGAAAAAATATCGATATATCGAAATATCGATATTTTTTGTTCGATATATCGAGATATTTCCCGGTGATATTTATTATTTCGATATATCGATGTATCGATATAAAATATCAAGTATCGAAAATGTATCAAAAACGATATATTTTCAATAGCAACACCGTTGTCGCCGCTGACTAAAACCGCTAGAATTCAGAGCCGTAAAAATTATTAGTACTTTTTTTCCTAGTTTGGTATTTAAATGATTATAAAACTTGAACTACATAAAGTAAAATTTGTTTTTGAAAATTCCACCGATATATCGATATATCGATTTTTTTTTTTCGATATATCAAAATCGATATTGAATTTTTTTTAAATATCGATACGATATATATCGATACTATTTTACACTTCTTGCATCCCTAATACGCACCGAGGGACGCCCGTAATGTAAACGATGTTATATACTTTTGTTACTAACTAAATGAATACCGTCGGTGTGTAATGCTCCGAGAACTAAATTTAGATTTCTGATGTTCGGTGTCGGGTTAAATATGAAAACACTCATTATTTTGAATAATTGAACTGCTTTGTATACAAAATCAAATCAATAATTTTATTTTCAAAAATAAATTTTATTTTTATATAATAATTAGCTTCCGCCCGCGGCTTCGCCCGCGTGGTAACTCGATAAAAAGTAGTCTATGTCCTTCCCCGGGATGCCATCTATCTCCTTGCCAAATTTTATCGAAATCCGTTCAGTGGTTTAGGCGTGAAAAGGTAACATACAGACAGACAGATAGACAGACATAGTTACTTTGTATTTATAATATTAGTATGGATTAACGACCTGCCCCTGTTCTGCACGGATTGTACTATTTGACAAAGCATCGAAATTTCTTTATTACTGTATGTAAGTTCAATGCTAGTATTTTACATATAAACCTTCAGGAATAAATTCTCTAAATAACGGTGAAAACCGCAATCACCGATAAAAAGTATCCTATGTTCTATTCCAGGTTATGGTCTACCCATCCAAATTCGTTCAGCCGTTTTATCGTGAAAGTGTAACAAACAAACTCACTTTCGAATTTATAATATTAGTTAGGATTGTGCCTTTAGAAAAGATAAAAAGTCCACTCCTCAAAATGGGCCTCCATAAAAGCGTCTATTTTAGCATTTTTATTCGACAAAGCTATTTAACTTAAATACTATCGATATCCATCCTAAGCCAAAAAGCTTACAAATACTTAAATACAATATTGCTTTTTATTTCGAGAAAATTATTCGATGGTAAAATTTTTCATCGAGTACAAATTCCGGCGTTTCAGAGGGCGTCGCCGCGGGCCTAAACAAAGTACCTACCTGCAGCTTGTTTTATATTAAGCTATTAATTAATAAAGAGGGAAGGCGATGCTATGAGAAACGGCTAACTTTCTCATTTTCAACACGACCCGATATAACGTTTAATTAAGTCAGTTCCTGACCTTTTTTCTTTCATTTAATAATTACAAGTTTCAACTTCTTTGATCTAATTTTCTATGTATTTAAAACAGCTGGATAATTAAAATTTATGGAAGATTAATTGAACGGAATCGTCAGAAAGAATAATAGAAAAGTTGAGTTTATTTTAACACGGTTTTTTAAACTTTGGCTGTAGTGTAGTATTTATACAGTACTAGCTTCTGCCTGCGACTTCGCCCGCGTGGTATGTCGATAAAAATAGCCTATGTCTTTCCCCAGGATGCCATCTATCTCCTTGCCAAATTTTGTAGATATCCGTTCAGTGGTTTAGGCGTGAAAAGGTAACATACAGACAGATAGACAGACAGACGGACAGACAGACAGAGTTACTTTCAAATTTACAATATTATAGTATATATAGTATAATTATAGTATATATAGATAGTATGGATGTTAACTAACAAAGGGCGTTCCCGTTAACCCGCATTATTATAGCGTCCATACATGTTAACAAAAATATTACCACTAAAAAAATATTTATTTTATTTTATTAAAAGTAGTGAAATACATTCACAAAACTATTAAATTGATACGTAAAAGAAACACTCTGTACACGATGGTACTTTGTGTATATTATAAAAATACAATACTATCTGTATCATAGAAAACGGCTGTATTCCCCGAAGGGTTAGGCAGATGTGTTCTGTAATAGGGTGTAATAGGGGGCTAGCCTATTGCCATCAACTGGGCATAAATCCAGACTCCGGGCGGTTGCTAAGAAATTCCAGATAGAAAACCCAATAACTCCTTGCCCGAGCCGGGAATCGAACCACTAGACCAACGAGGCAGTCCGTAGTAAAACTATCTACATCCATACTATTATAAATTCTAAAGTAACTCTGTTTGTCTGTCTGTCTATATGTTACCTTTTCACGCCTAAACCACTGAACGGATTTCGATTTTGGCAAGGAGATAGATGGCATCCCGGGGAAGGACATAGGCTACTTTTTATCGACCTACCACGCGGGCGAAGCCGTGGGCGGAAGCTAGTTTATATATACGTGTGAAAACTTATTTAGTTCAATTAGTATACATTTCCAAGTTTATTGTAGAACCGTGCTCCAAACTAATCGTTGTCATAACTCACACCGGCTAAGGTAAAAATGTTCAGTTTAAATTGTAGCTACTGTAAACTAACTACTGCAAACGACATAATAGCTTATGACTCAATAAATAAAGTTTAAACTTGCACTTATATATGTGACGTTGCGATCAACAATTCACTTGACAAGTATGGAGATTATTTATTGGCTTTTATTGATTTTTACTGTACTGTGTAATGACTACTTATCAGGGGATTATTATACATGCACACACGTATTCAAGTGAGGTATATCTAATCTAACTAATATTATAAACGCGAAATTTTGTAAGTATGGATGGATGGATGGATGTTTGTTACTCTTTCACGTAAAAACTACTGAATGGATTTGAATGAAATTTGACAAACAGATACTTTATAACCTGGATTAACACATAGGATATTTTTTATCCCGATATTCTTACGGGATCGAGACTTACGCGGGTGAAACCGCGGGAGTTTGGAATATGGCTGAAATTATATACCGACCATTTAATTTAAACTCTTTTGTGGTCGTGTTAATTATTCAGATTTGTTAGTTAGTTAGTTATTCAGTTGTAATAACAACCATGTCATTTGGTTTAAATAGGTTTATATTTTAATTATTTTATTTATATTTTTTAAAGATTATTTTCTATTTTGTGAATGTGAGAACGTTGTAGGATTAGTTGACTGTACTTGTTGAAAGGCCTACACTGTACTCCCATACCCATTAACACTGTTAGTTGAAAACATTGTAAAAGCCAATTCTTTTTAAAAGAGTAACCATGGAGTTAGTTTCTTGCCGGCTCTTCTTCATAGGAAATGACCAATAGGAACCGTGCACGTAACGACGTGCACCTTCTGATGTTTCATAAGTGCCCATGTAGGTTTACGTGAATTATATTTTGATTTTGATTTGGATTCTTAACTTAGATAAGTCTTTTCCATATTTAATATATACATTTTATTCATAGTTTATAATTTATACGATGATGATAATAACGAAAATAAAAAGTAAAATAATTTTTAATAAAAATTAAATAAATATTTTACTTTTCACATCACTGGTAGAGAATGTTAATGGCATTAAGTCCACCTTTGTACATTTATTTGCATAAATTATTAAATAAATAATAAATAATCGTTTGCATATTCAGGTACATATTTATTGGGAAATTTTAATGATGCCTACTATATTTTTAATGTTACTGATAGTCTATTCACCTTGATTGCAAACCCGCTTCTTCTTAATAAACTTCTCTGTTATAAAATGTTTTCATTAAGGATCCTACTTCAAATTTTATCTCGCTCGCATCATACTATTCTCGGCCTGAGTGAGAGTGAGACAAGTGGGATGCTGGTGGCTCTCAAGCCTCGAATAAAAAGCAATTACCTAAACTGTAACTGATTTTTACGGTGAAAATAATGGTAATTAAAAAAAAAAATAAGACCTGCTTTATAGTTATTTCAGTTATTATGATCTAATTTAAATACCAGCAGTTTATAGTTCGGTTTAGAGGTAACTTTGGAATTTTATTGTATCGAGAAAATTGTATGCAATCGTGTTTTCGCCACAAACAAACATAGGACTTAGCATCAATCCTCAACTTTAACATAATTATATTTATTTAAAAATGAATGCTGCAGTATTTTTGGCATAACGGAGGATCATGCTAAGCAATTTGAGGTAGGGTACGACCTTAATTGTTTTTGTAACTCAATAGTAACCAAACTCGACTCCTCGATGAATATTATTTTATTGATATAAACAGGAGTAACCTTCAGAGGTGATGAACCTTGAAAATGTAGAAGCATTCCAAGAAATAACCCAATAGAATTTTCCAATAAAACGTTACTTAAGAAAAATTGCTATAACATAATAATTTATAAAACCAATTTGTAAAAAAATATCTATAAAAAGAAACGAAACCAAGTATAAGATTAAGCCAATCAAAACAAAAGTAGAAAAATAATAAGAGAGCTCCAACATTGTTGAATTAAGTTTGATAGAAAACGAAATTTTTCTTTGTTCATAATAAAAAGAAAATAATTTTCTAACAAAAGCCAGATTTGATTGGCCGCGTCATTTGGCCTGTCAGGAAGTCAACTTTTTGTGAGAATTATGAAGAAGGAACTTCAATGGAAAGTTTCATAACACGTGCAATCAATTATTTTTAACATAATTATGACAACAGAAAAATACTTACTAAAATATCAATTAAACGACATTGAAGCAGCCATTTTCAATAAGAAATCAGGGGAAGCAAGTGCGTCGGCCGGTGCATGTACAATGAAGGGTTCCATAGTTGGGATGAATTTATCACAAAAACAAATTATTATTTTAGTTAAAAAACATGTTCTCCCATACATCGATATATAATCCTATAAGGGATCTATTTTTTCTCTTTTGAGGTACGGTAACCATAAAAAACAACCCTCACTACACAAGTACCTATGTAGATAACCGTTAGGCCCACCACCTACAAGTTGACACTAGTAACGAAGTTGCGAGCGGTCTTCCTAATTATCGGCACGAACCGGACCGGTCCACATTAGCTTTGACTCGCCTGGACACGGCCCGGACAAAGGGCCGAATAAGTCAGCCGCCATGTTTGCTTCGTTTACACGGCAGGTTCACCTGTTAGTGACTGTTGTTCATTTGTTCATGTTTAATTGTCGTTTGTTTTGTTACTACGGTTATAATTGTTTAGCCGAGACCGCAGTAAGAATTATTTTTAACTAGCTGTTGCCTTTGACTTCGTCTGCGATTCCGGATGAAAAGTAGCCTATGTCCTTTTCCAGGTATCTTGAAAGATACATCCTAATCCTAACTAATAGTATAAATGCGAAAATGAGTTTGTTTGTTGGTAATGCTTTCACGCTAAAACGGCTGAACGGATTTAGATGAAATTGGGTACATGGGTAGACCATGACCTGGAGTAAGACATAGGATACTTTTTAAAACCGTCGCGAAACCGCGGGGCGCCGCTAGCTCTTTATAAATGAGAGTAAAAGATTACAGCTTTCTATGTAAAAGACTGGAATATGATCTTTAAGATAAAACCACTGAATTAAAGAAAGAAAAACAAACAAGAAAATCCTAAACCTCACTATTCTCAAAGCCCTCTAATAATCGCCTTTCAATCGAACGAAAAAAACGTTTTTGTGATATCCGAGCTCGTTTTTCTTCCGCCTAGTTAAAGACGAACAGTGTGGTAAATTGTGCTATGATTACAAAGCTTGAAACAGGCTGAAACACCCCGAACCAGCCTGAAACAGCCTGAACAGGCAGTAGGTGTAATCAGTGTCCTATATCCAGTACTGTAACCACGATTTTACAAAGGAGGGTTGGACAAAGAGACTGTAGTCTGAGAAGTATTTTACTTGGACTAGACTAGTTTGGTGTAATGAAGGGACCAGACTTTAGTATATTCAGAGACAACTAAAACGTAAAGAATACGTTCTTGGCACCTGTCAGTTTCATACTAACCAATATGTGTTTTGTGAATTTGATCCTTATTACTACTAGAAATTGTCCAACTGACAGGTGTTAGACATGCATTCTCTCGATGGCCGGACTGTAGGCTAAAAACTTGATACTTCAGTGGCCCTGGTCGCTACTGAAGGTACTGAAGGTGCACTTCAACATGCTAGGAAAAAGTGCTTATTATTTGACACAATCAATAAGTTTTTGAGACAAAGTGACCCTAATATTTTATTAATGATATTTTCAATGATTAAGTTGGGAGTTCAAAATTTAAGCCAGGTTTACTTAGGCATCATTTTCTAGGAGGCAGGTAAGCTCAAGGCAACTTTAGAGATCTACGATCCTATCTAAAAACAAACCGAAACAGACTGTCCTAAATTAAACAAAATTCTGGTCCTGCTAATGTTTCCGGACGCTAATTTGTTCTTAATTGACACCTGTTTTTTGTGTGCCACTGCCGAACCCTTTCTCTCTTTGGTAGAAGCCTTTTCCGGCGTAACTCGCTTTAAAAAAAAGAATTTTACTTTGATTTGAGATTTTATGCGGACCAAACGAGAGGGGTATACGTAGTGATTTTTTGAGAGTTGAAAATGTAAGCCAATTATTTTGCGCAATTTTCGGAAATATCTCGATTGTTCTAGTGAAATCTTAGTTTAATCGATACTGAATTCTCTTTTACTTTCAGTCTTAAAATTAATTGAATTTATATCTATCCGACGAAAAAAAATGGAGGAGGTTCTCATGTCGACATTGACACGTAGGTATATTTCTTTTTATTTACACGCATGCCCAAAAATGCAAATTATGTTTTCACCCAACTGCAACAAAGCTAGGAGCGTGATTGTTAATTATTTGTCAGTATCAACTAACTGTTCAAATAGATTCAGTAGATTAAACTACCCACATACAAGTTCTTTTGTCGCCACAGAAAGAATCAAGCGCGCACAGCAACTATGTCTACAAACATTGCATCCTCTTCCTGGAACTAGTGAGTTTGTTCCCACAGTTACGTCACAAAACAGACAGGTACAGAAGGCTCCATACAACAAGGCGAATAGGGGTATGCATGTATTTTTTTTTCACTAAATTAAATATTGCAGCCGCCATCTTGGATTTACATTTTTACCTCACTATCGGCTTTAGCACTCTCGAAAACTTTGAAAACGACACCCATGAAGAAACATTTGAAAATTTTTGCAGCCATTCTTGGATTTTCATTTTGACCTAAGTCACACTATGGAGAAAGAGAAAAAGTGTGAATTAAAAGAAGGCAAGTATGAAAGCTCCTATATCGACGTGCAGAAATCACTAAACACCCATAGGCTAGCGTCTAATCCTTACTCATCTGCCTAGCCTTTTCCCAACTATGTTGGGGTCGGCTTCCAGTCTAACCGGATGCAGTCGAATACCAGTATTTTACATGGACCGACTGCCTATCGGACCTCCACAACCCAGTAACTGGGTAATACGATACCCCTCGGTCTTGGATAGACTGGTTGTCAGACTTTCGGGCTTCTGACGACCCGTAACGACTGTCAAAGATCCACAAATGACAGCCGGGACCAACGGCTTAACGTGCTGTCCGAGGCACGGAGGAGTAAAGATGGTCACCCATCCATGGACCAACCCCGGTAAGCGTAGCTTAAACTGACGAATAGATCCGTGCGGCTGTTATTACTTACCCACGAGCTCCTCTAGCGTCTAATCCTTACTATCCTTACTTAATATTATAAATGCGAAAGTAACTCTGTCTGTCTGTCGCGCTTTCACGCCAAAACTACTGAACCGATTTAAATGAAATTTGGAACACAGATAGTCTAGAGTCTAAGAAAGGACATAGGCTACTTTTTATCGACATACCACACGGGCGAAGCCGCGGGCGGAACCTAGTTGTACATAAAGCGAGTGCAACCGCGTCTGGCAGTCGATACTCGATTGACAGAGTTTGAGATCGCCGTACGTAATGCGTCTGTGTGTTCTTTCATTTTCGCTCGTTCTTTATAACAGACCGTCTGAACCTATCTGTATTGTGGTTCTGCCATGCATGCAAGCCGCGTTAGACTTCTAATTAAAGGCTTTCAAAGTAAGGCGAAGTGTCTACAATAGTCTCTGTGGCTTTATATGTGTAGTACAATCATAAGTGTTAATAGAGTGTGTAGAGTTTATAAACTGGTTGAAACACTTCAATTCAATCATTATATTTGTTATAAGTTATTCGTAAATTGGTCAACATCGTGAGGAAACCGGCATGTCCTAGAACCAAAAATTCGAAGACATGTGACATCTACCAACCCGCACTGGGCCCGCGTGGTATATTATGGCCTTTCTCACAGAGTGGAGGCCTGTGTCCCAGCAGTGGGCTAATTATGCTGAGTGGGCAGAAAGTATTTACTATTTAAAATTCACGTTTTTATTACCTAAATTACCCCAATTTCATTATAAATTAACAAATTTTCTGCAGAGGTCATATGTTATGACTTGTAAACACCCGCTAGAAGACGTCCGCCCGCGCATGTAACCCGGTAAAATTCCCCATTGAAAAAAAAAATGCGGTGAATTTATTTTTTGAGTTTTTCCAAAAAAAAAAAAAGCCTGTCAGTATGATTCTTAACAACACCCTCACGGAATCCGACAGGGTTTTTTTACACGCTGTATACAAAATACACGCTGACGAAGTCACGGGGAACAACTATATCAGACTATAAAATAAAACCTACATGCATTACACCAAATTACGCCATAACTCGTCAGCATGAAAACACGAAACAGTTACTAATAAAAACTTAGGAGATTAGCAGTAAAACGGGACAAGCCCAAATTGCAAAAAGAAAATGGTCGCTCAAAAGTTTGGAGTCCTAAACTTGTATTAACAAAAAGTTTGATGACCTTTATGTAGCGTTCCTTTGTTACTTTGTAAATACCTTCCTAAAGCCACAAAGGCCATTTTTCAAAGCTAAATGTTTACCAAATATTACAATATTTCCTACTTAAATTAATTTAGCATCGATTTGATTTCAGCTGACATTATTTTTCTTGGAAAACAAATCGATACCCGTTGGGCTATAGTCCTGTTTTAAAAGGAAACCACTTCTCATCAGATGTGATGGGAACTAGTTTCCTTTGACACCCCTGCAACACTAAGTTAGCAGATGCGGCATACTTAAAAACAATATTATAATTCTACATGCCTGTAATATCACAGGAGGAGCTCGTGGCTAAGTAATAACAGCCACTCGGGTCGATCCATTAGGTTAAGCTACGCTTGCCGGGGTCGGTCCGTGGATGGGTGACCATCTTTACATACCAAGACCCCTTCGTGCCTCGGAAAGCACGTTAAGCCGTTTGTCCCGGCTGTCATTTGTAGATCTTTGACAGTTGCTACGGGTCGTCAGAAGCCCGAAGTCTGACAATCAGTCTTAACATTAGGTAACGTGTTACTTAGTAAGTAGGTTGTGGAGGTCAGATAGGCAGTCGCTCCATGTGAAATATTGGTATACAGCTGCATCCGGTTAGACTGGAAGCCGAACCCAACATAGTTGGGAAAAGGCTAGGCAGATTGATTGATGCCTGTAATATCACAAGAAGAGAATTTCACTCAGGAAGCTGAAGGAAACTGAACGTATGACTGCGAAGTAGAACATAAACGATACTAAGAAATGCCAATCAGTTACAAACCTTAGGCACGGGACATACTGGTGGCGGTGACCTCTCGCCTCCGGCTCTGGTCCAGGCCATGGTACGGAGCGAGAGGGCATGGGAAGCAGTCACCTCCTTCTGCGAAGCAGTAATGCTCGCGAAGGAGGAGGCGGAACGCGTGAGAGAGAAGCAAAGTTTGCGACCTCACGCCCCTAACCGCCGCCGTTGGAGACGCCCTGGGCGTCGGGAATCCCAGGCGGATTCCCGGCCACTATAGGCGCGGGCTTGCGGCGAGCAATGGGTAGCTCGCCGTCCGATTAGGACCAGGCCCGGGTCGATGGCGCGTCGTGTTCCACGCGCGCCTCAAAGAGATGTCAGCACAATTGGCGGGGTCCGCTAGGACCGATGCCTGCCAGGGTTGCCGGTTAGTCCGAAAGGGATACCGGGACCTTGGCAACAGGCAACTGAAGGAACACGGGTGGGTTTTAGTCAGTAAAAGTCTGACACGCCCTTCCGCTCCGCCCAGAGCGGGAGAAAACATTGGATGATTCCCAACCAAAAAAAAAAAAAAAAAGGCACGGGACATACACATCGGGACATACGGCGTTGCGAGGCTCCTTTCATATTTTGTCTGAAACGATACGGCCAGCGCCCGCGCGCCGCACCGTCACCTCACCTGCGCCTCTCGCCTCTTGTGTATGTCCCGCGCCTTAGGTAGGTGCGTACTATCGCGGTCTAAAAATGTTTATCAGTTTTCAAACTAGCTTCTTTACCACACTGTGTGCAGTAAAGTCTAAAATGCAATATCTGCTTCTTATTACTTTTATTTCTTAATTTTAAAGTTGACACTTTACCATAATGACATAAAATGCTATACCTCCTTCGTAGGTATTACTTTTATTTCTTAATTTTAAAGTTGACACCTGTTGACATATTACCGTAACCATAAAGACATTTTAACAAAGAAAATAGGTTTGAATTTTAGTAAATATAGATTTATAGAAATAAAATGGCTAGTATAACCCCGCAACAAAGGGCTGAAATATTATTTGTCCACGAAGATGGCTTGAATATTAGTGCGATATCACGAAAGCTCAATATATCTCGATTCACCGTGAGATTTTGGATTCGGCGTCATGGCGAAGAAGGGCAAATAACAGATCATAGAAGCAATTCAGGACGACGGGCGATACTAACCACCGCGCAAATAACTGATATGGTTCAACATTACGAAGAGCGCGGCTTCACACCAACTAGTCGTTTTGCTGCTTTGTATGATGTGGGTCCTCGGACGATTCGACGAGCTTTGCACGGAGCAGGGCTTCACTACAGACGTCATGCTATAAAAGTGGAACTCAAAGCTCACCACAAAACTGCCCGACTTAATTTTGCGCGACAATATCTTGATTTTGATTGGTCGAATGTTATATTTACCGACGAAAAAACTTTTAAATCGAGTCAAATTGGAAGATTGACTTTATGGCGTTATAATCGCACTCGGTATGATGAAGCTCATACCGTGCCTCAAAATGAATCTGGTCGCATAACAGTCAATTTATGGGGGTGGATGAGCCACGATGACGTCGGAGAACTGACGTCGTCGTTAGAAAAAAGGGCTACTGCGAATAATTATGTGTCACTTTTGGAAGAGGTGATGCTGCCTACTGTGTGCGTTGTGTATCCTGTAGCAAAATTCCCACAAATTGATTACGTTCAGGATAATGCACTGATACACAAGGCCCGGGCTACTATGGCGTGGTTCAACATGCACCAAGACATTCGTCTCATTCAATGGCCTGCTCGTTCAGCAGATATGAACCCGATTGAAAATCTGTGGGGCATAATGGTTCAACGCTGGGACTGTCAGAACGAAAGAAAGCCTGAAGCTCTTAGATCACATTGTGCACGGGTATGGGATGATATCAGGGGGAAAGATTTATGCGCGCGGCTTGTCTCATCTATGAGAGATTGATAATTTCCATAAAAAAATAAAAATGTTTCGTATAAAATTGTCTATTTTTGCATTTTTAGTAACAAGTTCACCCTCGCTTGGTTAAAAAAGATTTTTTTGAGAAAAAATATTAAATGATAAATGATTTATTTCTGTAAGTAGGTTTGTACAAACACTTTTAAACGTCAATCACATTTTTAAAACTAAATGAGGTCGGCATTTAATATCCTACTACTCTGAGAAGAAAGGCCGAAATCACTATATTGTCATCGACCTTGTGACATAGATGTGTGCATGCAATTATAAACCTTAAGGTGGTAAACATTCTCAGACCGTGACCGTATGTATTTGTCTAATATTTCACACTTACTTTTGTCTGCGGCTTCGCCCAATGCGGGTCGGAATTATCCTACGGGAACGAACTCATCATCATCTGCCTAGCCTTTTCCCAATGTTGGGGTCGGCTTCCAGTCTAACCGGATGCAGCTGAATACCAGTATTTTACATGGAGCGACTGCCTATCTGACCTCCACAACCCAGTAACCGGGTAATACGATACCCTTTGGTTAGACTGGATGTCACACTTTCGTGCTTCTGACGACTCGTAACGACTGTCAAAGATCCACAAAAACGGGAACGAACTACCGGGATAAAAAAGTATCCTATAGCCCATAATTTTTAGACCAGTATAATACATAATCTAAAGATTCTCACAATCTTACTGCGACATAATATTTTTCTAGCGTGTGTTGCAGCTGAAAATCAGCGTCAAGTGGTACACTGACAATATGCTGAGCTGAGGCCCTTTTGGTATTATAATAATTGTTTTCTGTTTTTATAGTTTTAAGGTGTATTTTTCTGTTCCAATGCCAATAAACGCATTTTTCTTTCTTTCTTTCTTATATAATATAAGTAGTATATTTGTTTTTTAGTAAAAAGTAAATGATTCTTACAACACGCATTTGCGTTCAATCCTACAATTAGCTAACTAGTTAGCGTCCTTTGTAATGTATGTACTACATGGTGTTTTGTCCAACTATACGTCTGAGAGACGGACAGGACAATGGGTATACAAACTATGTGAGATTTATCACTGATAGCAGAATGATGTATCACATGAAGCGCACAGAGTTGACATATGAGAACAACAATAGTACGCATGATGTGTGGGTGTAGTTGTATATATGGGGTGTAGTGACATTGAGAGCGAAAGTGTTTGCTTTGAAATGGTATAAACTGGGTTGGTGTATGATTCTTATCGGTATAGAGTACGCTAAGGATGTTAGAAGGAAAAGTTTTCACAAAACGTGCTGTGAAAGTCAAGTAGCAACTGGCACTGCATTCCAGAGTTATGCATTGACGTGTTTTTTCACTCCGATATGTCCAAGATGTCTCATACATTGTCCTCCCATACCTAATACTCATAACACTGTAATTCAAAAATATTGTAACAGCCAATTATTTTTAAAAGAGTAACCGTGGAGTTTCTTGCCGGCTCTTCTCCATAGGAAACGACCAATTGGAACCGTGCACCTAGCTTCTGACGTTTCATAAGTGCCCATGTAGGCTTATGTGAAATAAAATATTTTGATTTTGATTTTATCCAAGTCAATTTTTTTCCCCTTTTTTTGGCCACCTTCTCTGTAACTGATTCACTTTTATTTAATAATTATTACACATACATAAACTCACTCCATGGGGGTAGGCAGAAAATATACTGCTTTGATTCATTGTTTTTGGAGCCCCGCGGTTTCACCCGCATAAGTCTCGATACCGTGGGAATATCGGGATAAAAAGTATCCTGTGTCCTATTCCTGGTAATGGTCTACCCATGTGCCAAATTTATTCTAAATCCGTTCAGCCGTTTTAGCGTGAAAGCGTAAAAAACAAACAATCAAACTCACTTTCGCATTTGAAATATTAAGTTATAGGATAGGATTTAAAGGTTTTATTCTTTAAGGCACTCGTGCAGCATTATATTCTATTAATTCTTATCAAACTTTTACCTTTGTTATACAACATACAACATAGCACAACTACTGGCCAACGATACCTAAGAAACTTGTGAACCCGAAGGTCACTCCTTGACGAACGGTTAGGCAGGAGTAAGTTTAAGACCCTACATTCATTAGGCCCGGCTAATTACCGTGCCGCCGCGGGCGCCCTCTGTTGTGTCATAAAAGGAAACTTACGAACTAAGCTTACTATTATGTTCTGTGAGGACCTTTGGGTGACTAGTTGGCAGTAGTTGGTGACCGCGGTGTTGCTTGGGGAATTATGGTTTTAGTTTGTAAACCTTTTTGCTGGATTTCTGGCGATTTCTTTGCAGCATAAATAATTTGAATATCTTGTTGTGTTACGTACATTTTCTACACAAGATCAAAACAATCGTGAAAAGGATCAGGGGTCTTAAAACAATTCATAATATGATCTGCGTGTAATTAATATTACTAAATAATTCATCTGTCTGACAGTTTTCTATGGAGATTCGTAAAATGGTCTACAAATTATGAATTGCTTTTATGTCAAATTAGAGTAATTGCTAATGACAGCTGGGATTCAGGAAATGAACTGCTTTTAGAGGAATTGCTAATGTGGCTGGTTTAGGCCCCCAGTTTGCCCATCAACGTTAGAAAGACAATGTCGTAATTCCCAAACTTAGGGAGTAATCACACTTATCGACGCGGAATCGATTTGAGCCGATCACGATTCAACACACTTGTCGCATTTAGTCCTACGCAGTGTCGAGTAACGTCGCCCGAGCCGAAATGAGTCGAATGACGTAATTTTCACTTTACAAACTCAAAGCATTTATTTCAATTATACCCTTACAATTTTGGATTGTCAAAGGATATATCACGCAATAGTCAAGTTATTGTAAGGACATTAAGCTCTTTCTGCACCTATACCACGACGTACTAATGCCACCATTTTTCCAGTGTTAGTGAGAGACGGAGGTATACAAGGCCGCTAGCACCATCCTTTTTTCGCAGTGGAATAATGATGGCAATAATATTTCATAGTGCCATAAACGCGGTCACCCCCTTAGATGGTAAGACCACTAATTGCAATGTATCTCTTATATCAAATCCAGAAATTACATACCAGTGGCGAAGGGTGATTTTTCGGGGGTGGGAACCCGGAGCAAAAAAAAAAGAAAAAAAAAAAAAAAAAAAAAAAAAAAAAAAAACTATACTGACGAATTGAAAACCTCCTCCTTTTTGAAGAAGTCGGTTAATAATACTTGTTATGATGTCACTTCGGACCTTCCTTGTGGCCGCGAAAACCTACTTCTTGTTTGTTTACCTAACAAAAGAACGGTATCAATAAACCGTTTCATTAAATTCCTATTTTGATTTACTTTTCTCAAACTTATTTATAAACTCACATTCAAAAAGCCCGCTTTCACAAACCACGCACACTCACACAGTTCAACAAGTGATTACGCTCCTAATAGCGCAACGCCATCTAACGAAAATATCAGAAAAGCAATGCATTTTGTCAGTACAAGAACGAGATATCTCCATTCAAAAAATTCACAAATAATTAAACAGAGGGCGCGTTTAACGAGAAATTTTTAGGGAGTGGCATTTTACAATTCAGAGTTTTCGCTCACGGCCACTAGAGGGAATTGGCCGCGCGGGTGTAGAGCTTCAAACGAATTAGCGAAAAATCGTCAGATTATGAATGTAAAAACCCCTTTATTACATAAACTACTAGAATCTGAGAAAAGTAAACAAGGGAAACAATACATTTTATTTTATTTACAACTGCCAGTCAGCTATTCATATTTATCGTAAAGGGAAACATTAGAATGTTTGAAAAAACTATCACGTCGTTTGTAATTTATACTTATATCTGAGCGAGCACGGCCTAACGTAATTGTGTTTCTTAATTTCAAAACTTAACCTTGGAAAGCATGTTTCCTCACAAAGAAAATAATCCTAAACAACAATGTATAGGCTACCACTAAGCTACCAGACGGGCCGCACGCGGGCCAAAAGACATTGTAGTTAATTAGAAAGTCCTTGACGAATTATTGCCGCCATCCTAATCCTACTGATAGTACTAATAACTTTTCAAATCTATTAAGAAATTTCAACTTATTAACTATCTACCTACTTACCCCAAATACATAATTACAACGTACACTTTCACTAAAGTCAAAACACTATAATCACTGTTTTATACCAACAAACTAATACTACTACTACGATTCTCGAACTGATAAACTAATGTATTCAATAAATAATACGAACAAAATGCAAATTAACTGCAAGTGTAAACAAATTATAATGCGATTACGTCAAACAGCAACCACACAATAGCGTCCTGTCCGAACTCCGAGCCGAACGCATTACGAAATTCAACGAAAACTACCGAACCGATATCGCGGCATCTCGTTCACGCGATCGCTTTAGGTAGAATAACTCGTATTTGACCGGCTTGCTCGAAGCGTATAAAACCGGGGTGTCACGTGACCGAAGTGACGTCATGACGCCTTGATTTTTGAAGGAGCGATAAGCCAGCCGCGCCGCCGAGTTATTTTAGAGAATTTTTTTTTGCTGTTGGGAGACAACAAAGACAAAACATTGAATGTAGGCGTTTTGTATAGTTTTAATTATATGGTGTATTAAATACCTATAGTGTGATTACTTAAAAGGCATTTTAAACACTACTGACTGTGTCATTTTTCAATGACGATAGAGTGGTTTTGTTTCGAATTCCAGAAGGGAAGCCGATAGGAATCGAGTTGTACGGTAGCTGCGGCCCTGTTACATACAGCGACTGCCTATCTGACATCCACAACCCAGTTGCTGGGTAATCACGATACCCCTTGTTAAGACTGGTTGTCAGACTTTCGGGCTTCTGACGACCCGTAACAACTTTCAAAGATCTACGAATAACAGCCGAGACCAACGGCTTAACGTGCTATCCGAGGCACGGACCTGTCTTGGTATGTAAAGATGATCACCCATCCGCGGCAAGCGTAGCTTAATCTGATCGATCGACCTGTTCGGCTGTTATTACTTAGCCACAAGCCTATAGTATCAACATAAACATTAGAAAGCAGACTCCTACATGTTAACATCAGCTCTTATTAAAACATTAATTCGAGTAGAATACAACATGACATTAAACATTTAACCCTTCTGCTGCCATTGTGGATTTGTGAGAGCTAATATTGACACAATCCAGTTAGAACAATAAGGTTATTTCGCAAACTATTCGACTGCTCGTCTTTGTTTCTGGCTCCTGAAATTACAATGATAAATACTGAATTCTTGATTTATATTTATATTAATTTAGTAACAGTTAACGATAGAGATTTAGGGCTTGTTTATTTTGGGTGTTACTTGAATTGTATTTAACTGGATGATTGTTAACCGAATTATTTTGGAAAAAATAACTAAAGTTAACTTTACTGTAACTGTAACTTTCAAGTAACTGCGTCGCTGGTCTAGTGGTCGCAAGCGCTGAGCATGAGTCGATTCCCAGGTCGAGCAAACTGTTACTGGGTTTTTCCATCTGAAATTTCTTAATAGAAGTCCGGAGTCTGGATTTGTGCCCGGTTGATGGCAAAGGGCTCGCCCCCTATTACAAGGGACTCAAACATAATAGGCGAATTGTGGATGTACTATAAGGTCACCTGTGCTTAACCCTTTGGAGAAACCAGGCGTAATGTTATGTTATGTAGTTATGTTATGTAGTAACTTTAGTTCAAATCTAAACATAGTATTACGTAGTTTACTACGCGCCTACGCCCTCGCTACGATCGTAGAACGTGTGCTACGACATAGCTACGGCGTAGCTCGCATTGTATTACAAATTGAGATCGCTTTGAACGCCTTCGGACCGCAAGCCTTCAATTTGTTTTCAGATTAACCGCTTTTGAAGCAGGTCCGTTCAGATGAGCATTACGTTGAACCAATCTAGGTCGATCAGAAAACCACATCTATGATGTTCAGGTCACAATTTTACATGGAATTATAAACGACGACCACTTCTGGCTATCTTGCGCCGTTAAAAAAAATTCGTCGTCATAATTTTCTGTACTTCTCAATTAAAATTAAAATATTAATTTTAAAGACACGTGAAAGCAAAACACAGCATCTACTCTAGATTATAAATCAGGTAGTAAAGCAAATAAGGCCAAAATGAACGTTCTCTCTAATTAAGGCTCGATTATTTCCTAGCCTGGAGGTGGAATAGCTAAAATTGGATGTTGAAGCCTAGAGCAGGCTTTATCGATGCTGGGCTGTTAATTCGATAGTGTTATCATATATGATGGGTCCGGTAGGATTATGTACTCCATGTCGACACCTGACTACATACTTGTTTTAGGATAAGTGCAAATAATGTAGCGTTGATAGATTTTGTTATTTCATTACACTTAAATTACACTACATTATTTATTTAATTACACTTAAATTACACTACATTATTTATTTAATTACACTTAAATTACACTACATTATTTATTTAATTACACTTAAATTACACTACATTATTTATTTAATTACACTTAAATTACACTACATTTATTATTTAATTACACTTAAATTACACTACATTACTTATTTAATTACACTTAAATTACACTACATTATTTATGTAATTACACTTAAATTACACTACATTATTTATTTAATTACAATTTTCACTTCAGCATAATTGGCGAAATATGGGTATTTATAAAACCGATATTTCGCCAATTATGCTGAAGTCCCACGAAAGCAACAGGGGCATACCTATTTTCGTAAATCGGGCACAAACCCAAACAAAATAAGTACTAGGTACTCACAATTTTCCCCATTTTCATTAGCCCAGCTGATAAAGAGGTTCTATTACTAAAAAAACAAAGTATAATTGTAGCACTTAGTGGAGGAAAAGTGTGCAGATCGCACATCGTTAAGTGCACAGGAAGATGGTCCGGATATCTCTCGTTAAGGAAGTGTTCAGTACAGGAAAACTGCGCGCCGCTGTCACACCGGAGCTTTAATTTTGTTGAGAACATTTTATGAGAATCGAGTGCACGCTGCCAACGGACTAGGTTGGCAATCTTGAATGCAATTTTGTAAATGTCAAAATTGCTTAAGTATAAATAAAATTTCAGATTTCAGAGATTCAGATACTTTATAGTTTAAATTAATAGCTATAGTTTTTACTGTAACTTAATTAACTAATTAGACATATTCAATTTAAAAAAAACATTCAATGTCCTAACAAAACTAGACATCACGTTCAAGCCTACAATACCTGACGCCGGTAGCACACCTACGCCGCGAAATCATAGTAGCGAAACCGCACGCCGCGAAATCATAGTAGCGAAACCGCATTAGTTCAATTGTACTGACTCGCGTCATGTTAGCGTAGCGGAGCATTAAGGGCCTTACCACAAAGACTTAGACACTTGTTCAAGGCATGTCAGTTTTATGTCAAATCCAATGATCACCAATATGTTTACAGTAAGCAACTTTTAAAAGTAACTTTCTCCTACTGTATTGATTGTAATGTTATGTTATAACGAACATAGTATTTTAGAACCCATATTATTATTAAATAGGTATCATCTCAAAGTTGCAATCGTTATTCCACGAAAAAACATATTTTTGCTCGTGACTGTACCTGTAGTACAACCTCATTTAGCCCGTACTTTATGTTACCCTTTTTTTTTTTTTGAAGGTGGGAAATCATCCAATGACTTCTCCCGCTCTGGGCGGAGCGGAAGGGCGTGTCAGACTTTTACTGACTAAAACCCACCCTTGTTCCTTCAGTTGCCTGTTGCCAAGGCCCCGGTATCCCTTTCGGACTAACCCACAACCCTGGCAGGCATCGGTCCTAGCGGACGCCGCCAATTGTGCTGACATCTCTTTGAGGCGCGTGTGGAACACGACGCGCCATCGACCCGGGCCTGGTCCTAATTGGACGACGAGCTACCCATTGCTCACCGTCCGCAAGCGCGTACTTTATGTTACCCTAAAATGTTATTTAGTCAGTGCCCAAACTGCCCAATATAAACCGCATTTATTTGATTATCTTAGTTATAACCAAGTATTATAATAGTTACTAATTGGTCTAAATATAGCTGAATTGCTCATCGCACATTAACCAGGGGGCTTAAAACGGCCACTTTGGCAGAATCATAATAGGAAAATATTTTGAATCATCGTAAAATGTCACAAACTGACAATTCATAATACGATCTGCGTGCAATTCATATTGACCGTTTTCAATAGAGATTCGTAAAATGGTCCACAAATTATGAATCGCTTTTAGGTCAAATTAGAGGAATTGCTAATAATAGCGTTGGCCGTTTTAGGCCCCCAGGAATCGAGTGGTTACCCGAACTCAGCAGTTGAGTGCTATTTTGTGCTAAATCAATTAACAATCATTCTCTCATTCACCTTCGACGAGGAACTTGAGTTATCATAAATTATGTATAGACAGACAGACTTATTTATAGATAACAGAAGTCTTACTTATTAGCCAGACAATGTTCGGCGTCTTTTATCTACACCCATGCTATAAATCCTCTATAAAAGTTTCTGAAACAGTTATCTTATTGCCAACATTAAAACAGCCAGTGTCATTGTAATCATAATATCATCCAAACGGGTGTTATAATGTTGTACTGAATTTCATAATGCAACTCATTTAAAAAAAGATTTGAAGATTGTCATTCACGAGCGTTTCACTAACAAAGCACCGTAATTTTTAAACAAAACACATTCGAATTTGAAAAATTCGAATTCGCGTCGTACCGCGCCATTTTTGTTCGATATTGGTATTGCAAAGAAACTTTTATAGTAGATTCATATCATGGGTGTAGATAAAGTCTTGTATGCAACTGTAAATAATAAGGTATTAAAACATTCATGTGATACTGTGAACCCACATTCGTGTTTTAATATCCCTTATTATACTCGTATAACAGTTGCATAAATAACTATTATATCTTCGTCAGTTTTCAAATGCCGTCTGCATGTAATTAAAATGGCTGAATGTAATGTTGTATTGCCATTACGATGCTATATTACATTACAATGCTGATTGCTGAGTCAGTAAAGCATATTCCGTATATTTTATGAGATGAGTAGACAAAAGTAACTATTAAACCACCCCTTAAGGAGACGAACATATCCTGCCAGGGTTGCGGGTTAGTCCGAAAGGGATACCGGGACCTTGGCAACAGGCAACTGAAGGAACACGGGTGGGTTTTAGTCAGTAAAAGTCTGACACGCCCTTCCGCTCCGCCCAGAGCGGGAGAAGGACAGGATGATTTCCCACCCTCAAAAAAAAAAAAGGATACGAACATATTATGACTGTGTTTGTACCCAGACATTGTTTGGTTTCCTTTTACATATGAATCTACTACGAAAATAAACGCCACTATTAATTGGATTAATCTAAGCAAGTAAGGGACAATTAACAGTTTCATTAATAAGAGCGACCAGTAAGAGACCAGTAAAAAGTTTATTGCTGTGTGTATATGAGGCAGAGTTCATGTAGCAATAAACTAGTCGTGAATTGGCATGTTAGGCGTGGTACACACTTGTTCGGGTCCGCATGATTCGGCACAGTCGTCCGGCAAAATGGAATGTACATAATATGAAGATATATAGGGTCAAATTAAATTATTTAACGAAACTCCGCAGACGGGCATCGATATATAAGCATGATAAAACAAAAAATAATTGACGTTATCGATATCTAAAAACGACAAATAAAACTGATTTTGGAAACTCATACTTCAAGTAACTACACTACAAGCGATTGTGCAAAAAAATCATCTTATCATATTTTGTTTCTTTTATAGTTTAGATATTGAACTCATGACGTCTGTCAAGTTTAGCTTGCGAATTTAATTTGACTCCGTATATGCTCGCATAAGCAAGTTTAATCAGCCTATAACGTTCCCACTGCCGAAACTCAGGCCTCTTTTCTGTAACGATAACGCTGCTCGGCTTAGCTCGAATTGTGCCGAGCCGACTCGAACATGATTCAGTGAGGGTAAATGCCGAAAGGAGTTTACTTAGCCGCACGAGCCGGATATGTGTAGTAATCGCTTCCCTTTGTTGTTCGACAAATACTGCCGAATCGAATGTGCCGACCCGAGTCTGTAGCTCCCCTTACGTGACAAGTCACATGAGACATTTCTGTTTTGTCTCTGTGATGACCACGTACTTGCGATGCCTCTGGTGTTGCAGATGCGGATGCCCAACTGGCGGTGATCCTTACCATCAGCACAGTATGATAAAGTAACAGTATTACGTCTCGGCAGTGACCTTAAAATAAGTCGCACCAGTCATTACTGGTCCCGTTAATTAAAGAAGCGTTTCAATTAAAAAATCTATGGTCAATATAACCGCTGCAGTATTATCCTGTCTCCCTGCAGACCCATAAATGAAACAAACGTACATACAATTATTCACTTTGAAGCCACAATTTTAGCGATTCTTCCAGAGAATTCCTAACGAGAACACTCTGTATATCCCACACACAGAATCTCAAAGGACTAACGCTTGACACCCTGTTTTTGTAGTCACATTTGTAGCTTTGACAACTGACATGAGGAAAGGCTGCTTTTCGGCGAACACTAAACCAATTTTAATCTGTGAAGGACTGTTCTTCATCGTGAGCCACACGAAACATTTCTGCACAAAGTGGAGAAATATCTGGTTCAGTCTATATTTTGTTATCCTACTAATATTATAAATGTGAAAGTTTGTGTGTATTGATGTTTGTTACTCAATCACGCAAAAACGGCTTAATGGATTTGAATGAAATGAGAACGGCAGATTTCGTACCGCCAACTTTAGTTGGTGTTTCGCTATAAGACATTCAGCACTTATAAAGGACCTTAAAGTAATTCTTTTTACGTATTTATTATATTTTTAGAACTTTGGAAACGTTTAAAAAAAGGGATTTAAAAAATGATAACAATTACATAACTAAACGTTACTTTATTGACAACAAAACGCAATGCTCATTTTGAAAACTAGCCATGTGTAAAATAAACCATATAATGGTTGATGAAATGATATTTCAAGAAAATCATCTGTCACTTGTCAATGGCTTCTTTGCTGTTTTATTGAATTGCTGTGTGTGTGAATCCGTTTATGCATTTTTAAGTCTTTTTGATTACGTTGATACGCTGAGTAGAGCATTTTTCCTCCGTAGCGATTGATATTGTTGGCGTTACTTTGCGAATGGACGCTTAATAAGTGGTATTGTTGTGACAATTGTGAAAAGACGCTCAATTTCATTCTTGTGCATAGTGTGTTGGATTTCGACGAGATGTCGAGTGTACAGTGCATTAATTGCAACCTGAGTTTGTCTCGCATGAGACGGCACGCTCTAGGAGACGAGAGTGAGGGCCTGGTCAACACTATCCGATTGTGGAAATAATATGAATGGTCGGGAAGCAATCTTAAGTTATTGCTGTAATTGTATTGTGGGGTGCTGCTCGCATGTACTGAGTATCATTTGGTACTTGAGTTATGCTCGCCATGAGGGTATGACGCGACCTGCTCCCTTCTTAGATGAAGTGATTTTGCGAACATTTTGAATGCATTAAAATAAAAGCTTTTTTAAACAAAACTATTGTTTTATTTTACTGAAAACTAAACAACATATTATTAAAAAAAGGTTTAGATAGTATGCACCTTATTTACGTAAAATATGAATGCATTTTCGAGGTACCCATGAATAATGACAAGGGATTATTAGCAATAGTCTATAAAACTCGGTGAGCATCTTGGCTGTTCTTAACGTCGACAGGATCAACCACAGACTAAATATGAGGAATAAAAGGAATAATAGTGACTAAGTAGGTTTTAGTTTGTAAAAACCACATTTGACAATCAACTGTCATCTTACAATATACCTACTTATCTACCTCAAAATGTAACCTCTCATACATAAAATAAAGTAAAATAACTTTTGAACCCTAACTTCTAAAAATCGGATAATTTATAATCTATTTATTGATGATATTATCTATCGACTAAATATAAAAACAATACAAAACACGAAAATTAACAGCGGTACAAAACTTCCATACTAGCCTGCCATTCTTCTTTGGCAAACAGATAGTTTATAACCTGGATTAACACATAGGATACTTTTTATCCCGATATTCCCACGGGTTCTAGACTTACGCGGGTGAAACCGCGGGGAGCAGCTAGTCTACTATAAATTGTAACAGCGAATCGCCTCCCCCTTAAGACCTGGGCCAAATATTTTTTGATATTCGGATAGCTCATGATCTGAAATCCGCCGCAATGTATGCACATGTATGAAAAACTGGTTCAACTATGCGAACTAACTTAGTTTAGCTGGCGGTGGACAATCGGCTAAAGAGATGCCAAAAAGAATATGAATTAAAAATATCGATTATTTAAAAAGTTATGCAACAACGAGTTTCGCGGGCATTCACAGGGGTAATTCCCGTAATTTTTAAGCACGTTCGAATTCGCAATCTGTCAAAAATACCAACATTTTTGACAGGTTTGACACATTGAATGTGAACGTTTTTTATGTACGAGAATTGGTCTTCTGGTGAATTTTAAAAAGTGCCTATTTTCTTTTAAGCATATAGAAAGAAACTATGAGTACGAGCAATAAAAGTATGTTAGGATCGTAGCAAGTTGCGTTCTGTAGTTTCCGCCAACCCTCATGAGGTAAAAGGCGTGTTTATCTGTGTACAGTCACGGACTTTAATTGATGACCCACCTTCAAACTTTTCAATTTTGCAGTTTCATACATTCACGAGATTACACGATTAAACACGAACTCAAATCGCACGCTCGTAAACAAGATGGCAAATAAATTACTTTTAATCAGAAATAGTCTTATCCATGGAGGTTGACTCATAAGTTCTCAATGATAAAAAATTAAAAATAAATACAATGTTGCATTAAGTTTGTCAAATCTATTTGATAGCGACCTCCTTTGAATCATAGCTCATTAACTCGTTATTTATAAAAACTTAACTGAAGACAGTGACAGTTGAAATATCGATGTCAGAGACGTTACTTTCGAACTTGTCGAAATGACCTATTATTATTTCTCCGTACGCTAACGTTACTATCGCAACAGTAACCTAGCAACGATTGTTTATCGTGGCTAGATTACTGTTGCTGTTGCTAGACCTGCAATTGGTTGACTTTGGGCAGTCACTCTGCTGTCAAGTTTGTAGTTCTGGCTCTCAGGTTAGCCAACCGGTAAAGATATGAAATATAATTTTCTTCTTCTAATACGAAGACATATTTGCATTTCACGGCTAAAATACGTTCAGTGCCAGGTGGCTCATCAATTAAAGTCCGTGACTGTACGTATTGATAGAAACCACGTTTTTACCTACTAAGCGAAACGTTTGATGCCTTGACTTGTCACCTACCGGACTTAATTAAAAAACCCTGAACAGTTGCCAATTGGATCACTATTGCCAAGTTCCTATAAACAAAAACGAATCGTTTTTCTTACCAATATTAGCATCTTTTATTGCCAAACTGGGCATATCATAGAGATATGTAATTAAATATATATATTATTACATAGAGTGCGCGTATTGCACAAATCGCTTAGTGCGCATCGTAGAGAAGTGAGCTATAGATTAGTCTTGGGTAGGACATACAAGAGGCACTTCAAATGTTCCATACAAAATGATTGAATGTCCCAACACCTCTAAATAACATTTTGTACCGCTTCACTGTGACATACAAATGAATGAATCTCGAACTGACAAGTGAGTGAGTGTGGTGAGGAACGTCGTGTTGTTCAAACCCGTGTCTACTGTCCATAGTTTGTTGCGCGCACTCTATACTATAATTATATCATATAAATAGATTCGTAAGCTAATTTTACCTGTGATAGCTACTTCCATATGAGAGGGTCTACTATGCAAAGCTATGAGGTTTTTGCTTCATTATTGGTAAAGATACAAGAGTCTTAATATTAACCAATAACGATCCGTAAATTATAGGAATCGGCCATTAATCACGTCTTCAGAATCAAACTCTGACTCCGGCAAGACAAACTCCAACAAGCTTTCAAATAAAGGCAAGAACTATTCTCGCAAACCTCTTGTCGACACGAGAAATGTAACACGCCATTAGTCGTTTGTCTATAACTACAAAACATCACTGCAGACAAGCGACAAATGCCCTCGGACACACAATATGTCCAGTGTCCTAGCCTCCTAGGGCCGGTATAAATCCGTGCGAATTCACTACAAATAGTATCGATATCGGTTACTAACGTTTGTCGGTACACGAGAAGTGCTAGTAAATCGCTTCCTCCGAGTCGTTGGCTGAAGGGTGGGCGTTTTTGGGGGACTGTCTTATGTGATTTTGACGTTCAAAAAGTGCTGATTCTCAGCCTAGTTTGAATAAATGACTTTTGATTTTGATTTTAGATTTTGTTAGATGAGTAATGGTTTGTTGAAACTGGTTTTAGTTAAAAGTCGGTTATGGATATTACTTTTTTTTTATTCTTTTAATGCACTAAATTTTTTGGTTTGTTTTGAATCACGTTAATTGGTCGTTGAGAAAAGATTGTCCTGCTGTTGATTTCAGTGGGATAAGGTCATTTTCTGTACAATGATATAAATAAACTAGCTTTTGAAGATATCCCACGAGAACGTACTACCGGGATTTAAATGATTTGTGTTAATCCAGGTTATAAGCTGTTTTTTGCCAAATTTCATCCAAATCCGTTCAGCCGTTTTTGCGCTAATCCAGAAGTAACATTCAGAGAAACGGACAAAAATTCTATTCGGCATCCGACTCGTTCCCACCTCGTAGTAATTCCTTTTTTCAAAAATATTCAATGTACTGACTTCATAACTATTTTAAAATAGCTGTTGCCTGCGACTTCGTCTGCGATCCAAGATGAAAAGTGTCCTATGTCCTTCTCCAAGTCGAGGTCTATCCATGTGCCAAATTTCATCCAAATCCGTTCAGCCGTTTTAGCATGAAAGCGTAACAAACTGACTTTTTACATTTCCACAGAGAAGTCATCGTGTGGGTTTTGAACTTTATATGTTACTAGCTTCCGCCCGCGGCTTCGCCCGCGTGGTATGTCGATAAAAAGTAGCCTATGTCCTTCCCCAGGATGCCTTATATCTCCTTGCCAATTTTTTTTTAAATCCGTTCAGTGGTTTAGGCGTGAAAAGGTAACATACAGACAGACAGACAGAGTTACTTTCTAATTTATAATATTAGTATGGATTAGGACTAGGTACGTACCCTATCGATATCAGACATTGTTGAACTTATTACTTCGTTAAATTTTCGAAAGTCCGAACAGACTTGTTAAATGTTGAAATAAACGATTTTTACTTTTTACTTTTACTTGTATTTTATTTTTTCATTCCAAAAATAGTTCTTAGTACGCAGTTACCCATTTCTGAGTGGACATTTTTTTAAAGAAACATTACATTCTATAGTTACATCAATTCAGTAGAATTTTCTCTAAAACTCATGTTAAAGGTTAAACATGTTTGTATTCTATCTCTAAAACATTTTTTCGTATAATAACATTACGCGGGCAGCAAATATATTGCCGAAAGTACCCTTAACAAGCTACCATATTTTTTTATCACAATGTAATATTTTGTGTAACACACCTATAAATAAAAAATGTAAACCTATTCTATTTATTAGGGTTCTGTACCCGAAGGGTGCCGAACGGACACTATTACTCCGGTGTCCGTTCATCTGTCTGTCAGAGGGTTGTATCTCATGAACATTAAGATAGTTAGAAAGTTGAAATTTTCACAGATTGTGTATTTATATTGCCCCAATGACAACAAATACACACTTCAACACATCTTTCATCTTTAATTTATTTTTGTTACTATACAAGAAACGTGTTTTTTTCACAATTTTTTGCTCGATCTTAATACAGTACGGAACCCTTCGTGTGCGAGTTCGACTCGCACTTGGCTGGTTTTTTATATAAGGTTGTGTACCTATTATTATCTTTATTGTAGAAACTATAAAGGTATAATCATTCGTTTCTATTTTGATTTTATAAATGTCATTGCTTGAGTATTATTATTTAGGGTTTTTATAAATCTTAAATTATATTGCTAATGAATTAAACATAAACTTTTGTAAGTCTAGTTTAAGAATAGATTAATAAGAATAAGGAAAATATTACATTCAATTATATGCTTGCATGGAAATAGCAAATTGTATTTAAATAAAGTAGGAACATGTGGTTTCTACAAATGGTTATAATCATCAGTGGACCTATAGTTTGACCGAAACCGCTGTACGTACCACGCCTTAGGAATGTGCGGTGAGGCGGAGGGCAGCGTCGACGAATGAGCGGCGGGACGCCGTGAGCGTTGACGAATGAGCGGAGGGATGCCGTGAGCGTTGACGAATGAGCGGCCGGACGCCATGAGCGTTAACGAATGGGTAGCTTGCGCTGCCCCCCCGTCTCGCCGCGCACTTACCTAAGGTGCGGTATAGGGGTTTCAGTCAAATTATAGCACGAACGCGCGAAATGAAAGTAAAAAGATTTGAACGATTTTAAAATTGAAAATACACATTTCGCACATAATATTTACTTAGTTTTAAGACTATATTCAAATCTATGGCTAATGCTAATAATGCTTGTCACAAACCAAAATGATATAAGATAGGTATTTTCGACTCAAAAATCATTTTCATTTACATAAAGTTTACGTCACGCGTTAGTGCGTGCTTGGGCCTCAGGCTTAGAAAACTGATCGGTGATCGGTGGGTCTTTATGAAAACGAATAACTCCCCGTGGATATAGGTAATACGATATCCCTTGGTAAGACTGGTGGTCAGACAGTACATAGTAGTCAGTACATTTACCTCCACAGACACAAAATAATCTGAAGTACAATCTACAAAGAAGTTTAAACTCTAACCGTCTTATTCCAAAACGCGATCTAAATTTAGTACTGGGATTGTTACTAGGTTTAAACCATGACTAAATAAAACGTTATTATAAAATGAAGTTTATCACTAGTTCCAGAACTATATAAGGTACTAAAGTTAGTCCGCTGAGACCCCTAGTTTATCTTTGGTACTAATTCCTTTGGCGTTTGCGTGGCGTCTTGATTTTAGTGTTATTTTAAATAAAAATCTTAAAAGAATGGATTTAACATGATCGACTTGATGGTTTTGGAAGATTGGATATGCTGGAGACGTCTCAGCGAGTGACGAAGATTTCAGATAATTGTTGTTGTGATAATTGTATAGGTTCACAAAACGTTTTGGTGGAAAAATAGTGAATCTTTTATGTGAGGATTTATCCCACGAGTCTCGAGGATGCCCATTGAGTCCTGAAGTGCAAGTGGTTTGCGCATTATGCTACTAGCCTCGTCATGAAGTATGTAACCTTGGTCAATGCAAACGTAACATTTTCACATTAGACAAAATCCAAATAAATTAATATTATTGTTTTATTCGTAGATTCAACTAACACAAGTAACTCACGAACTATGTTTATAGAATTGTAATTTGTGCTCACGAACAAACCACGTATGTAACAGTACTGTATTGTTAAAAACAATTAATACAAAGACTTCATATTTATTTATTAAAGGACGCAACACATCACATTCGTCTCAAATTACGCGCGCCGCCGCCGAATGTACATAAGTCGCTCCACTCCACGCTAGAGGTGTTAAAAAATATGACAACTTGATTATAAAAGCGCGTCAAAAGTACAAGTTGTGCTTGTTCAATATATATTAACATAAAGAAAGAGCAATATATGACATATTTTAAAGTTGATAAATAATTATTTAAGCATTTCAAGTGTTATTATAATATCAATATTTAGAGAAACAGAACGTTGCTTCAAATAAAGCCTGCGTGAACGAATGAAAGAATGGCATTTTTGTTTTTTATCTATGGACATTATTTGAACCATGGACCTTCTTTGGTACTAACTGATCCTCGAATAGTCTTCGTTTTGTAATCGTAACATGTTTTAAACCTAGTACTAGCTTTATTACCGTAACAATCCTAGACCTTTTAGTCTCGGTTTAAACCAGTACTTTTGCAGTTTTTTGTAATAAGACCGTAATTATCTCACCAGAAAGAAATTAAACCGGTACAACCTTTTTTTTTTTTTTTTGGCTGGGAAATCATTAAATGACTTCTCCCGCTCTGGGCGGAGCGGAAGGGCGTGTCAGACTCTTACTGACTAAACCCCACCCGTGTTCCTTCAGTTGCCTGTGGCCAGGGTCCCGGTATCCCTTTCGGACTATTCCGCAACCCTGGCAGGCATGGGTCCTAACGGACCCCGTCAGGTGTGCTGACATCTCTTTGAGGCGCGCGTGGAACACTACGCGCCATCGACCCGGGCCTGGTCCTTATCGGACGGCGAGCTACCCATTGCTCGCCGTTCGCAAGCCCGCGCCTATGGTGGCCGGGAATCCGCCTGGGATTCCCGACGCCCAGGGTGTCTCCAGCGGTGGCGGTTAGTGGTGTGAGGGCGCAGGCTTTGCCTCTCCCTCACGCATTCCGCCTCCTCCTTCGCGAGCATCACTGCTTCGCTGAAGGAGGTGACCGCCTCCCATGCCGTCTCGCTCCGTGCCGGACGCGAGAGATCAGTGCCGCCAATCGCCTCCACGAGGACACGGCGGTGCTCCGCCCAAGCAGGGCACACCTCTACCGTATGCTCCACCGTGTCCTCCGGACGATCCGCACAGTGGTGACCTCCACAACCCAGTAACTGGGTAATACGATATCCCTTGGTAAGACTGGTGGTCAGACAGTACATAGTAGTCAGTACATTTACCTCCACAGACACAAAATAATCTGAAGTACAATCTACAAAGAAGTTTAAACTCTAATTATCTCACCAGAAAGAAATTAAACCGGTACCACCTGTGTAAGATATCAGGAACAGATAAAAGGTTCATAGTTTCCTATTTTTATTCGGAAGAGTGAGGAGGAAAGAACGGGGGAAAGTGGGGGATTCGCGGGGAATCGCACCTAACTGTTCAATTAGCAAAGAAATTGATGGTTGGGATGTTTGTTCCGTATTTTATTTTAACTGTCCAAGTTTACGCGTTATTTGAGACAATTGGATCTTTTATTTCGTATTCTTTTAGATGTTTTAGTGTTTTCTGGTTCTGTTCTGGTTGTTAATAATTAAATGCTAACATGACCAAATAGCTTACACACATTGTCTGTTAATTAATAATGTTTATTTGAAAACTAGCTGCTGCTCGCGGCTTAGACCGCGTGAACGCTGTTCTTTTTCTAAAATAAAAAAATCCTCCTTAGTTACTCCTTATAATATCAGCTATATGAGTAAAGGCCCGTCAAAATCGGTCCAGCCATTTCGGAGATTACCCGGCACAAACAGACAGACACACAAAAAATTGTTTATAATATACTTTCATACTTATACATTTAGTAAAAAGCTGTTATTTTGACATGATAAATAGACACCTTCATCACGCGAGTTATCTCGCGGGCAAAACCTAGTACATTATATACCATTGTCATAAGGCCCAGTGCAGCTAAGGTAGAATTCCTGCCGCCCAGAGTACACAGCACAAATATATTTATTATTCCACGCGACACAGTCATTAAAATATGTCGCGTCCACTACAGTGTAGTGAAGAGACCGACTTTCCACTTGAAAAGCGTTGCACTCCGCTTTCAATAGCCGCCAGTTCTTTCTTCGGTAAAGTTATACGACTGCTCTCCGCGGCGCATTTAGATTTCATGAGGATGATTATTTTGCCTATGAATACACGGCTTTACGGAGGCAATGGATTCAGATTTTTGTAATATTCAAGAAAAAATTATATACAAATAAAAGTTTACACAACAAATTGTTAATGATAATAAATCTACATAGACTGTATTGTTTTTCAGAGCAATCAGTCTGCCTAGCCTTTTCCCAACTATGTTGGGGTCGGCTTCCAGTCTAACCGGATGCAGCTGAATAACAGTATTTTACTTGGAGCGACTGCCTATCTGACCTCCACAACCCAGTAACTGGGTAATACGATACCCCTCGGTAGGACTTGTTGTCAGACTTTCAGGCTTCCGACGACCCGTACCGACGATCAAAGATCCACTAATGACAGCCAGGACCAACGGCTTAACGTGCTTTCCGAGTCAAGGAGGAGTCTCCATATGTAAAGGTCACCCATCCACGGACCAACCCCGGCAAGCGTAGCTTAACCTGATGGAGTGACCCTTGTGTTTGAGAGCACTGTCGTTAATTATGGATGCGTTAATAAGTTAATAGTTACAGCATTTTGAATTCGGTAGGTTACGTATTTAAAAGTTATTAAATCAAGCAAATACAAAGTTCTAGATTACCTAGCGGCATAATATCTAAAGCTTATCATTTATTTGAACTCACAATAAACAAAACATGGCACTAGCCTACTAAAATAATTCTAGTAGGTACCTATACGTATCTAACTATTTATAGATATTCCACCTGATTAAAACTTCTCAATCCTGTTTACTAAACCCATAAAACGCTTCAAGGATCGAAAAAGTTTTCCAGGTCAGTTAAATTTAATAGAGGATGATAAACCGCTGATTAAAATTTTAACGCCTGCTGGAAAACTTACAGCAATGAATTGTGAACCAACAACTTAAGTATAAGTGATTATAAATCTTCTTGTGAATGAGATCTAAAGAGATAAAATAAATTGAGAAATAAACTGACACTACAGGAATAATTTAGTTTTTAAAATGAAGCCTTATAAAATACCTACTTATCTACCTGTAAACTTTTAAAGTGTTGCCATTTCATTGTTTCCCGTTGTGTCGTCTTGTTCGCTTCAATTTAACAAAATACCTTTAGAACTCATATGACAGCGCTCAACAATAAACTGGAATAAATTTCTAACAATACAAACCGTAATAAAGTCACAGTGGCCGAAACCCAGTTTCAACAAAGTTAGCCAAACGTCCGCAGACCACTCTGAACGCATCCAAAAGAAATATCGCCGTATTTCTTACTTGGCACGGTTCCAACCACACACTTCTTGGGTTTATTTTGAGTACACCGCTTTCAGTGACGATGCTAACCTAATCGATTGAATTTGAACCAATTTGTTCCAACTAACAAAATACCTATGTTTATAAGACCTGCAGTGTCTACAGAAGTCGTTCGGTGTAGTGAAACTTCCAAGTTCTGAAGCTGTAATGAACGCTAATGTTCCAACTTCTGGTAACCGGGAATTTCTCTGATCACAATGTACGTATACTCGAGTGTTTTACTCTAACATGTCCCAAATTATTGATAGAATTTGATAATGAAGAAACTTATATTAATTTAGTAAGAGAATATTATAACTTTGAAGTGACTCGCATGTTATTACGAGTTAATAAGACTTTGTTAACAAAGTCTGTGAGATTGTTTTCAATTAGATAGTTCGTGAGTTATATTTTATGTCGGAGATTTTAATAAATTAGTAGGTTATTCTTTTTCAATACCTACTGAACTAATCCAGCAATATTTAGGGGTTTAAGTATTTTTAAACGTTAAGAGACGTTTAAACGTCGAAAAATGTACGCCGAAGCAGACGGAAATCATGACTTACATTTTAGCAACATTTTTATATAAGCGCCCAGAAATAAAAGAAAGAAAAATTATTTATAATGCACATTACAAAAAAAATACATAACATACTCATTTCACTCAGACAATATTATACTTATTTAAAATTATGTAAAATTTTCAGGTACATACAATATTTTATAGCATTGTTAGCGTCAGCTTGGTTAGTAGAAGGACAGCCAGGCAGATGCGACCAAAGGCCTCCGCAGGCTAAAGTGATGGAGCCTTCTAAAAATGATGGCATTTATCGTTTAGATATACAAATTCCTTCTGAGAATTCATGGTGCTACATACCAGACCAGACATATGTTTGTAAGTAATTTTTATATCCTTACTAGCTACGCCCCGCAGTTGCACCCGCATAAGTCTCGATCTCGAGGGAATATCGGGATAAAAAGTATCCTATGTCATATTCCAGGTCATGGTCTACTTCTTCTGCCTAGCCTTTTTCCCACCTATGTTGGGGTCGGCTTCCAGTCTAACCGGATGCAGCTGAATACCAGTATTTTACATGGAGCGACTGCCTATCTGACCTCCACAACCCAGTAACTGGGTAATACGATACCCTTTGGTTAGACTGGTTGTCAGACTTTCGTGCTTCTGACGACTCGTAACGACTGCCAAAGATCCACAAATGACAGCCGGGACCAACGGCTTAACGTCCTTTCCGAGGCACGGAGGAGTCTCGATATGTGAAAATGGTCACCCATCCACGGACCAACCCCGGCAAGCGTAGCTTAACCGACCCGAGCGGCTGTTATTACTTAGCCACGATGGTCTACCCCTGTGCTAAACATCCAAATCCGTTCAGTCGTTTTAGCGTGAGAGCGTAACCAACAAACAAACTCTTTTTCGCATTTATAACATTAGTTTGGATTAGGATAACTAATTTCACAAATGTAAGCAGATTGAAACCTTTCTATTTTTATTTAAATAAAACCTTGAACTGATAAAAATTTATGACCATAAAGTCGAAAGCGAGTAGAACGCACATGCAAACAAAAAATAACACCTGATAGCTTTTAACAGCAGTTTCGTCTATTGTCAAGTTGTTGCCATGGCTAATTGGTCAGGCGCAAATACGGCAATGAAAATAAATATCCTACAGCTCCTATCCTTTATTTTTTCACAGTAACTATACACACGACGATTCCTGACAAGCCGTTCCGTTGGTTCATGATTACTGCTGAAGATCCTGATGTGGACAATAACGTTTTCGAGTTCAGTCATAAAAACATTGACGTCGGTACTTTGAAGACTTTGGACCAAGACAAGTCGCGATACAGTGAGAGATGTTCCAGCTCAGTGGAAAATGCTGATAACTCTGATAAGACTAGTGTAGAGGTACCTACATTTTATTTCCGTATCCGACCGGAAATATGAAATATAGGTACAGCGAGATTTAGAAAAAACCGGCCTAGGGCGAGTCGGACTCGCGCACGAAGAGTTCCGTACCATTATCTATAAAAACAGCAACAAAAAAATCACGGTTGTTGTATGGGAGCCCCCTTAAATATTTATTTTATTCTGTTTTTGAATACTTATTTGTTGTTATAGCGGCAACAGAAATACATCATCCATATTATTATTATATTCTTTGACATCATCTGTGAAAATTTAAACTGTTTAACTATCACGATTCATGAGATACAGCCTGGTGGCAGACGGACGGACAGCGGAGTCATAGTAATAGGGTCCCGTTTTACCCTTTGGGTACGGAACCCTAAAAAGGCTGTCTGTGTATTTACGCCCGGTTGCTATACTTACTTTATTTATTTAGTACTTAGTCATACATTCATTAATTCAAAACTATATCTAACTCCACCAGATCCATTGGGTGTCTCCAAGGCAGAGTACGAAGAACCAGACAGTTCGGATCAGAGCCATGGTTGCGGAGAACGATGAGGCATGGTATACAGGAGACAACCTAACCGTGGTGCTTCAAAAGAACACCGATAAGGCGCTGGATAGTCCACCTTTCCCGGCATCACCGTATTGCAATCTCTGCAGCGAAGCGAGGTATGAGGTAAGGAAGACCATAGTCTATTTTAGACAGTATGTTATGTAACGAAGGGCGTTCCCGTTAACCTGCAATAGTGTAGCGTCATACATGCAAAAAAAATATTACTTTAGTAGCATTATTTTTTTGTATGTACAGTACAAGAGTGCGTGTACAGATTGTTTCTTTTACGTATGAATCTAATATAGTTTTGTGAATATTTCACGACTTATGTATAAAACAAAAAAAAAACAAAAAAATTGAGTGGTAATTTTTTTTTTTTGTTAAAATTTTAGCCAACCAATTTTATTCAGTAGTAACAACTTAGCCAACTCTGAGGCGTTCGTTGTTAATATTTTCTATTTACGTCCTTTTGAAGTGCTTTTTTTACTCATTGCAAAATCCGAAGGTAACAACAACAACAAGTAGGTACAGTCACGGACTTTAATTGATGAGCCACCTTCAAACTTTTAAATTTTGCAGTTTCATACATTCACGAGATTACACGATTAAACACGAACTCAAATTGCAAGCTCGTAAACAAGATGACAAATAAATTACTTTTAATCGGAAATATCCATAGAGGTTGACTAATAAGTTCTCAATGATAAAAATAAATACAATGTTGCATTAAGTTTATCCAATCTATTTGATACTGACCTCCTTTGAATCATAGCTCATTAACTCAATAATTCTGAAAACTTAACTGAAGACAGTGACAGTTGAAATATCGATGTCAGAGAATTTCTCCGTAAGCTAACGTTACTATCGCAACAGTAACCTAGCAACAATTATTTATCGTTGCTGGGTTACTGTTGCTAGACCTGCAATTGATTGACTTTGAGTAGTCACTCTGCTGTCAAGTTTGTAGTTCTGGCTCTCTCAGGTTAGCCAATCGGTATTAAATATAATTTTCTTCTTCTAATACGAAGACATATATATGACTTTCCGTGTCGGGAACCGAATAAACCCGATTTACATTACACGGCTAAAACACGAACAGTGCCAGGTGGCTCATCAATTAAAGTCCGTGACTGTACAACGTGTAGCATTAAATGCGCAAAACCTGAAAATAGTTTGAGCAGAATCAATTTTCACATTAGGTCACATTTTTCAAAAATCTTCATTAAAAGTCTACAAACCGCTCAATTGCCCACAGGACATAAGTCGTCCCAGTAGAGTAACTCGGTCGCTAAATTGGCGCCTGCCAAAATATACCGAGCAGACAGACCTGCAGATGTCATTAATACAATACATAACATTCCAAGCTCGTTTCCCACACCAACTTTATTTTTTTCAGCATAGTTATACGATGATTTCATGATAATATGGTCAAAATGATATGAATTATTATAATATTCTGAAAACGCATATTTTCTATACGGTCACGAACTATATTTCGATCAACATACAACTCGGTACTTCTCCTTCTTTTCGTGCGGTTAGCTGTTAATATACGTGCCAAAAGTCATGATTTCATGAAATAGCCATTCAATGCACTTACAAAAACTTAGAGAGTTGTATTGCTGATTTTAATGTTTATAATTCTGTAAATCCATATTTGTTACGGCCGCGAATCATATTAAGATCAACATACAACCTGATTCTGGCCTACAAATTGACAAACGTAAGAAAATTTGAATTTCGCGGGCTACCCTAAAGCTGTCGCCTTAATCATTACAGGTGATATTCTACGGCAAATGGTCTCGAGTGGCCCATCCGCGCCACTACCCCAGCAAGCCTGATGACAATGGGTACAGTCACATGGTAGGGTGCTCTCACGCGTACAACTACTCACTATGGCAGCAGGGAATTAATGCCAGTGATGGTTTGAAGAACCTGGCCGAAAACGCCGACAGTACATTAATGGAAAGGGAGATTATTACTCAGGTATGTTTATAAGCCGGACAGCAGTGCTGCCGCGTGAATTCAAATCACTGTATCTCAGAAATTATATATAACACTGTATCTCAGAGATCCATACTAATATTATAAATTCGAAAGTAACTCTACCTTTCCGTCTGTTTGTTACATTTTCACGGCTAAACCACTGAACGGATTTCGATAAAATTTGGCAAGGAGATAGATGACATCCCGGGGAAGGACATAGGCTACTTATATCGACATACTACGCGGGCGAAGCCGCGGGCGGAAGCTAGTAATATATATTTCGAGAAAAGGGCTTTTAAATCTTTTTTTGTTTTTAGTATGTTTTAGTACAGTGTTTAGTATGTGCTCATAGCTCCTTACCATAAAATACGATAAAATGAAAAAAAAAATATTATGGGATATGTATGTAACTGCCTCGAAATAATAAAATGAGCGCTATTAAGGCAAAACACTGTAACTCGAGTTACAGTATATTGGATTTACACGTCAGAGTGGTGGCCCAGTGATAACGGTCGCGACTTACGAGTTGTAAGGTCGTAGGTTAGAACTATGACAGACGGTTAACTTTGTGTAAATCATTTCATCACCACTGCTCTCAAAACGGTGAAGGAAATCATTGCGAGGAAACCGGCATGTCCTAGAACCAATAAATCGAAGACATTTTGTGACATCTAGCAAACCGCACTGGGCCCGCGTGGTGGATTACGGCCCACTCCCTGTCTCCGAGAGGAGGCCTGTGTCCCAGCAGTGGGAACATTATAGGCTGATTATGATATTTACGTTTATAAAACGTTGTGTTCTGTATACGTGTAAACGTACTTAGTTATGCACCCAAAAAAGAGGTGATTATTATCTGTAATCATATCCCAATACTTTTGAAAAAAAAACTAAACGAAAATAATATAACATCACGCTTGTAATCCCCGAAGGGTTAGGCACAGGTGTACCTCACACCCACATTTCTATACAAAAATATGTTTTCTGAAAATCTAAAACAAACATTGTACCTACATTAATTTTCATTTTAATGCTTAGTAATAGTCAAAATACAATAGACGCTGATATATTTAGTAACCTATTCCGTTTGACTATTTTTCAAGAGTCACATTTCTATACAAAAATATGTTTTCTGAAAATCTAAAACAAACATTGTACCTACATTAATTTTCATGTTAATGCTTAGGTAATAGTCAAAATACAATAGACGCTGATATATTTAGTAACCTATTCCGCTTGAATATTTTTCAAGAGTCACATTTCTATACAAAAATATGTTTTCTGAAAATCTAAAACAAACATTGTACCTACATTAATTTTCATTTTAATGCTTAGGTAATAGTCAAAATACAATAGACGCTGATATATTTAGTAACCTATTCCGCTTGACTATTTTTCAAGAGTCATAAAAACCCTGTAAGAAATCGACACGTGTTTCACCTCTCAACGAGGCATCTTCAGGATGACGATTGACCAATTGCAAACCAGAACGCGACGCGTTACCACACCGAGCGCTGGACGCAGAGTGAATCATATCAAATCGCCCGACACCCCCAGCGCTCGGTGTGGTAACACGTCGCGTTCTGGTTTGCAATTGGTCAATCGTCATCCTGAAGATGCCTCGTTGAGAGGTGAAACACGTGTCGATTTCTTACAGGGTTTTTATGACTCTTGAAGAATAGTCAAGCGGAATAGGTTACTAAATATATCAGCGTCTATTGTATTTTATAATGGATTTTCGCAAAGTCACGCCTGAATCAATTAACTATTTTAGTAATAGTCGTTTCAAATGACGCAAGTAATCTTTTTAGGTTGAGCCTCTGTATCATCAAGTAATCCTATTAACATAGTCTGAAAGGTTTTAGAAGATTTAAAATATTTTAACGGCTCATCAATTCGTTCATCATGTAATTAATTTCTATGCATTTTGATTGATGTAGTGAAAGTCTTTGAATATTAAATGAGATTATTTGAGAGTGATTTTGATAATTACTCACTCACTGAACAAAGATATAAACCGGCCAAGTGCGACACGGACTTGAAGGGTTCCGTACCGCCGTACAATATTAAGCAAAAAAACGCCGAAAAAATCACGATTCTTGTACCCAATGACTTTTATTTTTATTATTTTTTGTTATATCGGCAATAGAAACACACAATCTGTTAAAATTTCAACTATATACCATAACATAATTACGGCGTATGAGATACAGGATACAGCCCGCCGACACTACTGACGGACGGATGGACGGACAGCAGAGGTCTAGTATAGGGTTCCGTTTGGCACCCTTCGGGTACGGAACCCTAAAATTAATAACAAGGTCAGAGCACTGTACAGTAAAAATGTACCTATATTTCTTCAGTCTACGTGAATAATAAACAAAATATCATTATCTAATTTTGACACCCAAAACACACTAAGCACTAAATATAATTTAGATACCTTCTCAAGCTAAATTTTCTTTTTTATAAGCACGTGTTTCTGTGGCAATAAACCTATTTTTTAACCGACTTCTAATGAGGAGGAGATTCTATGAACGTATGTATGTACTTTTTATATATTTTCATCAATTGTGGACCGATTTAGAAAAGAAAGAAAAACAAACCTTTTTTTTTCAAAAAAATAACAACCGACTTCCAAAAAAAACAAATCGATTTTCGAAGTCGGTAGCAAAAACGAAAATACTAAGACAGGCATGGAAGTTGGTTGTTATTTTTTTGTAAAAAGTTTTTTATTTATTTCTTTTCTTTATCACAAAATCTTCCTTCCGTTCTCAAGATGGCCGAAAGAACAGGTACCAGAACCCTTATCAGAGGCAAGAGGCGTCACCACCCATACATGTCAGAGCCATCGCATGCCCTCTTCAGGGTCGACAGATTCCATCACCTGTTCTCCATAGCAGTGGGGATGAGACCCTCACCTGACTGGTTCCTGGGTACTTCGAAGTTTGAACTGTGCACTGAAGATGGTTGGCTTGACGATGCGGAGATTCCTTTGTATCCTTGGGATGCTGGTACGATGGATGGGATTTCTTATGAGGTAATTTTTGTTTTGATTTTAAACTTAAAACCCTTGGTAGGCCTACGTTGATTCTGTATAATTCAAACAACAACTCGCATCTCACATCGCTATTCACTCTCACTTCGAATTTTGAATCGGGTTCGAGTGCGAAGTGACGGGGGAATTATAGTACTGAATGCCACTTCTAACGTCATCTCATACTTTAGCTGTCAAAATCTCACGGACAATTTAGTTCAACTCGCTGACACGCTCGCAAGGGTAGCGCTAGTGTATCAACCGAGTTTTTAGAATGCCAATCAAGAAACTCACAGCGGATTCAGATTCGAAGTTTAGAATGAGGTCCTACAGAATCACACCCCTGCTCGTGCCCGGTTTCTATAACTTGCTTAAAAACTTCTCAATGTCTATTGATTTGCAAAATTTATTTTTTTGGGTGAATTTCGTCCGGGACGGAATTTTCAGAAACGATATATTCAACCAATAACACTATCGAATTAATATATAGATTTTAAAGTAGATACCTCAGAAACTGCAGCGGTAGATAAGTTTAAAAAGATCAAGAAAGAAGAGTTTGGATCCCCTTTCAGTTAATTTTTACATAGAACACTGTACACCAGTAGTATATCTGAACTGAACATCAACAAAAAAAGTGTGTGTTCGGGGAATACCCGTCAGAAACCAAGATCCATACTGCTAACGCGATAATGTAGCCCCACCTTCGCGCGCTCCCTATTGCTCAGCAAGACGTCGAGGGGTGTGCGAGAGAGAGCGCGCGAAGTTTAGTTCGCGATAACGCGACAATGTGGCCCCAGCATACGCGATACTCGCTCGCACACATACACTCGTATATGATAGAAAGAGACAGAGAGAGGAAAAGTCGCATAATGCTTTTGCCTTACATGAAGATTTCGACCAGTCAACTACCGCAAGCCGCGTTTAGGAACTTTCGTTCCAACAATCTCCTACGTTGCAAGTGGGTTACAGGAAAGTCCGAAAGGGATACCGGGACCCTTTGTAACGGGCAACTGAAGGAACACGGGTGGGTTTTAGTCGGTAAAGTCTGACACGCCCGCAGAGAAGTTTGATGATTTTACACCCCAAAAAAAAATATAGTTTGCAAGTGGAGCTGTGAGTAAAACAATACTAAAAATCTTCTTTCATATTACAGTCTCAACCAACAGTCTCGACACCCAGAGACAACGTGGAAAGAGTAGAAGTAGGCTCGTTCAATAGGGACTCGCCGTTCTATCAGATGAACCTGAACGATCTGCAGCCCTTCGCCAAGCTGAGGGTCAGGAGACTGGACGTGTTCCCACTGATAGGGGCGGAATGCAGTGAAGATGCTGCTGGTGAGTTTTCTGGACAAAGAGCCTAGCAAAGAAAAAAAGAAAGAAAATAAATAAACTCGGATCTGTTATAACAATTGCTTCCAGTGACTCAGCGATGATCGTTACTACATCATACCTGAGGCATTTCTCATAGAATAGAAAAATAACTTATGCGATGGTAGAAATATTTGCCAGTCTGCAAGTTGGTGAATTGGTGAATCTAAACACACCTACGCTGTCCCACTCCTGGGCAAAGGCCTCCCTCCACTCCTTCCATCTTTCGCGAGCCCGCGCGTCCTCTTTCCAGTTTTGATGGAACCTATCCAGCTCGTCCCGCCATCTCCTACGTGGTCTGCCGCGACCCCGCCATCTCCTACGTGGTCTGCCGCGACCCCGCCTCACTGTCGCAGTTGGGCCCACAGTTTGTCCGGCATGCGGCAGACGTGTCCTGCCCAGTCCCATTTAAATTGAGCAGCCTTTTCAGCCACGTCAGCTATCTACCGTCCACCTATAACTATATTATATTGTGTGTTTAGAGTTGCCCATAGAGGAAATTTAAGCTACTTACCGATTTGTACTTAACCCACAACGATGTAATTAAAAGTGATATCTTTCTTCTTTAGAAAATTAAATAAAGTTTTATATTTTAGCCAAAGAAGAAGCAGAAAAACAGGCCGAAGAAGAAGAGGAAGAACCAGAAGAGTAAGTAAAGTAGGCTTTTATTATGGAGATCTATTAACATCTAGGGTTACTATTCGTATGACCATACTTTCCGAAATAAGGGGTTTTTTTTTGTAAATAAAAATTGTTAAAAATGATTCCTGAACAAGAAATTAAAATGTAAAATGTCCAGACTTCTTTGCAAATGTTCTTACTCCAGGACTTTTCTAATTTTGAAATTACCCTAATAACTAAAAATCTTTTTTTTTTTTATTTGTCGTTTTTAGATATCGATTCCCACACAACACGTCTACGTAGTTTCGCTACCTAATTTATTTGACCTTGTATACAGGCCAAATAAGCATTTATCTCGTAAAAAAACCGAATCCGTTTCTCGAGAGTCGAACCAGTAATCATCAGCCATGCATTTATTCAATTCGGCAATTTGGTCTTCATTAATTTATTTTATCTTCCAGAGAGCCTGAAGAACCAGTACTATTAGAAGTTAAGCAGGCCCTAGGAGGTGATGGAAGGTGTTTCATCAGCGAATGGGGTGCCTGGTCTCCCTGCACCCTGGACGAAGGCAACTGCGGGTCTGGTTTCAGAACTAGAACTAGACATCGCTTGGAAAGGAATATTTATGGCGAGAATTATGATGTAAGTGCATAAACACGTAATTGCTAATAAGAGAAGTAAGGGCGAAAGAGTAAGGGCGAATTTCATCAACGAAACTAAACGCGATCAGTATATCTAAACTGAGTTCAAGAGCTGTCAGTGTCATCGTTGATAAAGAATATTGACACTGACAGCTCACTCGGTATAAATGTGCCGAGGCCTTAGTGCGAGTTTCTTGTAAGGTTGATGCGCTAGGGTGGCCCGCGAAATTCAAATTTTCTTACGTTTTTTGCAATTTGTAGGTATCAGGTTGTATGTTGATCTAAATATTATTAGCAAAAAATATGGATTTATGGAATTATAAAACATTAGAATCAGCAATACAACTCTCTAAGCTCATGTAAGTGCATTGAATGACTAAATCATGACATTTGGCACTTTCATGAACTTGGAGAGTTTTATTGCTGATTCTAATGTTTATAATTCCGTCAATCCATATTTGTTACGAGCGCTAATAATATTTAGATCAACATACAACCTGATACTTTTTTTTTTTTTTTTTTTGGGTGGGAAATCATCAAATGACTTCTCCCGCTCTGGGCGGAGCGGAAGGGCGTGTCAGACTCTTACTGACTAAAACCCACCCGTGTTCCTTCAGTTGCCTGTTGCCAGGGTCCCGGTATCCCTTTCGGACTATTCCGCAACCCCGGCAGGCATCGGTCCTAACGGACCCCGTCAGGTGTGCTGACATCTCTTTGAGGCGCGCGTGGAACACGACGCGCCATCGACCCGGGCCTGGTCCTTATCGGACGGCGAGCTACCCATTGCTCGCCGTCCGCAAGCCCGCGCCTATGGTGGCCGGGAATCCGCCTGGGATTCCCGACGCCCAGGGTGTCTCCAGCGGCGGCGATTAGGGGCGTGAGGGCGCAGGCCTTGCCTCTCCCTCACGCGTTCCGCCTCCTCCTTCGCGAGCATCACTGCTTCGCAGAAGGAGGTGACCGCCTCCCATGCCCTCTCGCTCCGTACCATGGCCTGGACCAGGGCCGGACGCGAGAGGTCAGTGCCGCCAATCGCCTCCACGAGGACACGGCGGTGCTCCGCCCAAGCAGGGCACATCTCCACCGTATGCTCCACCGTGTCCTCCGGACGATCCGCACAGTGGTGACACCCGGGCGTTTCCTCCCGCCTAATCCTACACAGGTACCTCCCGAAGCTGCCATGTCCGGTGAGGACCTGCGTCAGGCGGAAGGTGAGGACGCCGTGGCGCCTCTCCAACCACTCCTCAAAGAGGAGACTTATCGCCGCAATTGTGGCGTGCCCAGCACTGGGTTGCGACAATCGCACTCTCCATGCCGCCATGAGATCCTGCCGGAGCTCTGTCCGCTGTGCCGCGATTTCTCGCGGCAGCGGAGTTACGCCCCGGCGCTTCATCTCCTCGCGCCACTCCCAGATGTGCGCGAGGACCTTCGCCTCCAGATCCCATGGCGGTAATCCGGCAAGGAGGCTCGCCGCCTCACGAGAGACCGTGCGGTATCCCCGGGCCAGCCTAATGGCCATGACCCTTTGGGACGCGTTCAACCGGCGGGCTGGCCGCAGCCTAATGGAACGCGCCCACACCGGTGCCCCGTAAAGGGCCATGGACCGCACGACCCCCGCGTAGAGCCTCCGGCAGGAGGCGTTTGGCCCCCCAAGATTGGGCAGGAGCCGCCCCAAGGCGGCCCCGGCCCGGTCCAGCCTGGGAGCCAAACGACGGAAGTGCTCCACGAAGTTCCACCGGCTGTCGAGGACGAGTCCTAGATACTTCATCGTCGACTCGACGCCGATGTGAACCCCTCCCACCGTTATTTGGGAACCCGACAGTGGCGCGTTCCGAGGGCCATGAAAACACATGACCTCGGACTTGTGCAAGGCCACCTCGAGTCCCAGCTGCCGGATTCTATCGACGATTGTCGCAACCCCGCGTGTCGCTAGTTCGGCCGCCGCCTGGTGCAACCTCCCCTGTGCCAGGACCAGCGTGTCGTCAGCGTAGCAAACTACACTGACGCCACTGGGGAGGTCGGCGCGCAGCACCCAGTCGTAACCGATGTCCCACAGATGCGGCCCCAGGACCGATCCCTGTGGGACACCGCACGACATCTCTCGCCGGTTCCACACTCCCTGGTGACCGGGGTAGATGACGGCCCTGTCCGTCAAATAGGCCTCGACCACACGACAGAGGTAGGTCGGCATCCGGTGGTACCGGAGTGCCTCCCTTATGCAACTCCAGGGCAGGGTGTTAAAGGCATTGGCGATGTCTAGAGACACCGCCAAGACGACCCCACCCCGGGCCACAGCATCCCCCGTCGTGAGGGCCCGTACGCGCATGATGGCGTCCACCGTAGAGCGCCCTCTGCGGAAACCAAACTGGCTCTCCGCCAAATCCGGCCCCTTCCGCACCAGCCGCCCGACGAGGCGGTTTGCAATTACTCTTTCAAAGAGCTTGCCCACCTCGTCGAGCAGCACGATGGGCCGATAAGCGGACGGAGAGACCGCAGGGCGCCCCGGCTTCTTTATGAGGACCAGTTTCCCCGTCTTCCAACGAAGTGGGAACTGGCCCCTCTCCATGCATGCGCTTAGGAGACCCCTCAGTCGAGGCCCGAGAGCCTCCATGGCCAGGACCCACGCCTTCCCAGGCAGGCCGTCGGGTCCTGGGGCGGTATTCTTGGCATTCAGCCTTCGTACCGCCACTCTCATTTCTACCTCGGTCACCTCCGGAGCATCGTCGTCGTCGTCGTCGGCGGTGTGGTCCGCTTCGAGCACCGCAGTAGGCGGAGCCATGAGTGGGGAGGTATGTTCCCCTCTCGAAGGGAACAGAGCGCTCACCACGTCCTCCACAAGCTGAGGCCGGAGACTCTGCGTCAGCGGGGGAGCCCATGGGCGGAGTTTCTCCCGCACCATCTTGTATGGGCGTCCCCACGGATCTGCGTTCAGAGTCTCCAGCGTCTCCTCACGGGCCAGTGCCCTGGCCCGCAGGATCTCCTCCTGGAGGGCGGTCTTCGCCGCTCTGTACCCCTCGTACAGCTCCGCCTGAATGGCTTCCGTATCCGGAGGGCGGATACGGAGCCTGCGGTGCCTGGCGTACCGGCGTCGCGCAGCAACGCACGCATGGCGCAGAGCCGTCAACTGCTGCGACCACCAGCTCACCTGGCGCGAAGCACATCCGGGCTGGACCCGGGGCATTGCCACGTCACAAATATTTGACATGGCCTCCCGGAACCACTCCGCCTCGTCGTTGATGTCGGCAGGCCTGTCCGGTGATGACACCCAGGCCTGCACGATCGAGGCTTCCAGGAGGACCTCCCGGTCCAGCTGCTTCAGCGCCCACCGCGGACCACTCGGGGCCTGTCGGACCGGCGCGCTCGAGGACTGGGCGGAGACGTCAAACCGGATATACCGGTGGTCGGAATACGTCTCCACCCCCTCCATGACGCGCCAGTCAGTGACACGTGGTGACAGAGCGGGGCTGGCGAACGAGATGTCTACCACCGACTCACCCCGCATCCGCACACACGTGGGGACAGAACCCCGGTTTAGGACGACCAGGCCAGTCTCCAGAGCCCAGTCCTCCACCATCCTGCCCCGTGTGTCCGTATACCGGGAACCCCAGGCCACATTCTTTGCGTTGAAGTCCCCGAGGACGAGCACGGGGAGGGAACGGAACCCGACGACGACGACTTTCAACTCCGCAAGGGAGTTGTGGAACTCGGCGAGAGTTCGGTTCGGGGAGAAGTACACCCCTACCACGACAATCTCCCCGAACCGTGCTGCCACGCAACCCCGTCCTCTCTTGACAGCCTCGAGGGACGGGGTACCGGCGGCGGCCGACGAAATAAGGGTCACTGAGCCGCTCAGGTCCTCCACCCAGTCATCCCTGGGCGGGACAAAGTACGGCTCAGCGACCACGGCGATATTAATCGACCACTGCGCCATGCTCTGGAGTAAAAGATCCTGAGCGGTGGCGCAGTGGTTGATGTTCGCCTGGAGGAGGCGAAATGGGGCCATTATTGGCACTCCATTTCAACCCCCTCCCGAGGCCCATGCGAGGGCCCTGCCGCAGCGGCAGCGGCGGCGACGACGACGGTGGTGGTGGAGGCGGCAGCGGCAGTGGCGGTGGCGGCGGCTGCGGCGGTGACGGCGGTGGTGGCGGTGGTGGCGGAGGGCTTGCCCCTGCCCCTGGCTTTGCCAGGCTTCGGTGGAGCGCAGGCCTTACTCCCGATCCGGTGGTCGGCCGGCTTGCCTGCCGCCGCACATACGACGCAGTGCGGCGTGGCCTTGCACGTGCCGGCCTTGTGACCGGGCTGACCGCAGCGGTAGCAGGCATCGCTGCGGTCAACCTCGGAGGTGCATTTAGCTCCCACGTGGTCGCCCACATGGCAGCGGAAGCACCTCCGAGGTCTGGGTTCGAGCAGTTTGACCTGCGCGGACACCCAGCCCACCAGTAGCCTTTGGCCCTCCCCGGCTATTTTCTTGGCCGCCGCCACGGGGCAGCTCACCGTAACAGCCTGCATGCCCCTGTAATCGGGACCGATGGTGCCAGCCTTAACCTGCTCGGCAGAGCACCCCCCAGTCCCGACCACGGCGGCCACAACCTGTTCTTTCGTGACCGAGTCGTCCAGGCCCTGGATGCGCATTTCAGCGCACTTAGTAGGCCTGGACACTCGGGCCTCGTCCGCATTAAGGGACGCCCTGAGCTTTTCAGCCAAGGCGTCAGCGGCCGTGCCACCAGCCGGACCGGGGAACTCTAGCATTCGGGCCCCGGTGGCAGCGATCCTCAGTCGGATACCTCCGGCAGCACCGAGCTCCCCTAGGTCCACCACCTCCGCCACTTTGGCAAATACGTCCTTATAGGACACGCCCTTCGTTGCCGCTTCCGGCTGTAGTGTGACCACTACAGCTGCGGATTTCGGGGCGTGGAGCCTAGCCGCAACGCTTCGCTCCTTTCGCCGCTGCCGCCTCGCCTTTTTCTTATTGGCCGCCCTTGCCTTCCTAGCCGCCTTCCTCTTCTCCCCGGCCACTTGCCATTCAGCATCGGCTTGGGGAGGTAGGGAAGGTGCGGGTACAGTCGGAGGTGGGGGCGGTCGTTTAGCCACCGGGGCCGGGGCCAGAGCCGGGGCCGGGGCCGGGGCCCTCGCCGCCTTTTTGGAGGCTCCGGCCTTTTTAGCCGCCCCGCCCTTATTCTGCCACGGAGAGGCTGAATTGTCCGCGGAAGATCCGGCGGCGACGACGGCATATGTCGTCGCCTCCTTCCGCTGGCCGGAGGCTGGCTGACTTGCCGTCAAGGGGGGGCGCAGGACGATGGCTTCTAGGGCAGAGAATCGTCTCCGCATTTCTGCCATCTCCCGCTGCACCAGGGTCAGAACCCGGTCCCCAGCAGCATCAGGCACAGGCCGTCCCTGCCCATGCTGCTCCCCCCTCTGCGGCATCTCCCGGGGGCCGGCTCCTCGGAGCTTAGCCAGGTCCGCTCGGAGCTCCGCGTTCTCCTTTTGGAGGAGCTCCATCGCGGCCGTCAGGCGTGCGACCTCCGCCCGCATCTCGGACACTCCGTCCGACAGGGTCCCCCTGCGGGAGGCCTCCGCTGCCGCCACTATGGAGGCCGTGGCCTCTGCTATAGCCTTGTCCTTGGTGGACTTAAGCCTCTTCAAGGCCACATTGTTGATTGCAGAGGCCACGATCTCTGCGAACCCAGCCGCGCCCCTTGGCCTGGAGCCACCAGCAGCGCCCGGCTCACCACCTGTTACTTCCGAGGGGGCTGCACTGGGGCTCGCGACTCGCTGAGCCGGGTCGGCCGGGCCGACCGGACTCGGATCACCAGCCCCCTTGGTGATGAGCCCCCTACCCGCACCCTTCTCTTGGGCTCCACCCCGCCGGCCGGAGGGGATCTTCCTCCGGCTCCGGTCGACTGAGGACGACCCCGACTTGGGGCGCTTCCGGAAGAACTTTCTCCCGGAACGCCCCACCACCACAACCTCGCGCTCCACGCTCGTACAAGAGCTAGAGCTCGATGCCGCGTCGGACTCCGACCGCGCATCGCTTCCTTCCTCTCCCTCTCTCTCTCCCTGTCTCTCTTCTTTGTGTTTTTTTTGTTTCGAATCCATAATAGATACAACCTGATACTGACCTGCAAATTCCAAAAAACGTAAGAAAATTTGAATTTCGCGGGCCACCCTAGCGCATCCCCCTTAACTATCTTCACTTTACGCATCGACTGCGTTCGGCGCTCCGATTGGCCCTTCACTGGCCTTCACTGGTAAAGGGCCAAGTGAAATTTTAAATTTGCCCTAAGTCTGTGTTAAACTATGAAAAACGAAGTTTTTTCTGCGGTTGTAATCGAAAATATCCTATACCTCAAAAACTTTTAACTTTAATAGCAAAGTCACTTGGAAACATCATAAATACTTAATCTTTTAAGTATGCGATCCAAAAAATGTACCACATGCCATGTGCATTTAATTTTTTTTTTTCATACTCGCTTCTACCTTTATGTGGAGTGTCGTGCCCTCTTATTATGTATTTCGTAGTTTCACTACACCATGGTTTAGCAATACACAGAATATAACCTCTGTCAAATTTTCATCGATATAGTGCAAACAGTCTCCGCTCAGTGACGTCCGGACGGGGCGGACAGACGGACATGACAAAATTATAAGGGATCCATTTTTGCCATTACGCTATGAAATCCTAAAAATTGGACAGTATTACCTAGCTATTTTTTATTTTGGGCTATGGCCCAACGTAAATGACAATAGCTCAACGGTTAAAACGTGCATGGCCTGGCTACCGAGAGGTCGCGAATTCAACCCCGTTGGCCGTTGCCCTCGCGACCTTACTCATCGCATAGAAATTCTTACCTCAAGGGGGATAAACTGAAATATTATTGATACTTATACATAATGCAATGCTAGAAATCTATAAAAGACTGACTATCTATACAGTTTACTGATATGTAGTCTTATAAGAATAAGTTAAGGATCTTCTTAACTGGAAAAATTAACTTTTACAACTGGTAAAGTAAAACCAGCCAATAAATTATAAGTAACTAGCTGAGGCCCGCGGCTTCGCCCGCGTAGATGTCGGTTACAAAAACCTTCCTCGAGAACCACTCTATCCATTGGTGAAAACATCATGAAAATCGGTGCAGTAGTTTTTGAGTTTATCGCGAGCAGACAGGCAGACAGACGCGGCGGAGGACTTTGTTTTATAATGAGTAGTGATTTAAATACTTACAGGTTTTACCAGTTGTGAAAGTTAAATTCCAGTTAAATGCTGAGTCCATATTTTGCCTGTTTAGGGCGTGCAAAATAATTTTATATGAATACACTACTTGATGTACCTACTTATTTTAGAGGTTTCCCAAAAAACTATCAACTAACCTAATTCAGCAACCTAATTATTGCGTAACACACGATCAATCACAATCTAAATAATTTTGAAGTATATTGCTAATTCATTGCTTCAAATGTTAGAAAAAATTGTCTGCTCTACAACGTAAATCACGCAATGAATATTGTTGAGCTGTCAAAATGAAACAGATTGTTATTGATCGTGTGTTACGCAATTATGTTGCAGATCGGTGCATTCAATTTTAAATACCTAAATATCTAATTGCCGATTTTTCAATCGTCAGCTAACTTTTGTCTGAAGAATAAATATGGCGGTTTGACATATCCATACTAATATTATGAACTCGAAAGTAACTCTGTCTATCTGTCTGTCTGTCTGTCTGTATGTCACCTTTTCACGCCTAAACCACTGAACGGATTTCGATAAATGGCATTTCGGCGAAGGACATAGGCTACTTTTTATCGACATACCCTTCCGACTGTCGAAAAGTCTTTTAAGATATACCTATAACAATTAAAATTCTATTATATCTCGTTAATGACAGTTGAACTAATACCACGCGAGCGGAAGCTAGTTTCCTATAAAAAGCTCTCCAACCGCAACTTTTGTTCCTCCGATGAAAGTTATCTGACCATTGAAAAATGGGCCCTGATTTTTTCGGTCTGGCAATTAGATAGACAAAGATTTAATTACCCTGAATTTTCGTAACACCTACTTATCTACTTCATTCATTTCAACTCTAAATAATTGGAGCATTCATCCATTGTTCCAGTATCAAGATAATGTGCAAGCGCAGCCGACGAGCAGCAACTGTGAAGATCAAGATACTAAGTTAGTTGAATATCAGAATTGTTTCGTTGACTGCTATTAGAACGGATGAATAATAAACTGCCTAGCTACATTAACAGACGGGTATTTTATTTCTGTACCTGGATACTGGATCGACTAGGTGTGGACTTGAAACAGGTTTGAACCGAGGAGAGATTCTGTCTTCTCGTTTTTGCGCGAAAATAAACCAGTTGGTTGACTTGGTGAGTTTTGCCGGCCGGTGGCGCGCGGCGTCGACGGAGCGAGGCGGGGTAACGCAGCGCGCGGACGGCAGGGGGCACTGTCAACATTGTTTGTGCCTGTCGGGTATGAATATAGGCGCGGATAGCGCATGCTCCGAGCGCAACGGCCTGCCTCGCGCGCGATCGCAACTTGTTGAATGTTCACTCACTTCACGCCAGTTGAGTCGCGAACGATGCGCCGGGTGGTCGTGTCCCGCGTACGCATCGTTGTCGCTCCGAACTTCGAAATTGTTTTACGAGAATATGTGAAGTTTCCAAATTCAAAATTGTGCAGAACTACCATGTCGAACGTGTTTATTTGTGATCAGTCCATGTAAAACGTTACAAATAAGTAGTTTTAAGTCATTGAAACTTAATAGGCTTACTCGTTTTACCTGCATGCCTCGTCCCACGTCTCAGCGGTTACCTACCTTATCGGATAAACGAACATTTTTCAAATGGATGTGCGTTTGAAATCTGTGATAGTGTGCGTGTTATGTGTTAAAAGACTTCGTGAGAGCGTTGTAGGAGATTGTGACAAGTTTTTACTATAGTGTCGTGCTCGGAGTTGTGATACGAAAAAGTTGAATTACCTCAAGACAAGAATCATGTTTCTGCGCGGGAGTGAGGGGGGCATCCTCGCGGCGGCGTTGTTGCTCTATTCGCTAGCGGTGGCGTCGGCGCAATACACAAAAGGTAAAAACTGCTTTCCTACCTGTGCACACGCAGCCCTACGTTTGTCGTGGTGCTTTGTTCTATTGCCTTTTGTTCGTTTCTAGGAACGTCTTTTGAATTTTTGAAATGAGAATGTCAAAATGACGTCATGAACAAGTTCATACTTACTCCTTTCTTGACACATTCAAGGAAGCTGTCTCGTTGGCTATGGTATTTTTACCTAACCTTACCTTTGCATTTTTCCGGTTACTCGCAATACGTATCTGCAGTGCATATAAATGAATGAAGTGTTTGTTTCCTGTTTCCAAGTAAAATCGAATGACTAAGTTAAATGACGTACTGACGAGCGTATTGATAACGAAATTTTACGATAAGAGCGGCGCGCCACACCTATCAATAAATTCTTACCTGCAGTACCCAAGTACCTACTTCGATAGATACTTAGTAAATAATAATAATGGATGGAGAATTATTACTAAGAAGGTACAGATAAGTAACCTACCTTCCACTTGATAATAACTCGAATAGTGATGACGACAACGGGGTAGCTAGCTAGCCTCACATCCTTTACGAATACAAATGATGAATACCTATTACAATTTAATGATTTATCTGAGGTTTTCTTGAAGACGTGTTTTTAACTCCATGCGCGTGCCTACCTCGATCAACCGTTGATATTTTTTGGTAAGTAATTTAATTAGGCAAATAAATATAAAATTCCTACAAATTACCTACTTCTGTTTAATTGTGAATTTGTGGCAATCTCTTAGAAAAAAGCCTAGTCTCTTTTGTTATTTTAAAGATACGGTTGGTATTGGCTAGAAAAAAAAGTTCCATTCTACTATCAAATAATTAAAAAATTATAACCTTAGATTTAAGTAAGTATTTCTATGAATAAAACACTGTCTGTAACACTGATTACGTGAATGTAAACGTTATCATTTAGAGAAAACATTAATCATAATAACCAGCCCTTCTGTCAAACCCTCGTAACACGACTCGCTACAAGCTAGAGGACGAAAAGGCTAAGTATAGGAACCTAGGCAGTACCATAGAGTGTATGTAAGTACCTGCGTAACTTGTACGAGACATTTTATTACTCCTAAATAGTTATTACCTCCACAAGGTAGGTAGGTAATGTAGATAAAAAAAGTAAGTTGGTGCGTATAACAATAAACCCAGGTAACGTTAAGGCCAATTTCAGTGTCAGGAAAGGCACAATCTTGGTACCGTACCAGATAAATAAAAAAAAAATGAACTTAACAAATATCATTTGTATGAAATGATCTGATGATGAAATTTAAACAACCGGATAATGTTGTAGTGAAACATGCCAAAAAAGGCTCCCACAGATAGGCGCGACGCGTAGAACATTTTCTGTGAAGTTTTCATAGAAATTGTTCTACTAGAATCGCGTCGCGGCTACGGCATCAGTAGAGGCTCTAAACCAAAAAGTCCTAAACATGAAAGAAAAAAAAAAGTTCATTTGCAGTAAATAAACATGATGCAAAGAATGAACAAACACAAAAAAAACAATTTTGGGGAAAATATCCATTACATCCATCACATCCATGCAAAACGGCCATCGCTCAGCATAATGCTGCGACCCTATGCATTCTGGGTGGTTTTGGTCTAGGTACAATTTACCTGTGGAGATAAAAAAAAAACCTCAAAGGTGACGAATGAATCATAGCATATTATAGGAAGTGGTGCAATAGTATAGTAACCTATGTCACAAAAAAATCCGTGACGTCATTTTTGTAGGTATTCTGCAGGCGTAGCATGAGCACCGTTTTGTCGACGGAAGAGTAGACAAAAATGACGTTTCCTGTAGACAGTAGACAGTACGAGACGGCAGCAAAATAGAAAGAGTCAACTGCACTTTTTACGAAATTCACCCTTTTACATAATTCGAATCAGAATTCTTTGTTTTAACATAGGGTTTATCGGTTGTCAGTGTGATTTTGACAGTAAGGATAGAAAACTTTCTTCCGAAATAGTCTACATATAAAAAGACCTAGACAAAGATCGTTAGAAATGAAAGACAAAATGACAGATTGTAGAAAGATTTCTACGGTGGATGTCAAAAATGAAGAAACGAACTGTCACTTTGTATAGAAAAAGCTATGTCTATTCTTCGTAGAGATAGAAAGCGCCATGCTACGGCTGCTGATGACGTTTTTTTTTTTACTTTCCAGTTTCCAGAACGTAGTACGTTAAGTTTCTTCATTCGAGACCGGTTCACAATTAAACCTTTCACGGTTAAAATTCAAGGACTGTCTAAAAATAATCGATTTCACTAAATAATTTGTTACTACAAGTTACACACACTTAGAAAATGACTGTTATATTTGTCATATTAATTAAAAAGTTGTTGTCATGTAATTAATTGATATGATAACACTACATACATAATTGATAGCGTATTCTTCAAATAAAACAACGTCCAAATACCAACAAATTGATTTAAGAATTTTGTTAGTACCTACTTAATAATAGCGCGCGTATATACGGGCGCGACAGGCAGCGGTACCCTTATCGCGCCTGTTTGTGGGAGCCTTTATAGCCATTTCATAGTCTGTCAAAGAATAACAGTTGTGATTACCTACTTACAATTTAGGTTGGTAGGTACAGTCACGAGCATTAATATGTATACACTTAGCAACTTTTAAAAGTGATTTTTTCCTGCTGTATTGGTTGTAACTTTATGATATAACGAACATAGTATTATTGAACCCCTATTATTATGAAATAGGTATAATCTCAAAATTACAATCGTTATTCCACGAGAAAAACGTTATTGAATTTTTCTGGGCGTATACATATTTTTGCTCGTGACTGTACTGTATTTGCTTAACAATTACCTACCTAGTTTCTTCCACTGTAGTGTAGAAAATAGCTTCTCAACTTCGACATTGAAGGGCCGATTTCAATCGAATTTCTCTTGTTTATCCAGTAATTTCTGACAAAGGGTTATTTAATATTTTGAGGGGCTCGTGGCTAAATAATAACAACCGCAAGTGTCGCTAAGGGAGATCTTCGAAAGTCTGATAACCAGTCTTACCAAGGGGTATTGTGTTACCCTAGTAACTGGGTTGTGGTGGTCCGATAGGCAGTCGCTCCCTCAGACCAAAAAAAAACCAAGACATGAACAATACACTGAAGCATGCCAGAACTACACCTCACTAAGTGCACGCATGTTTACAAAACCGGCCTCCGCTATGTCTATAGTTTTTTATTTGGTCTGAGGTCGCTCCACGTAAAATACTGGTATTCAGCTGTATCCTGTTAAGGCTCCCACAAACAGGCGCGATATCGCGGGCGCGACAAGGTTAGTGCTGCATGTCGCGCCCGAGATATCGCGCCAGTTTGCACGAGCCTTATTAGCCTAGTAGCTGACCCCAACATATACCTAGTTGGAATAAGGCTAGGCAGATAGTGGTCGCTTAGTATTTCATTAAAATAATATTAGAAGAGGTCAACCATTATTTTAAGATGGCCGATAAAGTCATTTGTCTTAGTGAAAGGCGATCGTGACCATTACATAGAGGTACCTACACAGCTGTACCTATGTAGTCTATTGTTACTTGTATTGCCTCGGACTATGAAAGTCCCCTTCATATGACCCAAATGGCCATGTATTCATGACTAGAAAGGTTTCAGCTGTTCTGCCCGTTATTGTTAAGTGCTTATGGATGACCTTTAGGTTTATTCGACGTAATGTTGATGACCTAGTACCTACTTAGCACTTTCTTGTTAGAAGATTTAATTAAGCACTTCAACTATCATCAATCACCATTCTCCTGCCCTTATCCCAATCTTAATTAAGAAGTCTTCTTAAGCTTAAGAAGTCTTCTTAATCTTCTTAAGAAGAACTTTCCTGACGACATTTCCCTCATTCCTCCGCATCACATCACCAGACCTCCTTTTTCTACACAACTTTTCAGTCATCGTTGTTAGTTTCAGACTTCCTCATAAACTCATTTCTTATTCTATCCATTCGCGTAACACCAGACGTCCCTCCATCTTAGCATTCTCAACTATCATTGTTCCAAAATGAATATTATCAGATTGGATTTCTTAAAAATACATAAGACAGTATTCCATTGTTTTGGAAAAAATCTCAAGATGCACTAAACGAGAGAGGGTACTTAACTTCATTGAAGTATTTCAAAAGGCCCCAATTGCTTCCCCATGGGTCTTCCAATATTGTTCACCAGTTTAACCCTTTAACAATAGGGAAGTGGTATATTGAATCTTATAACTTGAAAAAATAAGTTTACAGGTCGAGTAGGTAGGTATAATTAATTAATTAGATACTTACAGTCCGGACGAGAGAATTGCGTTCCTGACACTTGTGACAGTCAATTTCTATTTGTATTTTATGAATCAAATTCGCAAAACACATTATTCCTTAGTATGAAACTGACAGGTGTCAAAAACGCATTCTCTCGACGACCGGACTGTAGTAGTTATTTCAATTTTAGAACGCGCTAATTTTCTACATCAGATGTACGAGAATGTAGTTTTAGAAGACCCAAAAAGAGTACGTTAGTTGAGGACTACTGCAAATTAAAGCGACTACTGCAAATTTAATTTTATCGTTCAACAGTCTTCATAAAGTAGATCGCCGGAGCTCGAAGCACAACAAACAAGGTTATGACCAAGTAGGTCCCAGTTCCTACTACTTATTATGTGCCAGACTTAAGCATAGAGTTACTAAAGCCATACTGAGAACAATGGCAGCCCCGACGGGCTGCAGACCCACGACTCGAGTACAAGTATCTGAAGTATGAACTGTACTTTAATAAACCGGTACCTATAACGAACTAAGACTTGCCAAGAAACGGCTTGATATTCACTTCGACATTTTTGCGTTCACTAATAAAAAAAAAATTTATTCATTTGTTTAAATGAATAAATATTTTTTTATATAAATATTTATATAAAATAAATGATTTTATTTAAGGCTCGTGAAAACTGGCGCGATATCGCGCCTGTTTGTGGGAGCCTTAAGTCTAAGTAGGTTTTTAGTTAAAGTGAGCTGTCATTCCACGATGACACTATTGACAGGTCCCATCACCTATGTTTTCACGGTGAGATTTTTACAGAATAGATAGATTACCTGAAATCTAGTGTCACGAACTCGGGATCTGACTCCAGGGCTCAATTTCAAAGTTACATTTAAAAAATCAGAACCCTGGTCATATCAAAATCGATCATGGCAGACGTAAGAGTTAAAATACCGTAGACGGAAAACTGGTCCTGCACCTCTAATTATGATTGATTTATTACTTAATAATGGAGGTGTGATGTTACTTTTTACATTTTTTACATCAATGTTGTTTTAAAAATTAAAAATATCGTGTTCGCTTCGTAAGCAGTGAAGTATGACCCTCACAGTAACACGAGCGCCCACCAATAATAATTTCCTGTCCCTCACACAATAAGCCATTCATTAGCCTTAATTTATGCTCCTTGCTCTCACCTCAACCACTGACAATTTCTACAACATAAACTGAATTTTACAAACACACATCATCCATTGCTTACTTCCTTCGAGTTATTACAAAGAGGTTTTGAACTAAAGCGGCAATGGAGAGCAAAGTTTACGATGGCGGTCGCGTTTGTGAGCTTGGTCTGTATATGGCTTCTGTGACACGGCTGCCTATCGAGTGACGTCATCATGCAACCGGACCACTCAATGGCAATGGTATGCAGTTATATGCGCCTGACCTTTTTTTATGAAAGGTAACAATAAGCTGACTGAATGTTGGGTTTTTAAATTGTTGAGTTGTCCGAAATGTGCATGTTTTTAAGTAATTTATTGTGTAATTCTTGTATTTGTAACTTATTGATGATTCTTAAATATTTGTATACTAAAATAACACGGTTTTATAATTACATACATTTTTGTAATTCGACAATGGCCAAACTCTTCGTTTGCGTCCGGCATCGGCACCATACACCAGCGAGCGAAAATTTTGCGAAAAAAATTTGAACGATACTGCTTATACCTTCCTATTTTTTTTTCCTTTCGGACGGGCAATACTACAATACTACCGAATACCCTTCGAGTAAAGAGGAAAAAATATGATACAATAGGTACCTCATTCGGAAAATCTGCAATCTGCATACATTTTATCACTTAGTGACAGATTGCCAACGAGTATAGCATTCACCTATTTGTCACTCAACATCGACACAATGGCGATACAATGAAAATTGCATTCGAATGCATTGCAGACGCAACTCCTAAAGAATTGGATGTTTTGATTTCAAATTATTGTAATACTTATCAAAACAAATTCATCATCAATTCATTATTCTCCTGGCCGTATCCCAATTTATTTGTGGTCGGCGCAACATGTAATTTTTCATCCATATTTCTCTATTAGTCGTCATCTCGGTAGTCACCCCCTTTCTAGCCATATCATCTTTCATATACCTAGTACACACGGCTACACATCAAGCTATACATTTCCTGTTAATGCTGACGTCACATTCTATAGGATTTCCGTACAATGCGAGGTCAGCATAGACTGGAAATGTATAGCTTGATGTGTAGCCGTGTGTACATCCATCGTTTCTTCATCTAAACAAAACACATTATTTAAATAAAGTAACTAAGTAGGTGTGAAGTGAATCGATTTATTAAATAAGTATGTATTTTAAATTAATAATAATGTACTGAATGCATGTAATAAAGCTTAGTTCAGAAGTTTCAAAAGCTGCCCAAATAAAAAACGCGTGTCGTCATTTTGTCTTTCGAACTGTTCGTTAGCGCGTCAAGCTTATCCCAATCAAACAGCTAAATTCTAATAATAAGCAGTTAACTTCATATTAATACTAGGAGAAATGACAACTTGTATGAAATACAATCCTACTAGCTGCGTCCCGCGGTTTCACCCGCGTAAGTCTCAATCTCGTGGGAATATCGGGATAAAAAGTATCCTATGTCCTATTCCAGGTCATGGTCTATCCATATGCCAAAATTCATCTAAATCCGTTCAGCCGTTTTAGCGTGAAAGCGTAACCAACAAACTCACCTTCGCATTTATAATATTAGTTAGGATTGCTTAGCTAATTGTTAGTATAGAAATAGGAACTTAGCAGGCAGCGCCACGGGCCATAGATCATTATATATTTCAATCAGAATACCCAGGTCGATATCAAGCGCACTGCGGGCGTGTTATCAACGATATGATAACAGGTTGTTCGACTCGCCTTTCGTATAACACCACTCAGTAAAGTGATTATCGTCACGCGACCTGACTTCAGCTCTGTTTGACGTGATGATTTCCAAAAATATTCCGTGTGTATTTTATTGTAATTTTATGCTTTTATCCATGTAGTCTTTATTGTAAACGAGGGTATTATACAACCGTTTACCGGCCATTATAATAAAAGTAAATATAACATCACATCACGCCTGTTATCCCCGAAGGGCTAGGCAGAATTCGCATTGTACGGAAATCCTATACAATGCGAGATCAGCATAAACTGGAAATGTATAGCTTGATGTGTAGCCGTGTTTACCTACACCTCTGCCTAACCAAAAGTGCATGTAAATGGTTTAATTGAAATAAATTCTTTGAGTTTGAGACCCACATTCAAGTTAAGTAATAGTTGTCCGAAATATGTTTTTGTTGATAATGGAGACGATACAAGATTTAAAATAAAGTTTTGTTAATGTAACCTAATTATATTGAAGAATAGCTTAATTACTAAAACAAACGAAAACATTAAGTGTGCACTTAGCATTAATTATTATAATCATCAACAAGAACTCAAAGAATAAACTAAAAATAAAACTTTGGAATACAAACCCACGAAATGGAGAAATGATTCAAGATCAAAAACTGTACAAATATTAAAGAAAAGAGTCTAGAATTGAATATTCTCAAACGAAATAGGATTTTGAATATGAAAATTCTTACGTCAATGCATAAAGGTAAGTATACACATCGGCAGAAGGTAATTCGATCATGCCTATATGTCTTCGCTGTCGACTTAAGTAAGTACCTAATGGAAATCCTGTGTTTCTCCTCTTTGAGTGAATCGAACTGTGCTTTTCGCTTTGATATTATAGTTCATTGTGACGTATGCATCAATAATAATTTGTATTCCTAGCTTCCTGGCTTTCTTGATTTCTGATACTTACATTTTTAAGGTTTTTTTTTACCTGTACAGTCCCACTGCTGGGCAAAGTCTCTTCCATACGTCGCTATTCATAATTGCCTGCTGCCTTTTCCAGCCAATCAGTCAGGAGTGTAGGGCGTCGCGTCAGCGTTTCTTATAGGCTTGGTGACGACGCCCGTCTTCAGGTACCCACTGCGTGACGACGCTGGCCCATCGTTTCATTTACTTAATAAAAACTCAAATTCAAAGCATTTATTTCAAATAAACCAATTACAGGCAATTTTGAATTGTCAAGGGGTCGGTCAGTCAGAAAGATGAAGCTAGTTGCCCATTCCAAAGCGTAGTAAATCTTAAATCTTCCTCCAGCAATAGACTTTTCTAAACTAATATAACGACGAAATGACAAAGTAACAAACTCAAAAACCGCTCAGGACTCGCCGCGTAATTAAAGTTAAACTCTAACTTAATTGGAATACTGGCTCTAAACACAAATCCTAGTAACAAGTAGAACAAATTTAAATGTCCAAAGGCTATTTGTATTTTCTGCGCCAAACACTAACTGTTAATCTTCCTGTCTCGGAAAACTGAGATAGTTCAAAGAATTACTGGGACTGAGAACGACAAATACCTATGCTGCTTTGGATGCACAAATAAGAGGATATTGCCTGGTTTGTGTGCACTTTGCCTTTATCTTTGCAGAGTAAAGATTAGTTTCACATCGCGTGATTTATATGCACGGACGACTTGATTCCACTGAGTAGATCGCGCGCCTAGAGTCGCAGCTTTGCTTGGCAAAAACGCACGCAACTGCAACTTAGCGCGCTGTAATAACGCCCAATGTATCACCAGTCTTAAGGCCGAATTTCACCAAAGAAATTCAGCACAGCACACAATCATCTTAACCGCGTTAAAGAGCTGTCAGTGTCAAAATTTGCGTGGAATATTGACTCTGACAGCTCTTGAACGCGGTTTGGAAGTGCTGATCTACCTAATCGCGTTTAGTTTTATTGGTGAAATTCGCACTAAGTCATATGACGTGCATATTATAGGGACAATATGCACTAATAAATATTGCAAATAAAACTACATTATTTCTCTAAGACAGAACTCTTGCCTATCAACGCCTATAAAAACCAATTTCCTTTACTTTTATTCATAAATCGTAGTCTTATCTCCATCGAGAATATCCATTCCGACACTGTCGAGAAACTAGCAAGATATAATCTTCAATATTAAGTTTCTTTGCGCAGCTGCATAGATAGATATCGCTTTTAAAAATGCTTGAAATTATATCATAATGAGTTTCCATTACTTGAAGTGGGCTGTTTAGTTTTACTACTAAGAAAAGTGCTGAGAGAAAAGTGGTGTTATGTTTATCCGTTAGTGTAGTCCTACCTGTAGATTTTCTACCCATGTTCACAGAATACTTAGAAAATGGCGTAGTCTGGTACGCTATTAGGTGTTAAGATTCGTTTAAGTATTTATTGAAATGGGGACATATAATTGAAAAGTCGCTCAGACTTAACGTATTTCCGAAGCATAATGGAGTAGCTGAATCTTCTTTTAGTTTTATCTTATGTAGACATCGATGAAAGTCGGTTAGAGTCTGTTAGGATGAACATCATCTTGTTTTATGACTTGCCAAGATGTTAGTTTCTTTTATTCATTTACTTAGTTTAGGGTACGATTAAAGCCCAATTTCACCAACGAAATTGAACGAGATCAGCTCATCTAAAGTGCGTTCAATTGCTGTCACTGTCATCATTCTAATGAAATATTGAAACTGACAGCCCTTGAACGCGGTTAAAATGTACTGATCGCGTTCCGTTTGTTTTGGTGAAATTCGCCCAAAGGCGGCTCTGACCCGGAAAAAATATGGCAGATGTTTATGCTCTATTTTTGCAGAATAAAAAGCCAATTTCATCCAGTAATTAGCCATGGAAAAACATCCTATTGACCTACAGAACATCCTCAATATCAGTAGAACATTCGTAATTAAGCCGGCGGATATCACAATGGATCCCTATTAGAGTACAGCTATACGTTCCTCAAGGGTATCGTAGAAGGCAATGAAAGCAACAATCGTGGGCCGAAACCTTCCGATTATTGCCGAAGCTATCAACCCACTACATTGGGTAAGAAAACTGTCTGTTTGTTTATCAGTTCACGGAAATGTAATGAAACCGGCTGTTGATATAAAATGTTAAGACAGATTTTGGCGATGTTTATTTTACAGCTAATTCTATCCCAACCATCACTACTCTACCTACTCTTGGAAACTTAATTGTGAGCTAAAATACTGAATTTTGAATAATCAGCCTATAATGTTCCCACTGTTGGGGAACAGGCCTCCTCTCTGTGAGAGGGAGTGGGTCGTATCCACTACGCAGGCCCAGTGCGGGTTATGTCGGTTTCCTCACGAGGTTTTCCTTCACCGTTTTTAGAGCCGTGGTGATGAAATAATTTACAACCAAAAAAAAACGGTTTCGAACCTACGACCTACAACTCAAGTCGCGGCCGTTACTGAGCCACCACTGCTCAAATCTCTGAATTTTAAATGCAAAATCGGAAAGCAGAACCAAATGGACACGAGGAACTTTCCGAATAATGTAGTCCCCCGTTTCACTGGGACTCGAATGAGGCCAACACATAATTTCATCACACCAATTTTAGTTGCATCCAATTTTAGTGCATAGCGAGCGCAGTCAAACAGTAAATGAAGTCGTACAAAATTACAATCTACTTCCTAAGAGCTTCTAATAAACAATCGTAATTAATCGGGAGAGATACAACAATAGATCCCTATTAAACGAACATCGACAGAATGCGTCTCGAGGGTACCGCTCACGAAGCCATAAGCGCTCGATTTAAAAATAGACCCCCACAAACACTACCTTCCCTTAGTGACAGGATTTTAATTGATTTTCGAGGTGACCCGATTGTCTTACTTCGGTGATTATTTTCCGAATATTTACTTAAACTTCGGGCTAAAATCAACAGGTACTGGAAGTGTCAACTTGGACATTGTTTTCATAGAATGTAGACAATTATCCACCGAGTTTACCTAATTCCAAATACACAATATTCCAAATTCCCGAAATACACGAGGCTAGTTTTTCAAAGCTAAGATAGCAAGCTGGAACCTTGGTAATTATTATCCTGGCTTGGCACATGCTAGAGCTGTTTACACGATGTTAGTAAATAAGCCAATAGCATTGCGGTGACTTAGTCCGTAGAGTAAAATGATCCAATTGAGTACTATCTTCGGACAAAAGCCAGGATACTAAAATTGGTGGTGGGGGGCGCTACTAACTCAAAAGTAGAACCTCGTCCTATTAAACTATCACACTAGCTTACTAGCCTAAAAATTAAGATAGTTCTGTAGACACGAGGCTAGTCTAACCAGCTTGATAGCTTACTACAGGCCGGATTCAACCTTAGTGCCGCCGCCGCTGGGCACTGTAAAAAATGCCGATGTCGCGTCAAAATTATCAAAATCATGAAACACTCAGAATTTTGCCGCTAGCGTAAATCCAGCAAAAACTACCCTCATGTAACCTGGGCATAAGTACTACGGTACTGGCTGGGAAAATACCAATTTATCTAGTGTGGTGAGTCTATCTCGCGCTGGTTTCCGTTGAAACTAGTTTCGATGGCTTCCGATTGCTTTTCCCTCTCACAATGGAGGCTTAATATCGAACCGACTGCGAATAACGTACTCGTTATCGGTTTCTTAATTGTAAACGATCGGGCGAGCTGTCATTCGAGATGTAAGTGATGGGTGTACTGTACGCATCTAAGTATGTCGATTGTCGGGATATTATTGGGTATTTTTTTTTATTTTTTTGGTGGTGGGAAATCATCCAATGAATTCTCCCGCTCTGGGCGGAGCGGAAGGGCGTGTCAGACTCTTACTGACTAAAACCCACCCGTGTTCCTTCAGTTGCCTGTTGCCAGGGTCCCGGTATCCCTTTCGGACTATTCCGCAACCCTGGCAGGATGATTAGGTATGACGTTGGTTGTTAGAAGTGGATGACGGACGAGCTATGTCGAGGGCCATCAAAAGTTCAAAACAAGCTTTGTGAAATGGAGTGGGTTTCGCCGTTTCGCGCCAAGTAACTATTTGCATTAGACCTCCGTGAATCCGTGATTGCTCATTGTGGCCAACTCACAATGGCCAATCACTGTCCATTCGCCCCCACCGAACATTTTGGCGGCAATAACCATAACATTTTACGTAAAATGTGTTTAACTCCAAGCATATTAATTTTATTTCTCGAGATCGCCTCTTATAAAATATAGGATATTTTAACTGCATTGAAAGGGATATTTGGAAGGTCCGTTAATGTTAATAGCTATGACTTATATAGTATTCCGAGCACGCTGCAATCATCGGAATTCTTGGTCCGTCTCCCGTTATACGGATATTTTACCCCGTCCCCATAAACGGTACCATTAAAAAGCTAAGACCGGGGAGGAAACGGAGCCACTTAAATATGCTTTGCACGAATGCGCAAATTGATATAAAATACTTCATCTTTTGATATCTGCTTCAAGGATAGTCTCCGAGCTACTGAGATGTTTTATTAACACCGTATTTATTTTGCTTGAGAAAATAATGATAAGAAATCGATATGAAAATCTTGTGAGAAGTGGTTAATTATACAGTTAGTAGTAGATTAACGTCCGATTTTTAGGATTCCGTACCCGAAGGGTGCCCTATTACTAAGCCTCCGCTGTCCGTCCGCCTGTGTGTCAGCGGGCTGTATCTCATGAACCGTAATAGGTAGACAGTTGAAATTTTCACAGATTGTGTATTTCTATTGCCGCTATAACGACAAAAAAAATAAAGGTCACCCTACAAGAAACGTATTTTTTTCGTTGTTTTTTTTTTAATATTGTACGGTTGTACGGAACCTTTCGTGTACGAGTCCGACTCGCACTTTTTTTCTGACTTCAGATAACTTTTATCTGACCCCATAAAAATTGATGATGCGTTTATTTTAAACTAGCTGCCGCCAGCGGCTTCGCCCGCGTGTAATCTTTATAAATTATAGCCTATTCTTAGGGTGAATGTAGATTTCTAATGGTGAAAGAATTTTTCAAATCGGTTCAGTAGTTTCGGAGCCTATTCAATACAAACAAACAAACAATCAAATCTTTCCTCTTTATAATATTAGTATAGATTAAGTTAATCAATAGCCGTACATAAAATATTAACAACGATGAATGAATTCATTTTCCTCATAAATATAGCAATTACTTACCTGTTTCCTAATAAAACATTCAAATAATAAATGTTTTAAACAATAACGATTCCCGATGTAATATTTAATTGAAATTGATTGATTGATTGTTGGGATTTTGGGATATAATATTTATTTACTCCAATGAAACCTTTTATTTGTACACTTTTTACACTTTTAAAGGAATGTAATTTTTAGATTATAAGTAAATTAAGTATTTATTTAACCTTTTCGCACTCAGAAAAGGTACAAAGGCGGACTCTAGCAGAAAACACCAAAAAAAAAAAATTAAAACATATTATTAATTATTTAATTTATTTATTTTAAATTGTACTTGTTTTGATGTTTTTGTAAAAAAATATATACAGGTACAAGGAGGAACTAAAATCATTTTTATTATTGAACTATAGCAAGCTAGCAATTTTTTTTTATTCGTTATATATTTTTTTTTTTTTTTCAGTTATATTTCTTATAATTACATACAAAGCTTACTTACTTATAGCTTTGAACTTGTTTCAGTATTAGTTTAATTAAACAATGATATCCGTTCGAAATAGAAAATAAATATCAGTTGAAACAAATACCAGGTGTACCAGTTGTTGGTATTAAAACGGAATAAATAATTATAACGTAAATGTATAGAAACCGTTAGGGGTTCCTTGGCCTTTCGGCGTTCAGGGTAATTCGTAAGAATGGCCTTGAAATGTCTTCACGTCACGAGGATAAGGCTATAGCACAATAATGAAGCACTACAGGACAAATTTTCATTGCCGGAAAGTTGTTCAAGAAAATCCAGGTATTGATTCTCATTAGAAATATAACTTTTATTTGCTTGATTTGTCAATCATTTCCAAAAAAAATCTAAGTGCCTTCTTTAAAAAACACCCTGTATACTAATACGTTTAAAGAAAATTCTCAAAAAATGCATAGTCAACTTACCTACATGAGATGAAACAATGCTTCTAAAGTAATTAAATATATCTAACGATAATAAGTACACACGGCTATAAATCAAGCTATACATTTCCAGTATAAGCTAACCTCGCATTGTACGGAAATCCTATACAATGCGAGATCAGCATAAACTGGAAATGTATAGCTTGATATGTAGCCGTGTGTACCTTATCTTTCCCTACATTATAAATTTTCTCGTATCTGTCCCACACACAAACATAGTTGGAAAAAGGCTACGCAGATGATTTAATGTTCTCTAGTTAGGTTTTTAGTTGATTAATATGAGTACATAAGAGGAAGTCTGAAAGTGGCACTGAAAATTTGTGCGGAAATCGGTTGTCATGGTATGGGCACGTGATGCGAAGGAATGAGGAAAATGACGTGAGGAAAGTTTTGGGTATGAATGTCGATGGCTATAAGAGTAGAAGAAGACCAAAGAAACGATGGATGGACTGTGTGAAAGATGATATGGCTAGAAAAGGGGTGACTACCGAGATGACGTCTAATAATAGAGAAGTATGGAAGAAAGGGACATGTTGCGGCGACCACAAATACTTTGGAGAAGGGCAGGAGAATGAGAGTTTGTAAGCAAGCGAAGCCAAGGGTATAATTAGTTTAAAAAAACAGTTTAAGTATATCTAAGTCTCAGTGGATTGTCTCCTTCGAGTGGCGGTCATTCTGTGGCCGACTTGCGGGTCGTGACTGGAAGGTCAATCAGTTCGCAGATATAAGCGATGCTTCTTATATAACTGTAGGCACTTCCTTAGCTGTAATTATTATATACGAGTTATGTCATTTGCGAGTTAATGTAATGAATTCCTTATGTAGCATTTACTTTAATGGAAATATAAATGTTATTGATTAACTTTGTTGTTACTTCCTTGATTTGACATTACAGTTCATCGTTAAGGTGGAGCCGCAGTTGCAGCCCGCGCAATTCAAATTTTGTTACGTTTTCGCTATTTGCATATGTATTTACAGAATTATAATCATTAGAATCATTAATAAAGTTAGTTTTGTTCTTTAAGAACTTTTCCATAACACCCTTATCTTAAAACCCTTTAAAACCCTTATCTTTGAAACCCTAGATAGAATCTAATTTTTTTAGGGTATTTTCCTGCTGTATATAGGATTCCTGTCCTGAGAGGTAACTTAGAAATTCATATTGGGTTGGAAGTGGTGCGGGAAGAAAGCGCTGACGTGTGGATTTAGAACTCTGGCAGTTCGGTAAACAGTACCACGAGATCGCGCCTCTCGCCAGTTAAAAAAATTGGGGGCTGCAAGCAGAAATAGTCCTTACGGTGTATAGATATGGAGTTCTTTGATAGTACTTGTGCACATTTTTCTTTATGAGCTCTAAATCCACGTGGGACTACCACCTAATTAATGCAGTTCTTTAATCATACTTGTGCATATTTTTCTTCATCAGCTCTAAATCGACATGGAGCTCTCACCTACAATATCTACTAAAAATATACTAAAGGTAAAAATAAAAATATCGCCTTATCCACTAAAGGAATCTTAACTTCCTTAACACTTAGTTTATAATATTTTTTATTTGGCCAAAAGATACGTTGCCTTTCGTTACACGCTTGGGTTACTTTCGTTCCGTGAACAATGTTATGTCAAGTGTTTTATTTTATCTTTCATCGAAATAAAAACTTCGCAGCCGACGTGGCTTCAAGTGTCGCTCATTTTGGGCTTCTTGGAACCAATAATAATATATTAAAACGTTAAGAGACATTTGCCCTTTTTTTAACATGCACGTGTTTCAAAATATACTTGATTCAGAAAACGGAGGAAAGGTTAAGTAAGAAGATAAATGATAATAACTTGGATAAAAAAATATCCTGGGCTTATTATTAAGTTACTCTGTATAGTTGTCGCACTGTCATCTTAAATAAATTACAAATTATTATTATAATCAGTCTATAATGTTCCCACTGCTGGAACACAAGCCTCCTCTCTTCGAAAGGGAGTGGGCTGTAATCTTCCACGTGGGCCCAGTACAGGTTGGTAGATGTCATATGGTTTCAAATTTTTATTTCTAGGACATGCCGGTTTTCCTTCACCGTTTTGAAAACAGCAGTGTGGAATGGTTAAATAAAGGTATTCATCAAACAAAGTTAAGGAAATAAATTAATGTCTAAATGTTTTTCGAAAAATACAGGGTGTCTTATATCTGACGCTGTCAAAGTAATTCCAAGCAATTTGTCTTCGCATTTCGCTACTCCATTAGCAATGTCGTCTCCCAACTTGTGGTCTGTCGTTAAAATATCAATCATTAAACGTTTGCGTCTACATTTATCATAATTATTACTGCGTCTGAAATTTTTGAGTCTGCTCAAGAATTTATTCCTCCATGCGCCGTATAATTAGTTACTGTGTTTTAGTTTTTTAAGTAAATACTTCTTTAGGTGCACTTGCTCTTTCTGAATAGTGAATGAAACTGAACCGTCACGCTCAGGTTCGTGACGCTGAGTCGGATTCTCGGCTCCAGTCGAAAGTTTTCACTACTAACGTGTGGTCAGAAGCACACCCTTTAGTTTTAGGGTGCCAAGTGGAACCCTATTATTATGCCTCTTATATCCGTCCGTCTATTTGTCAGCGGGCTCTATCTCATGAAATAGTAATATAGGAAAACAGTTGAAATTTTCACAGATTGTGTATTTCTATTGCCGCTTAAACAACAAATAAAAAGTTAAAAATTAAAGAAGGTAACCACGTCAAAGAAACGTGCGATGTTTTTTTGATAAAAATATTGTACGGTGGTACGGCTTCATGTGCGACTCCGACTCGCGCTTGGCCGGTTATTTTAAAGTCGTGTAGATAAACAAACACATGCAAACATTTGTCCACTCGTGTTAGAGGGATGTTTTTCAACACGCTTGCCGGCTTTGACACGTGTTGCGATGAAACTGTGACATGTTATGAAAATGGAATATCTCGCCCGTCCGCAGGGCTACCCCGCATCGTTTCCCGTCGTGTCGCGAGCTTTCCTGCTTGTGACACCCCTGTTTAATAACAATCTCATTTTGTTATTCGGTTCATACGCCTGTATGAACCGAATAACAAAATGAGATTGTTGGAGTTTGGAATTTTAATACGCTCTGTGTTGAACTAAAAATGGAGGATTTGTTATTAATTAATGTTATTATTCTTTTTAATCCCGAAATTGCTTTGTCAACTTCAGGCACGAATGATGTGTAGGTCGTAATAATTGCTTTAAAATGTGTTATTTAATTACAATATGTAATTTTTTTGGTTTTAGTGCGCAAATAAAGTTTTATGTCAGCGTTTTTTGTGAGTTTATTTTACAGTAACGTAGAAAGAATTTAACGTTCCCCCATGATAGCCGAAACTAATAAAACTGCGGCTGTCTTGTAGTCTCATATTTTACGCGGGCCACCGCGACAGGACAGTCCTGTCATTCTCATACTATTGTTATTAAATTTTATAGCACTAAGTTTAAAGCGCTTTTCATTGTAGATAAAGTATTATTGTATCATGATAGTTTGGGGTGCGTTACGCCATTTTATTATTAAACTTCATTGTTAGTTTTGCATTTTGTACGTTACGTATTCACTATTCATTCTGTATAACAAAACAACTCGGGTACTTGAATTGGCGCGGCGCCATCTTTAATTTCAATGATAATCGTTACCTATCTATTGATTGTTCAATCATTTAATTTTAATTAGTACCTTGATATTACAAATACTTGTTAAACCAACGTTACATTCTAGATTGAAGTACTTATTTTATCAACTGATGATGATAGTTATTTTATCAACTACTGATAAATTATACTTACCGCCTAACCAAGTATTTTTCGTTGTTAATTACTTAATAGCAGAATAAATAGCAACTGTGTCTCTGATAACGACATTATTCTCGTCAGCAATAAACACAGAACAGGTTTAATGAATGAGTAATTCCTTAGCCTCGGAACAGAAGTGTTATTTGCTGATCAATCATTTAAAAATAAACTTTACTCCACAGACTGAGCAAGGAATTCTATTAAACTTTGTGCGACAAACTTTACCGTCTTAGCAACTTTGAAGGACTACTTAGTAAAGAGGCATTTTATAAGCTTACTCTTTGCCCAGACCTTCACACGGCTACCACTTCTAAAAATCGTTATTCCGTTCGAAATTATAATTTTATACTTCGAACACCCAAAAACAAAGAACAGAATAACAAAATAGGCGAAATAGACCAATACCTAAATAAGTAAATGGGTATGCATATTTTCCCCTTTGAAGTTGAAAAAGCGAATTCCAAAACAAATGGAACTAGTTCCAGCGGGTCCTACTAACATTGCTGACCTGAGTTTTTACCTTCCATTCAAAGCAGAGTGCGTCCAAAAAGAAGCTCTTAACAGCAGGAAATAAACCAACAATCGGGTGCGATTCGTCGAAATCTACACAAAAGTAATGGTGTTATAAGGTGGGCCGAAGTTTCGCAAGTTTGTATTCGATTTCGCGGTGACTCACAGACCGAATCGAATGTATCGAGCGACCGCGGCACAACTTTCCGCTTTTATTGCCTTCCAGGCACGCTGGAAACCTTAAAAGTAACTTACATTAACTCTTAATGTACGTATAACATTCACCCTTGTACGGACTACGGACTTGGCTGGCTACAAATGTTCCCTGTATTTCATTCAATATGCTGTTTGAACCAAATTGTAATGTAAAATTTTCGACGGACTTTATCGAGCAAATCTGGGAAATATGCCGTGAGTCACGTCGCCGGCATAATGGAGGTGTACCGTTCCCAAAACAATGTGATAGTAGTAGTTTATAGTGTATAATAAGACCATTTCAACTTGAGGTAGGTACAATGTTTATATTGCGCTGTGAGAGTAATATCATCAAAAATGGAATAATGTTGAGCATAAACTACAACAACAACTAACGACATTTTAAGGCTAAGGTCTCAATTACTGCCAACTTTAGTGTAGACATGCTTTATTTTTACTTTTTACAGCCATATCCACTTACCTATGAGGGTAAGTTTGAAAATGGAAGGCAAGCCGTGCATGTCTGGTGTACTTACCATAAAACGAACTTACTTGGAAGCAATCGGAGCGTGTGTATCAATATTAGTTGCGCCGTCAAATTTAGGGGTTGTCTGGCTCCTTGAACGCAGCCAATCGGAACGCGCTGGTCGCCACCTGCCGTGTTGTCGACAAAAAAAAATGTAGACTCCTTTCGTCTTTAGTTCTTTTTTGTTAAATAATTTGTCCCTTGAGTATGTTGAGGTAAGTAACGATCTACTTTTTGTAGAATATGATGAAATAAATAATTATTTTAAAATTAAGGTACTGTAGATTTGTTCTATTTCGAGTTACAAAATTATTCCAAGAAAGGTAAAAAATTAGAGTGCGTGTGTTGTGCAACTTAACCTGCATGTCAGCGTTCAAATGACATAATTTTGAGTCGGTTAAAAACTGGAACTACTTAGGTAAACTACGTTCATTTGATTGGATGTCTCCACAGTTTACCAGACAACACATCCTACGGATGGCGACGATTTGTACATTGGTAATAACTAGAGACTCACGCAAACGACGCATTGAAGATCACGCAATGCATTGCGAACGCCGAAATTTTGAATTTGAACTTTTAAATAGTGATGGGACATTGACACCACCGTTCACGGTTGTTGAGCTATCAAATTCAATACGGTATTCGAATTAAGAACAACAGAAAAAAGTTATTTATTTATTTTGATTATAAATACTACTCGACTCGAAATTACACCTAAGAAAGTACTTAAAAATCAAACTAAAGAAACTTCTTAGTTATTAGATAACGTTTGTCGAATACGGTTGTGGGGAAAAAAACATAATGTATACTTTTTAGAAAGATAAATTGGAATTTATATTTCAAGTAATTTAGCCGTAGTGTAGCTACTAGAAACACAATTTCAATTGTTCAGTCACATGATACCCGTAATGCTAGAGCATTGCACATGTGAATAAAAGTTATACCATGTTCCATTTCTTTTTTCGGTTCGTTGGTCTCTGTTCTAGTAAGTACTTAAATGTCATTTTCAAAATGGTGTTTTGTAATAGTAGGTCATTAGAGTAGTGTGAGAATAATTTTAACGTTGCTTTTATCGTTTTAATCTTTTATGGCTACTGTACACAAAGTAAATGTTTGGATTTTATATTACTTTGTTGGTTTTAGTACTGATTGTCAGTGATTAAGTCTTGGGTTCAGTAAATCTGTTAAAATCTCATGTTACAGTTGTGGCTGATTGGCTTTTATATGCGAACAACGAAATCCTTGGATGCGACATTTAGCACCAGGAAGAATTGGCGGGAAAAATGACATTTAAATTATTACTTCGTATTTCAAAGGCGTTTAGTTGGAGAACCAATTAATAGTGTTGTCCTTTTAATCGATAGAAATAGGGCTTAGTAACCAAGTAGTTAATAATCTTACTTCACATTTGTCCTCGTAACGATTGTACTTATAGGTGCACATTTATAATTTACACCCAATGATAATGATAGCGTTTAACAGATAACAAAAATATTACACAATCATTTGATACTAACTTTGCCGCTGGGTACAACTCGTTAGTTATCTAAACAATGGGCACTTCAAATAAACTATAAAGTTGGTGAATAAATTTTAGGAAGCCTGTTTTACAGCCTAGACTTTAGACTTCTCAATTTTATGGCCTCCTTCTTTGCGCAATTGGAATGTGTAAACGTACCTTTAAATAAATGAGCACATGCACGAAATATAAGGTTTTTAACTTTTTATATAAGGTTATAAGGTTTTTATGTATACATATAAGTTATAAACTATTACTAATAAGTTTTTTTTTTTAATTAAAACTTAAGCTACTAAGTAATTAAAATTTTATGAAGTGCTGCTTCCGAAATTATCTCCTTTGACACAAATTATGAACATAAATAACTTATGTTTGCTTATCAATTGCGCTCAAAGAGAACATAAGTAAATTCTAAGAAAAATGTGAGGTCATGTGAGTCATTTTTGCTACAAAAGTTATTTCTAATTTATCACCAGGTTAACATACACGGAACAATCATTATTGTTTTTAATATTTATGATGACTCATACTAAAATATCGTAGGTAACACTTACGCAAACCTTGAAATCTTTACTCAACTTCTAATTTTAAAGTTAATGTGATAAAGTATAAAATCGCAAAACCAATTGTAGTTAGTACATTATGTGAAAAAACACAAGCGAAACCCACCTGTATTATAAATTGTTCAACAATAGTGTGATCGTATAATAATCTCATAGTATCACAATAATGTAAAATCCTAAGAAAAAGTAAATAAGATTCTCATCAGAGAATCTGCTTACTAACTTTTATAAACAGAACGAATGCTTTTAAAGAATCACCACGCAAAATCATACTATAGTTCAGGGTTGCCAGTTCCGATCACCCCGGCTTACTCTTCAAACTAATTTTAATTCCAATCTAAAGCCAATACGATTCCAATGTTAATTCTGCAGTCACGTGATTCGGTACTCTTGAAAACAATATTGTCAACATTGGATTGAAATTGGGATTGCCCCGCGATTATTTTGTTACACGTGAAGTTAGCTATGTTATGGCCCGCAATAGTGGTGTTCAACTCATTACGATAAACCGCTAATAGGGCTTTAAAATGCTTTATCCTTTAAATAAGAATGCTAATAAATAAATATGATATAAACAGTTGTTTAATTGATTGATTGTAACATATTAAATTCATTTGGGCGTAAGAATATGATTAAAATCATAAAATTTACCATGACTTTGGCTGCATGCAGTAGGGTCGTTGCTTATAACTACTACAAAAAAAAATAGGCGGCGTGAGAGTTTTCAATTCCAATTTCAAAAACAAAGTCAAGTCTAGTGGTTTCAGAAAAAGTGAATTCGAAATGCAAGTTTGTTTAGCTAGTTCATTAGCGTAAAGATATCGATCGCGTGTGGTTCTTTTTTAGTAACAATTATTTATTTTCCGTTAAGTTACTAATATTAAAGTTTTATACAAGTGGTACCTAAGTAAATAAACAACATAGCAACCATATGTTCCTCCAATTAGATTTTGGTAACTCGCAGTCGTATAAAAAGACAGTGCCACTAAAACCTGCAAGAATTATACAAGTATTAATAAAGTTATAAGATCTTCCAAACAAAAGTCATGATAATAATACCATAGATAAAACCACGGGATAAAACTAATGTATCAAAGACAACATACGTAAGTACCTTATGGTGATGTATCACTTCTTCTCTTAATGTTTTCATAAATTTTCTCAAAAAAATCCTTGCTCACTCTATAATTTGCTTTAAATTCGTCTTCATTCATAGAAAACGCTTCGTCCTTAAAACGCATCATCCGACGCTCATCTCGTCTTTGTTTTAATTGTTTTTTATGGGAATTACGTAAAACACTGTATATTAATGCCAACCCTGCCATGTTATGTACTTATTAATTGGTGAAAACCACATAAAACGCAAAACAATTTAAAAAGTTACACTTTTGTTATTGGAAAAATTCCAATCAACAAACAATCCCAACGCAATACTGGCGCAATAGACGGCTGTCAAAGTAAGTCAAGAGTAGCACCTCAAGCCCGATCCCGATTCCACTTAGTTCCCAAAAATGGACACGCAATTCGAATACAATTTGGCGCTAGCGTCGAACTCAAGAGTACGAAACGTGAAAATTCCAATGTCGATAGATCGGAATTAAAATCAAGAGTAAGCGCAACGCAATACTGGCGCAATAGACGGCTGTCAAAGTAAATCAAGAGTAGCACCTCAAGCCCGATCCCGATTCCACTTAGTTCCCAAAAATGGACACGCAATTCGAATACAATTTGGCGCTAGCGTCGAACTCAAGAGTACGAAACGTGAAAATTCCAATGTCGATAGATCGGAATTAAAATCAAGAGTAAGCGCCCAGGGAGTAGAAAGGTTATAAAATAACGTTAAAACGTCAACGTTATCGGACCCATATTTTGAGTAACGTTTCAAGTTCCTGGTTGCGATCCAGCGCGACAGAATTGTATTCCATAGACGTCTAGCATTTGCTCGAGACTATCCGGAGGCTATTAAAATATCCCACGGGAACGTACTACCGGAATTAAAAGTACCATAATCCAAGTTATGAACTATCTGGGTGCCAAATTTCACCGAAATCCGTTGAGCCGTTTTTGCGCAAATCCGGAACATACATCCAGACAAACGGACAAAAATTCTAAAAACTATATTTTCGTCATCAGACTCGTTCCCACACTCAAAATATTATAAATAAAATATTACCCAAAATATTATTCAATGTGCATTTTCACTTCGCTACAACTATAAACGTTTGTTTTAAAACTAGTGAGACGGCCTCTGGTGGCAATTAATGAAACTAATGACTTGAGTCATCTCATTCATTGCTTGTCTGAGTAGGTCTTAATTACTGGTTGCGGCCGCTTGTTGTCATATTTAGATAAATAATAAGCATGGTGGTAACTGGTACTTAATGCATTATTTATAAAGGCGTTCTAAATAGCTAATTAATTGAATTGAATAATTTTCTCAGGACTACTTGAAGGGTAACTTCGTGGCTGGTGATAGACACGAGATAAATTGTTGTGCCAGGGACTATTATACAGGTTGTTTCGGAAGATTCGGAAACAATGTATTTCTAAGATCATAATCATAACCTACGCTGACCGTAGAATATTTGTAGTTTGTACAGACAGACTATTGACTTTTAGCTGCGTTTACGTAGATATGTATGTAGGTTCAAGCGTCATCATTGTTTTGCTTTACACCAGTCTATCATTTATCAAATATGATATCATATTTTTCACTCCAAAATACCGTGAACCTCGTTCTGTCCATTATTCTGAACTTAACTAACTTACCAACTCAATTAACTCGGTTAATTCTCCACACAAAAATGTTTCATGTTTTTTCCAATAACAATTTACTTACTGCTATAAATAAAGCCCGAAATTATCTCTGCTTCATTGTTTTACTCGGAAAAAAAAAATTAAAACCTTCCGGCAGTGGAAAGACGATGTCATTGAGTTTCCGCCGCTTGTTCCATAATTAATTTAAAACGTCGTTTAAAATCTGGCGGGAAAATAATTTATTTCGGAGCCAAAATAAGCGGAGGTAGTTTTTATTCAGTGACAGTCGGGAATACATTACGCAGTATTCTGGCTACGACCCGACAGTACTAATTGTTCTAGAGATACGTGAATGTCCCAGCTACGTATTTATTTATTCATCAACTTGTGCGGTTTAAACGCATGTGCCAATCGCCATACTCGAAAGTTGTGTCAATGTGGCTAACCGCGTGGAAAATCCTAAAACCCACTTTGTTAGCAAGTTGGCAACCCTACTGCATTTTTATAGCAATGGCCGTTGTCATAGAAGAATGCGTCATGCTCGAAACATTCGAAAATCGAACCATCTTGTAACGTACCAGGATATTCAAAATAGTCGTTGTAAAAAAGCACGTTTACGTGTAATCGGAACGGTAAAGTAGCAGCCGTGTTGGTCCCGACGACGCCTAAAACCGGTTATAGCCGGAAAGTGGAGCGTTGCCCTCATTCTCTTGAAGTGTGGTTACGATTTGATTTCTTGCTGAGTTTATGTTCAATGCCTGATTGAAATACTGTTATAATCGATCTTGGTACGTAAACCTGTATTTATTAATGCAATTCATCATTATTAACGGCTATTACATAGTAAAAATTATTTAAAACTCAAATATAACTTCGCAAGTTGGCAAAAGAACTTGGTTATATTGTTAAACTCCTATTAATTGCTTACCTATTACTTTTTATACCGTAAACAGCTCATTGTTGGCTGAAACCCTGAGGTTAACTAGTGAAACGTTTTTCAAAGTACTTGAGTAACGAGTTTTTTCACTTACCCGTTTTGTTACAACTATTGTTAACAGAAGCGATGTCTGATTATAAACGCTTTCTCTATTTCATAACGAAATAATTATGAACTGTTATTTTATTTTTAGTAACAGATAAATTTATGACTATGACTTACGCAATTTATTTTAGTTATTATATTACTTACACGCGAAATATAATTAAGTAATAAACGACATTTTGTGGTTTTAGAAATAACGATAATAATAAAAAAAAGGGTAGCCATTTTGACATTCGATACTGTAAACTGGGCGTGGGCACAAAAATGAAATAGTCTAGGAAAATATTATTTTCTGTGTTGTGTGGATGTGGATGCACATGTGGATCACAATCATTAAAAAAATGTAGCAGTGTGGACGAAAATTTCTTACTAGGTAACATTTTGTACAGAAAATAAAAGTCCAATTTAGAATTGTTATAGCATGACGAAAAAAAAAATCTTCGAAAAATGTTACCATGAATGTAGTTGAATTTAAGTTATCGCAGAACGCAACGCTTTGCTAAAAGTTCAGAATAATCAGCAAAGAGGATTTTGAATATGTTAAAACTGCTTGTTTTGCCAAAAAGCGAAGATTATGAAATGCAATTGTAAAATTCGCTGAATATTCCATTTTTAAATGTTCGTGTTATTTCCATTTTTGAATTTCTGGATAATCCAGTATATTTGTTGGTTACATTTGACTTTAACGAGGTCATTTATCGGTGAGTTCTGCTATTCAATTCTTCTGTCTTCAACTCATTTCCACTATTGGTTAAATGATGCCTCCTCGTGGCAATCTTTCAATCAATCAATAAACTCGGCCTACAGTCCACTGCTGGACATAGCTGCTCCACAGCCCACAACACAACACCCGGTCCTCCATCGAGCGGTAGGATTTTTCTGATAGTTTTGTCTTTAGCCATTGCCCTGTTTCCTATGCCCTTCTTTCTTATATCTATGCCTATGCCTATTATTATACTAAGAACTGTTCTGCTGATAATTTCCTTAAGACTCCCACAAACAGGCGCGATATTGCGGCCGCGACAAGCGTAGCGCTGCCTGTCTGTCGCGCCCGCGATATCGCGCTAGTATGTACGAGCGTTTAGCAGGCAAATTCTTGATATAAACTTGCCGTACCATGCAGGCATGGCATGGTACGGCATTTACATACTAGAGAATCTAAACAGAGCAGTCACAAGGTAGGATGCCATTTCTGCATGTAGCCTTATCTTGTTGGCTCCGTAGAAGTATTGATGACACGCATCCGCATTGCGCGCTCATCATCGCGCTTCTCCATAACCAAGCTAAACCACTGTTATTTATTCTGAGCCTTATTATGGGATTATCTCTACAAGAGTGTTTCGTCACAATATCTGGGAAGTGAAGAACAGTATAAAAGCTCGTGCAAACTGGCGCGACAAGGGTAGCGCTGCCTGTAGCGCCCGCGATATCGCGCCTGTTTGTTAGCACTAAGTCGGCTATAGTTTGGCCCGTCCTAGTTCTTACAAAGGCTTTCCCCGAACAGGCGCGTGATATGTCGCGTCCCGATTCTGTGACTTGATGATGAGACTCGCGACTGTGTAAGGATAGTTCGTGACTTCATGATGGTAATATGTAAGTACTAGACTAAATGCCGTAAAGACGCGTCGACGCGTTGCAATTGCAAAGCCGCGACGGTCCTAAAGGCTCCCACAGACAGGCGCGACGCGACTCTAGTGGAACAATTTCTATGAATACCTACTTCACTTTAAAGACTCTTACATACTGGCGCGAATTTTAACAAAACAATTTTTGACAAAACATCCCGGCAAACAATGCGGCGGCGTCGCGTCGTAAGAGCCTTAATGCGACATCGTTATTTCTGTCAGTTCCGATAGTTTGATAATACCTACTCGTTGTCTTTTTTTCGCTCACATTATAGATAAAATTGATATAGATATATTCATATACTTACCTTGAAAGAATAACAACATACTCCAGCCTCTGAAAGTACAAGGAAGTGATATAAGACCATCAAAATATATAGCCTACTTAATCTCAATTAAATACATTCCCTCAGATATCATAAATCCTTACTAAGGATAGAATTATCTACCACAGAGCAAGTATTTTCTTATGATAATAATTAATTAATTATATTTATCGTTTATTTGTTTGTCCTTTATTCCGGTTAAGCAAACAATGAACGTTTGGGAATAAATATTGTGCCCTTTTGTTGTATAGATAAATGTTTTTAACCGCATTTCCTGCTAATATTTGTTATTGTATTCCGGGTTTCAGTTATTCATAGGACGTAATTCACTGATCGTCTATTACGGATTCAAAGGGTTGGCTTGGCCGCATTTTCTTTCATTCAATTGTTTATTTTTCTTGTTCACCCCCGGACCCTAATTTATGTATACCTTTTTTTAATTTGGAATAATCTTGACACCTAAAATAATGAGTATGTTGACTTCAAATTTTTTCAAAAAAAAATCATTATTTAAATTTTTTGGCCTATAAACCTTCCTACATTATGTACAGTTACTCGATTTAGGAATCGCTTTTAGGTCCTAGCAATTGCTTGAAGATTGGAATGTTATAATTGCTTTTGAATCTTATATAGATATCTCATTCGTTTTAATTCTAGGAACCGCTTATTATTGTTAGACGTTTAATTTAAAATGAGGCCGTCTTAATTGTCTTGACTGCAAAATGAAGTTTACTTTCAAATGTCAGATATAAGATAGACTTGTTTCTACACACTCAATTATCGTAATTGCCTACTTTACATCTCGAATCTTTTGGCGCGTTCCTGGCAAAATTGGAACTAAAGCCGCCATTTTGTTTTTTCAGTACAATTTCTCAAAACATTCCCAAAAAATGTTTATCAACAGTGCCTCTGTCAATTTCATTTAGGCGCCAAACCGTCCTTTAGAACTGTAGCTATTTATTTTGCCCTTTATTGAAAATCTAATTTAACTTAGAAAGTGTTCCAACAAATAGGCGCGACGCGACTCTAGTAGAACTTCATGGAAATTGTCCTACTAGATCGCGTCGCGTTGTCGTCTGTTGGTGTTGAGCCATATTAAATGAAGTTATGCAAAAGTCAGACATTTGTTTAAGTATTTATATAACCATTGACAAAGCAAGAAGAGGGTAGCCCTTCTTCAGCTGCTTACATGACACCTTGCAACATTCATCCTCAATTCAACAATGACGCAGGTTCGCAGAAATACCTAATATAAATATTCTTGAGCCGGCTGCTCCAATAAAAAGGGGATAAAATTTTGGGGATTTACGAAGAGAGTTTTATTTAGAGATGCCCTTATCACTGCGGCCAGACTTATGACGAGAAATAAGTATTTTTATAATAAACCCTGGCAGAAGATGTAATGTACCGTTATCTATTGCCTTCAGAAAAAAAGATAATATGACTTTTTTAATCTCGGAAGCTGGGCTGTTTTGATTAAATTATGACGAAGCTTATATTACTGCGAAGAATGTTCAGGCTCATGTATCTTCGTTATTTTTTGTTCATTCGTTTTATGTTGGAGCAGATTCAGAAACATTTTAGAAATAATTGCAAATACATTAAGTACTTATGAGGCCGTATACGAAATATTACCGATTTTGCTAATTTACGTGATTTTACGGATCAAATACTACTGTATTTATACTGTTAGATCACAATTGAAATGATCGTTCCTGTTGTGCATTAAAACTTATAGAACTACTGTATTTTAACCGTAAAATCACGTAAATCAGCGAAATCGGCAACATTTAGTATACGACCTCTTAACTTAAGTAACTTTGTGATATGAATTTACTTCGTTAACTAAAGATTTGTAATTAAGTAGTGATATTAATATTTTCAAGAATAATTAAATAAAATAACTCAGTATTGGTATTTCCTTTGGTATATGTTTGTTTAACTTTAAAAATGATGTAGTATTTAATAGCTCCATTTTCCCTTGCAAAGTCATAATATTTCTGTATCGTCCATAAGCTATAACTCTGCCCATCCTATATCCTGTTCGGTCATATTTATTACGACGCGGTATATTAAACGCCATCTTTAAAAGTTGACTGCTTAAAGCCGCCGTTCCATAGAATATTGCCCAAATTTAACGCTTCCATATTTGGCTAAGAGCTCGTTTAGATGAGGCGTATCGCGCGCGGAAAAACTCGCGCAGTGTCACGAAAATTTGAACAACACTACGTGCAAAAACAATGTGCACATTGAAAACTCTATTGTCTGTATCATCTGTATGTGACAAAAAAGTTTTATTTAGGTTTTAAAAAAGGAACCTTTCGTTCAGTTTTGAGTTTGATTGATCTTCATTTTTGATTGGGGGAGACATGAGAATGTTATGTCGCGATTACGCGCGAGGACGCGCGGGCGTAAACGCGTCATCTGGATAGAGTCTTAGCGGTAAGTAGGAGTAAAAAGTGGGGCCAGCACATAAGTCACTATTATTGATTACATTTACTGCTAGTAAACAACTTTACTGTGGCTAGCTTATGACGGTAGCGCGTTTTCATTGTCTCTAAACAATAGCCGTATTACCACAAAACTGTCTTTATCAGCAGTTTAGCCTAAACTTCTTTTAAACATGACATTTCTGTATGGAGTTTGAAATTAAACTGACATTAAACACGCGTTGAACAAGGGTCTAAGTTTTTGTGGTAAGGTCCTGTGTAATATACTAGTCTAATAAAATCTAATAGGTAATTTTTACATAATTATTAAGTAGGCATGTATAATATGTATTATGTTTATTATAAACTGGGTTCATTGAGTGATTCACTGTTGTTTGTATGTCTTTGTTATCAACGCATTTTGTTTTAACAACCTATAGCAAAATGATATTACAAATGATATTAGAAAAATGTTGTACACCATTATTAATTTATTGTAATTATATTAATAACTTGTACAAAAAAAATGATAAAATATAAATGAGTAATTATTGTAGCTTGTAACACAGTATATAGTGACACACTACATAATGTGCAGTGATTACATCTTTATACCTACTATCTATTTTGTTAGTAGTCGTAGTCACAGTGCTTGTTCTGTTAATTAAGTAATGCATTGATTGCCCACAGCTGGCTATATTCAACAGACATAGACAAATAGCGACCTATTGCTAGACATAAATCTCAATACTCAATATTATTATTGCATTTCAGAATGTGAACTTAGGTGGTAAATTTTACTAACACCAAAAAAGGGCCACTGGTCGTCCTAGGAAGTGTCAAACCCAAAACCTGTTCCGAAGCAAAAAAGAGATGGTGCAACTCCTGTATAGCTTCATCTCTCTTTCACAACGCAGTTACTAGCCTAACAGGCATTTGAGGGGTGAGCAAGCTGCTCTACATCTGCCGACAACTTCCATTCCGCCTCTTCACACGTCATTCTTTCCATTCCGTTAAGTTACCAAATGTCGTTTGTCGTATCGTCGTAAACTCGTGCCCCGTAAGACAATGGAACCCAACGGGTACGGTGATAAAAGTGAGTCGGCCTTATCTTCGTTTTTATGGTGCATTGCGTCGTGGGCCGTCAGTAAGTATGGGTGTGCTATACTGCCATAGTTTACTTTGTTACTTATGTTGGTAGGTAGGTGCTAATCTAGGTAGGTATGTAGGAATAAAAGCCTCGTGCAAACTAGCGCGACGATCTTCGTAGGGTGGCTGGTAGCAGCTGGATGAGAGCTGCCGAGAATCGAGCTGAATGGCGTGCAGTTGGAGAGGCCTATGTCCAGCAGTGGACTGCTATAGGCTGATGATGATGAAACTAGCGCGACCCCTTGTCGCGCTTGTTTGTGGGAGCCTTTACTGTTTTGGGTGGTATAGGGCAATGTTGCCATGAGGCGAATTAAATAATACCAGCCTATTACTGTCCCACTACAGGGCAAGGGCCTCTTCTGATATAGAGAATGAGAGAAGGCATGAGACTGATTGATTCGAGAGACTACGAGACTGGTGACTGTTATTAACATCTCTCACTATAAGGGCGTTTGTGCACTATAAGGAATTTTACTGTCAGGCAGTCCGGTTTTTTACGGACCGATGTTGATATTCCTGATTTCCTTTATTTCAAAGCAGTAAGGTCTGTTTTCGTACTTCAAGTAATACTGCTGCGTTCACATTTTTACTGCCGGACAGTAAAATTCCTTGTAGTGCACAAACGCCCTAAATGGTCAAACAGAAGATTCCCCTGGCACACTAAACTGGTACAATACAACAAAATACATGTCCCATGTATTGTCAAGCAATAAATCGCTTCGCTCCAACATAATTTACGACTTCTAGACAGGATGCGAGCACAAAAAATGTCATGTTTTGCATATAAATGTGCCTCCTCAGACGTACCCTGTACCTGAGTAGGTTGGTAGGTACATACTTCCACGTAGGCACGACGAAACCTATAATTTCCTGTCAGGTTGATATAAAAATGGTGTGCTATCAGACTGGAATTTGGCTTCGAATTACTGTTTGAGAAAAGTGGTATTTTGGAATAGTATGTCACAGCCTTATTTGTGGATTATAGATGTGATCCGTATTTAGTCTAGAAATCTGAATTCAGTAACAATCAGGAAATAGATGCATGAGTCTGCAGTGGGAAAGAGTGTAGTGAGCAAGTACATAGTTGGAATTTTGGAAAGACTACTACTTCAAAAATCTATTTAGAAGAGGGAGCCTTGGCAATGTTGCACATAGCTTATAGCTGTCAAATATTTCTATGTTTTGATTAATTTTTAAATATTAAATGTGGTAACGGCCACGACTTACGAGCTGTAGATCGTAGGTTCGAACCCATGACAGGCGCTTTACTTTGTGTAAATTATTTCATCGCCACTGCTCTCAAAACGGTGAAGGAAAACATCGTGAGGAAACCAGCATGTCCTAGAACCAAAAATTCGAAGACATGTGACATCTACCGACCCGCACTGGGCCCGCGTGGTAGATTACGGCCCGCTCCCTCTCACAGAGAGGAGGCCTGTGTCCCAGCAGTGGGAACATTATAGGCTGATTATGATTAAATGAAATTATATGTATAATTTCGTTCCGATTTGTACTAAAATATTAATTTTCCATAATAATGCCTGACTTCTGAGGTCCTTGACAAACTCTCAAATTGATTGATCCCAGACAGAAAAGTTCAATATAATATAAATATAATAAATAAATATAATAAATAAATATAATAAATAAATAATAATTACATAAAGCAAAAAAGCAGTTAGTTTTCCATTAAGTCTTAGCAAATGCCCAAGGATTAATCAAATTGACGTTTTAACTTGTATAAAACTATGTCGTTCACAGTTGCATACAGATTAAGTTGTCGTAACGACGTAGATTGATTATGCACTAGCTTACTTAAATAAAAATACGATAAATTAAGTAACGACCTCTTTGTTTAAGCGAAGGAATGAAAATTAAGTTATTTCGGTAGGCGATTGCTTGCAATAATAAACTTGTTTTGTACAAGAGACAGATTAGGGATTTGTAAATAACAAATGAGTGCAGCGGCACTAGTGTATTAATTTAAAACAAAAACCGGCCAAGTGCATGTCGAAACACGCACAATGAAGGGTTCCGTTGGGAGTTGGGATGAATTTATCCAACAAACATAACATTGTAGTTGAAAAACATGTATAGAACATGTTTTTGCAACTGCAACTTTAAGTTGGTCGATTATTACTCGGTAACTTGTGGAGCCTACTTTGCTGTGATAGTTTTACTTTTAATTCCGTTATATTATATACTACTGCCATATTCGAAACCAACCATTTAGCTGGCACGGGACACCCTTGACTCGTAACAAAAATTATCACTTTAAAGCTTAATATTTCGCAAACTGACCCCCCGAATCCAAAAATGGTTTTCACAAAATGTCATTATTTTTAAACGACCTTTTCAACGGTACCCCACACCATGGGATTGACGAGAAAAACAAAAACCATCCCCACTTTACTTGTACGGGAGGTACCCTAAAAAAAATATTTTTCGCGATTTTGTTTTACCACTTTGTCGGCAAGATTTATATGTATACCCATACCAAATGACGGCTTTCTAGTACCAACAGTCTCTGCGCTTAGCCGCAGACAGACTGACATGGCGAAACTATAAGGGTTCCTTGTGGACTACGGAACCCTAAAAACGGCAAAAAAAATCACGTTTGTTGTATGGGAGCCCCCCTTAAAAGCCCCCCATTTAAGTAGAACAAGAAAACCCCGTACATAATACAGCGCTTCCTGAGTGTCGCTGCCCCAATTAAAACAGCCTTCTTTTACCACCGCGGTTAGCATCCCCTGCCATTTCACGGCTGCACTCCATAACCCCTCATGTACCTGAAAAAGGGGTTACAACAACCCTTCATTACTCCCGAGTACCTTCGTTAAACCCTGAACATAAATCACAATTCTTTAACAAACATAAAGATCTCATCGCATTCATTACTTAGTATTTACGAAGCTGGTGAAACAGGGTACTGCTTCCCCTGTCAATTAGGCAAATTAAATGTACGGAACCGGGTTGGTTGGTAGAAATTAATATCACTTTCGTACTGTCAATTTAGTGTCGAATGAGGCGAGGCTTACGTGCAGGCCGAAAATATGAGGTGTTGTTCAAAGCTTTTATTTATGACTTACTATTAGACGACGTGCGAAGAAAAATCTAGTACAATTTTGTGTGGGAATTTTTGGCTAATATTTTTTTGTTTGGTATCAAGATTATGGATACTTTGTCCTGTATGTTGGAGCTGAGGAGCTCGTAATAACAGCCGCACAGGTCGATTCACTTGCTTTTTTTTTTTTTTTTTTCCAATGACTTCTCCCGCTCTGGGTGGAGCGGAAGGGCGTGTCAGACTTTTACTGACTAAAACCCACCCGTGTTCCTTCAGTTGCCTGTTGCCAAGGTCCCGGTATCCCTTTCGGACTAACCCGCAACCCTGGCAGGGTCGATTCACTTGCTGGGGTTGGTCCGTTGATGTGTGACCATCTTTACATATCGAGACTACTCCGTGCCTCGGAAAGCACGTTTAGCGCTCCCGGCTGTCATTCGTGGATTTTTGACAGTCGTTACGGGTCGACCGAAGTCTATCGGGTTTCGTATTACCCAGTAGTCCTGTATGTTGGACAGTGAAATCTATTCTTAAAATACTGGTGGGATATAGCTGAAGTGCTTCTAAACTCGACTAAACGGATATTGGAGACCTCAGAACATTGTTTGTATTGCTACGTGGCATGCAATAAAATTAAAGCAACAACTGTCTGCGTCTTGCGACTTTCCCTTCAACTTGTAAATCAGGCTTAAGACAGACACAGCTTTAAGTTCCTTCAACTTCAAAATTAGAAACCATCTTGTTTTAATTAAGGCGGGTAGTTTCAAAAAAGTAACGACGAACTTAGAAACTGATGACCGAAGTTAATGCGAAAAACTTAAGCGTGTCTCAAATTGATTGTCCGGAAAATTGGTGCTTAAAGTAGAAACTATTCGCAGTAACGAAGTGCAACCAATATTTTGTGAAACTAGCGTAGTTTTGAGGACGTGGAGTCTGACAGAAGATCATCTATCTTTTTAACTGGTTTCAATTTCATGTGATATCTTTCAGGGTGTGAAAGAGGGATAAAGAGAGGAGATGGTTATGAATTGATTTTTGGTCTGAGTTCGTTAAAATCTAATGTTTCTAGAGTAAAGCGTCCTCTTAGGTACTTTGGTGGACATTCGAATGATTTTTAAAGTAGGTACCTACATTCCAATAGTTATTTGCTAATATACTGTTGAATAGTGGATCAACGGTTTCTTACTTTTAACTTTCTTAGTCTGTATGTCCACCTTGTGATAAATAGAGGATATTTTGAAACCTCACGACATGTCTCCAACCTGGGCACAACGCCGTCATCGCGCCGCCAACGCGCCGCCGCCGCCGCGCCTTTCGGCTTGATTAATTAAAGTATTATAAAGCGCGTGCACTTTTGCAATCAGCCGGCGATGGATTAAACAATACCAGCGATGTGGTGGCGGATAGGCGCGGCGGCTGCACGGCGCGGCGTCGCGTCGTGCCGTGTACACAGCTTAGAGGCGCGGTGGCGGCGCGGTGACGGCGTCGTGTCGCCGAGCACTCGGGCACTTTCCTATGTATTTTTTTTTTTCAGATAGCCAAAAAAGGTCAACGAACTAGGTACATAGCACCTTGAATTATTTAAACAAACATAGCATGCCAAGTGTGAGAACGAGGTCAGAATAAAAAATGTTTCTCCGCTATTATATTCCAGTTTTAAATCATTATTTGCTGTACTGAAAAAAAAATACCCTGTATTTTTAACGCGCTGAATACATTCAATGAACAACACGTAACGTAACACAAAACAAACTCGGTTTTCTGTTACCGGATGAAATACTTTTTAGTCTATTCTCACCTAGATAACTCGGAAATTGATAATCGTTTGATTGTTGCACAGTGTAACAATTACAGCATGCCATGTGATTGTTACTCAGTATTTTATATCACCGGTCTATTCCTCTCCGTGAAAACTTAGGTGAAGTAAGCTGTCATTACACTAATGACAGCTCACTTCACCTAAGATTTCACGATGAGATTTTAACAATAGATAGGCTGCAAACTTTTTCTATGTTCACTATTCGTGTCTCGAAACTACATTTTATAATAGAGTCTTAATATTTTCTCATTGACGTTGATTAAACCTTACCACGCAACGTCTTGATAACCGTATTTGAACCCATCAATTAATACGTCGGCAACTATGATGGACAACTTAAGAGCAGTAAATGCGATATTTCCATTATCTGGTCTCAACAAGGCTCGCACTAGCAGCTCTAGATAGGTCCCTAGATACCTTCTCCAGCTAATTCGCCACTGTATAAGACCAACACGTACGAGGTCGTATCATGATGAATCGCTCTCAGGGATATTACAATTTTCGTCCTTTTAATAAAAATGGTCCTATTTGCTCTTCGGACCTTATCAGTATTCTTTCCTTATTTCTTGATGATTAAAAAGAAACGTTGGTACTTTTTCAATAATAATCTACTCCTGTCACAATTAATTTGTCGTTCTCATACTTGAAAGTATTCTTCCTACTCTCACTGAACATAATTAGATATGCAGTTGAATTTACAATTTATGTTTTCGAGAGGAAATGTCAACTTTGATGTAGGTCCCCGAAAAAATTACTAACAAACCTTCATAAAAGTCAGAACGAATTTTACAACAAAATCTGTGAAGCGAATACATAAAAGAGTTTGTTAATGCATAAAAGTATGAGTTATTTGAGAGCAAAATTTTCTTTTGTATATATTTTAAGGGAAGACGTAACAATCCCGAGTCGTATCAAGTTTTTAGAAACTTCACCACTTGTTATGCAACATCATCTTGGTTTGTTGCTCAGATGTACAGTAGTTGTTCACGTAGCGTTATACACTGCTTGCATAATTAAAGTGCGCGTAACATTGTTATAATGTCGTAGGAAGACGGTCCTAAATTATCGACCACTTATTAGAGGTAACACAATCGCCCGAGGCAACGAAATCGATATTCCACCACTAACTCGAACCGCCCTCAAACCGATATCGATAGTTGCTATAATGTTTCTGCAGTATTGCACGGCAACTCCAAGATAGGCATCGATAAACAGGTATACCTTTCTAACTTTCTGCAACAACATTGAGTATCGATAAAATTTGATCATTATTTTCTTGTTCGAATCCGATGTTTCTCAATTTAAGATCTCGCCTTCCCGTGGACTATTTGAAACAGCTTCGGGACTACAATTAAGTAGGTACGTTACTATCAAATAAGGAATCTTTAGTTTCCAATCCAATTTGCTGTATTCCCTTGCGTGTCTTGGGGGGAAGCGATTTATTTTGATTATAGCTGTTCCAGCGGTAGAAAACAAGCTATAAATTAACAGCGACGACTTAATTAGTCCGCGTGCTCCCAATACCATTAGCGGTACACGATGACAGGTCCCTGATTCGAAAAAGAAATTAATGTAATATCTGGGAGGGCGTAGCCGAAATTAATGTTCCTTCTCTGACAAATTGGCTATGGGAGAAATTGAAGGGATTTTAAATAAGCTGACGCGGCAAGGTGATGCCATCCTTCCTTACCTACACGGGGAAAATTTCCATATTATCAGATTTTGCACACTCATAAAACTGCTCTCATGTCAGCGACAGAGCTCGTTCAAGGATAGAGTTCAAAATGGCATACGCCATTTTTGCTTAAGCTGCCAATGAGTAACTGGTGGGACTTCGCAGGAGGCTTAAGACTACTTAACATCACTTAACGCATTTACTTACGGAATTTCGAGCGTACATTGAGCTGCCAAAAATTACTTATGATATAACAGGCTTTAACAGGATTTAAATTTACTGCGTGACAATTTTATTAACTTGAATTTTATTGAAAAGTAGGCTTGTTTCATTTGCCTCCTTTATCGCTTGTTAAAATATTTGTTCAAGCGACGATGGAGTTGAGAATTTCAGGAAATATTTGCATTATAATTAAGAATAACTAGAAACAAAAGATAACAATATCATAAACATTGATAAAACCAAGGCTACAAGAGTTCAACGACTTGATCTAAACTCAGTAAACGTCAGTCATCCTCCAAGACATTGGACTATTGTCCTCAATTTGGCACTACCCCTAAGATCGTTAATTGTAGGAAGTTATGGGAGATTCAAGCTGTGAACATTTACAAGCTGTTAGCTTGTTATGCATGTTAGGAAATGCGTTATAGGGAATTACACTATGCCTGCCGCATAATCCACCCAGAAGGCTACATAAACAATTTTTAGTTGCGGTATCTGTTCGATTCGAAATTCGGGAGCGAAATTGCGTTGAAGATGAAATGCACATACACCTCTACTCCAATGTTCTTCACACTTTGCTTTGATATTACAAATGGGAGCAGTTGCCTCGTGAATTTCGGGTTTTCGAAATCCCGGATAGCTTCATCTGCACGATGTTTATTCTGAGCGGATACAAACGTTCATGTAAGATATTCAATACAGGAAAAGTCGGGATCGCAAGAATTACGATCGTCCCTTCCTGGTGCGACTGCATGTAACATTCTTATTGATTCCCTCAATATTTTACTTGGTATTTTATTTTTGTACATAATGTAAGCTTTCAAGTGGAAACTAAAACTCTCCGTTTTAGTACATTTTTTTTTTTTTTGTCCCCTCTTATTGACTGACTGTGGGCTGTCAATGTTGATAATAAATTCCTGTTTATGTCTCGCCAATAGAAACAACTCTTCCATCTGGGCAATGAAATCTACTTCCTCTAAATGCGCAGTTAACACTTCCTTGTTTCGGAGGTTGTCTTGTCTTTTCTTCAACTTAGTCTTTTTCGCCATTCAAGTTACTCATTTCATTATTCATGTATAGTCATCTCAGCCTAGCCTTTTCCCAACTATGTTGGGGTCGGCTTCCAGTCTAACCGGATGCAGCGGAATACCAGTATTTTACATGGAGCGACTGCCTATCTGACCTCCTGAACCCAGTAACTGGGTAATACGATACCCCTTGGTAAGACTGGTTGTCAGACTTTCGAGTTTCTGACGACTCGTAACGACTGTCAAAGATCCACAAATGACAGCCGAGACCAACGGCTTAACGTGCTTTCCAGTGCACGGAGGAGTCTCGGTATGTAAAGATGGTCACCCATCCACGGACCAACCCCGGCAAGTGTAGCTTAACCTGATGGATCGACCCGTACGGCTGTTATTACTTAGCCACGAGCTCATGTATATTGTGAGCTTTTTTTTATCCAATTTTGAAACACCAGTAACTTTGTTTTTTCATTTGAGCTGAGTTTCTTTTCGACGTTTACTCACCGAGGGACATTTAAGCATGTAATTTTTGGAGTATCATTATGCTAGTCTCCAAAAGAGTCTTTGTAAACATTTTTGAGTTCTCCAAGACTTGTTGCTCCATCTCCATTCTCCGGCAGTTAGCAAGTTATGCGAACGTAAATGCCTTTGCGTGAAACGGTTCCTAAGCACGCGAGATTTCACTGGCTGTTACCTTAATTAGACCTCTGCGTAGTTAAGGGCCGTGAAAAGCCGTGATAATTGCTACCAGGGGACGCAGTATTGGTATTAAGACAATTTTCCTAATATTGTTAGTCTTATACTTTGTGAATATGATACACATTCACTTACATTTACCAGTCTGCTTGACTCACGGGGAATAATATCCGACTAATATTATGTCTATGGCTTGCGTCATATTATATTCTTATATGAGTCAAAACAACATCACGCCGGTATTCCCCGATGGGATAGGCAGGGGCACCTATTACACCCACATTTCACCAGTTACCAGTCAGTGCACGTTTTGAGTAAGAAATTCACCGTATTCAGTTAATGGCGTGCGAAAATTCGGATGTGCTGTAAATTGTCCCATAAAAAATATTCGTTTTTTTAAGCTACAAAGATCAAGAGACGTGTGTAAATAATTTTATTTTTAACCTTCCTCCGAAACACGCCATGTTTCATTGAACTGTTTGCCATAATAACAAAGGATATAATTCCATTATTTTGATGGCTATTGAATGAAATTTAGATTTGTATTGTGTAAACCTATTGTTACAAACGATAGAGTCATGCACGCAATATTTAGCATATTGTGACGGTAAATTGCTTTTAATATGGTGCTTAAAAAGTAGCTAATTTTCTACCAGCCAACGTTTATGGTTTAATTGCGTGGGTGTGACAAACTTCTCTTTTTTTAAAGGCATTCCTGAAGGACATACTATACTCACATGGAAACCATACGTTATGAAATCACGCTACTTTACGCTGGCTTAATGTCCATTGTTATTATGTGGCTGTGTGCATTATTTAAAAACAAACTTGGAATCGTGGTAGTTGTAACCTGAATGCATGTTTTTAGGGTTCCGTACTCAAAGGGTGCCAAACGGAACCCTATTACTAAGCCTCCACTGTCCGTTCGTTCGTCTGTCTGTCAGCGGGCTGTATCTCATGAACCGTAATAGGTTGATAGTAGATAGTTGAAAATTTCACAGATTATATATTACTATTGCCGCTATAACAACAAATAATAAAAGTAAAAAATTTAAGGGTGACCCCTCATAACAAACTTTATTTGTTACTAAAGTAATAAACGTAAAGTTAAATATTTTACGGTAGTCCTTTCGTGTGCGAATTCAACTCGCACTTGGCCAATTTTTATGTGTTTATATTTTTACCAAGAGCCTTCACTCTTCAGAAACATCTGCGTGACACAATCAGCCCATGTTACATTTCACCCTGATCCCTGAAAATAAAACTTGAACATTTATATATCTTCTTACTCAATAACTTCCATTTGGACCTGACATCCCTTGGGAATACGAACCATAAGACGTAAATTCAAAGGTCAGCAGTAAATGGACAAGTAACAGGGAACATCTAAACAGCATGAAAAAGTTTTAATGTGTTCGGATATAAATCTGGCTATTTGTCTTTATAAGCTTCCCCTGGTGCGAGGACTGAGGACTGAGGAACACAGACGTTCACAAAGGGTGACAAACTTCGAAATGTTTATAGGAGTTCCTATGTTTCTTGTAACATATTATGTGATGAGTATATGTATGGCTTTTGGAGAGCTTTTGGGGCTTCTTATCGGTATAAAAGGATGGTTTATTGAGGTAGAGTGATATTGTTGTGCGATAAATACGGAAATATATGATGAAAACTTCTTATTCCACTTGCGCTCGTGTTGTACTTTCGAAAGGAAAAAAAATGATGGTTTCCTATGCTATAGAGCTTCATTATTGCTCCATAAAAACTCAACAGTTATAATGCTACGTGGAAAGACAGACGAACCCATTTTTAGAGTATCGTACCTGTGTGCCAAACGGAACCCTAAGGGTGTTTGTGCACTACAAGGAATTTTACTGACCGGCAGTCCGATTTTTTACGGTACGATGTTGATAGCACCTTTATTTCGAAGCAGTATGGTCTGTTTTCGTATTTCAAGTAATAATGCTGCGTTCACATTTTTACTGCCGGACAGTAAAATTCCTTGTAATGCACAAACGGCCTAATACTAAGCCTCCGCTGTCTGTCTGTCGGTCCGTCCGTCTGTCAGTGTATCTCATGAACCGTAGAAGGCAGACGGTTGAAATTTTCACCGATTGTGTATTTCTATGGCCGCTGTAACAAAAAATAATATAAAGTTAAAAATTAAAGGGTTCTCATATAAGGAACCTGTTTTTTTACCCAAGTAAAAAACGTAATGTTAAAAATATTGTACGGTGGCACGGAACCCTCCGTGTGCGAGTCCGACTCGCACTTGGCCAATTTTTTGTCATTTACCTTTTAATTCTGATTTAATTAACCAATCATCATAAAACCAAATAAATCTCCGCCTCGTAAAGCGCAAAAAAAACTCAATTTATAAAAGAGCATTACGATCATAAAAAACATGATGACGATATAACAATAAAAGAAACATAATCATCAGCAGATCGCAAAACGTGTGGGATTTGTGATGAATAAGCTTCACCACAGAATAAATAAGTAGCAGTATTCTATCTCGGCAGTGACCTTAAAAATAATAATTACCAGCGACCGCTCGGTAGAAAAACCTTCCGCGTCCGTGTTGTTTCGTACTGACTGATATACGCTGAGATTGCGCAGCGCGTCGTTTCGGCCGTGTTCTATGAAGATAGAATACTGTACTTATTTATACTGTGGCTTCACTGACCTAAACCCACTTTATTGTGGCGGTTTCATCATGAATACTTGATTAGGTCACCTTTGTAGTAACACCTGTGGCTAGTCTAGGAATAAGAATGTTCTAGGAATCGTTTATATATAGTTTCATTGTCATATCAGACATTATTTGTAATCCTTTGTCTTTAAAAGGTAGCGTAGGTGTCTTTGGAGGGTCTCCTTTGTTATTCAAATTGTCTGATTTATAATCTTTCTTTAGGGCAAAGATAAAATAATCAGAATACTTTATATATGCCAAAAGGAATCCAAATAGGAATATTTAGTACTAGCTGCGCCCCGCGGTTTCACCCGCATAAGTCTCGATCCCGTGGGAATTTCGGGATAAAAAGTATCTTATGTCCTAATCCAGGTCATGGTTTACCGTTGTGCCAAATTTCATCCAAATCTGTTCAGCCGTTTTAGCGTGAAAGCGTAATCACTTTCGCGTTATAATATTAAGTTAGGAAGTTAGGACTAGCTACGCCCCGCGGTTTCACCCGCATAAGTTTCGATCCCGTGGGAATATCGGTATAAAAAGCATCCTATGTCCTAATCCAGGTCATGGTTCACCTTTGTGCCAAATTTCATCCAAATCTGTTCAACCGTTTTAGCGTGGCAGCGTAACAAAGAAACAAACTCAATTTCGTATTTATAATAAATTATTATTAAGTTAGGACTTTCTAGTAATCATTTCTTATTGTCTGTTACCACGTTGTTCAGTCTTGACTCCTCTAGTGTCCCAACAAACTCCTCAAAAGCCAAACTTGAGGGTTTATTTTATTCTCCGTGACTTAAACGTACCCCAGTTATTATCTTTACGAGGGGTTGAAAGCTCTCACTTTTTATTATTGCCTTTTATATTGTGCTGTGGCGTACTTAACCGTAGTCGAGGTCAAACCGAAAGGCCGGTACCAAACAAAGCACTCATTTCGTTACGATTCTTGTATTCTAAAGGTTGTAGGAGGGGCTTGTGGCTAAGTATTACCAGCCGCACAGGTAGATCGATCAGGTTAAGCTACACTTGCCGCGGTTGGTTCGTGGATGGGTGACCATCTTTACATACCAAGACCCCTCCGTGTCTCAGAAAGCATGTTTAGCCGTTGGTCTCAGTTGTCATTCGTGGATCTTTGACATTCATTACGGGTCGTCAGAAGCCCGAAAGTCTCAAGCAGTCTTACCAAGGGGGACCGTATTACCCAGTTACTTGTGGAGGTCAGATAAGCAGTCGCTCCATGTAAAGTATAATCAGCTGCATCCGGTTAGACTGGAAGCCAACGACGATGATTGTTGTATTCTAAAGTTTTATTTATTATAAGCCTAAACTCCTTACAATTCATGATCCGTTACAAATTGGGTTTTTTGCCGAAGGGCTGTTTGTGTTCTAGTTGGAACCAATTATTTTTAATGTATGCGACGTATGGGACGCGTTAACCTTTATAAACTTCTGTTCTGTGTACAGTCCGAGTCGGGGGTTACACTATATTATGCTACAATTCCTCTAGGGAGCTGTTTGCCCTGTATTACTTTCCACTATGTTATCTCAGGCACAAACAATGATAGTAAGTCGTCTAGGTAGACAAGTATTAAATTCTACTCCTTAATCCTTGGATGTTTTACGTGAATAGTGTTAAATGCTTTAATTTCCTTGAACTTGAAGATGTCGGCATAATAATAAGTGAGGTAATAAGTCTACAACTCTTCAGTAGGACCTACCGTCTCTGATGAGTAATTATACAATTAATTCAACAAGGCACCTAATATTAAGGCCGGGGAAGTTTGTTTTTGTATGAAATAAGAAACAATGAGAGTTGTTTGTTAAGAATTTTCTAGAACTTTTAAAGCAGCTGTTGTTTCTTGTTCATGTTACATTGTGATGCTGTAATGTATTGATGATGAGGAAGTTCTTTTAGCTTTATATTAGCTTGCTTTTTCTTTCGTATAATGAGACATTTGTTTGGTTGCGGCTCAGTCGCACTGGTCGATCGAAGGTAAAGTTACCGTACTCTTGCCATGACCCCTCCGTACCTCGGAAAGCACGTTAAGCCGTTGGTCCCTGCTGTCGTTCGTAGATCTTTGATAGTACATGTCGTCAGAAGCCCAATAGTCTGACAACCAGTCTTACTAATTGGTATTGTGTTACCTAGAAACTGGGTTGTGGAGGCCAGAAGGCTGGTATTCAGCTGCATCAAACTGGAAGCCGACTCCAACAAAGTTGGGAAAAGGCTAGGCAGATTGATAGGTTGGAAAGGAAAGGAAAGTAACTTTCAATGATTAAATGAATATTGAAAGTCTTTCCACAGGTGGTACAGCATACATTGTTACAACTCCCAACAACCGGTCAAGCCTCTTACCCAAGATACCAAGATACCAATTATACATTTTGCCAAGATATAATCTTAACTAAAAACAGATAACTATCAAAAACAAACGAAGTATTATTCGTGACTACTCTGTTACGCGTTGGTTATTGCATATAGCAGAATGTAGCTATCTCACTCTTGCGTAACACATTCCGTTCCATGCAGCAGCATGCATAATTGCATTTATACTCAGAACCAAGGTCAAAACTATCGTAGTTGACTGCAGCCGGCATAGATACTAGTATGCGACCCTTTTAAAACGAGTTTTTATATACTTTTCTGTACTTTAATGGCTTCATTTTGAGAGGTAGAAAAACACGACGAAATTTTAGTGCAGCTCAGCTCATTCATGGTCCTATTTCGGGAACTGGAAAACAGAGCGTTTCGTTTTTTTGACGTTCAAAAGTGCCTTATATGTGCCTATTTGAAATAAACGTTTTGACATGGTTGACGTACTATCTGATGGACAAACGACCTGGTAATAGTCCTGGGCTAGGTTATCAATGGATGCATGGTTCAAATACTGACATTATAGAATATATCGTTGTTGAAGTAGGTATATGGGGAGGACCTCTATCGGCTAATATTATGGCATACAATGGTGATCTACTTAAGAAATTATTTCTACTTTTGCTTGAATATAGTGCTATAGCAATGCAGGTATCAGTTCGCAGTATGACATCATTGCAGCTCTAGATCCATAAGTTAAAATCTAGTCACCTTTTGCAACGGATGTGGTTCATTTGAAGACCACAGCTATTATACAACACTTAAATATGAATGGCAAAATAAACAACTTATGAAATAACAATGTTTTACTACAATAAAGCTGAAGTTTTTGTATTATGCGGCGACGGCCAAAAAACCGGAATATATTGTTTGCAAAATACATATATTTTGAAGCCTGAAAACACAAATTCAAAATTTTCTAACAATGTGGAGTTTGTGAAAGTTAGAATACATAATATTTGTCGTTTCGAGTTCAAGAACAGAATAACGGTTGTGATTCGTACCTCTATTTATAAGATAAAACCTTGACTGACACGTTTACGTCCTTTTTGCTCTACACTGTACGGTTTACGTTTTGCAACAAAAAATCTCTGTACTCGTGTATTTTTTCGGATTGTAACGTTTTATTTAAAGTGGTCCATTAGTAGGAGATAATTTGAGTGGAAATTCTGTTTTAAATTGAACCTGACTCAGATTCTGCGATACCTTTTCCTCGGTGACTGTATAAAAAACAACTCAGTGAATTATTTAATATCTGCCAACTAAACGACTGAACTAATTTTGGTAGAATTTGACGGATATGATGCTGTGTAGCAAGAAATACACGCACCTCTGACTTTTCGGGTTCATGTGCGGTGAAGGTGCGAAAGGCGATCGCAAATTCACTGTATCATCTTTAAAATGTGTGTCTGTTTGTCCTCTCCACTGTAATAAACAAACTCGTCACAATTCCCCTTTATTATAGCTACCGTACGTTTTAATTGCGGTTTTGTAACATTCTATTAATTCACAATAACAATCGAGTAGGCCTGTCATGGCCGTTCTACATAAATTGTAACTTAATAGTTCCACCTTTCTCTTTGTCACTCTATACAATTAGGTAGTTGCTTTCTTGTCTCGTATTTAACTTTTTGTACCTAAGTGACACTTGATGTTAATTTTTAAGCCAGTTCTATACGAAATTCTTCTGTTCCTGAAATAATGTTTACCATTTTTTCCAAGAACAAACGCCTATTTTTTTCTGCTCTCGACAATCGTTTAAGGCTTTAAGCCTTTTGATGCGGGGCTGTTTTCAGCTCGCTTTGTGTTCCTTTTCTTATTTTAAGGACTACGGAAATGCCTCGTAAATGCTTTTTTTGCGGTAAAAAGAGTTAATAGTATTTTATCTTCTAGCTAGAGGATCTATAGTGTCCACTTACCGTTATTGGGTGGTTTCAGTACTAATGTAGTAATACAACATTGTTCTCCGACGACGGTCATCTGACAGTCCGGTAATCTGGTTAGGGTCCTTTCGTAATACACGAGTAATGTCATTATGGCGTTTACGACCATTTTCGCTGTTCTTCTGACATATTGCTGCGATGTTTATCGTGTACCCGCGTCCATATGCTATATTTTTTCCTTTATGATATGTTATACCCGACCGCGGTGGGTAATATTTTCATCAGTTTCTTTATACAGCATGTTTTTACGGCTGTTGCTTGGAATGAGGGAATTCTTGGAACGGGGTTGGCTTCGTGATTGATGCATACATATACGTTACTAGAAGTGGGCTGTAATCATGTTAAAATTTGCTCGTTTTTACGGTATTTTGTGTGTTATGTTTTTAATGAATGTTTACTTTGTTGCTGTATGTTTACCGTAATGTTTCATTCAACAAATATTGTTCTAGGTAATTTATCTTTTATTTGACTTGTAACGGTAGTTATCGGATGTCCAAATTAGAAGTTCGTCTTCAGTATTCCGTGATACCTGTCGAGTTGTCTGTTACATTTACAGTAACAAGTGACTATCGACTATTGTTACGCTGAAATGTTAAATAGAACAAAACAAATTGTTCAGTTGTTAACCATTCGACTACCGGTTTGCCGGATTGCACAAGTTCAACGATTTTTGGTTCATAAGTAGGTTTCGGGTCATGAATCACGGAGCAAACATTCCAATACACAGTTCCGATCTGAGTATCGCCCATTAAAATGTTGACTACCAGTTAAAATTAGACTCGTAGCAATTTGATCTAAGTCGACCTACTTACTGTACAGACAGACTTTCAATGTACTTATACTACTTGAATTACCTAACCTTTTTTGTCCCATTCTTGCATTTGTATTCGTTTTTTGATTAGAAAAGGACGGGGATAGTTTTTGTTGAGTCACAAATCATTTGTACGGTCAGTATTGAGTCACGAACTCCTGCGGTCACTGAGTCACATGAAAGATTGCGTTTAGCTCCGCTTTGAGTCGAGTTATTCATAGGCGCCTGCGCTGATCAAACGATTATACATACATACACCTAAGTACATTCACTAAGTTGTTTTTTAATTTACCGTGCAAATCGGTGAGAGACTTCTTTTCAATCATATTCTCATAATATGACGTCATTTCTCCCTCTTTTTCTTAAGAATAATAATATAAAACTATGATTTATTTATAATTTTGCTTTATTTGAATCGTAATCAATTGTCATTATATTCTCAGTATCATGTATTGTAAATAAGTATAAAAGGAATACCAACGTTAAATATACAATAAGCATTATTTATTGAGTAATGTAATATATGTCTGTTCATTACTGCGCATAAATGAGTCCCACGCAAATGAGATGACTTTACTCTCGAGACAGATTCGCTACTTCTTTGTTCTTAAAGGACCATGGGGGATTTTGTATGGACTCCGTCCCCACCCTCCAACAGTCATAGGATACGTGTCAATATGTTTTTAGGGATCCCGAGAAAGACTTACTGTCTTGCTCCATTGCAAAATCAATGGGGTATTTTTGTAATAACAAAAAACTTTTCTGTTAGCTAACCTAACCTAAGCTATAATTGCCTATCCTTGCCAAACATAACCTAACCTCACCTAACCTAACAGTGATAATTTGATCTTGGATTTTGAAGGTCAAATGGAACTCCTCAATGATAAAAAGCATTTGTGTATTCTTGTGATTGGATAATTGTACAAAAAACTTAAAAAAAACGGCTAACCTAACCTATTTTTTTTTTAATCCTCATGGATGACCTCTGCCCTGGGGCGGGCGGAGGGGTCTGTCAGACTCTTACTGACTAAAAACCACCCCAGTGTTCCAGCTCACACCTTCGCCGGGGGTCACGGGAACGTAAAAATCTTCCGCAACCCCAGACTGGCCCGCCATTGCGGGACCCTTCGGGTCAGGGGCCCCCCCGTGACCCGAGGAGTGAGGTGTTTGACTCCCCCCGTGACGTCTAAGAGGGGCGCGCGTGGAACACTACGCACCGCCACCTCGGGTCCTGATGTGTAGGGGGCGACGGACGTCCCCGAGTCCGTCGTCCCTGGACCCATTTAGGGGGGCTGGAAGAGGGCGTTTACCGCCCTCCGCCGACGCCCGGTGCGCCTGCTGCGGGCCGGGTGAGTGGAAGAGATCTCCCTCTCCCTTTCCGCAGCCACCTTCTGCGAAACGACTGTCTCACGGAAGGAAACCACCGCGTCCCAGGACTCCTCGCTGCCGACCATCGACTCGACTACGGCCGGCAGCGACAAGTCACTGCCTTCTTCTGAGATGAGGGCACGGCGCGGCCCCTCCTAAGCGGGACACTCTGCCAGCGTAGGCCGCGCCATGTCCTCCTGGCATTCAACGTAGTGGTGACACCGGGCGTCCGGCTCCCTGTTTATACGACACAGGTACTTCCCGAAGCAACCATGCCCCGAGAGCACCTGCGTGACCCGAAACGACAGGGAGCCGTGCCTCCTCCCGATCCAGCGCTCGAGCACCGGCCGGATTGCCTCGATGATGTCGAGGCCGGCGCTGGAGCGTGAAAGCCTGTCCCGCCATTCCGCCATCAAGACCTCGCGAAGCTGAGACCGATGCAGCTCTATGTGTCGCTGCATCGGTTGCTCACCCCGCACTCTCGCTTCCTCGCGCCACCGATACGATGACGCGAGTACTTTCGCCTCGAGGTCCCAGGGCGGGGATCCGGCCAGTGCACAAGCCGCCTCGTAGGAGATCGTGCGATACCCCCTGATGACTCTGACGGCCATCGCTCTCTGCGGCTTGCGCAGGACTGCGATACTACCGGCCGTCAGGTCAGCCGCCCAGATCGGGGCCCCGTAAAGGGCCATCGATCGCACGATTCCCACGTAGAGCCGCGTTGACAGCGCAAAGAAGCTAACCTAACCTAACCTAAACTTTTCGGTTAGCTAACCTAACCTAACCTAAACTTTTCGGTTAGCTAACCTAACCTAAGCTATAATTACCTATCCTTACCAAACATAACCTAACCGAACCTAACTTTAAAAAAAGGTATCAGAGAAAAAAAAAATGGTCCCTGATAAAAAGAAAGGTTGTCATGAATGAGAACCATATTTAGGTCGCTATATTCTATGCCTCTTAAGTGCAAACTAAGAAAATATATAAATGTAAAATAATGCTAATATTGAATAAAAAAAGTAATATTCCAGGAAAACCCCACATTTTTGAAAAATGTCGCCATAGTAAAAAAGTATCGAACCCACCAGACGCTTCGAATGACACTAGTCTCAAGCGTGTTGGTGGGTGGGGACGTTTCTTCCCATGGTCCTTTATAACCGACTTCCAAAACGGAGGAGGTTTTATGTTCGTCTGTATGTATTTTTTTTTGTGTATGTTCATCGATATTTTCGCCAAATGTGAACCGATTTAAAAAAAAATTTTTTAGTTCGAAAGGGTACACTCCCGAGGTGGTCCCATATAAATTTGATTTACTTTGCTTGCGGTGTTTTTGAATTAGCTTCAATATTACGTATTTTTCCCTCTTAGCATATGTAGACGATGTTCAATGTGACTCCGTCACTGTTATTTGCATAGCAGGTAGTGGTATACGAATTTGTGTGGGGTAGGTCGGTACCACAACTAAAAAGTGAAAAATAAATTGTTTTTTTTTTGTAAAAAGTTTTTTACCCTTTATGTTAACTCCATGTAATACGGGGCCGAACCTATTGCCATGAACCGGGTACAATCCAGTCTCCTCCGCGGACTGCTACAAAGAAAGTCCAGATGGAAAAACCCAATAACACTGCCCGACCCGGGAATCAAACCCAAGGCCTCATGCTCAGCAGCAGCGCTTCCGACCACTAGACCAAAGAGGCAGTTTAAACTTTTAAAGCACATTCAAAGTATATGTACAGAAATAACACCAAAACATACGCTGTATCTGTACTGAACCGTAAAAAGATTAAATTAATCCGAACCACCGTCTTTGATCTCACACAATTTATACACACGTACTATTATAATTTGAGTCTACAAAGAGAATGTAATGAAAACATTCCGGGATTTGTGTTACAGGAACTTCCTATTACTGCTGTCCTAAACATAAATGGGAATAACGTTTGATCAAGCATTTTGAACTTCGATAAAACCGTAAGCTAGGTTTTGGGTAGATTTAAGGCTCTTACATACTGCGGCGAATTGTCGCGCGACGCGACGCCGCCGCATTGTCGCCGTGAAGTTTTCTCAGAAATTGGTTTGTTATAATTCGCGTCGCGCGATGAATCGCGCCAGTATGAGCCTTATAAAGTTCCCTGTGGCAAAATTATGACATAGAACGGAGGGATCCTCTCCCTGCTTTAAGTTTTCAAGGAATTAGTAATTAGCCAACAAACAAACAGCCAACTAGTATAATTTGCCGTTTAGTTAACAGCCTAGCCTTTGCAAGTAGCACTCACAGGCAACCGCCGCGGCACCGCTCGCTTCGCTCGCTCGGCTCGCGCGGTTAGTCACCGTTCTAATCTAACCTAACCTAAATGGTTAGAACTGTGAGCAACCCATCCGCGCGAGCGACCAAATGGTCGGGGTGCCCTGGCTTAGTTAGTGCGACCAATTCGGCTCGCGCGTGGTTCCACACAGTTCCAATCTGACTTATAAATATAATGAATATCTTTCAATAAAAAGCCTAGGCTGTCAACTGAAAGGCTAATTAAGCTTATTGGCTGCGACATAACAATTTGTAATAGTAAGCCAACATCGGATACTAAATTATTCGCCTGCATTTGTTCAAAATTAATACTTTTTACAATCAAAATTCGAATGAACCTTATTTAAAACAGTCTTCGGAATCCTCTTGATGTTACCTTAGAATGTAAAGAAACCGGAAAAATACAAAAAATAAAATCCTTTCTCGCACAAAGGATAATGCAAGCCGCTTGGAATTATTAAAAAGTTATCCGTAACTGAACCAAATCCCGTTAACGTTATTGGGGGCAACAGTAAGTTCTAATTCAATTACCGTGCTCGCTGTATAAAACATTTCTGTTTGTTAGCTAAGCTTTGTAATTCTTTGGATTATACGTGGTTCATTTGTTTCACCTGTATTCTTTATTGATTGCTTGGTTTTTATTTGCAATCGGTTTTGGAGAAATTAATTACCAATTCTATCATGCCAGCTAGATTGTCAAGCGCTCTACGGTAAGCAATTTACCTACGTCACTACCTACATCTAGTAGGTACAGTAATTTTTGTCTCACGAAGCGACGCGTGATTTAGTTGTGGTAACCAAGTGTACAAACACGCTGTGAATGTAACACTAACGCGCGCGCACAGATTCGCACACACACATGCACACACTCATACACACACACACACCCCCACTCATACATACACACACACTCCCACTCATACATACACACACACTCATACACACACACACACACATACACACACACGCACACACGCTCACTCATACACCCACACTCATACATACACACACACATACATACACACACACACACCCACATACACACACACACACACACGCACCACACTTCCGACTTCGCCTGTGCCTTGGACGGTACCAAGAGCTCCACAGTGCTACACACATATTCACAGCGTGTTTGTACAGTTGGTTAGCACAAGTAAAGCGCGTGTCGCTTCGTGAGATGAAAATATCGTATTTAAGCTGATTTTTCTGACTGAATTGTAAGGCGCTTTTTTGGGTATTTGGCATTTGGCACGTGAGAAAATAGCTTTTCTTCAGAAATAGGAAGGAATCTTAGAATAAAGGACAAAACGAAATATACGAAAATAGGAGTTGTCTGCTTGTCATTTTCATTTGATAGACAGCTACCAAGAAATTTATTTAAGAATAAATCTGATACTTACTAAAAGGAATGTCAACGACTACTTTGATATTAATATTTTACCTAAAATGAAAGTATGAATGGTTATCTACTTACCTATTTACTGTCAAACTTTTTTACCAGTTGTTTTTGTTTACATTTCGACGAAAGATGACCATTTTATTCCGACGATTGTACAGTACACGTGTCAAAATATTAGTAAGTAAACAAGCGCTTCGACCGCGGCTTTGCCCGCGAGTAATGTATTTTTTTTAAACTAGACACTGGGGTATAATTTAGCTTCGCATTAGTGAAAAAAAAACATAATAACTCACAAATTTTACCTCTTTTTTAGTATTAGTATAGAAGTATAAATTATTTTCTTGACTGCGTCTAATAATTCTATGCTTTCTTTTGTTCCAGGTACTTCATCTCAGATATTTAACACCTCCATTCAACACAGTACATCAAAAACTCCGAATTGCTAATGAAGAAAGCACAAATTGGAAAGTGCAATCAAAATTAGAAAGTAACTAAGGTTCGTGTACCAATCATTTATCGGCAAAAAGTATACAAGAAAATCAGACGTAGAAAAAAAATTAGATATATATTTTTTGTAGCCTACTTCGCAGTTCAGTTTCCCTAGGGGCAGAATGTCGGAAGTTTTGGTCCAACTATAAGAAAGAAAGGGAAAGAAAAAGTCGACGTTGAAAAAGCTGAGAGTCTCCGGTACTCTGACATCAGCTAGTAATGATTCCTCGGTTTGGCTTTCTCGTTATAGGCTATAACGAGCTAGGCTTAAGCTCATGTCAGACTACGCTGTAATAGCATCTAGTTCATAGCACAACAATATCGCTCGCTCCACATTTATTTAGAACACGTTCACACTTTGCTATAATATTATATATTGGAAATGTATGGCGAGCTATATTGTTGTGCTATGAACTATATGCTATATATTATAGCTTAGTCTGAAATGAGCTTTATAGCCATCAAAATAGCTTTGTCAAGGACTAGAGTACCTCTTGAAGACCCTTCAGTCGATGATGTTATCATAGATATAGAGAGGTGCTTGAGGGTATGTAGATCATAGATCGTAGGTGAATAGAATGACAATAGATATTGTTGTTTATTCTGCTATCCGTTGTTTGTTTTTGCCAATTTGATGTCATTGTTTTGATGATTGTAGCGCAGGTGACGTCTTAGTTCCTTTGGGAAAATTAGGTGGAAATTCTGGTAGTTCAAACGAGAAAGAAAACTGTAGCCGTTTTTATGAACTTTTATCTATCTATACTTACATCTATATAAAAATCAATAGCCGTGCGTTAGTCTCGCAAAAACACGAAAATGGCTTGACCGATTGTGATGACTTTGGGAAGTACCTAAAAAAAAAAGAAAAAGGCATTGCAATATATATTATGAGCATTAACTAGTAATGTATAATTATTAAACCGGATTTATACGGTGCTATTTATTTATTAAAATGCACAAGTAAAAACTACTGTACAAAGGCGGACTTAATGCCTGAGGCATTTATTTAATTGCCTATGACATATTAATAATCCACCACGAGGGTCCAGTGCGGGTTGGTAGATGTCACATGTCTTCGAATTTTTGGTTGTAGGACATGCCGGTTTCCTCACGATGTTTTGCTTCACCGTCTTGAGAGCAGTGGTGATGAAATAATTTACACAAAGTAAAGCGCCTGTCAGGGTTCCAACCTTCGACCTACAACTCGTAAGTCGCGGCCGTTACCTAGGCCACGACTGATCTCATGCAAGAATCTAGCGTCGTGTAAATGGCGCAATATTCAAAGGACACAGTTAAGAAGTGTTTTGTGGTCTATCATCAAAAGATGAACTTGGTCATTCTAGTCGATGAAATTCCAATAAGTTCGAGTTCCAATATCAATTTAGTCTGAAACTACATAGTTTTGAGATTTGGAACTTGAGAACTTGCATCTGGAATTTAGTCAAACGTTTGTCCGTGAGAGGTCCAAGCCGAAAACGCTTGGCTGACACCAAATTCTAGCTTCATTCACTAATTCCTAGAAATGGTAACGTGCAAACGGTAATTGAAATTCACATGTGAGTGTACCAGTCCGTATTCGGGAATCTCACCTTTACTCCATTTGTTATAGCACAAATAACGGCTAAATAACGACAGTTATTTTGTAATATTGTTGAAATGGCTGTATTTTAAAGCTATTTTTTTAAATGTATATGGTAAATAGATTTAATTGCTTTGTATTTATCGTAAAATTACGGAGCTTATTATAATATCTGTATCGAAATAACGAAAGGGTTATTATAATTTAATTTAATTATCAGGCATATCAGAAAATTCCACGATTTTTTGTAGGTACTATACATATTGAATTATGTCAATAAATTTTTTTATATTCATGAGGTTGTTGCGGGTTCAATTCCCAGGTCGGGCAGTGTTATTGGGTTTTTCCATCTGTAATTTCACAGAGGCAGTTCGCAGCCCTGAGTCTGTATTTGTGCCAGGTTGATGGCAATAGGCTCGCTCCCTTACTCATGGGACGAAACATGGGTGTACTATAGGTACACCGTTGCTAACCCTTCGGGGAATACAAGCGTGATGATATGTAAATAATTTTATTATTACTATAACAAGCAGTAAATAATTCTCACGGAAATCACATCAGACCCGTTTTATTCACAGTCACACGATTGATAAATTCATAGTAACAGTAATGGTAGTTACGCATTCGAAGATATAACTGATCATGTGTAACGGTCCTAAGTGGTGCAGCGACAGCCTCTATGGGCTCCTACGTTCCTAGTACGTTATATGAGAGAATTGAAAACATAACGGGGCGGGAGAAGTTATTTGATAAAAAATAAAAGTTATGAAACTAAAACCCAACTAGTACGACACAGAAGTCAACTAAAACGATATAATCACAAATTAGAAATCCGGGCTTACACGTGCTATGGCATAAATCGAATAGATTACGTTTGACACCAGATTTTTAATTGCTTTGTCTATGATGTCTTGTTTATAAATCTTTTTAGTTGACTTTTCGTCGTAGTTGGGTTTTAGTTTAATAAATTTAATTTTTTTGGGGTTTAATTTTTTTTTAATGTGCTAATTAAGTGCCCTATCATCTGTTTTTTTTTTTTTAGTGACTATGTCCTCTTTAGGGCGCCACATTCAATTTAATGTGACGTCACGTAGCCTATAACTAGCGGACGATCAAGACGTTTCCAAAGTTACCTCATATTAATATACCTCATTTGTCAAATTATGATGAGTAGTTTAGAAGTTATGTTGAGAACACGTGAAACATACATAGGTACATACCAGTCAAAATCATAACCCTCCTTTTTGTATCGCCGTAGTCGGGTAAAAAGGTCCGTAAATATGCTTTCATTTACGGACCTGTGCAATATCGTTCCGGTATAATAACAAAGCTGCATGAACCCACTCCATGCATCCATCATCACGGGCGAATTGTACAATACAGAGGCTAATCAAAGGTTAAACGTTGAATAACCGAACTTGCATTCATTAATCTAGCTCCCTTAAATTAAATTAATGGATACATAACCTTCTTTGTCTGCCTCTTTGGTCTAGTGGTCGCAAGCGCTACTGCAGAGCATAAGGTCCTTTTTTTTTCAGGCTGGGAAATCATCGAATGACTTCACCCGCTCTGGGCGGAGCGGGAGCGCGTGTCAGACTTTTACTGACTTAAGGCTCTTACACACTGTGGCGATTTGCCGCGCGACGCGACGCCGCCGCATTGTTCGCCGTGAAGTTTTCTCAGAAATTGTTTTGTTAAAATTCGCGTCGCGCGGCGGATCGCCCCAGTATGTAAGAGCCTTACAACTCACCCGTGTTCCTTCAGTTGCCTGTTGCGAGGGTCCCGGTATCCCTTTCGGACTTTCCCGCAATTCTGGGAGGCGCATAACGTCCTGGGTTCGATTCCCGACTCGGGCATTGTTATTGGGCTTTTCTATCAGGAATTTCTCAGTAGCAGCCCGGAGTTTGGATTTGTGCCCTGTTGATGGCAATAGGCTCGTTCCCTATTACATGGGACTTAAACATAACTGGCGAAATTTAGGTGTTACCTATAGGTACAGCTCTGTCTAACCCTTCGGAGATAACAGGCGTAATGTTATGTTATGTTTACCTTCTTTACTATGTCTGGAACTTTACTATAGTGTGAATAGTTTCGTTAATTTGCTAAATTTTCAATTGCTCAAGAAAGTTTGTCGATTAAGAAAAGTACGGTCGGTTAGTTAAGTGACTAATCGGCTGATTAATTTAAAACTTTGATTAGATTAGTGGAACGTAAAAGCTAAGCAACCGTGTAATCCATTTATCTTGATACTAGCTTCTGCCCGTGTTTTTGTTCGCGTAAAATTTCTTGTTTTAACATAAAATATATCCTACAACCGCCCTCGGCCCTCAACCCACTGGGTCGCATCACTTCGCCCGCCCGCACTTTTACTTCGTTTTCGCTAAGCGTTCTTTCTTTTTGCTCGGCCCCTAAGGGACGTAGCGTGATATGAAATAGCCTATAAGCTTCCTCAAGAGTTGGGCTATCAAATGCAAAAAGAATTTTTCTAATCCGTTTGGTAGTTCCAGGGATTAGCGCGTTAAAACAAACTAACGAACTATTCAGCTTTATTATATTATATACTAGCATTTTCCCGCGGCTTCGCCCGCGTAGATGTCGGATATCGATCGTCTCACGGGAATGTACTACCGGGATACTTAAGAAATGGGTTTCCTATACAAACTTTCATCCCCAATATCACCCCCTATAGGATTATTTTTTAACTAAAAAGTAGCTTATGTCTTTCCCCAGAATGCCATCAATCCCCTTGCCGAATTTCGTCGAAATCCGCTCAGTGTTTTAGGCGTGAAAAGGTAACATAAAGACAGACAGACAGATTTACTTTCGAATTTATAATATAAGTATGGATTGTAAGTATAGATTGCGTTTGCTTTTGTCTAAATATAGAATAGGTAAAAAGGTCCTTGACTTAGCAACGAAGGGCTTCAAAATCTTTAAGGCTCCCTCAGACAAGTGCGACGTGACACTGGTACAACAATTTCCGTCAAGCTTTCATAGAAATTGAGCCACCAGAATCGTGTCGCGCCTGACTACGTGAGCCTTTAAGCTAAAATTTTTGGTATTCGCTACTTCATGACACAGTTTCTTCTAAGGCTAGCTCTTGGCAAATTCCCTCCGTGACATAAAAACTACGTAAGTTTGACGCAACCTGAAAAACTATCCAAGTTTTGACGCAACCTGTTCTTATCTTGCAAAGTTAGCAGCGTTCAAAAGTAAATTGCAGGCTGTGACCAAGTTTTTTTTTTTTTTCTGGTCCTACGCTGTCTCACTCCTGGGCAAAGGCCTCCCTCCACTCCTTCCAACTTTCGCAAGCCCGCGCCTCATCCTTCCAGTTTTGATGGAACCTATCCAGCTCGTCCCGCCATCTCCTACGTGGTCTGCCGTGACCCCGTCTCACTGTCTCAGGGCACCAGTTCTGTGCTATTTGGGCCCACAGTTTGTCCGGCATGCGGCAGACGTGTCCTGCCCCGTTCCATTTAAGTTGGGCAGCCTTGTTTACTACATAATAATTTAAATTACTCAGAAAAAGAAATATACAGCATAAACTATACAGCCTACCAACATAACATCACGCCTATATTCCCCGAAGGGTTAGACAGAGGTGTACCTATAGTACACCCACATTTCGTCAGTTATGTTTAAGTCCCATGTAATAGGGGGCGAGCCTATTGCCATCAGCCGGGCACAAATTCATACTCCGGCTGCTAGGTACTGAAAAATTCCAGATGGAAAGACCCAATAACACTTTTCCTGACCCGGGAATCGAACCCAGTTAGGCAACCTTGTACTTAACACTTTGGCGGACAGTAAAATCAAATAGACTTAATAACAATAAAACTTCAATTGTGTCTCATTCACTGTCCGCCAAAGTGTTAATAAACTACTGCCTTATTGAATAGTACTCTTTCAGTATATGTATCATGCATTCACGCTAAAACGGCTGAACGGATTTGGATGAAATTTGACACATGGGTAGACCATGACCTGGAAAAGGACATAGGATTCCTTTTATCCCGATATTCCCACGGGATCAAGATTTATGCGGGTGAAACCGCGGGCAGCTAGAAAGCTATAAATAAAAAAAAAACTAGGCTATATTAACAAAAAAATGTATAAGAAAGTCGCGGGTTAAGCGCTAGTAAGTTATAAACTAAAGTACAAAGATAAATAAAAGTGGCTTACTTTATTTAACTTAGCTGTATGTAATTTGGTCCAAAGTTAAACATTGAGACTAATTCTGGGCTCCAAAACATATTTATTGTACTTAATCAAGTTTTTGGCTTTTCTGTGAGTTTATTAAGTTATAATTAAATAATAATGTTGGTGAAATGTTTATGAGAATTTTGGTACAGCTACATAAAACAATGATGTAGAGGACTAGGGAGTAGATATTTCGCTTTTGTTACACTTATATATTGTAAAGAGAAAAGGTTTTTGTTTTTAATTAATAAACTCAAAAACTCCTGGACATATTTTAAAAATCCTTCACCACACCAGTAGAATACTATATTATCACTAACATAGGCTATAATTTATAAAGATATAACGCGGGCGAAGCCGCTAGCGGAAGGTAGTATTGAATAAACCCAAAATGTTAAGTTATGCTTATGACATGCAATTTTATAATCCTGCTGGTAACTTGAAAAGTTGTGAATGATTACAATGTCAATGACATTGACATGAACATGACCATTGGATTTGAGATTGTAAATATTGAAATACTTGACGCCATCACCAACATCAGAAATGCCCTAGCAGTCCACATATTTCTCCAATCACACGCCATCTTAATCTATCCTTGGCTAATCATACTTGACAATGTTATTTGTACTACAAATACTAGTCATATATCTTCTCCTGCCCTTATCCCATGTTCCTCGTGGTCGGCGCGACACGTTTTCTTCTTCCACTCTCCCCTGTCACCCGTCCCGCTATCATTCACTCCCTATTGTCTTTCATATCATTCCTCACACAATCCATCTTTTCTTTGGCCTTCCTCTCCCTATCCATCCATCAAAACTATTCATCACTCCTTTTAGTTACATGCGTTTCCTCTCTCCTCATCACATGGCTATACCAAGTCTAACGATTACCTTTCGACTTTTTTGTCACTGGCGCCACTTTCAACCTTTCCCTTATATCAATATGTATACCCATTCTTACTTTATCCATTTTCGTCACTCCACACATCCATCTCAACATTCATCAACATCAACATCTTTTTTCATTAGTCTTCTTCACTGCTACAAATAGAAGTATTACCTTGTAAAGCCTTATTAGTTTTACAATACAACAGTTACCTACTCTAATACCAGCTTCAGTGTTTACAATATGTAAATGTATTAGAGAGTCGTTTAGAGACCTTGACACATTACTATACCCGCTACTTCCACCACACTCAGTTCACAACTATGTATGTACAGTTGTGCAGTCAATTGTCACTCATTCTATTGTCGCGCGTATATTCAATGACATATAAAATGACATAAGTGGATTTTGTACGTTATCGTATTTGTGTTGGGGAATTGAAAAATAGTTTCTCTATTTTCTGGTAGTTGTGATTTTGTGAATGGGAGTCGGTATGATGATATATTTATATAGGTATTTCTGTTTTTATCCGCTAACTTTTTCCTCTTGGATCCCATTATATTCGATATTATCTTTTTTTTATAAGTCAGATAAAAAGTGGTATTTTATTTTTATTTTTATGAGCTTACATCTCAGTGTTAACTTCCTTCTTAAGTCCGTCATCTTCCGCATACCTTATAAATCCTGACTTAAGTCTAAGTAGCTAGTTCTTCTTTTAATGCCCTTTTCTACTGCCATAGTCTATGACTGTCCCATACGATTTTAGATACTTTACCGTGCTCAGCTCCTCCCCTGCCAGAGCTTTCAAATATATCTTAAAAATGCTTTTAATTTTTGGAAGGGAACCCACAGGTACTCCATGTTCAGGCGAACAGAATACCATGTTTACCTGTAAAGAACAAAGGGTTCTATATGGTCCCACTCGTGTTGTGGTGATTATGCCAATAACTTCAGCACCATTAACTAGAGTGGACCCTCGCTTATTACGATCCCCTAGGGGGGACTCAGGGGGTCTATTTACACGTCACACTTACCATAATCAATTAATGAAAAATTATAACTCATATTGTTGGTGGGTACAATCATTTTATCGTCGGCTACTATATTACGTTCTGGTCGTATATAATGAGCCGTTTTATTGTTATTGCCCTCGATTTTTATTAAATATTTTATGTGCCTTATGTATTAAAATTATAAATACTTAAAACCTCATTTTCGTGGTCGCTTTTATATTCGATATTAATGGGAATAATGGCTGTGATAATGGCATTAGAAATGTATTGTGTTTCTATAAGAGATAAAACTTAGAATTTAGCTATTGTAAATCAAAACTCGTTTCTCTTTTATTAAAAAAATAATTACTTCTAAGTGGATGGACTTGGGTGAGGCCTTTTCCCAGCCGTGGGTTTTTTTTTCAGTTAGCCTATCCCCTGATAGGCTAACTGAAAAAAAAATCTTTTATGTCAACGATGAATATTGCAAAGCTTTCTCTAAGGTTTGCAGCACATTGAGAAATCCTATGGCCACAGTATAAATATGGACAGTAGGTAACAGAAACTACGTAGTAAACGTTCGAAACGGCACACTCACACAGACGGGCTCATTTATGCGACCCCAAGCGATTGCCGCGGTGCTGTCAGTTGTAGGTGCCGTGTCGTGACGAGAGGTCGCGATTTTTTTTTTTAATGTAGCGTATATTGTTATTTCAAAAATTGGCCTAGTCTCCGTACTGTCCATATTTATATTGTGCCATGGCATTGGGGTATGGGCGACAATAATCATATCTAGTACTAGTAGGTATAGTAGGTATTACCTACTATCCATTAACTGGATTGTCAAGAGGAGAACCGTACTCATGGACTTGTGATCACATGTAAAGCGTGACATTCATCACGCGAAACCCATGACGCATCATCATACCTACTACGAAATGCTACCACAAACATTTCCCTGTCATGGGCATTACAATATCCATCTCTCGTTTGAACATAACACCATAATACTAATTTTCCCCTCACCGCAGAATCCGAAACCTACATAGAATTTATTCAAACAATGTTAAGAGTGGGCACGGACTCAGCAAGTAATTTCACTACTAGACAATAGTACATCGTGCAAAGCAGACCACGACGAAAACCGGTCCCCGAGGCTAGTCGGCATTCTCCATAGGTATCTAGGTATCTACCAAGCTAGGGATGTGGTTTGTCATAGACTAAGAAATCTGTATAGAAGCCATACCCGTGACAATTTGACAACCGTTTCACTTCTGGACTGCGTGGAAGATGATATGGCTCGGAAGGGGGGAATACAGAGATGACGACTAATTGAGAAGTATGAAAGAAAACATATGAATATAAAACATACATTTAATATCTTGTGGAAAATGTCGTAAGTTAGGTATACATTTATAACTTTTGTATATTTATAAGCATACCATTTTAATGTTTATCAATTTATTTTCCCGAATAAATAAAATAAAAAACAAGTTGCGCCGGCCGGCCCGAAATAAGGGCTTGTCAAACACAAAACCGCGTTGCTACGTCGCGTCGCATCGCGTAGCTTTCTTATGAAAATCTTAGGGTACCGTCGCTGATTTTTGCGATGCGACGTCGCAACCACGCAGTTTTGTGTACAAGCTCTAAATTGGGAGGGCATGAGAATGATCATTATGAGTTTCACTTCTGTACAATCTTATTCTGTGGCTATATTCAAAGCTTGCTAATACGATAGATACGGTTTATTTTTTTGTTGATTGCTCATACAAAAAGATATAGCCCTGAGTTTGTTCAGCCTTTCCCTTTGTTAGTAGTTTGGATAGCGAAATGTCAAAATATCGGGTGTTAGTGTTAGTAATAGTAAATCTGTTTCAAAGGATGTGAATTTTATATGCCTAACTTTATTTTTATTAGGGTTCTGTGCTCGAAATCTCCACTGTCCGTCTGTCTGTCAGCGGGCTGTATCTCATGAACCGTAATAGGTTGTAAGTTGAATTTTTCACATAATAAGTATTTCTATTGCCGCTATAACAACAACTAATAAAATAAAATATAGTTAAAAATTAAAGGGGGAAACGTGTTTTTTCGGCGTAAATATTGTATTGGTGGTACGGAAACTTTCGTGTGCGACTCCGACTAGAACTTGACCAGCTTTAAAAATAAATAAATAGGGTAAGATGTCTGAAATCGCCAATCCTACTTGAGCAAGCATGGTGATTAAGTTTCTTGGCTTTTCTGTATGAGGAGAATCCCTTTGCCCTGCAGTGAGACAGTTATCAGGCCGGGTTTAGCTAAGAAAAATGAAAAGTGAGATGAAACCGGGCTTATCGAGCTCACATACTCTGTGAAAATCCTTTATCTATGGCTTCTATTCGGTATTCAATTGCAAATTTATTTATTTATATCAGATCACATGATCCATACGTTGTTAGTAAAGGTCTTAATCTAATGTTAGTAAAAAACCACACCACAAAAAATGCAACGACTGACACCGTGTGCAGCCGTATCCAGTGAGCCAGCATGGGGCTGTCCCACCTATCACACAATACACTCAGGATGCTGTGGGAGCTAGCACGCACTCTACCGAGAATAGAAGCGCACCGTTTCCGTATAATGGCATGAAAACCATCAACCCTGGCCTCGGCGAGCATCCCGGAGGCGCTACAAAAGCGTGGTAGACCCAACAGCATCCTGAATACATTGTTATACTGGACACGCAGGGCGTTGTATGCCCTCAGCGTATACCTGACCCACAAACTGCACGTGTAAAAAGACTGGCAGTATGCTCTGAAAAGGGTTAATTTGACTTGTGTCGTACAACGTGCAAATCTGCGGATCAGCATATTACCTCGGACAGCCATCGCCCTGCGTTCCCTTTCTATGTCCAGGGGCAGGTCATCATTCAGGTCATGAGTGATCCAGTGTCCAGGTACTTAAATTTTGTTACTCTAGTTAACGGAGTATTATTTATGGTCACTACTGGCACGTTAGTGTAACATTTGGTGCCCGCCTTGAATACCAATAATTCACATTTTTTGCAAAATAACAAAAATAGCAAAGCTATTGATTTCTAACTTCTGAGAAATAAGCTAGGAAGAATTGGTTCGCCCAGATGAAATGTTGTCGTCATCCCGATGCGCCGGCGACGTTTCGTAGAAAAACGCTCATCAAGAGGCATTCTGCTACCAGTTTTTTTAAGCTCAGCCTTGTATCAGCTTTGTATTTAACAAATAAATCGAGAGGATATACAGAAGTTAAGGAAAACAACCAAAAAAAAACAAGTTTACAAATGAATTATAAAGGTTTGTGATATATTTTATTGATGTCTGTAGTATCCTTAATATTAAAAGAAAAAGTCTTTCCATGTATTTACAAAATCCAGGCTCAGATAATTACAATATTACAATCATTCGCAAAGGCGCTACACGATAAAGCTGACTTTCTCATATAAAGATCTGAAAGAACGCCTTACAAAAGGTACTCGGATTAATTCTATCGTGCGAGCCAAAATGACCTTAATGACTATAACGGTAACAGAGGTTGTTCGCAATCCTAGGTAATTCAAAATGTTTAAAATGTCATTATAAATGTTTTATCTTCTAGCTATTTAAGGCTATTATTACATGTCTAGCATGCCCTTGGAAATCATGTTTTACCTTAGCTACATACATACAATATCGTTTTATTAAATGACTCGTTCTTTGGCCAAAGAATTAGCATTGCCATTCTACTTGGCAATGCTGTCAGTTTTCTGGGCACGTTTCCGGATGACAGCGAGCGATGCGGACAAGTACGTAAGTGTACTTTTCTTTAAGTGTACTTACACAGATGTAGAATCTGTTTACACTTAAATAATTTGGTAAAGGCTCCCCCAGACAGGCACGACGCGACAGCGCAACGCAACTTGAGTATATATTAACAATTTCTATGAAAACTTTATGGAAATTATTCTATTTCTATCAGAATCGCGTCGCACCGTCGCGTCACGCCTGTCTGCGGTAGTCTTTATTGGGATAGAATGTGCATTCGCTAGTTTAGGCTAAACCGAGCTTCAGATTACAACACAACAGGTACGGCAAAATATCAAAATAAACCGTATACACAATCGTTTTAATACAAATTAAGAGTATTTTGTACAAACCCACATGTTCCACTTTATGAATGGGAGTTCGGCGCATAATACGCCAATTATCACGCAACCGTACAGGCATTATACTTGACAACTAGCTTCTGACCGCGACTTAGTTCGCGTGGAGGTCGTAAAATACACAATATACTAAAATTATCAGCCATATTTTTATAAAAATCCCTCGGCCCCCGACCAACCGCGTCGCGTCGCATCGCATCGCCCACTCTGGCCATTACTCCGTTTTAGCTTAGCTTTCTTTCTTTTTGCACGGCTCCTAAGGGTCGTAGCGTGATGGTATATATAAAATACGAAAGATTTTTGAAGTGAAAACTAAGTAATATTCATTCATTTCTTCAAGCGTTCGGTGACGATGACGCGAGTTCCATGATTTTTGTTCACCCAACAAGCGTTCGGTGACGATGACGCGAGTTCCATGATTTTTGTTCACCCAACAAGCGTTCGGTGACGATGACGCGAGTTCCATAATTTTTGTTCACCCAACAAGCGTTCGGTGACGCTGACGCGAGTTCCATGATTTTGTTCACCCAAAAAGTGCTCAACGCGCCTAAAGAAGTTTTCACTCACTTCATTCTATCGGCAGCCCCTAAAGACTGCCCCGCATGTTTTAATTTTTAAATCGATTTTTAGATCGAATCGGTTGTTCCAGATCGCGTTCATACAAACAAACTCTTCAGCTTTATTATACTATAGTATATTATATATTTGTAACAATGTCGACTGTTTATTTCACAAACCTTGAACCAATTATGCGGTTCAACAAACCTGCACTAATAAGAAATTATAATTGGCCCTGTTTTAATTGGCCTAGATCGGAGAAGTTTTGAGGCGTTGTTCCGCCTTTTATATTCGGTTCCGCTGTCGAGGCGTTAGAAATTACAGATAGGGCAGAAAATATCCCACGGGAACGTACTACCGTGTTTAAAAGTACCCTATGTTTTAATCCAGGTTATGAACTATCTGTGTGCCAAAATACATGCAAATCCATTCAACCATTTTTGCGCCAAGCCGGAACCGGACAAACATTTGTCGTTAAGTACTATTTTATTAATTAGGATATGCTTACAAAGAGGATCTGCCTAAAAGTCAGCCTCCTGTCTAAATGTGATGATCCTTCCTAAGACCATCCTCCACTCCGCAGTCTAACATAAGTTCTAAAACTTATTTCAGAATTTTCTGATTACAAAACATTCTGAAATAAGTTTTAGAACTTGGTTAAACGACTTTGGATAAACGACTTTTGATTTTGACCTAGGTAATCCTAGGTCAAAATCAAAAGTCGTTTATCCAAACTAGGCTGAGAATCAGCACTTTTCGAACGTCAAAATTACATAAGACAGTCCCCTAAAACGCTCACCCTTCACCACTTCCTAGTGCTTTAGCTGGGAAGAAGTGGCGCAACAAACTCCCCAGCAGCACAGCTGTCTGTTCAGTTAGAAACAATTAATTCTACACAATCAAAGGTCAACAGTGGTCAGGCGTCCAAGTTTATCCGTTTAAACTTACACGTGAAAAATTGCTTAAAATGTTACTTTACTGCAACTAAAAGGTTGAATAACCAGCTTAGTTTCACATTTGGCCGATTATAAACATCACGACTCGAGGGAGCATCAAATCCGATTTGCGAAACCTTTACAAAGTTGACGTGTAAGGATTGAGTTAAGAATGTTAAACCGACACACGAAGGTAATGCAGGCTCATTTTAACGCTCTATTTAATTCAGAAAAGCTTGGATTTAAAATAGGTGTACTGAGTTTGTTTAAAGATGCTAGAATTTCTGAAGAGTGGTGTTTATTTTTGGAGCATTAGGATAGCCTCTCATCAAAGAAAAGATGGATGGATTGTGTGAGGAATGATATGAAAGAGAAGGGAGTAAATGATGGCGTGACGGTTGACAGGGTAGAGTGGAAAAAGAAAACGTGTTGGGCCGACCCCAAGTAACATGGGATAAGGGCATGAAGATGATGATGAGGAAAGCTTCTCATCATCTTCTGCCTTTGTCCCTTCTTTCTCTTGTATCTTTCTATTGTATCCTCTTTTCCCATACATTTTTTCACCCTCGTTACACCTTGCTGATTGCCTCATACGAATACCACGAATACCAACTGTCTTTCATTGTGATTTGATGAGCCAATAACTGATATTTTTGTCTCCTACTTCGGCATTTTCTTTTCTTTAGCTTTCATTCACTGCTTCGGTTCAAAAATCATCATCAACTGCCTAGCCTTTTCCCAACTATGTTGGGGTCGGCTTCCAGTCTAACCGGATGCAGCTGAATACCAGTATTTTACATGAAGCGACTGCCTATCTGACCTCCACAACCCAGTAACTTGGTAATATGATACCCCTTGGTAAGATTGGTTGTCAGACTTCGGCTTCACATTTGGCGTTGTGGCATCGGATCAAAAATATACTTTCAATTATTTTCGTTGTTGCTAAATCTGAATCCATTGAAAGCAACAATATGAGGTTCTCTAGTTCGTGAAAATACTAGAGATGAAGGCGTTAAAATAAATACATAAACTCACGCCTTCTTCCCACGGGGGTAAGCAGACACTACAAACGCCACCTGCCACGATCCTTACATACTCCTTTTGCCTCGTTTACGTTCATACATCTGGTCATACTCGTCGGTTACGAGTACTACGCACCTGAGTCCTGACCTTTCTGAAGAACATCCCCAATACATAATACATAATCAGCCTATAATGTTCCCACTGCTGGGACACAGGCCTCCTCTCTATGAGAGGGAGCGGGCCGTAATCCACCACGCGGGCCCAGTGCGGGTTGGTAGATGTCACATGTCTTCGAATTTTTGGTTCTAAGACATGCCGGTTTCCTCACGATGTTTTCCTTCACCGTTTTGAGAGCAGTGGTGATGAAATTATTTACACAAAGTAAAGCGCCTGTCGGGATTCGAACCTACGACCTACAACTCGTAAGTCGCGGCCCAATAAGGTCACTAAATGTCCTCCTAGGGCGTCCCTTCCTCTCATTTCTCCTCACATCTGCCTTGTATCCGCGTAAATAAGAAGACGTAGTCTGACTTTCAAATGTCACTACAAATCTCAAGTAATTTGATTTCTTGGAATTCGTACTAACGCTTGTTGTCCCTTGATTAGTGACAAGACTTGTTGGAACGACTTCAGGCGAATTTTGTGGTGTAAACCTAAATTGGAAGTCTAGACATTGGAGGAGGTCGTGGCTTAGTAATAACAGCAGCACGGGTCGATCCATCAGGTTAAGCTACGCTTGCCGGGGTTTGTCCGTAGATGAGTGACCATCTTTACATACCGAGACTCCTCCGTGCCTCGGAAAGCACGTTACGACGTCGTTGTCGGCTGTCATTCGTGGATCTTTGACAGTCGTTACGGGAAGTCAGAAGCCCGAAAGTCTGATAACCAGTCTTAGCAAGGTGTATCGTATCGGGTGAAATTATCACAGAAATTGTATTGAAAAACAAGATGGCGGAGCTAGTTCCGATTTTGGGCACACTCCAAAATATCCTTGTAGTTGTCAAAAACCGGCCAAGTGCGAGTCGGACTCGCACATGAAGGGTTCCGTACCATATTAAAATCAGGTTTCTTGTATGACCCCTATTTTATTTTTTTTGTTATAGCGGTAACAGAAATACACAATCCGTGAAAATTTCAAATCACCTATTACAGTTCATGAGATACAGCCCGCTGACACACAGACAGACGGATAACAGAGGCTTAGTAATCCGTTTGGCACCCATCGGTGCAGGTGCGGTATCCTAAAAATGACAATTTTACAGCTAAAAAGTTTAGTTCTAACTAAACAACATAAAACTTCTAAGCACGACCATTTCGTACGCTACAAGCATATACCATCAACCATGTGCTCGGTTACTTGTTGTAAGAATGGTTAATGTTCACGCGAATGCTGCGCCGGCGTCGGTCAGCCGAGGTCAACGACCGGGGGCCGCTCGACAACCTTTGTGGCCCGCAACGGGTTACTTGGGGCTAGTGACCATTGACAGACACGTCACGAGTCGATAATTTGAGGCTTAGTTTTATTGATAGGTTAATGAAAATGGTTGTTTTTCGTCTTAGTGGTCTTTTTTTTGGTCGATGGATGAGTGGGTTTGAGTTCAAGGGAAGTTGTTTCGTTAGTTTTGGTCGAAGCGAAGTCGAGTTTGTCATCAGTTTTTATTTTAATCCTAACTAATACTAAAAATGCTAAAGTGAGTTTGTTTGTTTGCTACGCTTTCACGCTAAAACGGATGAACGGATTTGGATGAAATTTGGCACATGGGTAGACCATGTGCCAAATTGGATTACGGCATAGGACATCTTTATCCCGATATTCTCGACTTATGCGGGTGAAACCGCGGCGCGCAGCTAGCTTCGATTATATTCGGAACAAAAACCGTCAAGTACCTAATACCTACCGGGGTCAAAATTAGGTACTAAAATTGTTCAACCTTAAATTTCTGTTGGACACTTCTTTGCCTGGTTTACTGGTTAGGAACTAACCGTTCTGAAAAAAACTGCACCATTCGTAGCCAAATCGGTGTCAAAATAATCATAGACAACACGCACAGGCAAATCGTGTGAATAATCTTTTGGGAGCGCAGCACAAAGTAGTCGCGTGATGCATTCATTTTCATTCTACATATTTCATAACGTTTTTTTTTCTGTAACACACGTCACTATGTCCCACTAACTAAGCTATTGTAAACTCAAACGGAACAGGAAAAAGAGATTCTATTATCATTTAAATGTGGTCTAAATTCGTATACAATGTGGTGGTATAATGGAAACCCGCATGGTGTCACGGTCATACGCGATAACGCGGACATATTTTTTTTAAGTCCATGCTTGGTTATTATAGTTTTCTTTAATCTCACGTGTTATTTTTCGAGTGTAAGCAATTTGCTTGAAATAAAAATGAATGTTTTATATCTCTGTGTGTTTTAATAACCGTTTTTTGTGTTCAGTTAAAACTGCGCGGTTTGTTTTTGCGATTTTTCACGAGGTGTGTCGTTTTACGTAAAAATAATAAACTTCGTGATTGTCGAGACATTTGTGATGGTAGATAGATAGATAGATAGAATACTCTTTATTATGTACACCATAAAAATTACAGACATAAATTAGAAATTTTACATAGGGTGACACAATGGGCGGTCTTATCGCTAAAACCGATCTTTTACAGACAACCTTTGGATGGATTAAAGTAAGAAGGAGAGACAATACTGCAGGTAGTCAGTGGTGTACCGTTTACATATACAATAAATACATACACACATAAAGCATTATCTTATCTATATAAATATATATATAATATATACATAGTTATATATATATATAACAATAAACATGTTTAAGGAGAGAGGAAGTGTTTTTTCACCAGAATTATGAATGATAATGGTACGTAAAGTCATTACAGTTATTCGAACAATAATTATGTTCCACATATTTATATTGTGTGCGATGAAAATTCTTATTCCAAGTTGTGTGATTTTACGCAAAACACCATTTTGGCGCTCAGTTGGATGAAACACACAAAGTTTTAATTAAAAAAATAATAGTAAGTCCTATTAAAAAAAAAAACACACTAGCGGACCCGAAAGACATCCTGCCCGAACGCAGCGCCACCTACCGGGTCCCATTGTGAATCTAAACCATCCAAGGACCCACTCAAACACACTCAAAAAAAATCATCAAAATCGGTCCAGCCGTTTATGAAGAGTTCAATAACATACACGTACAGCTACAGAAGAATTAAATGTTACACTAGTTACGCCACCGGCTTCGCCCGCACTTATGAAACGTCAGCTGGGACACGGTTCCAACTTCCAATTGACCGTTTCCTATGGAGAAGAGCCGTCAAGAAACTCCACGGTTACTCTTTTAAAAATCTATCACAAAAGCTTAATTACATCGGAATAAAGTTCACCCCTCAAAATATTGCAGCATAAGCATAAATATACATACGGCCGCCACTTAAAATACGATTCATCAAGCAAAACTATTTTTAACCGTGCCGACAGAGATCAATGAAACCACTTGAAAGTGCTCTAAAAACTTCCGTGTTCTAAAATAGGGCGGACACTGGATCTTTTAATAGCAGTCGTATCGAGCAAACAAACAATAACAAAGCGAACTCGAACGATATCGAATCGGAAGTTGTATTGACTATTCAATACCGGTCTACATTGTCCCGAGGCAAGGCAAAGGCTCGTCTCATATAGAGAAGGCACGTGCGCTACGAGCATTCATCACCTCACTTGTTCGGTGCACCTAGTTGGTTTAATTCCATCAAATGGTGAGGCATCTCAGTTGCATAGTGATAGCACTAAAGGAATGACAAATCTTTTTACCATACATACATAAACTCACGCCATCTTCCCATGCCACCTCCTACGATCCTTACATACTCCTTTTGCCTAGGGATGCAAGAAGTGTAAAAATGTATCGATATATCGGTGGAATTTTCAAAAAAAAAATTTACATGATGTAGTTCAAGTTTTATAATCATTTAAATACCAAACTAGGAAAAAAGTACTAATAATTTTTACGGCTCTGAATTCCAGCGGTTTTAGTCAGCGGCGACAACGGTGTTGCTATTGAAAATAAATCGTTTTTGATCATTTTCGATAAGTGATATTTTATATCGATACATCGATATATCGAAATAATAAATATCGCCTGAAAATATCGATATATCGAACAAAAAATATCGATATTTCGATATATCGATTTTTTTTCTGCAAGCCTACTTTTGCCTCGTTTACGTTCATACATCTGCACCTATACTACGACGTATCAAATGCCACCATATTATTTCCATAATAACAAGATTAGTTTGTCCTTCGAAATTAGGGATACCCAATAAACGTTTCCTTCCACATCGCCGTACCATCATATAAGTCAACTCGGAAATTGTAGTCGATCAGTAATTTCTTCGCCATAAAGAAGTAATGTGAGCTCTTACGCATGTAACTAAATCAAATTCCCTTCACTGAACTTATTTCGTATTTTTAGTTGGTAGGGGAAGAACCGTTTGTCATGTTACAACTAGTATCAAGTCATCGCGTGATATAGCGTATTTCTAATTGGCTGTCGTGCCGATATGGGCGGCATTTCTGCGTTTTTCGCGTCACTTGAAGCTTGCTAGAATTATATTATCGCTCCATTTGCTCTATACTCTATGCTCACGATTATACGTACTTACATGGTATACACTAGCCCAGGGTTTCCCAAACTTATTTAAACTGTGACGCCCTTGGGAAGTAAGCCATATTTTTGCGACGCCCTGGCCTTCTTGCCATACATTTACCTACTAGTTGTAGTTTTAACCTAATAACAATTTTGTCAGAAAAACTCCAAAATAGTATCTAAATTTTTTATTAGAAAACGAAGAACAAAACATTAAAAAAAAAAGCTACCACACCCTTTTTATCTCTTTTCGTTACGTATTAATGAAAAGGATGTGCTTAATTTTCTGAGCATAGTTTCTCAAAACGAGGCTTATTTTTCGAAATTGCCACTCTCGTCTCTGTCTCTAAATTTATTTTCGATCTGTACTTGTTCTTAATTACTGCAACTGCTTAGATCTACAACTATTTAGGTCGCCTTACGACACCCCTGGGATAATACCGCGGCGCCCTGAGACGTGGCGACGCATAGTTTGGGAAGTCCTGCACTAGCTTTCTTGCCATAGGGGTAGGCAGAAGCTACAGAACATCACTTGCTATGATCCTTACATACTCCTTTTGTGTCTTTTACGTTCATACATCAGAGGGCCTAGACAAGTGACAATCGCTTCAAAAGCGTTTCGTATTTCTACAACGACTTTCAACAGAATTGACATAAGCTTTTCGATAGCTTATGTCAATCCCATACATTTTTGCCTTTTCCATCATCGTTATCGCTGATAGAATGTCACTGAGCCTCTGGTCATACACGCAAGCCGGCGAGTACGCACCTGATGTTTCTAAAGAACATCACCAATAAGTTCACTATTATGCCCTTCTAGGTCCCCTCATGAGTAGTCGAACTATTGTGTTTCGAAATTGAGACCGTGTCGAAATAATGACCTGTCGAAATTCAGAATGACACTCGTTCCACTCACATCTGCCTTGTATATTACCTTTTGTTAGTCGCCTTTCACTCATACTCCCAACATAACCAAACTTATAAGAAACTATTTCGTATCAAAATTATGGATAGGTACTAGGTAAGTTTCCCTTGCGAGATGTCGGATGTTGTATACGGAACCGTAACATCATAACGTGACAAGGGATCGTGTTATCTTGTAAACCTACCTACTTACTATAGGTACAGTATAAATAAGTAACAGTATTATATCTTCATAGAAAACGGCCGAAACGATGCGCTTCGAAATCGCAGTGTATATCAGTATGCAACAGTATCGAGTGCGCGGCAGTTACGCACGGTCACTAAAGGTTTATCTACCGAGCGGCCGTAGGTAGTTATTTCAAGGTCACTGCCGAGATGTAATACTGCTACTTTATTATACTGTGCTATAGGTATCATTATGATGACTGTTCCTGAAGGTCTGCGAACTGTAAGCCATTAAAACGAACGCTACAAAATAAATTAAAGGGGGGACAGAATCGTAGGGCATCAAAAAATGCTGTTAGCAGGAAAAGTGCCCAAAAGGCTGGCGGTATTGCCACGTTGTACGGCAATGTTGATTCTTTGCATACAAAAAAAATGAAGTATTAATATTAACTACATAATAAGATACTCGAACATCTTAAAAGTCAATAAAACCATATCTTAAGATGTCTTCCGCCATTTCGGATACGTGGAATTATGACTCGGTTCTGCATATTTCCGCCATAACTTAGGTTTTACTAGCTAACGGTCACATTAACCGTAATATGTGGTTTACGAGAAATATGTACTGCCTATGGGAACCGTTTACGCGGAGCCCGAAAGATGTATCATAAAAATTACAGTACGAGTCGTTATATGCATTTATTATGGCATTCATGGGTATGGGAGAACGAAGTCTGGTAAATATATTACACCATAGATTCTGTGGAAGTCGGTTATGTTGTTATTTTGTTGGTCTGCTTGACATAACGGAGAACGATGTGTGTCCATTATGTATATTCAGATTCTTGTTAAAGAAATTTTTTCGCAGTATTTTTTCTAAAGGACATAATTATGTATTAAAGCTATCCTAGAATCAGGAATAAAAATATGGCAAGGACAGTATATACAGTATTTTAACTAACAAAGGGCGTTCCCGTTAACCTGCAATAGTACAGAGTAATTAGAAGTAAAAAAAAAAACATATATAGGTAGTGAAATATTCACAAAACTACTATGTTTATACGTAAAAAAAAGACTGTACACGCACACTTGTATTTCAACGTAGAAAAACAGGTGTGACAAGTGTGTGTGTACAGAGTGTCTCTTTTCCGTATCAATTTAATATTTTTTGTGAATATTTTACTGTAAGAAAATAAAAAAAACATTTTTTTTATGGTACCTAATATTTTTTTTTGTATGTATAGACGCTATTCTATTGCAGGTTAACTGGAACGCCCATCGTTAGATAACATACTGTATATAAATACAGAAGATTCGAACTAAGGTTAAAAAATAAAAGTGATGCGGCTGTTAAATTAAATTGTCGTACAATTGATATCCCAATTCGAAGAACTCTTAACCAAAATACAGTCTTCATAAACCCTTGCAAGAGGTTTATAAAATATTTCCTTACGAACAAACTTACTTCGGGGGTCTAAAATATGATTCATAAAAATTACCGCATTATATAACCACGGAGGGTGGGTCCCTAAACCTCTATTAAATTCTCAGTTTTAAGTTTGACTGTAACCATAAACTTAATAAACACATTTCTTTAGATTACCTCTTTGTAACGTTCATTAACTTTTAGAAATTATGGTCCTTCCAGAAATTAATTTTCTCTAGACGTCGTTTCGATTAATTGTTGAAATTGGCGAACCTTAGAAGGGGTGGAAATTAAAATCTTATACTGTAAAAGTTGATTAGATACTTAATATTAGCATGCGACGAAGAAGACAATATAGATGAATAAAAATTTAAGTAAGTAGGTACCTAACTACTTTTGAAAATGTACCGAAATACCTTAGTGTAGTTGACGTAATTAATTATTAATAAATAACGTAAAAAAAGGCTCCTCCATAGATATCCGTGGGCTCCTCAGACCAAATAAAAAACCAAGACAGAGCGCCGTCAACAGTAACGTGAGGCCGGTTTCGTAAATATTTGTGCACTTAGTGAGGTGTAGTTTGATTGTAAATGTGTGCGTGAGCGTGTACGCACAGGGTGGAGGTGTAGTTTGACATGCTTCACTGTATTGTTCGCTTGCTTTTTTATTTGGTCTGAGATTGGGTCAAAATGAGTATTGGAATATTATAGCAAGACTTATTCCCTAATTAGTCTTCAGCTATATTTTAAATAAGCTTCGATGATTCCCCACGGTCCCTTTAACTATTTAATTAATTCAATTCAAAACCATGCCAAAACTGAAGCTTATTATTCAGTCCCACTGCAGCTGAAATTCAAGCAAATTTTATAAAGTTCAGCGCCTGTCAATGCCAGCATAGCAGCCGTCTGCCAAAGGAGCAACTGAAAAGCAATTATTTCTCCGACTACCCGCCGATTCCCGCGAACATTTCAAACCCGTAATTAATTCACAAATTAGCAAAGGACAGCCTTATCGAGTTGGTATTTTTAGATGAGTGTCGTAAACCGATAGATGAGCAAAGTTGTTGAATTCGTTTCATAATTTTATTAAGGGCGAGTCTTTAGAGGGTTGGGCGCCAGTTACGGCCGCCATATTTGTCAAATGGAAATCTGTATTGATAATGAAATTTTAATTGATAAAGTTTTGTCGTTTATTTTGTTATCTTGTCATGCGAGTTTCGGATTTATCGCGTATGACGAGCTGAAGAAAACAAACGACCAGTGGTCCACATTAGACCTAGATCGAAAGAGCTCAAAGTCATGGGTCTTTGTCCAGCCGTGGGCTGATGATGGCTAACAGTAACCTATTGTGTGACCGCGAAACCGTTTCACATTTGTATGACGTAAACGTTTGCGTTCGGAATGTTAAGGGTAACAGCACATTCATAGATAGATAGATAGGTAGATAGATAGATTTATTTATTCGCATAGTATGTAAGTTATATTCTACTAGCTTCCGCCAGCAGCTTCGCCCGCGTGATATCTTTATAAATTACTAGCTGCGCCCCGCGGTTTCACCCGCGTAAGTCTCGAACCCGTGGGAATATCAGGATAAAAAGTATCCTATGTGTTAATCCAGGTTATAAACTATCTGTTTGCCAAATTTCATCCAAATCCATTCAGCCGTTTTTGCGTGTAACAAACATCCAAACACACAAACTTTCGCATTTATAATATTAGTAGGATAGTCTACTAGTATACCAGCTTTTGCCCGCGGCTTCGCTAGGATGGAGCTCTGAAATTATCCCACGGGAACGTACTACCGAGATAAAAAGTATCCTATGTCCTGTTTCAGGTCATGGTCTACCCACGTGACAAATTTCATCCAAATTCGTTCAGCCGTTTAGCGTGAAAGCGAAATAAACAAACTCAATTTCACATTTTTAATATTAGTTAGGATGTTACTCAGTAATAATTTGATAATATAGCATTATACTCCTGAAAGAAGTTTTTAAATCAGTGCAGTAGTTTTTCAGTTACATTACAAACAAGGTACTTTACAATATAAGTTTAGACATGTTACTTCTTTAACAATGTGATATCAAATATTCAATTTCTTCATTTATTTTATGTCTGCAATAAATAACCTTCATTACCTTATTTTTTTATTAGTTTCTACTAAAAAATTAAGAAATCAAGACGTGTCAAAACAAACGTCAGCTAGAAAATCTGAGTCTACAAATAATTTGTAGCCTCTATACCACTTGGTAAGCTAAGAAATGTACAGCCTTAAGTGAAATATATTGCAGGTGAACACGCAAACACCCTATATCAACGTCATTAAGGTTTTAATTCACTTCTGAAAATTAATTAGTTGCTTTTAGTGATATATAAAAACTTACAATGGCGGGGGGAGTGATTTTATCAAGAATTTGTTCTTCTAATAAGGGTTTAGTAATTAAAATAATGTTAAATAATTTTGGAGTGATGGATGGTTTTTAAGTGTAAACTTTTATTGCAATTTTTAAGGCTTTTATGTCTAACTGTGAACAAAGTAGTTGATTGATGCGTTGTACTTTTTATGAACAAAACAAAGTTAATGATTTAAGTGCTTTTATGGCTAGCTTAGCTTTCTGTACTGTCTAAGAAAAAACTGATTAAGAGATCAAAATCATAGATAAAATAATAATAAAATATATAATTATATGAATTATAGATGTCAGGAGAGCGCGCCATATCGGTGACTACGGATGACATGTTTTTTAATGATCATCTTTAAATAATGTGATAAGCGAGTTGTACACGAGTGCAAACTATATATTTGTGTATGTATGCGTGTGTTTTTGTGTTTTGAGTATTCTATTACATTCTATGTAGCAGTAAATAACACCAAAACCATAAAGAATCGTAGCTACTGAACTGTATAAAGTGATGCATACTTTAACTATGGATTTATCGCAGTAAACAGACATTCCAACTATGTAGGTACTTAATGTTCAAACTATTTACGTCGATACTATCAGTTAAAAGGTTTTAAAAGCGTAACTAAACACTTCGGGAACTTTCTAAGTTATTGTTAAGTTACTCACGATCGCCGGACGGTTTTTATTTTCTACTGTGATAGAATTGGAACTTATTATTTTAACTTTTATACAGGATGTAAGGGTAAACACTCTTGTCATTCAAACCATGGGTAGGTGACTTAAATGTAAAAATAAATGACCGAACACAACAAAAAAAAAAGCGTTATTTTCATTAAAAGATTTTAAAAAGTTTCTATCCGACTCCGTGCTTGCTAGCGAAACAGCTGACTGACTGAGGGAGGGGTCGCGTTCGCGGCCGGTCAGGTCACATCCCGCACCCCCCGCCCGTGTCGAGACGCAAGTTCGTTGCCCTAGCGCATAGGGCAACGAACTTGCGTCTCTGGTGATAAAATGTTGTGATTTAAAAAAAGAAAAAAAAAGTTGTAATTTTCCATTGATTTTACGTTCTATAAATGAAACCAAACCACTGGTTGCAAGGATAACGGTGTTTACCCTAACACCCTGTATATTTATTCAGGCTAATGACTAGCTAACAACGGCTATCTAATTACGTAACTTATTGTCGTAACCGATTAAGACTTAATTTGTTTCATTTTGACAGTTCAACAAAATTCATTGCATTATTTATGTTTTTGAGCAGATTTTCTTTGGAACTTATGAAGCAATGGATTAGAAATTTGTTTCAATCCGATTCAGGTTGTGATTGATCGTGTTCGCAATAAGGGTGCGGGTAAATATTCTTAAATTGTCCGTTAGTAATATTCAAATTACAACCGTTATTACTTGACAGTTTTATAAAATTTCTATGACGTAGGTTATCAATTTGACTAACAATTGATTTCCCTAACTGTACATTAAACCGAAAAGTACTTTAAAAAAATATCCTCCATTTTTATTAAAAAAAAACTGTTCAAAGTATTCAGTCTTTTGTAAAAAGAGCCGTCAGGTTGTTTTTTTTTTGTCTAAAAATTATGTTGTTACCAGATCATTGATCAAATTATTAATAAAAATCTGTAGGGCTATTCATTAAACTTGATTGATTTTTTTAACATTCCGTAGAATAAACGTTAACCATGAGAACTAGAAAGTCTCATAGTTATACTTAAATAATCATACATAAGTAGTCTCACGGAAACATGACATGGGGGCACGTACGAATGAATAATGTTCCTGCTGCAGTGACTTGCAGTTAGCTTACCTTTTGTCTTTTACCAGAGAAAGAGCAGTAGTACAAGTTATATTGATCCGTTAAAAATCGTTGGGGTGGACTAAATAGTGTTTAGACAGAGGACCATCTTCATTGGACAGAAGGGTTTTGTTGAGTTTGCAACTATTCGTAATTTCGGACATCTCCGAAAACATGCATGTGTAAAAATTCATAGATATTTTCTTTGTGTGTCATGTAAATATATACAAAATATATCACAAATATCAAACTCATTTCGTCGCACTGAAATGAAAGATTTGTCCAAATATCAACAGCACACAAGAATGCACCCAGTCTCTGATCTATGTATCGTTTTCATAACAACAGTTAAAGATATTGAAAATCTTAGTTTCTTATCGATTAGAAAATATCATCTCTGGAGCCTGCTTCAAAAACGGAAACTCAGTAAACCCAGAACTTGTTAATAACTGATTGATTTATGAACATACTGCTCTTACTGTACTGTGGCAGGTTCAAACCTTTGTGCCGTTTCATCCTTACACCGGTCCCGTTCCGATGTTTAGAGGTAATTTATGATCTTCTATCTCCTCATCCCGTCCTCAGGTTATTGTAAACTAATACATGTAAACCTCAAATGTAAACTTACATAACACAACATAACATCACGCCTGTATTGAAGGGTTAGGCAGAAGTGAACCTAATAGTAACACCCTTTTAAATATTTATTTTATTCTGTTTTTTTGTATTTGTTTTCTAGATTCACTTTAAAAACAAAATAATTATTATACGACTAACCTAGATAAAATTAACTTTACAAAAACGTTATGTAGTAACACCTGAATTAACCCGGTTAAGTTTGTAAAAGGGGGCAAGCCTATTGCCATCAACCAGGCACAAATCCAGACTTCGGGCTGCTACTGAGAAGAGACCCAATAACTAGGAAATCGAATTTTGTCGATGGAAGAATCACAATCGCAAATGACAGATCATAATCTGTAATTTTGTCTATTCTTCCTTCGACAAAACCCGTTTCTATGGTGGTCTTGCTACGCGTGCTGGACCGCATGTAAACTAATACATGTTCAATTAGCTGATACGTGTAGATAGCTCAGTATTATTCGTACGTTTTTTTAGTACTTACTTGTACACTATTTACCGACTTCAAAAAAGGAGGAGGTACTACGTTCGGATGATTGTTTTTTTTTTTTTTTTTTTTTTATGTATGTTCACCGATTACTCCGCCGTTTGTGAACCGATTTTGAAAATTCTTTTTTAGTTCGAAAGGATATACTCCCGAGATGGTCCCATATAAATTTTATTAAGTTTGCTTGCGTAGTTTTTGAGCTAGCTTCAATATTACGTATTTTTCCCACGGTCTATGTAGACGATATAATTATTAGACTCCTTCACTGTTATTTACATAGCAGGTAGTAACTTGTGTGGGGTAGGTACACCACTAAAAAGTGAAAAATTAAAACTTTTTACAAAAAAAAACAACCGACTTCAAAAAAAACACTAAAAAAGTGAAAAATAACTTTAATTTCGGAAGTCGGTGGCAAAAAACGAAAATTAAAAAGCAAAGCCACCGACTTCCGAAATTAAAGTTATTTTTCACTTTTTTAGTGTTTTTTTTTAAGTCGGTTGTTTTTTTTTTGTAAAAAGTTTTAATTTTAGTATCAATCAAAAGTTTTCTCGAAATCCGTAACGGGCAAAGTTCAAATCACAGTTTCTTACAAAGTTTTCAGAAAGTTCGTGTATTCCTGAAATATATTCCTGATTATTATAGATTAGAAAAAGATTTATCTCCATTACGCGATTTGGGTATCGGCTTATTGAAACGTGTAGCTGTTAAACTTGAAAAAGCGGTCAAGCGCGAGTCGGACGCGCATGGGTTCGGTACCGTATTAAGATTGAGCAAAAATCCCCTAAAAGAACACTTTTCTTTAATCCTTAAAAAAATAATCTGCCTAGCCTTTTCCCAACTATGTTGGGGTCGGCTTCCAGTCTAACCGGATGCAGCTGAATACCAGTATTTTACATGGAGCGACTGCCTATCTGACCTCCACAACCCAGCAACTGGGTAAAACTGGTTGTTAGACATTCGGGCTTCTGACGACCCGTAACGCCTGTCAAAGATCTACGAATGACAGCCGGGACCAACGGTTTAACGTGCTTTCTGAGGCACGGAGGTGTCTCAGTATGTAAAGAGGGTCACTCATCCACGGACCAACCCCGGCAAGCGTAGCTTAACCTGATGGATCGACCCGTGCGGCTGTTATTACTTAGCCACGAGCTCCTCACGTCATGGCTTTCGTCTTTTCTTTAATACTTATAACAAATAAAATAATTTAATAAGTCCCTTTAATACTTATTTAATTTGTTTTTAACCTTTACATATTTATTTTTTACTAGCTTCCCCCCGCGGCTTCGCCCGCGTGGTATGTCGATAAAAAGTAGCATATATCCTTTCTCAGGCTCTAGACCATCTGTGTACCAAATTTCATTGAAATCGGTTCTGTAGTTTAGGCGTGAAAGCGCGACAGACAGACAGACAGACAGACCGACAGACAGACAGACCGACAGACAGAGTTACTTTCGCATTTATAATATTAGTAAGGATTATTTGTTGCTAGAGTGGCAATAGAAATACATCATCAGTACCCAGGGAACCTTAAAAATATGAGGAAAAATGTCGTTATTTTATTTGTGTATGACTTATCACATCTTCACGCATGTTGAACATAAAGAAAATGGCCGCCAAAGTCGAACGACTTCGGTCGAATTTAAAGGAAATAAAAAATCGTAGTAAAACAAAACTCACAAAGAAATTCTCGCTTTCAAACATAAAGGCGTAATGAAATTCATCCCCCAGAGTGTTGTGGGCTATTATTCAACCACATACAATATGTAGTGTGTTGGTTACAAACGCTACTGGACACGGAGTTAATGTAACGCAGTGCTGGAAGTGGTTGGAAGCGCACTTCATTTGTTTTTGGCACGCTTGTACAGTTTTATTGACGTGGAAAAAGATTACATTTATGTTTGTTGGCTATATCTGGATTTATAGAAAAAAAACTTCCTCGTTTTTATCCCGTATCCCGTGCGAGTTTGAATGGTGAAAAGGCAGTTTTCTTTCGGAATCTGAATGTTGACAGATGTATGCAAATTATATTTTAGGTAAGAAGAACTAGATAGGTCACCTGCCCAACATTCGATCTCCAAAAACGCCACAATGTCAAATTATAAGACACGTGGAAGTAGGTTGTCATGTCGTTTATCGGGAGCGTAAAAGAGACAGACGAAGAAAACTTGGCTAATTAGTCAAGTTTTTAAGTGTTACATGCGGAGCACGTATAACCTGTCTACCATGTTTTACTTATATCTTCTGTATTAAATAATCCCAAAGCTTTCAAGTTCAAAGCCAAACCAACAACCAATTTTGAAACGAAATCTACCCGTACTTAGTTAACGTTTATTATCACCAACAGTTTTCCTACTCACAAGGCACTTGATCCTAAACAAATAAAGCTCAAACGACACTCCGATTCAGACACATCTAAATCCACATCCTAATTCAGTGTCGCCAGCCAGAAATAACACGGAAAACGCAATTAAAACATTACTCAGGGACAACTACGTAAGCAATTACATTTTATAGCTTTACAGCCGCTTCCAGCCGCACTATGTCCTTGTACTCCGTCGCGATTTGTAAAGGAATAATTCCTCGGGTGTGTACCGGGTATACTTCTTCCCAGGTATAATTTGCCTCACCGTTTTACGAACAATAGGGAATATGCATGTATTTTTTTTATATTTTTATTCGATAGTATACATCGTCAAATAAAAGTAAAAAAAAATTCGACGGCAAAAAAGCAATTTAAAGTAGTTAAAAAAATGTTTAAAAATACCCAACCGATCCGGGCTATTTAAACGCCCTCCATTTGGCGCGCTTGGTGTGGTGACGTCACAGTTCGTGAAAACAGACAAGCAACTGTCAAGTGAACGTCAAACACTCCTTTTTCTATGAGCGTTTGACATTGACTTGACACTTGTTGATTGACGTGACATTGACATTTTGATTGTTAGCCCGGATTGTTACGTCACATCCGCTCTTAGCCTTTTCAAGTATTTGAATTACCCACAGTTTTTTGGGACTTTTTAAAAATTAATTTCTCGCTCAAAAAGAGATTTTATTCAAAAATATTGATGGAGGCTTAATTCTGAAGTAACATAGTTTATAGAAAAAAATATTTGACCCATATTTGAATCACATGCATATTCCCTATTACAGCTACCTTCAACCCTACATACCCGTATATACGTGAAATTTTACACCATGATAACGACGCTTTTGTTTTCGTGACGTCACGCTCGTTCCTCGAATGTGTTTTGATTTATCTGGCAAATATGGACTACAATAACCCCTTTATGTAGCTTTATGGCTCTTACATACTGGCGCGAGACGCCATGCCGGTAATGTTCTGCCGCGCCTTGAAGTTTCTCAGAAATTGTTCTGTTAAAAGTAGCGTCGCGCGACAAGTCGCGCCAGTATGTAAGAGCCTTTTTTATGTGAAATTGAGACCTACAATCATAACCAACGCCTATAAACTTGAAATTACATAATTAAAACTTGCTCTAAGGAAGTCATTTAAAGATTCTTTTAACACCTTTTATGGCCAAAGCTAAGAGCTAAGATGGCATTCCAGTGACAACACTGCAGTGCCATTAAATAAAAGCCAAATAAGAAAGAAATCCATTTGCTCTGAAGTAGTAATTCCCGGTTACTTTACGTCCGCCATTTCTGCGAAGACCAAGGAACAATGGTAGTATTATCTTAAAACAAAGAGTCAACACGACTCTGTTATTGTGTGGTAGGACAAACCTCAAAACAAGTTCTGGCATTGTACTTGAATATTTATTTCTAATATCCAGATTACTTGGAAATTCTTTGGGTTCTTAAGAGTTTAGGTTTAGTTCTAAGAGATTATTAGTAGTGTAGAATTGGGGTTCCTGGATCATACAAGATCCAGGAACCCGCAATTCCACACTTGAAAATGGGTTATCTATCAATCAATCAATTAATATTTGGGGTTTCTGGATGATATCCTGAAGCACTCAATTTCAACCATCAAACATTATATTCGAAGAAATGAAATAATAGTGTGGTCTACATTTCGTCTCAGTTATGTTTAACTCCCCTGCTGTGGTACATAACACTTCAATAATATGTAGGCATATAAGTAGATTCATTCTGAATTCAATAGAGTAACTGTTTCAGACACATAATAATATAATATCTTCCTTTCACAGCATTCAAATAAAAACATTGAGGAAACTGCAAAGCATGTTGCATCCATGGATCGTCGTAAATCTCCCAATCTTCTATAACACCTCCACAAGAGAAACATGCTGCTTTATCATTTACACTATTTCCAAAATAAAAAAATCCAGCGTCAGCCATTTCCATCACCAATCTTCTCCTTGAATCAGCCGTTGCCCAATAATATCTAAATGAAAATTCACGCATTTTATATGTATTATACGTTTCATATCGAGGATTGTATTTATTTTGAGACATATTCTCTTTACTCACTTCCTAGTTCTTGATACAAATAACTTTATAAGTATGACATTTCACATCTGTTACCAGCAGCTTATAACGATTAACATTGGAGGGGATTGGTAGGGATAGGAAACTGATACATATTACCCAATTTTCAAAAATTAAACAACTAAATATTTATTTCAAATATTTATTATCCATACACCATTTATTTAAACAAATTACATTTTTTAAAGCACATATTGTATCATGATAAATACAACTATACACATCATGAGAATGTTCATATTTATTATTCAAGCTTAATAAATTAGGGCAACCTTCATCTTCTAAATTATATATATTATGTTTCCTTTATTTCATTTTCCATACTTATAAATTATATTTTTAAATATTAGAATAAAAAAATTATATAAAACATTTAAAAATATAAAAAATAGTAGCCCACCGGTATCGGGAACAGGGTCCAAGCTACCGGCGGTCAGGGCTCCAGAGAGAGGAACCTCCTAACGATGCGAGCCGTGTCCAGGAGTACAGCTTTCTGAATCAAGCCCTTAATCCAGCTGCCCAACGAGAGCCTCCTTAGGTGTTGGTCGAGGCTCTTGGCAATTAAGCCATTGGCTGATACGACTATCGGCACAATGATCGCAGAGTCCACATCCCACATGTCGACAACCTCGTGAGCCAAGTCAAGATACTTGATTTGTTTATCTTTCTCGGCCTTCACGAGGTTCCCGTCATGCGGGACTGTTATGTCAATGATCATTGCGCGCCGCTCTGTTCGATCCACCACCACTATATCAGGCTTATTGGCAACAATAGTCCTGTCAGTGATGATGGATCGATCCCAGTACAATGTGATATTTCCATTTTCGAGAACTGGGTCGGGCACGTACCTGTAGTACGGCACTTCCGATTCCACTAGGCTGTATTTCAGAGCAAGTTGCTGATGGATAATCCTGGCTACAAGGTTGTGTCTATGCAAGTACTCTCCGTTAGCTAGATGAGAACATCCGGAGATAATGTGACGGATTGATTCTCCCGGTCGGTGGCATGCCCGACAGATGTCAACCGTGCCGTCCTTCACAATAAATCTCCGGTAATTGTTCGTCATGATAACTTCGTCCATAATTGCACAGACAAAACCTTCGGTTTCCCCAAAGAGGTCACCGAAACGCAGCCAGGCTACGGACGCTAGTAAATCTACATCGGGTCCATGCAGGGCCCGGAAAAAGCGTCCGTGAAGCTCCTTACTCTGCCATACCTCCTTGCGATCGTTAGTGTCAAGCACTACAGGCTTGCGCCAGTTCTCTTTCGCCAAGGAGAGCGGGGTGAGGCCCTTGTCCACCGCGACCACATCTCGATGCATTCCCACGTCGGCTTCTAGGAAATATTCCCTGAGACTGCATATCTCGCGATTGTGGAGGGTCTTAGCGTTTAAAAAGCCTCGACCTCCACACTTTCGCGGGATATACAGTCTCATTACCGATGACCGTGGGTGATGCATTCGGTATGCAGTCAGCAGCGTACGGACCCTCCTATCCAGGGCGTCAAGTTCGGTCTGAGTCCATTTGAGTATGCCGAAGGAGTACATCAAAACCGGCATGACCCAACCGTTGAAGGCGCGCACCTTGTTCCCGCCTGATAAAAGACTATTAAATACTTTCTTCAGGCGGCCAAAGAAGCGCTCCTTCAACGATTGCTTCATGTCAGTAACATTGATGCCTAACGCTTCCGACATACCCAAATACTTATAGGTTTCGGATGCGGAGAGGGCTCTTAGGTATATGGAATCCGAGAGTTGGGTGCCCACGGATTCCACAATCTCCCCTCGCTTTACATGCATGACCGCACATTTGTCCACACCAAATTCCATCCTGATGGCTCTACTGAAAGTTTCAGTTATTTTCAGTAGCTCCATCAGTTGTAAATTGTTGGGGGCAAAGAGTTTTAGGTCATCCATGTAGAGGAGGTGAGATATAACCTGTCCACCTCTCCTCAGCCGATAGCCTAGACCTGAGTCCTCCAGCAGTGTGCTTAGAGGATTCAGGGCCAGAACCAAAGTGGACTCAGACTATCGCCCTGAAATATGCCTCGCTCGATCCTTATCGGCTCACTATTCCTCTGGATATTTCGACATCCTGGATAGCGAAGGACTGTCCTCCATTGCCCCATACACGCCATCAGGAAGGTGCGCAGAGATGCATCTACTTTATACAACTCCAGCACCCTCATGAGCCATGTATGTGGCACCGAGTCATAGGCCTTCTTATAATCTATCCAACATGTCGACAGATCCTTTCGGGAGCGACGAACCTGTTGGCTAATGGCCATATCAATGAGGAGTAGCTCCTTAGTACCGCGGGACCCATTCCTACATCCATTTTGAGAGGCAGACATGATGGAGTTCGTGTCGATATGTTTGTTAATTTTAACTCTCAAAATGGATGTAAGAACTTTATAGACCGTCGGTAAACATGTGATCGGCCTATAATTTTTGGGTTCCGCGGTGCTACCGGATTTGTGGAGCAGGTGGGTAACTCCTGTAGTTAAGAACTGGGGTAGCAAACCAGAGTCCAATGCAGTCTGGTACTGAGCCGCTAAGCGAGCGTGCGACCCTATGAACCATTTTATCCAGAAGTTGTGCAGCCCGTCCGGCCCTGGAGACTTCCAGTTAGGTAACGGGCGGACTGCACGAGCTACATCTTGGGGGCAGATGGTAATAGCCCCCATTTCTGGTATAGGATCACAGGCTCGCTCGACTTCCCGAGTCCAGTCCCCTTCAGTGTGACTGACAGGCACCGACCAGATACTTCGCCAGAAAGAGCACATGGCATCATCATCCGGCAGGCGCGTGTCAGCCACACCTTGGTCCGGTTGCTCCCAAGCCCTATATACCCACCTTTCATCACTCTGGAAGGTGCGGTTCTGAGTGTATCGGTCTACTCGCCGCTTATACCTACGAATACGATTTGCCCAGGCATACACTTTCTGCTTCAGGAAGTCTATGCGCTCTGCGACACGGGATATATAGTCCTCAGGACTGATATCAGTGCCTGAGAACGCCCGTCTCACAAAGCGCATCACTCTAGGGCGAGTATTGCCCTCCCTGAAGCAGATTAGTTTGCCGATGAGCGCTCTGGCCCCACCAATACGTCGTTCAATTCTGCACTGCCAAGCTGGTACGGCTGATTTCGGTCGTGTAGCTCTAGATTCATTATCAAATTTGACGTGAGCTACACGACATGCCGCTACAGCCGCACAGTACAGAATCGAGTGAGTATCGGTGAGGTCTTCGCAGTCGTCAAAATAGCTTGACAACTGCGAATCCAGAACCGCCACCAGCACCCTATTTTTGTTATGCATGGGCAAACGAGGTAAGCGTGGCCTAAGTTCGGGTGGCATGAGCCGATATTCCCGAATCGCACCCTCCAAAGCACTCCTCAATTCATCATTGCACTGGGTACTTACGTTTGTAGCCCTGTCATCAATCGCGTCGTCGGCTTGACTGGTAGTGACCTGTAGTGGTACCATAACAGTCTGCGACGGCGGAGCGATGACATGGCTACTCTGCATTTCATTTCGCAGGCGATCAAGTACAGTATCATCCAACATATGATTACGCTGGATGACCCGCACCTGATCCGACAGTCGTTGTGCCGACACGTTGACAGCTGGCTCAAGCGCCTGAAACAGAGAGAGCATCCGAACACGGTACGCGGTCAGGTGACTTCCTCCCTCTGTAGCCCCATAGTATGAGCGCATGACGTTCTCATTAATGGATCGTGTCCATCTCATGCGCTGCACACTTCCGCCGGGAGCTGGGACCCTATCAGAGGCCGGTGGGCCTCGAGGTCCTAAACCGTCCGGCGGCCGGCGTCCTCCCCGTCGACGAGCAGGTGGTGGCGTCGTGGGCGGGGAGAAATACTCGTCGCTCGAGCTCGACGCAACTACCGCGGCCGGTGTCATCACAGCGCTCACAATTGCACTGGGTACCGGCGGCGGCGAGGCGGAGCTGAGCGAAGAGTCCGGAGGTGGTGGGCGTGCTCGTCGTGCGGCCGATCTCGTCAACATAGATAATATTCTTTCTTCATTTTCCTATTTTTCCGTTTATTGTTTTATCGGAGGTGACATCTGTCATGTCACCTCCGATTCGGCAGTTATAAAAGAATTCTATTACATTTTGTTGATGGTTTTTGTGGTCTCTTTGATGAGTTTTTATGGTTTTCCGGTTTAAAGTTTAGTTTATTTTTATTCTAAATATTTTTTGGTTTTGATAAAATAAATAGTATTCTGAGGAAAAATTGTTGTTGACGTATCAGTGTTGCCATCTTATGACATTATTATTATTATTATTATTAGAAATATTTTTTAACCATAACACTTTTTCTAAACCTTTGGTGTAAACACGTTTATCTCTTAAAATATCTACAATCAATTTCTGATGATTTGAGTAAGACACAAATCCTTCACTCCAGTATATCTTTCTATTACGTTCAATCCAACTGACTTGTCGTTTTTCTGGTTTCGTCAAATCGTAAAATGGAAACGGGGGCTTAATTAAAAACACCAGAATTTTTTTATTACAAAGTACAGCAATTTCCTTAATGATAAATTCATTTCTTTCTGTTTTAAATCCTTGAACATCTACAATGGCAGTCATGATAACCTGCGCACAATGTTGCTGAGAGGTTTGTATTCCACAAGTCGATCGTTTATAATCAAACAATATGCAGTCGTCTTATCTGGTATTGCAGTAGAACATTCAATTTCCAACCTCACGTCCACTGGACCTGTTTTCAGGGTATCGTTTTGTCTTGAGCAGTCTAAGATAAAGAGAGGGGCTTTTTCTTTGAACTCCTTTAAGCTAAGTAACGGGTCTACTGGATAGTTGTAGTACGACTGACGAAATTTCACAAACATTTCGTATAATATACTATATTTGTTCTCAGAAAACTTTAAGCCTAAATGTTCATACGGATAATATTGTGAATTTAAAAAGAGTGTAACGTTTGTTACTTCACAATGATCGAATACTGAACTGTCTTTAGTTTTATTATTTTTTCGATTAGTTTGTAAGCAAAAAACTACATATCTAGGTTTTTCCAATTGTGAAGCAGTTTTAACTGACCAAGAATGCTTTGTGGTTTTAGGTAATAATGGATACTCATATAAATCCCAATTTCTAAACGCCATCTGAATAGGTTTATCTCTTTCTAAATGCTTTAAAAGTGTCAGTCGTTCTCGGTCTGATACTTTTATGTGTGGCACCCTCCACTGAACTCTTTGTATTTCTATTTGAAAATGAGCAATATCATCAGTAAGAATAACACTGTTTAAGTTAGTGTTACTTCTGTTCAATATAAGTTCATGTTTGCAATTTATCACTATTTTATTGTAATCCTCTGCAAACCCTAAAACCTTATTTAATGGTATCACAGCACTAAAATATCCATCACTTTGAAATCCCTCTAAACTCCAACCCCACAGGGCAGCAACTTTATTTTCTGCTTCATTTAATGAGATGTATGATTTTATTGTTGACGTAATTCCAGAATTTTTTATACGGTCTATTTCAATACCATTTATTTCGTACCTGATGTCTTGAAACAAAGACATAACAGGGTTATTAGTGAGCGTAACAGTTTTCTTGATTGGATTCCCATCTTTACCGAAGAGTTTTGCTTGACCTTCGATGTAAATTGAACTGGCTGATGGTAGCACGTATATGTCTTGTTGGTGTATGGGAATCCGGATTTCATCGTTTTCTCTAAAGCTGTTATTGTAGGGATTGTATGAATGGACTTCATAACTTTCAATGGAAGTGTCGAAGTGTGGTGATTCAGTTATCTGTAGTATATTCATACTTTAAATCCTAGGGCTTTAAGAAAATGTTTATTTGCTTCAGTCAATTTCTTAATTTTTTTATTACGTCTCAGCACTTCAGTAATCGAAGAAGAACTAAACCGTTTTGTTTTAAAGGGGGTGTTTTTATAGTATATTATCATTTTGTTTTTCTTAAATGAAGACGTAGTTGAATATATTCTTCTCCAAAGTTAATACAGTGACCAAATTGATCAATAATCCGAACAGATATAGATGAAATTATATTTTTCTTTACTGGATAGTAAATAACGTTTTGTGGTATTTCCATGCACTGATGACCTGGAGCAGTATCAGATACAAATTCATGAATGAAATGAGTTGGTAATCCGTTGTGGTACGAACCGTGAACAAGATCACATTCGATTCTGATTACAGACAGACTGCTGTTATTAATCGGAATATTTGGTCTTGAATTTAATACTGAAAAGAACAGCAAACCGCACTCGTATTCGGTAGATAAATCTAGTGGTGGTTGAAAGTATGTAACCAGTTCCGATTTATTTCCAGAGATGGTAATCGTAGTAGACATGCTTCTATACTGAACTCTTTTACAAGATTCTGTTTATTTTATTCTTGCAATAGACCAAAAATTCTTCAAATACTTTAAACAAAGATGTCCACAATTGAAAGGATGATCACGTTGAATATTATCATAATTATAGTGAACTTCGGAACCCACATATTTTATAAATTCCTTTGGAGGTTTAAGATTTCCATAACTGTCAAAATACTCAATATAATCATTGTATTTTACATAGGCTACCCAATGAGAACCAGGATTTTGAGAGCTATCTAAATTAATAACTCCACATTCTTTTTTAAAAGGGTATTTAGGGAGCTCATCTCTCATAAAGACACCTCTAAAATAGGGAATATTATTTCCATACTTCAAAATGTCTAAATTACTCAAGGGTCGTTTAGGTAGCCGATATATTAGTTTTTTTCTTTCGATACGAAAATTCCGAGCCCATCTTTATGTGGTTTAAGGTGAAGGCCTTTTCCGATGCAGAGAGCCTCCATCTTTTCATTGTGCCTCTTCGATTCAGCATACAACTTTTTTGCCATCTTGAATTCATTTATGGTTTTAGCAATACCAGCTGCACCACCTGCTAGGGCGCCTGCCGCCGATAAACCAGCAAAAATAGGAATCAAAGGTAATACTCCGCCAGATTTTGGTATAGGAATAATGCGAGGAAGTTTAATGGATGAATCATTAGCTAATTCTCTAGTAGCAGCTATAGCTAATTCTATCGCCACTTTTTTGCATTTTGGTTTTAATTTTTTTATATGTCTTTTCGTTTTGTTAATAATATTTTTAAATTTATTTTTCAACCCTTTTCCAGATGTCATTTTTGGAGAACACTTTTTGCTACCTTTTTTTAGGCCAGAACCAGTTTTTATTTTTTTCGACATAGCGCTGCTTATCATACGTGCTGCCAGTTTTTCTCCTACACTCGCATCTGAGGCAAGTGCTCGCTTTTTAGCCATATTTAACAAAACGAAATCTGCCTTGTGGCGATCCTTTAAGTTTGAAGATTTGTGATAGGCAATGTCGTGTTCTTTGCAATATTCATCTAATTTATTAATGCCTTTATCTCCACGTGTTAGCCTTTTAATTAATTTTGTGCCAGGTCCGCAATAATTGTATCCTGGTAAATGTAATTCAAATGGTAAATTTGAATTACATTTACCTACTTTCTATAATACTTTTTATTTCGTTTTGTATATAATTTTAGTGTTAGATTGTATATAAAAATAATAAGAATGTGTAAGATAAATAAAAATATTATAGTGAGTTTTAGCTAAGTAAAAAAAAAAAAAAAAAAAAAAAAAAAAAAAAAAAAAAAAAAAAAAAAAATGGTAAATTATTTATAAGCCAATTGAGAAGACTGCTCTCTCCAATACCCATCATAAGACTGACGCATCATGGGTTGAACACTTAATAAATATTCGATTTGTCAATCCAACTGTTTTCAGAAGAAGACAAACCTAACCATTTTACTAAAACCCTATTTCCTTTACTTCTAAGAACTTTTTCGACTAGATATAAATTAGGATGTTTAGTCTTTTGCAGCTCTTGTACATAAAATGCACTTAAAATGGGTCGGCTGATCGCATCTTCAATTAGGTAGGTGATAGGAGTTGTGTATTGTATTTTTCGAATTTTAAATATTTCTGTCGACCAGTTGGGGGTATATCCTTTTTCAAATGTTCCTTTGTACTTACTGATACGTACATAATCACCCATTTTAAATTTGCTTTTTATACTATTGTTTTTCACCAAACTGATATATCTCCCTAGTATGTGTTCTTTATTAGTTTTATCCACGTTTGCAGGGATTTCATCAATAGTCCGATGATGGGTGTGATTGTATTTGTAAATAGCATTATTAAGGGTATTATCTATCCAGTTATAGTCACCTTTTAAACTGAATTCCTTATACAGTTTAGATTTCAATGTTCTGATAAATCGCTCAACTATTGATGCCTTTTTTGTCGAAAAAGTTGAATAATGGTTTATATTATAAGATTTCATAAGTTTTTGAAATTTATTGTTATAAAATTCTGTTCCATTATCCGTTTGCAGATTTTTGGGGACACGCCCTTTATCCAACAAAATCTTGAAAGAGTTACATACAACATCTTTGGTTTTATTTTTCAAAGGAAAAGCCCAAGCATATTTCGAAAATGTATCGATAACCGTAAGAATAAATCTGTACTTTTTGTTTTCTTTAGAAATTGATTGCATATCAATTAAGTCTGCTTGCCAAAGGTCATCTATATCTTTCATTATAACATGTCTTCGTGGAAAGTTTACCCTTGCATTTTTATGAATTTCATTTACTACATCGGCTTTACTCATGTTCAGAATTCAGTAAATAAACATTTGTCTTGAATTCAGCAATGATACTGAAAGAAAACTATATTAGTGCTACTATTTATTCTTTAATTATGTCAGCTTCTTTTAATTCTTCTATTATCGATAAAATTTCATTATCATGATTTGTATTGCCAGCATCTCTTGAAGCAACTAATAGTTTCAGTCTCTCAACCAATTCGTTGGGGTCGTCCCAATATACCAGATCAGTATTGTTTTTGTATTTCTTTAACTTTGGCAAGTGTCCTCCAAGTTTAGTGTGATTATCATCGTTTGACGTTTCAGAAAACAAAGGTCTGATTATTTCACGATATTTTATTCCTTTATCACCTTTTATTTGTCCTTTAGCATTGAAGTCTCTTTTATGAGCATTTGTATAATGCAATATATCCTTGTAGACAAGTTTATCTTTGCTGGATATTAATTTTAAATCAGGTTTCTTTCGGAGTAAAAGTTCTTTTAGACCAGGAGTTAAATTGTAGGATTTATCATCGATTTTAATCAAAATGTCGGTATCGTAATTCAAACTATCAATTTTAGAAAATGATACTACTGAATTTCCCATTAATAAAATTTTGTTTTCGCTTCTTATTCCAAACGGTACATTTATACCATCATAAATATCATAGACATCAGGACCCTCTAATGAAATTTCTAAATCATCTGTCAATTTCATTTTGGGAGACTTTTTAACCAATTGTGTAGAATTAAGTTTTGGTTCGTAACAGTCCTCAAACTTTGTAGATGAGCTAGTATTAATGTCATCCATTTCAATGTCTCCAGAATTAGAGCGTGTTGTATTTTCTAAATGTTTTATTTTTTCCATATTTATATTCGAATCAACTAGAGTTTTAAGGGGATCTGTGACAGGTTTTAGCATTTTATCGAGTGACAAGTTCATTGAGTGTTCCTGATCCTTCAATTGTTTTATTTTATTCTTTATGGAGTCTACAGACTTCATTAATTCTATTTTAATATTTTTCTCCATGTTATATTATAACAACTACGTTCAGCTAAAGAACAAACTATACTGAATTTGTTTTTGCATATTAATTACTTAAGTACATTTAAGACAGTCAGTCAAATTTAAAAAAAATATCAAAATTCTGTCGGTACCTTCCATTATTGAATGAAGATTCTTTATTTATAAGTAGAAAATTATAAGGTGTACTCCAAACAGTTCGACAAATGTTCTTGAACTCTGTCCAATGTAAATCAGAACTAACATGCTCTTCATAAATATGTTTTAAATTCACATCATCTTGCTTGAATATAATAAGAAAATTAACATTGTCACGTAACAATTGTTTTGGAATTTTTGAATAGGTTTGAGATAAATAAAAACAATCGATTTGTTTATGCCTACCCATACAAAAATAATTACGGATATTTACTTGATTTTCACACGCAACATCATCGAAAATGAATACAGAATTCGTTAAAGCTTCACTCGGAGAAATTACATCTTTATCGTCACTGAACTCGTAGAAGTTAATCTGTGGTACTCTTTTCAAAACTTCAGTCAAGAAACGGTATTTTGGTTGAAAAGTAGTTTTAGAGTAAAGATAAAGATTTTTAAATTTGAGCCCATTTTGATGCATCAGTAAACTAATCATAACATTCGTTTTACCACAGTTTGATGGACCACATATTATACATCGAATTGTATTAGGTAATAAAGCGCTATGTCTTATGTGGTGAACGGAGTCACTTAATTTTATATTATTAACATTGAGGGATATGGGTTGCTTAATCAACTTCATCTTACGTATTAATTAAAAAACTACATAACATGCACATATATACTTGTTTAACTAACAAGTCGAAACTTGTGTTGAGTACAAGAAAGATGCTATTCTCATCTTTCAAATTTACACATAATAAGTAATCTAAGGTAAGGCGTGTACCTACTTATTATAAAATAAGCAATCACTTCACTTTGCTGCCCTCTTTTCCATAAGTAAGTCGTTTCGTATCGCTTTCGTTTATGAGGACATTACCAAGGTAAATATTTTTTAAGTTTATTGTTTAATTATTTTATTATTCGATCTATTATAAAATAAATAATGCAGTACTTTTTTTTTTTTTACAGCATCATGTCACACTCACCGTCCTACAGTCCTGTTTTTGATATTAACCCTCAGTGTAATGTAAGTATCTAAGCTCGTTTTGCTATTAAATAATTATACCTAAAATAAAATATTAATATAATAATTAACATTTTTTTTTTTTTTTTTTTTTTTCAAGAATTTTATCCCCGATTCAATTATAAATCCTTTCTACTATGCTCAAGATAGAGAAACTCGGTATGCTGAAGTAGCGGCAAGTGTGTGTGAAGAGAGACAACACCAAAAAATAGAAGAACAACAAAAACAGAAGAAGAAGAAGAAGAAGATTCAAAAAACGAAATCAAAATCTTTTAAAAACACATCATTTATCATGCGTCAAGAACCAGGGCGTGTTCGCCAACTAATAAAAATAATTAAACATGATTTGGACGGTCACCACATGGATGAAATAGACATTGAACCTGGTAGTGCAAGCGTGAACGTACAGTATTTAGTGAGAAGTGAATATGATGATATCATGTGTGAAACTGAGCTTTTAGTGAGTAAAATAGTTAAAAAGTTAAGTTCGAATTCATAATATGGATTTAAAATGTTATATAATAGGTCTGTGTAAGTTTGTCTCTATTTAGAGTTTATTAGAACCAAATGTGTATTTTTAAGTTCAATATAATAAAAAAAATACTTATAAACTGTGTTTTATTAATAACAAAAAAAAAATGTTAAAGGTACACTGATATTAGGTATTTATGGAAACAAATAAAAAAGTCAAGTGTGTTGTGAATAAACTTTTATTTTGTTAGAAATTATTAAAAAATAAACAACATACCTATAATTAAATTATCGAAGAACATTACATAAAAACCAGTTAACATACGTAGTTACTATGCCCCCAAGGAACAGTTTCAATTTGATTTGATACAATTTGCCTTTTATCATCTATTCTGTTCAAGACTACTTTATTTACTTCCTGCGAGTACAGCACATGTTTCATTGATTTAATCATATTCATTTTACGCTTAAGTGTTAAGTTTTTAAATAAAACCTCCTTATAGTTATGTGGCTTTAAACATCTTGTAATAGGTTTAGACACGCCTTTAGCTTTATTAATTTGCGTATTCAATGATTTAATACAGTACAGTTTTGCTCTTAATCCTATAAATTCAGTGATTGGGTCTCCTCCTAATTCATCCTTAAACAAACCAGGAATTCTTTTATTCACCTTAGGAATACTGTAATGATTGTTATTTTCAAAATTACTTGTGTCAAATTCAGACAAATTATCACACATATCTTTATAAAAGTCTTCAGTATGTATTAAATATAACAAGCTATCTGTATCAGTGTAACACAATTTAGCTTTACCACCATATTTTTTCTTAATGAAATTATAATGAAAGTTATATAAATGTTGCTTAGAGTATTCTAGTACTGTAAATCCAATATATATTGGTCTATCTAAAACAAGTTTTTCAGGACTCAGCTGTATAGCAATAAAATTTTCATTAAATATAGAAACACTTTTTAAATTAGGTTTTGTGATTAATTTCTCAGCACCAATGAACTTATTCGTTTTATTCGAAGTGTCAGTCCATTTGGTAACTAATTTTACGTCAACATGCTTACGTTTATTTTCTATTGTTTTACCAAATATAGAGTTATTTAAAAGTTTGAAAAAATCTCTTTCAAATGATGTTGAAGCTGCTTGACGTAATCTAGTATTCAAGTCTATGTACTTTTTCAAAAAATGTTCTTGTTTAAAACAAAGAATCCTATGAATGTTTTTCAACACAAGACCATTTTTAATACATTCTTTTAAATGAATGAAGTGAATGATGTACTTATATTTATCATATAAATTTGCAATTAGTTTTTGAGTTTTCCCTCCAATGGGTATGAATTTCTCAGGAGCGAAAGGTAGATCACTATGTAAATCATGTAAATGATCTGGATACGCTAAATCTACTTCTAAAATGTATCCGTACTCCCCATCATCAGGAACATTAAGTACATTAAACTTTTGCATGTCATTATTTGTCATGAATTTAAATCCTGATATTGGTAATTTTTTCGTCATAGCATATCCGTAAAGGTTATTACAGTCCAAGTATATTAAATATGTTGATTGTTTTGAATGATCATATTGAGGTAAATAAATATTATTAGCTTTAGCATATCGGTGAGAACATTGAGCTAACCCTCCACGTATTCCTTTCTCCAACATTTCATAAATTTCCAAATCATGAATCAATTCTAACTGCACGCCTGTATAAAGTAGCATAGCATCCCAACTCAGTCCAGGTGAAGTTACATAATATGCAGGATCGAGTTTATAATGCTGTAGACAAATGTTTCTGAAATTTTCAAATATATCACATAATAATAACACATCACACTTTAAATACAAGTCTGTATATTCACCGAGAGAACTTATATTAAAATATTTCCACACAGACTGAGCATGTTCATATTCAGCGTCAGTTATATGTTTCATTTGTAAAGTATTATAAAAATTATCCTTAGCAGGCAGTTGTGTTTCATTGTATTTTTGCCATGAACAGATGTATTCATACGGAAATATGCCTTTCCTTTGCAGTAAATTGAATTGATTTTTGTCGGGGAAATGTGAGGATAAATGAATAAAATCATTCTCAGTTAAACTTTTACATAGATTCTCAAGACTTGAACTAAGAAATTGAAACGAGTCTATGAATTTTATCTGTATTGGTTTACTTCCTTTACCCGTATTTATTATTTTTGTTATAGTTAAATATTTTTCTTTAGTTTCTGCTATAACTTTTATCTCACCATCATATTTTGATAATTCCGTTATAAATATATGAGAATCATAGCCAGCTAAGTTGTGAAATATAATAGGTATAAAGGGACACACTCTATAAATTAAATTACAATGCGAATGTGCTGCGCCTCTATACTCAGATGTAATGTGATCATGATCACAAACTTTATCATCAAATAACAAATGATTACAGATATGGCATGTAGTTGCTTTACGATAATTATTAATTTGCTCTCTTGTCATAGAGCGCATTGGTTTCTTTGTCATCAAAATTTTATGAATCAATTTCACTTCTCCTATCAATTTTTTAATAAATACTTCCACACAGTTAGGCCCTCTATATGTAACATATTTATTTAAACTGCTGTCGTGTGCACAACATACATAAAATGCAAAACAAGACGGTTGATGTAGTTTCTTCTTTATGGTATTTTTATCACTCTGCTCTATTTCATAGTCCATTAATATACTTTCAAAATCAGCGTATATAACAAAATTTATTTTTTGCTTTCGTTCATAATTTTTGAATTGTATTGCACTGTTTTTGTTAGGTAGTATGGTTAAAATTTTGGAGCAACTATGAGATTTATACTTTTTTTCGGAGGTAAAAAACTGCAAGCAAGTCTCACATAAATACATTTTACCTCTATGGTATGAAACTTGTCGTCGTACTAAACGTAAAAGGTTTTTAATTAAACAATAATGACCTTTGTTGTTTTTTTTAAAATACAGTAAGTTGATATGTTTAGCTTTCTTACAACTCGTAACATAAAGAGGGCCGGTTACAGTATAGTACTCATTTAATCCGTAAACATTAATACTTAACTCACAGTTATTCTTTTCAAATATCTTGATATCGCGAAATGAAGGTGGAAATGAAACCCCTTCTAGATTAAATATTGTACTAAAATGTGGATAGGAGTTCGTCCTGCAGACATTATTTTTGGCTGGATATAACGCTGCGGTTATACTCCACAAAAAACAATACTCATCATTATTCTGCATATTCAAACAACTTTTTGTATTTTTAATAACATCAGGTAGGTCTAAATATGTACCACCCCGCAAAGGGCAATATTTATTTCCAAGTGACTTATGGAAACAAATGACCATCCAGATTCACAATGCTCGAATTCGGTAAGTTTTCTTTTAAATACTTCTATTACATTTGAGTATATCTTATTAAAATCAGTATTATTGTATATAATTTCATATTTCGTATTAAATGACTTTAACTGCTGCTCATTTGATTTAGGTAATATAAAATAAGCAAACAGTTCAAAGTTAACTTTGATACAGGTATTTTTCGATACTAAAACCTTTATGATTTCTAAGATATATTGTCGCTTATCATCTAAGAACGCCTCTGGTATGAGGTTCTCGTCTTCTATGGATGGGTTTAAGCGATAAGTCATAATTCTATTTTTAAAAGCTGTTGCTATAATTTCAACATTATCAAACCTTGATTTCATTAAACAATTCGATTTATGGATATTCGTTCTCTTATGGTATCTGTATTTATGTTCTGGAATCTCAAGTTTACATTTGTCGCAATGAATACTCTTTGATAAACAATTAGGTTCATACATATTTGTATCATGTTCTTGTTCTGAGATATCAATTTGGCTTGTATCATTATTAATAATAACATTAGAACTTTGCGAGATGTGATCGACAGGATGAACTGGAAAGAAACAACGAATGTTATACACATTACATAGTTTAATTAATAGAATTAATCGATTACATAAGGTTATAAAATGAATATGGATAGTTTAACATGATAAATGTTACAATAAAATATTTGTATGGATTACATTATTTAGCCGTGAATATATACTTATATGGTAATACAATTTGATTATAACACGACGGTCCAGAAAGTTAATTTTATTGATAGGAGCTTATAAATGTTGGAGGACACTTTTTAAACTCTTTTCTAGTGCTTTTGATAAACTCATTCATACATTTCCAGGACTCTGAATCTTCATTGGCTTTATTTTTAATGGTGATGATTGAATGACGCCATCTATTTACAGGGTGTACACGCTCTATCTCATCGGACCTATAAATTTTAACTTCAATGTAGAACGCACCTTTCTTCTGTTCATCCATTTGACGGGAAAAGCCGTTTGCCAATCTCCTTGTAATGTAGGAATAAATAGGAGGAGGCGTCTTCTCCCCACTAACTTCAAGCGCGTCGTCATCGCTGTCACTCCCAAATAGCTCACGAGCAGTAGCCTTGGTTACAGGAGCGATGGGGTTAATCCTCTGTTTCTTACTGGTGGATGGTTGCGAGCTGCTCGTTGACGCTGGCTTACGCTTCTTATCCACCTTCAGTTTGGCTTTCACTGGTGTATCACTCAGCGATTCATCTTCCGATGGGAATAGATGGTCGGCTGTGTTCTTAGACCTGTAAAAATACGAAATCAAAGAATAAGTCAACAATTGTGAATTATCTAATCAAACAATTTGATATGTGTAATAATTGAATGATTGAATGCTAAGAAAGAAAATAAATAAAATAAAATATGAATTTATCAACTTCATTCACTTCATTTAGGTTAACTTGATTGAAAGAATACTAAAACAATTGAAAAGTGAAATATGAACTGAAGTAAGAAATGCATCAATTAGAAATACTAACAAAAAAAACTAGTCATTTGTTGGTAAAAACATTTAACTTTAAAAAAGTAACGGATGAGTACTTACATTTTAGCAGATTGATTTTTTCTTAGGTAGGTTGAAGTAAAGATGTAACTGCCCTTAGCAGAAGAACTCTTATGATCCAGCTTCGTCAGGTTAGCTCTTAAATAGTAGTAAATCCGCGTGATGGTATTCCATTTAAGGATTAGGGCGCGTGTAACAAAAATGCTTTGTCAGATGTACCACCCAAATATGATAGATAAGTAATTTAAGTTGCAGAAAAATTACTTGGCAACATATTGAGAACGCGTAATTTCAACTTTATGTACATCGTATAGGATATAAAATATAAATCGATGATAGTGAATTGCAAATCTATATAGAATTGTTCCTCAACCACATACTATTATTACTCCTGGATTTGTCTCCTCCTTTTAAACGGCTATTGGAAAGATAGACACATACCCAGATTATAAACTATCTGTGTGCTAAATTTCATCTAAATCTGTTCAGTCAGTTTTGTGTGATTGAGTAACTACCATACAAACGGGATACTTAGATACCCATAATTAATTTTAATACCTACTTCCTGAGGGTGTAAACTACATCATCTCGATGATTCGGTAAATCTTGCATTCAACTTCATCATACAGATATACCTTCTTACGTTACTTTATAAATAAACTAAAAATTAGTATACATGATATTTTATTTTATTTTTAAAATAGGTTTTAAGAATAATAGCAGGTAAAACCAGGCGAAACAATAGTGTGTGGATTTGCTATTTTGTTTCGATCCGTCTCCATATAAAGAATTGCAACTTCGCAAAGACACTAGCAATGACATACTACTTACATACGATGATTTCGCCTGCCGTATCTTCTCAATAAAATGTATGAAAAATATTACAGCGAACAAACGTACAGTAGTACTTATTTTATCTATAAACAATAACATGTTTGGTGCCGTGATGGGTTGAGGGTTCAATTTCACCATACCATTTTTGTCTAGGATATCAACTTCTAACAAAAACGTACGACTTTGAACTCTATTGATTAACCTTAAATTATAATATAAATGAAAAAAAAACCTAAAAATCGATCATTCAATTTCTGCATGTGAGTCTCCCAAACGGATAAAACGTTATTATAGTGAATTAATAAAATAAAATAAATATATAATATTTTTATTGTACACGGAGAAAACATAAATTATATAGTAAAGAAGATTGTACAAGTGGTAATGTCGGTAAGTGTTAATAGTATTTTTAGTAAATAGTGTATTAATAAAAACAAAAGTAAATGCTTTTGTTTTAGGTAATCATTATTTAGTATAGGTGTCTGGTACACCACTACAATATACGTTATTTTTCAGGACACGGAAGATCTTTTCAATTTTGTACCTATGAATCAACCAGCAGTTCAACAAACAGCTGGACAGAAAACGCTAGGTCTTGCTCGTAAGAGACCAAAAGCAGATCAAACGTTCTTTCAATATATAAAGAAACCTATCACTCGCGGGACAAAAATAATCAAGATTGAAATTTACGATACGGACAGTTTTACAAAATCCGAACAACCGATGTGTAATTGTGAAGCAGATGTGTGTGTTCAGCATGTTGTAAAAAATATATTATTTGATGATATTTATTCCAGTACGAGAGAATTAATAGCAAGAATTCAGGATGACATGGATCCAAAAGCATAGATTAAATAAAATTAAGTACCTACTGTTCTGTAGAATATAAGTATTTAAATAAATGAGGTAATAAATAGATCGACAAGCAACTATGTAAAATGTGAGAATTAAATTGTTATATTTAAAATAAATTAATACAGAAAAATATTATTCATTTTATTTCTACCTTATAAAATATGAAGTACTTAATAGGACAGTTTATCGTAAATACTCACACTATATAAGGCAGCGGCGGGCAACATGAGAGCATTCCATATTCAATGCCCTGCCGCGCCGTATCGTATAGAGTAGGCACTGCGTATTACTGTTACCCTAAATATACACACTTGAATAGTGGAATGATGACTGATGAGCATGAGGTCAAAAGTTCGATCCAATTTTTTCTGATTCTTATCGGATTTGTTTCCCGTAGTTAGTCATCTGCAGAAAACCTCAAATATGAATTGATTGATAGATAGCCCATTTTCAGTGTGGAATTGCGGGTTCCGATGGTTGAAATTGAGTGCTTCAGGATATCATCCAGAAACCCCAAATATGAATTGATTGATTGATAGATAGCCCATTTTCAAGTGTGGAATTGCGGGTTCCTGGATCTTGTATGATCCAGGAACCCCAATTCTACACTACTATTATTTTCCTGATATCTGTTGATGAATATAAATATTGCCATAGTATAAATAAGTAACAGTATTAGGTCTTCATAGAAAACGGCCGAAACGACGCGCTTTGAAATCTCAGTGTATACCAGTACGCAAGTCTCGAGTGCGCTGCAGTTACGCACTTGTCTATCGAGCGACCGTAGGTAATTATTTCAAGGTCACTGCCGTTACGTAATACCGTTAGTTTATTATACTGTGACATTGCAAACTATACTAGATTTACCTTAGTTTATTAGTGAAAATTCATCAAAATAATTTGAATGCTCGAGGCAATAAATAAATATACAATACAAGTAATATCCTGGTGTTGAAATTCCCTGAAGTCTTGGTTAAAGCTCAAGGCATTCCAAAGCTTCTGAAATGTCTAACATAAGAAAGGTATTTCCTCGACAAGAGCTGCTTTCCCTTATCAAAAACTAAGTCGTAACTTCACAAGACTGCAAGTGATTTTGGCCCTTGTAAACGTTTCCCGGTGACCTATATCAGATAAGTTTGATATATCCCGTACGTCGGTATTTGAAACTTTTGCGTGAACTTAACTTACTTTACCGAAGGGTGGCTTATCGCTTGAATGAAACACTTCATTCTAATTTATGTTATGTCTGAACGCTCTTTTTAGTCTCTACATTCGACTTTTTACTTTTTCCAGTGTCTGCATTTTTTTTTCCTGTACTTCCCTTATCTGGGCAAATGTCGTAATGCGGTCTTCGAGTCACGTTATTTATTGTCTTTTTGTAACTTAGTTGTGGTTTTGCTTTTTTGTACCGACTGTGACCGTACAAATGTTCTTAACATTCGACATAGGCAATAAATTTTGTAGGATTATTGACATTTTTTGAGAGATTTATGTTAGGAGCCGAGTTCAAGTTCATAATTATTTCTGTTGGTTTTACAACCAAAGTATAATAAAGCAAGAGTATTATTTCTCGGCAGTTACCCGCTTTAATTAATTACCTACGGCCGCTCGGTAGATAAATAGACCTTCTGCGGCCGTGCGTATATGCCGCGCAATTGACACTGTTGTGTACTGATATACACTGAGATTCCAAGCGCGTTGTTTCAGCCGTTTTCTATGAAGACATAATACTGTCACTTATTTATCCTGTGGTTCACCGAAGTAAAATTATTATTAGTGTTACATATACGAGATAGCCTTATAATAACTTGACACTACCGATAACCCGATGATACAAATACGTTTATTAAAAATAAATTAGTTACCATTAGAACAAATTAAAATGTGTTACTACGTACGTACTACTAACTGCCGCCCGCGGCTTCGTTCGCGTGGCATATCGATATAAAGTAGCCTATGTCCTTCCCCGGGATGCCATCTATCTCCTTGCCAAATTTTATCGAAATCCGTTCTGTGGTTTAGGCGTGAAAAGGTAACATACAGACAGACAGAGTAACTTTCGAATTTATAATATTAGTATGGATTTCAGGCTCTTATTAGACATAGGTTATTACAGTGTAAACCACGATAACTGCTAATGGGTGTTAGTAATTACTGTCATCGATCACAAGAAATTTTCAAGATGGCTGCTAACGATAAATCACAGTAATTTATTATTCTTGATCAAAGACACGAGTACATTGTAATTATGTCGACACCGGAGTTTGTACTGTTTATTAAGTTAAATGTAATTTACTTAATGTTCCTGCAATGTACATTAAAGTTAACATTATACGGTTATAGTAGCGTCGTGTATTATTCCGGGTACTAACTTTATGTTGATATTTTTTACGAGCGCAAAATCTTTTTTATTTTCATAGATATATTTAATGCTGAAATTCTAGCGCCCGTTAACACATAATAAATGAACAACACTTTTATTACCCATGTTGGAACAGTTTTCACAAAAAATAATACTTTACTAAACATTATTTTTTGTGAAAACTGTTACAAGTAGAATTTGTTACAAATATGAAGTTCTATTGTACTATTGTGTGTAAGTACTGACTTAGTCCGTGATACTATGGGGTTTATTTAAAAACGTTGCTTAAAGTTAAGTGACATTCAAACGTCAAAAATATATGGTTAAACAGTCGCTAATCATTACTTAACTTTAAGCAACGTTTATAAATAAACTCCTTAGTTCCCTCCGCAAGCTTTAAACAAGACCATAGTTTGTTTTAGAGGGGCTTCTGACTAATTAATAATAGCCGCGCGGGTCGATCGATCAGGTTAAGCTACGCTTGCCGCGGTTGGTCCGTGGATGGGTGACTTCTGTGGTGGAGGTGGATCTTTACATATACCAAGAGCCCTCCGTGTCTCGGAAAGCACGTTGCCATTGGTCCCGGCTGTCATTCGTTGATCTTTGACAGTCGTTACAGTTTGTCAGAAGACCGAAAGTCTGACAAGAATTTGTTATAAAAATCTTTTCTCTTGCATTTTAGGGTTAGGTTTTATGAAGACGAAAGAATACGAATCTTTGATCACGTTCACCAAGTTAGATTTCATAGTGCCATTGAATTAGGAGACAACCTTCAATGGGTTTCGCCTGAGTGGAGACCAGCCTGCGAACGAGGCCCTTAATTAGCATTGCTAATAGCATTGAGGTCTCGATAGTGGGAACTACGCCTAATACATGGCAAACCCTTTGATATGGGGCGGTTGGGCCAACCTTTCCTGATCATTTGAATTTTTTAACAGTTAGGACACGCTCTGTTGGTTTTTAGATAAAAGAACATATGCATATGCATGTAATATATATATTTTTTCACTAAATCAATATCAGCCTAGCCTTTTTCCAACCAAGTTGGGGTCGGCTTCCAGTCTAACCGGATGCAGCTGAATATGCAGTATTTTACATGGAGCGACTGCCGATCTAACCTCCACAACCCAGTAACTGGGTTAATACGATACCCCTTGGCAAGACTGGTTGTCAGACTTTCGGGCTTCTGACGACTCGTAAGAACAGTCAAAGATCCACAAAAAATGACAGTCGGGACGAACGGCTTAACGTGCTTTCCGAGGCACGGAGGAAACTCGATATGTAAAGATGGTCACCCATCCACGGACCAACCCTGGCAAGCGTAGCTTAACCTGATGGATCGACCCGTGTGGCTCTTTCACTAAATCAATATATGACAGTAATAAGTATAAACCGGTGACGGAAAACATCGTGAGGAACCAAAAACTCAATAAGTTGTGAATTACTTTAATATTCTCTATTCCCAAAGCTTTGGTACGGAAAATTCGAATATTAATCGCGTTGAAAACAATAACAAAGTGGAGCTAGTACGTTTTAGTTCATTGGCATTTATTTCCTAATGTGTTAAACACAGCCATTTGCACTCAAAGTACTAATTGCATTTAATTGTGACCACATCAAAATGAATACTGTAATTAAAATTTGTCAAATACCGCTGCAGTGATATCTACTGTATCTACAGTTATTTGAAATACAGGGTGTGATCACATTGTCCGCTAGGACCGATGCCTGGCAGGGTTGCGGGTTAGTCCGAAAGGGATACCGGGACCTTGGCAACAGGCAACTGAAGGAACACGGGTGGGTTTTAGTCAGTAAAAGTCTGACACGCCCTTCCGCTCCGCCCAGAGCGGGAGAAGTCATAGGATGATTTCCCAATATTAAAAAAAAAGTGTGTGGTACAAGACAATCAAACTGAACAATTTTTTTCATGGTACAATATCGTAGTCGCGAAAAAATAAAGCAGTCGCACGCACCATACATTTGGAGTAGATATTGAAGTTTTGTATGGGACAGTTGATAATTTTTTCGCGAATACGATGTTGGTCCCGTGGAAAAAGTAAGTTTGATTTTCTTTACCAGACGCTTAAATATATGACCACACATTTCTAATACATTCTATTAAATTCTATATAAAGGCCTACTGCGGTCGCATTATGTATTTTATGACAAATATTAACGTCACATTATTTTATATCATACTTTATTTACCCTGTACATTTTTTATACCAACGATAAAAGACAAAATATTGAAAGACTGTCCCTTCCCATCAAACCAATAGCCAATAAATCGTGTTATAGAAATAAATTCCGAAGTCCGGCAAAATAGAGTCTGATAGACTTTCTCCGATAAAATGTTGGTCAAAGGCCCGGACCTTTGACCAACATTTTATCGGAGAAAGTCTCCAATGTTATCTGGATTTCAGACCGCGATATCTCAGGAGAGGAAAATGGGACGGCCCGGGAATAAAGGTGTATAACTACTTAGGTACGAGTTTTTGTGGGCCGAAAATCTTGTGCGTGCAAAAGAATGTAAGTGCAAAAGTCTTGGGAAATCGCTGGTTGAAGTGCAAAAATCTGGGGAAATCGCTGGTTGATGACTTTTGAAGTTGTGGAGGTGCCCCCTGAAGGTAATATTTGGGTTTTTAGACATTTCAGATTCCTTTGATTTGTCCCCTGAACATTTTTGTAGCGTCCTGTAGAGCTATTTCGAATTTATTGCTAGTCGTAGATCTATGTCTATGATCGTGATATCGTATGATCGATGTCTAATCGATATTTTATTGCTAGTCGATTTAAGAATAAAAAATAGTTTGGTGATAATTTCAACCTAAAATGTAGTGAAAAGCTTGAGGCCAAATGTTGTCAAATTCCGATAAGAAATCGAATTTGCCACTTTCGCAATTTTCTCCGCGGCACTTCGCTAGATAAAGACGTTTTTGTTATAAAAGGCAAACCAATTTAAAAGTACGATTTGTAACCGTCTCCGAACAAAAAGTCACGTAGTAAAACAATATATTCAGTGAAATAATTACGCAAACGAGGAAACCCTTTTAGTTAATCCGATAAAAGTTTGTGCCCTTGCGGCCCGAATGAGCCGAGTACACTGCTAACGACTTACGACACTTTCTTTAGTGATAATATATTTTAGTTAACATTATGTATGATCTACTTTAGTTGAGATGAAAACATACTTTACATACTGTAGTAGGTACTGAAAAAACTGAAAACTCAAACTTGTAGTCTTAGTAAGTCATCTGCCTAGCCTTTTCCCAACTATTTTGGGGTCGGCTTCCAGTCTAACCGGATGCAGCTGAATACCAGTATTTTACATGGAGTGACTGCCTATCTGACCTCCACAACCCAGTAACTGGGTAATACGATACCCCTTGGTAAGACTGGCTGTCAGACTTTCGGGCTTCTGACGACCCGTAACGACTGTCAAAGATCCACAAATGACAGCCGGGACCAACGGCTTAACTAGCTTTCCGAGGCACGGAGGAGTCTCGATATGTAAAGATGGTCACCCATCCACGGACCAAACCCGGCAAGCGTAGCTTAACCTGATGGATCGACCCGTGCGGCTGTTATTACTTAGCCACGAGCTCCTCCGTTTGTAGTCTTAGTAAGTATTATAACAAAATCGAAAACATAGCACATGATCATGTGGGGTAATTGCGTAACACACGGACTTTAATTTTGACACTTCAACAACATTAATTGCGTTATTTACGTTGTTGAGCAAACAAATATTTCAAACATAAGAAGCAATGGATTAGCGTTTCTTTAACTTTTCCAGTAGTAACGAGCCTGTGTAAGCATATCCTGTGTGGATGAATAATTTACATGAAAAAGGCAATCATTTTCAGCCAATTTAATTCAAATTAGAAGCATGAATGTGCACTGAACGTAATTTTAGCATCAGTTCCACATTACATTAATCACGACCAAAAATATATTTTAGTCACTCCGTCTATTTTCAGTCCGCACCAGTGTACAAGGACTCATGGATAGGGACACGAAATCGCCCGAGGCGTTTGCCGCACATCAATCTTGACCGACTTTGCCAAGATTGCCAAGTTCACTAACTCCTCAGTTCGTCATTCCACGCCAACTCGACTCACGAAACAATTTGATTTCCCTAATACCCACTCGGAATACGAAATCTAAAGAAATATTTCGGCGAAATTTTACGTCAAAGTTTCAAGATTATTGCCGACTGTAGATAACAATTTTCTTACGCCTTTGATATTGCTTGTGGGCGAGATTATGACACTAGTGTTATAAAGGAATAAGGTAGGGCAATCACATCTGGATATTAGCGAACCGGACGGCTTGAATGTCTTACAGAGTTTTGAGGCGGACATTAAATCGTGCAGGCCGTCTCAATGGTCGGAATAGACTCGTTCACTTTAAAGACATACTTTGGTCTTTAGACGATTCGAGATTTCTTACGTTTTCACAAGTTAGTAATGTAATTGACAGCTCATCTGATGGTTATGGTGGTTTTGCACAATTGTGTTTCATTTATTAGACAATTAATTCAATTAAAATCAGAAATCCTTGTATTTTAGAATTAGGTACTATTATTCTGCAGATGTATCTTCATTCTACATTTGTACTTTGGTATTATCATTTCCATTACCAGCAGAAATAGCACTAACCATTCCAAGGGAGTATAAAGTGTAAAATTCAAACAAAGTTTTCGCACAAACATGGAACTGCACACTTAAATTCATATCACAAGTGTGCACTTCACAGAAAATATCATTTACAGTCGTTCCAGACGTTTACAGTAATATATTTGATTTCAAACTTCTTCCAACTGAAAAGCTGTCGCGAACACATTCCTAAACAGTCCAATAAACCAATGGCCGTCTTGCCTCGTTTTGTTCATGACCGTAGATATCATATCTTGGTTTGGAAACTAGTCTGTGTGTAGCAAAACATCTTCAACTTTTCAGAGAACGACACTTCGGTAGTTTTGAGCGTTAACTTTGTTTTCGGTGATTTTGTCGAAGTTAAATTATTTGACGAAGGAACTCACAAGGCTGATTACAAACAATAGTGCCGTCATGTACTAATTAATTTATTATTTTACTAGCTGCGCCCCGCGGTTTCACCCGCATAAGTCTCGATCCCGTGGGAATATCGGGATAAAAAGTATCCTATGTACTAGCCCACTATGGTCTACCCATGTGCCAAATTACATCCAACTCCGTTCAGCCGTTTTAGCGTGAAAGAGCGTAACAAACAAACTCACTTTTGCATTTGTAATAACACTAGCTTCCGCCCGCGGCTTAGCCCGCGTGGTATGTTGATGAAAAGTACCCTATGTTCTTCTGCCAAATTTCGAAATCCGTTCAGTGGTTTAGGCGTGAAGAGGTTACATATAGACAGAACGACAGACAGACAGAGTTGCTTTCGAATTTATAATAAAAGTATGGATAAAACCACAGACTTAAACATTTTAGATGTTATTGCTAAACATAAATTGAAGGAAGAAGTAATTTGGAGAGCATTCACACGCTTTTAATATTCCGACATAGCCTGCGTCCTAGATCCAGGACCGTAAAAGTTTAATCATATAACTGTTATTGCAGCAGAAAAATCTATAGAATACGAAACAGGAATAGAAATATATGGAGCTTGTAATACTCAAAGAAAAACGTGCTGCAGTGAAGTTTGATAGGAATATTTTCTGAGCAGCGTTAATACATAACGTTGAAGAAAAATATTCATCATCGCTTTACTTTTCCTGAGGGGTTGGTGCAAGCCAACCCCTCAGGAAAAGTAAAGCAACAAGCAACTAATGGGGGAGAGGTAATATCCATTTTATTTCTGACCAGCTTCCGCCAGCGGGTTCGTCCGCGCGATATCTTTATAAATTACTAGCTGCGCCCCGCGGTTTCACCCGCGTAATCTCGATCCCGTGGGAATATCGGGATAAAAGTATCCTATGTGCTAATCCAGGTTATAAACTATCTGTTTGCCATATTTCATCCAAATCCATTCAGTAGTGTTTACGTGAAAGAGTAAAATCCATCCATCCATCCATACTTACAAACTTTCGCGTTTATAATAATACTTAGATTATATATACATATATGACTCATCAATCATGATAACATTCAACTGGTGAAAGATTTTTGAATCGGTCCAGTTGTTTTTAAGTTTATTAATTACAAACCAATATACAAATAATTTCTCTTAATAATATTACTACTAATCGAGAATAGCTTCGTAGAACAACGATCCCATTACAAAAACCTACCAACGCTGAAAAAAATAATTGAATCCACACACGTTCTCCCATCTGAATATTTAGTCCACGCGACACGGTTTAGGTATTTGTCGCACCGAATCGATCTGATTGCTCGATTGCGTCCATTCGATATCTCGATTGGTCCTCACTCGGTTGGATTCGATTCATTCCACAGTAACTCAATGCGACTCGGGTTTGCATTCGGATGCGATCGGTACAAGTTTAATGGTAATCTTATCTCGATACCATATGGGTTTGTAATTGAATTAAAAGTTGTAGTTTCTTGTGTTAGGAGGTAATCGAATGCCGTGTGCTGTAATGTCTGACTGATCTCTCAAAGGTTATTGGATTGGTTATCCAAGACCCATTTAATCGGGAGACTTCTACTGAGATCTTCTCCTAACAATACATCAATATACACAATCAGCCTGTAACGTTACCACTACTGCGACACAGATCTCATCTCTGCTGATTATGTTTATGTAATATATTAGCTGTATAGGATCGGATCTCTTTACTCCTGACAATGCCACAATCTACAGTTACATTATTTATCAATTTAAAACCTGCAATGAACGGGATTGAGAAATCTATAGAACCATTACGTGATCAAACGTTCGCAATTTCTTTGCTTTTGTATTTTTTTTTAATTGCCTCCGTCCATGGAGAGATGGATTTGTCCTTGTTTCATCAGTAACATACGGTGCCAGTAATGCATCGGTAAATCTGACCCTATTTCCATTCCGAGGCACTACAATTTGTTTTCTATTGCTACTATAATACTAATGTTTACGTTTTCTTTTCAGGTATGTGCATATCATCTCATATTATGATAACATCTCATGAAGAACTCATTGAAATCACTATGATGGACCAAGGCAACTAATTAGTTGTCTTTGTGGTAAGCTGTTTAATTACTTCTATACATATATTAAGTCCGTTTTGAAACAAACTCTCATAGAGCAATTTCCAGTTAGTCATATATAGATTTTACGGCATCGTCTCACGAGCGAGTGACTCTTACAGTCGTGCCCACCCCATAAACGTCTAAAGCGTGATCCAAGTTCGCTCGTAACAAACTTACAAAGGAAGCTATCAGCTATACACCCACACATATATTTACACCCAGTATATATCTGTCAAGCGAGGCGTGTAAGGTAATTCAACACGTGAGGAGCTTCGGCGCCGAGTAATTCGCACCCGGAATATTAAGCGTATAACCGCCGCCGTTGCATTCGATGTATTGACTGTTAAGATGCTCACACACTTCGCACCTATAACACCTTCCATGAAACTTGGGCAGGATTACTGCCACACCTTCCATTGATAGATGCTTAGCGTATAGAACGCTTATGCAAGATCCATGACACGATTTTGCACCAATGAGCTTAAGTTCCTCTATGTGATTTGGAAAACAATGACTCAATACTTAACTTGTCTATTGTGGTCAATGTATTATGCATCAGCTCACCGCTCTCAAATATGGTATCCATAACCACCTCATTATACGTCAATAACTGTTCTTGGTTGCCTTTTCCTGACTATCCAATTATGGTATCCATAACAACTGTATTATTTCTCCATTTAGATGCACTTTGAGGGACTTAAATGATTCCTTGTTAAGCGCACTTGCATCTGGTATTCCTAATCAAAGGTACTCTGTATGTAAGTAACCAGGTTACCGCCATAGGCACTCCAACATGAATACTAAGTCGGGAAGTATTACCAACTTACCTGTGACTGTTTAATATATTCATTGGAACCTTGCAACTTGCGATCTGCCGTAAGACGTGAGATGCAAAAGTTTTGCCCACATAAATATTACTGCAACTTCCTTTACGCCAACCATTTTAGAAAGGAAATTGATGTTTAGACTTCTTGAGAATATTCTTGGGATTTTTCATATCTTCTAGATATAAAAGAATTCTGTTTTTTTGATGTACAGAGTTGGTCGAGTTCCTTGCATTTCTGGGCCTTTCTGCGGAATTTACCGAGCTTACGAACATGCAAAAGGATTTGTACTGACAGCATCACTGTAAAATGTAGCGACGTCGGGGTTTGAATCGGAAGTGCCCAAAATTATTGTGGCCAAAATCTGCCATCCCAAACAATCTCAAAAAAGTTGCAACATCAAAATTCCAATCCAGCATTTATAATTTTTTGGAACGCTAACGTGAATATGATCCTTTTTTGCGGTATAAGAAATATAGACGACAAAACCACGTCGATAGACACGTCATGAGGTTGAAGATTCAATAGGCTATTCTCTCCATTGTTTCCTCCATCAATATCAGTACCTACCTCATTAAATATTCATCGTCTAATCTCCCTGAACATGAAAACATAAATAAATTTGAATCTGTTATATCCTCCTTTCTATTTAACGAACCGTTTGAAGTTTATTGTTGGTTGATCAACCTTGTACTAGATCATATTGAATACTGTTGTATTTGTTAAATCAGGCAATTTTGTTTATTTATTTGTTTGGTTGACTCTTCCCGTGACCCAAGGGCTGACTTTTACTTTGGCTAGAGGCTAAGCATTGCCATATAACGTGGCAATGTCGCCAGTCTCTTGGGTGCATTACCAGTCGACAGCGATGAGGACGTTTTTTTGACGCCATAATAATAACATACATATACATATATACACATCATACGAGCTCGTGGCTACGTAAAAACAGCCGCACGGGTCGATCCATCAGGTTAAGCTACGCTTGCCGGGGTTGGTCCGTGGATGGGTGACCATCTTTACATAGCGAGACTACTCCGTGTCTCGGAAAGCACGTTAAGCCGTTGGTCCCGGCTGTCATTTGTGGATTTTTGACATTCGTTACGGGTCGTCAGAAGACCGAAAGTTACCAAGGGGTTTCGTATTACCCAGTTACTGGGTTGTGCAGGTCAGATAGGCAGTTGCTCCATGTAAAATACTGGTATTCAGCTGCATCCGGTTAGACTGGAAGCCGACCCCAACATGGTTGGGAAAAGTCTAAGCAGATGATGACATCATACACACACATCATACATATACATAGTTTGGTAATAGTTTTAGTTAGGTTAGTATTTTTTTATTGTTTGTTTGCGTTGCATTAACTCAGTCTAATATTGTATTTGGGAATTTGTGTCCAATCTGTTTTATTTTGACCACCAGCTCGATGTGCTGTTTTCTTTCTTCCAACTTTATAGCCAATTAAATCAAGTTTTCAAACAGAATATTGTTCGGTTATTCTATTACTAACCGACTGGCAATAGCATTGTTTTAAGAGTTTGAAACTGTTATGGGTTTTATTATTTACTTCGTTTTTGTTACGAATGTTGCCGTGTTTAGATCTTTAAAGTTCTTATTAAGTTCGGAATTGTTTACCTGGAAACCTGTAAAAATATAGTTAAAGCTAACTTCGATATACCCGTATCAATACTTTTTCTTTTGGAAAATTTTCTTTGGAAAAAGTTATAATGAATATCCCAGTATTTTCAGTTTATAGAAAACAACTTTCAATTAGTTAGTAGTTAGTTATACGACTTCAGAGCAATATTTACATAAATATAATAAAAACTTTATTATTTGATTAGAGCAGTAATAAAGTGGCAACATTGTTTCAAAGTTTCCTTTCTTAAAAGTCTGTGAAACTAGATCAGTTCCCAACAATTCTTTTGCCCGAATAAAATAATGCAAAGTAAACTATTTCAAAGGAAGATTTATAGCAATGTTTACAAGATTTACTCTATTCGAGAAAAACAAAGATTGTATAAAATATAAGGACATGAAATAGGCGGATACTCAAATAGAATATTAGACTGTGTGGACATTTTTTCAAACATGGACGCGATGCATGTTTAGAACAGGCTTTGTTTTATTTATAGCCATAGAAGATTTTAGTCCTAGTGTTCGTGGATAAAAAAGCAGCCACATGGGTCGATCGAAAGCTAAGCTACACTTGCCGAGGTCGGTCCGTGGACGGGTGACCATCTATTGCATATCGAGAGCGAGACCTCTCCGTGCGTCGGAAAGCACGTTAAGCCGTTCGTCCCGGCAGTCATTTGTACATCATACGGGTAGTCTGTAGCCCGAAAGTTAGAGTATCAGTCTTACTTATCTTATTACCTAATTACTGGGTTTTGGAATTCAGCTGGGCAGTCGCTTTATGCAAAATACTGGTATTCAGGTGCATCCGGTTAGACTGAAAGCCGATCCCAACGTAATTGGGAAGGCAGATCATGCTGACTTAAGGATTTACTTTAATTCAATAAAAGTAAATAAATGCAATTCTTTTACCTCTTGCAAATGGGCAATATTAATAGTCTTATAGGTGTGGTTAGTGATGAAATAATTCACAACAAAAATCAAATTATTGCGTTTGAGCAATAAAATAAATACAAACCCCATAATAATGTAGTATGATAATGAAATAATGAATGAGACCGAGCATAAGTAATGATGAATGGGAGCTTCCATATCAACAGTGTGTAATTAATAATAGATTTATTTTGCAAAACCCGCTCTCAACCACCCACCGAATCTTCTCCTATCCCAGTCTAGACAAAATCATGTCTAAGTATAACATTTTCGAATAATATTATTACAAGCTTCAATGCTTATTTTAGGCATAGTTAGTTACACGAGCGAACTCGAATGACTCATACATGAAAATTGAGCCGATTTCTATGCGTTACGCGTATCAATATCATTTGGTGAATGTTTACATAATTTGATACATAACGTCACGATTATGTTGACTAAAACGGACGCATGGTGATGAGGCATTAGCTTCAAATACTTTTGGACAGGTTATGGTGCATTTGTACCGTGTTATTATGGGTTATCAGTTAGTAATTAGGTAGTATCCGTTACTATCCGTCCGTAACTTGTAATTAACTTTTTGGTTACTAATGAAAGCTATTATTGGTAATCCATACAGACCTCAACATTACATACTTTCTGTCATCCATTTATAAAAAACCGACCTAATTACGACTCTCCGCGCGGATAACAAAGTGTTTATGAAGACTCATCGTTAGAGAGGATAATAAGGCATTTTATCAACATTGAGAGTCTGTTTTACCACCTCCTGGTAATATCTGGGTAATTTAACTGGCAGATAATTTCATACAACTATTGGTCCATCTTTGGATTAAAATCATGGATAATCCCTTTCGCACCTAAATCTTTTTCCGGTTCTTTATTTAATCTAACTCACTGACGAATAAATACTTATTATTTTTAGTGTGGGTAAACGAAGCAAAAGGAGTATGTAAGGATCGTAGCAGGTGACGTTCTATAGTTTCTGCCTACCCCCATGGGAAGATGGCGTGAGTCTATGTAGATGTAGGTAAAGTCTGTTTTTTAATCTCGTAAACTACCTAATTTGACAGGTGAAAATGTCAAACTCCATAATGTAAATACAAACATCACTTGAAATGTCAAATTAGTCTATGTGAGATTTAAAAACGGACTATATTTTATTGGCGTTTCGTACGTTCCATTACTAATTTGTTACCATCAATTAGTAAGATCGATCAGCTGTTGATAGTAACATCGCACACTATGTTACTATCAACCACAGTAACATTGTGCCGTGGACGTATTCACTGATATTTGCCAAACAGCGCGTTGGCCTAAGCCACGCATGGTAACACCTCATTGGGCCCAGTCATTTGATTACCCACTGTTAGAGTGGCCACCATTTTACATCCTAACTCTAATACTCCCGTAGTACTTTTTTGCTAATATTTTATTTTGCTAGAGAGAAAAGCTTTTCCATGTCTCAACCCGGGGCAAAATTGTGAACGCCGCAGCCAAATACGTATTGAAGACTGTAGAAGCATATCTTTGTAATAGAAAAAAGCCTATGGTAGACTATCATAAGAGGAATTCGGTTCGTTTTAAGGATACTAGGGTTTCCTATGCTGAAAGGGAAGCTGAAAAGGAATCGTTACAAATAGAGGAGCCTTTTCCACTGCGTTCTGTTCTTCGTTGGTTTTACTTTAGACAATAATCTCATCTACATCGCCACATCCGAATTACTGCATCAAAAACCTGACGTCACATAAATCCTGCATCGCGCAATTAGAGTTTACCGGGCAATCAAAATATCCATATACAAGATTCCAACATCAATCGTTGCTGGGCAGTTGCGCCAGACAAGACACCCGTCTGGTCGGAGGATCCTCCCTTTTTATAGAGGATGAGTGAACATTACACCCTGTTCCTCATACCTCTAAAATCGTTACGAAATCGAGGACTCTATAACTCTAACCGGTAGGCCGTACGCAAAATCCGCGCGTTGACGTGACGGACACCACCCAGTCTTACCGACTCTATCCTTATTGAAAAGTTACACGAAAAATGAGCTAATTATCTTATAAAATATCGATACTTCCGGGAAAAGTCTCGTAATCAGCCTATAATGTTCCCACTGCTGGGACACAGACCTCTCTGAGAGAGGAAATGGGTCGTAATCCACCACGCGGGCCCAGTGCGGGTTGGTATGGTAGTAGATATCACATGTCTTCGAAGGTTTTGAATAATTTACACTAAGTAAAGCGCTTCTCAAGGTTCGAACCTATAACGACCTACAATTCGTAAGCCGCGGCCGTTACCACTGGGCCACCACTGGTCTCTGGAAAAGTATATACATGTCCTGTTTTACATCCTTACTACCGAACTATAATACAGGCTGTTAACGATGATCGCAGACAAAGGCCCTTTGTTAGCTCTAATTAAGCGCTAATCTATTAACACTGCATATTACTATGCGTAATAATTTATTAACATAGTAAAAAGTTATAATAGGATAGTGTTAAAACCACCATCCGAAGTATTCTGTATCTCACCGTGAAAACTTAGGGGGGTATTACAGTATCATATCTGTGATCATAGATATCATGAAATTGTTAAATAGACATCATCATCATTTCAGCCGAAAGACGTCCACTGCTGGACATAGGTCTCCCTCAAGCACCGCCACTTCGACCGGTTCTGTGCTTCTCGCATCCAGCGGATTCCCGCGAATGGAAAATATATATGGGTAATTTGTATGTACCTAATTACTTGCAGTATGGTTTGTGCATGACCAGTATGTACCTATACAGGGTGTTAGGGTAAACACCGTTATCCTTGCAACCAGTGGTTTGGTTTCATTTATAGAACGTAAAATTAATGGAAAATTACAACTTTTTTAAAAAAATTTTTAGATCTAAATTTTACCACAAGAGACGCAAGTTCGTTGCCCTATGCGCTAGGGCAATGAACTTGCGTCTCAACACGGGAGGAGGGGTACGGGATGTGACCAGACCGGCCGCGAGCGCGATCCCTCCCTTAGTCAGTCAGCTGTTTCGCTAGCAAGCACGGTGTCAGATAGAAACTTTTAAAAATCTTTTAATGAAAATAACGTTTTTTTTTTTGTTGTTTTCGGTCATTTATTTTTATATTTAAGTCAACTACCCATGGTTTGAATGACAAGAGTGTTTACCCTTACATCCTGTATAGAAACAAAAAAAAATATTGTCCGTTCACACTTGTCCGTTTTTTCGTCCTATACTCGTATCAGAATCGGGACCAGCCACGGATATCTATGGGACAAGTGTTGTTCCGTTCCCACATTTTCCTCACCACGTTGCCCCGTAATAGGCCGGTTCACAGATGATCGCGAGGCGTTAACGCGACACTCTGTACAAACAACGCGCGTTAGTTCACGCTTATTAGGCTCAGTGTAACGTAAACCGAGGATTAGGGCTGCCCCCGAGCGTATGTTGTTGGGAGAGAATTTGGTGTTATTGAGTTTGTAAGTGTTATTAATGGAAAATTGATAGTTTGTATGTAGATACATATTTTTGTTATTGTTCTACTCATAAATAGAGTCTGGCCAACGAAAGTCTGTCCTGAAAATTTGCGCGAAATTTAAAAAAACTTGACTCTAGTCAAGTAATTTTGAGTTTTTATTGGTTTATTCCAATTTTGGTTAGTTCCGAAAAAGGTAAGTTAAAACATTTTTTTCTTTATGAGATTCCTATCCGGGATATCAGACATCCGAGATATATACAATATTAATGTCTGTTTCGTTTAGGTATTTCTTTGGAGCATTACAGCATTGCTGAGTTAAAATTTTCGCCAATTATATATAATAATAATAAATTTATTCAAGAAATAAAATAGGTAAAATACAGTGTAAAGCTTAGAAATAATGTAGGTATTACAAAGAATGATGCCTGTACTAGGATAAACCTGTATCACAGGCGGCATTTGTTCTTGTGATTACTATTAGGACAACTGATTTCTTAACAATATTTAGCATAAGTTTTAAGAATAGCGAGATAGCTAGTTATTAATTAGCGCATAAAAGTAACTAATTATGTACTCGTTTATAATAACACGGTCATTACATGTGTATTAATTAGATAAACATCAGACATTTAGTATCAAATCTTTCACTTTACTTCAATTTTTCTTGTAATTTTTTTTCTTTGGGCGTATTTTTCCTCGTTCTATATAAATGAACCTATATATTATGAGTATTTTAATTAAATTCTTATTTGCATCATTAAAATAAAGAATCAGGATTTTCATTCCTCACATTTCATTCATTACATACATAAGAAATTATGCGATTTAAAAAATAATTACTGCCAATTAATTTGGACAACCCTAACAAGGTTAAAGCGATGTGCACACTGCCTGCCAGCGTGCGATAGAGCGCCTTAACCGACAATGTGCACCATGCTTTACTTATTAATATGATTATGCTATTTTATTTATTCAACCGATTAACTGTGGCTAATTAATTAGTTATAATATTGAGATGGGTAATAATTGTATTTAATTGGCCTACGCGTATTCGTTTGACAGCGTTTGATTCCCAACTGACATTACAAATAATTATTTACATATTTTCGCGTATTCAAATTGAGTAGGGTAGAAAAACTGGGAAAGGAATTTTTACTGAGTTAAGCTCTTATTTCTACATGGAATAGTCCATGTGTTAGGGCGGCATAAATTGAACAGATTACGTGTGACTCTGGATTTTTAATTTGTCTGTCTGTGGTGTCTTGTTTACACCTTTTCAGACGTAGTTGGGTTTTAGTTTTTATTACTTAATTTTTTTTTAAATTATTTCGGGGTTATAATTTTTTTTTTTTGAAATGTGCTCATTAAGCCCTTTCATTTGATACCCAACATAGTACGATTAAACAATATTTTTTTAGTTCCTGACTTTATTTCCTCTAAAGGGCGCCATTTTTAATTTAATGTGACGTCACATAGCCTATAACCAGCGGACAATCAAGACGCTTCTAACGATATCTTATTTGTCAAATTGTGATGAGTGGTTTAGAAGATACAAGGGAACAGATGAACATACATACATATATACATACATACATACATACCGGTCAAAATCATAACCCTCCTTTTTCTTCGCCGTAGTCGGGTAAAAAATAAAAGAATACAAGCAGGTGTTACATTTTCAGTTCCGACTACAAAAACGTACCGAAAATGTTTAGTTCTAAAACTTTTCTAATATCCCCAGGCAGTACACGAACTAACATTGTCTGAATCTGAATGCGGCCTTGTACTGAATTTAATATGTTTACCTCAACTTTACTCGGTATTTCATTTACCTGGGGTCAAAATATGTACCTAAATCTAGAAGACAACATTGAACTAATATCCTAATCCTAATTAATATTATAAATGCGAAGGTGAGTTTGTTTGTTACGGTTTCACGCTAAAACTGCTGAGTGGATTTGGATGAAATTTGGCACAGGGTAGCCCATAACCTGGAATAGGACATAAGATACTTTTTATCCTGATATTCCCACTGGATCGAGACTTACGCGGGTGAAACTGAGGGGCGCAGCTAGTCAGGTATAAATCATCCCACGGCTAAGGTATCGAAATTCTTCTTCATTTCGATACTAATTCAGATCAGAGTCTTAACTAGAACTTGATCATTTGTCTCGAAACAGGTCATTCATAATGCAGGTCCTTCTAATTTGATTGATGTCATCACAGTCACCACTTTTCACGTGTAGAAAGCTGTTATCAAATACTTCTACAATATTTTATTTAATCATTCCCTCCGCACTTTCCTCAGTTTATTTTAATAACATCCATATCTGGATTCTTCCTTTTCCACCTAAAAATAAAACAGCTTATTAAAATTATTATTACACAGCTAAAAAAAAAAAATGTCACTAACTACTACTTTTTTTTTTTTTTTGTGTTTGGTAATCATCCAATGACTTCTCCCGCTCTGGGCGGAGCGGAAGGGCGTGTCAGACTTTTACTGTCTAAAACCCACCCGTGTTCCTTCAGTTGCCTGTTTCCAAGGTCCCGGTATCCCTTTCGGCCTAACCCGCAGCCCTGGCAGGAGTTAGTGACTAACCTGGTGGCAGAGTTTTAAAGCCACCATGGACCTCTGACTTGGCTTCATATGACGTCGAGAAATATCTCTCAGGCATGTCGGTTTCGTCACGATGTTTTCCTTCACCGTTTCAAGTCCGTTGAAGCAAGTGATAATTATACAATACTCATATGAATCCGAAAAGTCAAGGGCAAGACCCTTGACTTATAAAATAGCAATAAAATAGCTTATTTTATTTTATTTTCCCTAACAATTATTTATTTAAGTGAACTAATTAATAGTTCACTTAAATAAATAATTGTTTGCCTTACTTGGGGAGACCCCATGATACAGGGAATCAAATCTACCACCTAACGCTCCTATGTAATCTGTTCGCCACTCGTTGTTTTTTCGATATTGTAGTGCTGACCATGTTTATTTTTTTTAGTTTTACTGTCTTTCCTGACCAACAATTTAATTCTAGGTAAGTTATAAAGTCAATATCAATCGCAATCGAATCGAACTAATAAAACCCATAACCTGCAAGAATCAAAAACTAATTTTGGACACATAACATCACGCCTGTATTCCCCGAAGGGTTAGGCAGAGGAGTAGGTGGTATTGGATTTCTCGGTAACAACCCGGAGTCTCGATTTGTGCCCGGTTGATGACAATAGGCTCGCCCCTTATAACATGGGGCTTAGATATAATTGGTGAAATGTAGGTGTTTAAAATTTATTTCCTACAATGAAAAAGTACGCGCGCGTCCAGCGCTCGGTGTGGCAGCACATCGTGTTCTGGTTTGCAATCGGTCAATCGTCATAGTGATGCCACGTTGAGAGGTGAAACACTTCTTACAGGGTTTCTAATGACTCTTGAAGAATAGTTAAGCGGAATAGGTTACTAAATATATCTACGTCTATTGTATTTTATAAAAAAAGTACTTAAAGAATACCTCATTACATAGTTACCTTTCCTTTTTAAATCAACAAACAAAACCACTTCTCTCCCTCAAAAATATAATTGCCACGTTCTTTCAGAAAACTGCTCATAATCTTAGCAAAGCCTAGTAATCAGGGGTAACAAAGAAAGGTTGTTATTTATGCACGCCTTCAACCGTGGCACATAAAGAGGGTAATGAGGTTGACACACGCATCCTTAATAAGCTTGGGAATGATTAAATTTCTTAAACAAACAGGACTTAAATTTCGTTATGTTAATCAGTTGGTGCGGTGTTGAGGGATTGTTTTAAGAATGGTAACAGTACCTTATTGTGTGGTACGAATACGTTTTCCAAAATGATAAAAGCAGCATTCTCTCCCGAACTGTCTGAGAGGCATTTTTTTTTATTTCTCCCGCTCTGGGCGGAGAGGAAGGCCATGTCAGACTTTTACTGACTAAAACCCACCCGTGTTCCTTCAGTTGCTTGTTGTCAACGGCCCCGGTATCCCTTTCGGACTTTCCCGCAACCCTGGCAGGCATCGGCCCTAGCGGACCCCGTCAATTGTGCTGACATCTCTTTGAGGCGCGCGTGGAACACAACGCGCCGTCGACGCGGGCCTGGTCCTTATCGGACGGCGAGCTACCTATTGCTCCCGTCCGCAAGCCCGCGCTTACGGTGGCCGGGAATCCGCCTGGGATTCCCAACGCCCTGGGCGTCTTCTGGGGGTGCTCCTGAGAGACCTGTTTTCGAGCCGTCCTGCCTTACAAATGGCTAACGAAGAAGCGAGTACTACGGCGTAATTAAGGACGCACCCTACCTCAGGTTTTATCCCGCTCGCACCATACTACTCGCGACCTGAGTGAGAACGAGACGGAGTGGGGCGCTAGCGGCTCTAAAGCGTCGGAAAGTTTAGGCATTTTACGGTGAAAATAATGGTAATTTAAAAAAAAATTACACATAAGACCTGCTTTATAGTTAGTTCAGCTATCATGCAAAGTTTCATGATCTAATTTGAAGTATTTTTGAATACCAGCGGTTATAAACCGCTGGTATTCACAAAATTCTGTGCAGATTTTTTTTCTATAGAGAATTTTATGTAATCGTGTTTTCGCCTCACATAAGACCTAGCATCAATCCTCAACTTTAACATATATTTATTTCAAAATTAATGCTGCAGTATTTTCGGCATAACAGAGGATCATGCTAACTAAGCAATTTGTGATTGGGTGCGCCCTTAAGGCAACTAAATTATATTACAATAACTTAGTACGAACGTTTTTCATTATGGAAGATTTATATAACTTATTGATGGACTTTGTTTGATATGAATCTGATGGAAATTACTTGTTTTGGGGTCTTGCGGTTGAACCGACTTGATTTTGACACATTACCTAGAATTCTGTCTCAAGTTCAACGGGTCATGATGCGGAGAGTCTATTCACGTTCATGACGCAAATGTAATTCATAGCAGCGTGTATTTTATTATTATTTATTTAGGGTATGACGGGCGTCAACGCATTGCGGTTTTAAAAGATACGGATAAAAAAACCTCGACTTTTAAGAACGATCTAACTAATATTATAAACGCGAAAGTTTGTAAGTATGGATGGATGGATGGATGTTTGTTACTCTTTCACGTAAAAACTACTGAATGGATGTAGATGAAATTTGGCACTCGTTTATAACCTGGATTAACACATAGGATACATTTTATTCCGATATTCCCACGGGATCGAGACTTACGCGGGTGAAACCGCGGGGCGCAGTTATTATTAAATACTTCGACCACCGGTCCTCAGTTTAACATCATGATTATGGTAATTCGAACCATAATCCGAGCTGTTGGAAACCATATTCCAATGGTTTCAAATGTTAACTAGCTTATATGTATAATCAGTTATCTACTTCAGCATACTGTACACTGTAATTAATATTCTAACAGTAATCCCACTATACAGTCATTCCTCAAAAGACCATTTTAGACACCAATCTACATGGTCTTCACAGGATCTGACCAAGATTATGTCTGGACTTTAAAAGAGACTACTTTGACCTCTGAGTTTGTTTCGGCCTTTCTTCTCAGAGGCCCTAGACAAAGTGACATTCTATCAGCAATAACGATGATGGAAAAGGCAAAAATCTATAGGACTGACATATGTTATCGAAAACCTTATATCAATCCTGTTGAAAGTCGTAGAAATACGCTTTCGAAGCGATTGTCACTTGTCTAGGCCCTCTGACTAATCAGATACAGAACGACCTCATCAAGTTTTTAAAATACATAAACATAATTGACGTGTGAAAGTGTTTGTAAAAAAAACACAATTTACGGCATATAAAATCATTTCATTACATTTATGTATTTATTGTCCTAAAAGAAAGTCACATTTGACAGCGGAAGTTTTTAAGATGAATCAGTCACATGTGTCCATGGCTCGTGACATTGCCAGCTGTTGTTATAAAGCAATAATAATAATAATATAGTCCAATTTGTACATCTGTCCGTGAGTCATATGGTTTGCTTGTTATGTTAAACATGATAGAGCACGTTGGTTGTCTGCAAGTGGCGAATTTGGAAGATTATCGCATTGTGTTGGGAAATGACGGTGTTAATGTATTTGTGTAATTGTATTTTTGATGTTTATTTAACTGCATGTATGTTTTAATTTTATAAATTTTTCATTCAAAAAAATATATTTTAACATACATATATATATTATGTATATATTTTATATATTTTTCATTCATTTATAAAAAAACCTTAAATTATGATTGGCTTCTTCATAACATTTTCCTTTTTGCATATTTCCTTTAAAAATATAGATCACCTTGCATACTGTATGAGTGAGAGATGTAGAGAGCAGTAGTGGCCAAGGGATAACGGCTACGACTTACGAGTCGTAGGTCGTAGGTTCGAACCCTGACAGGCGCTTTACTTTGTGTAAATTATTTAATCGCCACTGCTCTCAAAACGGTGAAGGAAAACATCTTGAGGAAACCGGCATGTCCTAGAGCAAAAAAATCGAAGACATGTGACATCTACCAAGCCGCACATGGCCCGCGTGGTGGATTACGGCCCACTCCCTCCCACACAATAGAGGAGGCCTGTGTTCCAACAGTGGGAACATTATAGGCTGATTATGCATCCTGTATAAACACATTTAGTCACCTTCAATTCTTTGAAGGTTCAAACATCCTGTACAATCCCATTCGCCACCGCCTGCAATGAAATAAACATTCAATTCTCAACTCAACAAACACTAAATCATAAACAAAACTCCAATAAAATAATTGTTGAAAATAATGTCTTCGCAAAGTTCTGCTTCAATGGCCGTAATTAACATTTTGTTCGTCTTAACCCTCCTCAGTCTATGAAACTTCACGCTCGAGTCGCGCAGAATTAGCTCAAACTTGGTACCTAAGTAGTTAGATCATGTACAGAAGGGTTAAAGTGTAAAGCTGAGAAAAACTTGGCACTTGGCTTTGTGTCTTAAACTGCAGCTTGCATCCATAACTACTTAACTAGCTTTAGCCCGCGGCTTCCCCCGTGTGTAGGTCGGGAATTATTATACCACGGGAACGTACTACCAGGATAAAAAGTATCCTATGTCCTATTCCAGGTCAAGGTTTATACATGTGCCAAATTTCATCCAAATCCGTTCAGCCGTTTTAGCGTGAAAGCCTAACCAAACTCACTTACGCATTTATAAAGTTAGGATGATTTTGTCGACTACAGCTAGTATTACTCTTAAAAAAGAATTGTGTCTTTGGGATTTGTCCCGTCTGACCTTTTCCCCAACTATGTTGCGGTCGGCTTCCAGTCTAACCGGATGCAGCTTAATACCTTAGTATTTGACACGGAGCAACTGCCTATTTGACCTCCACAACCCAGTTACTGGGTAATACGATGCTCCTTGGTAAGACTGGTTGTCAAACTTTCCGGCTTCTGTCTACCCGTAATGACTGTCAAAGATCTATGAGACAATGACAATTGGAAAACAGAAGCGCCAATAATAATTGTTCCATTATTCTTGTACTAGAGTCTGGCAAACGAAAGTTGAACCTGAAAACACGCGCGAAATTTAAAAAATAAAGACTGTTTATCCCTGCTCATAGTGCGAGAACACGTGTTGATAATTGAAACTTAATTTAATTTAATTAAAATAAAAATTCAAGTATCAACACGTCATATCGCATTATGTACAGGGATAAACAGTCTTGTTTTTTTAAATTTCGCGCGTATTTTCAGGATCAACTTTCGTTTGCCAGACTCTATTAACGGAAATGTGGGTGTACAGTAGTACCCAACTGATATGGCTTACCGATGTACCTGCGCAGAAGATGAATTTTCAAAGCGCGGGAAATGCTATTGACCAATCGGCACGCTCCATGCACCGCGCTGCTTTTTCCTATACCGCTATTGGTCGGTAGCTGCCGCAATGTTAGCGCGCGCCGCGTGGCATATTAGTCAGCCGCCATACTTGCGAGTGAGACGGGAACTAACAGCTGCAGTGTATTATGAACCTTATGATATTGATCTAAGGTTGGTTGTAAGTTTTAAGTTCTTTCGTTAATCTTCGGGGCTATACTTTCTTTTCTGTGCGAACGATGATTCACGACGCGCCTTATCAGTTGGGTACCACTGTACACCTCTGTCTAACCCTTCAAGGGAATACAGGCGTGATGTATTTTATTTTTATCTCGATAAAAGCCTTTTTTACAAAGGATGGACGACACCATTTTATAATACAAAATATTTTATGTATTTGTCTTTTATACGTAGGCAGCAGATATCTAGTAAATTATTCCGTTCTGCGAAGTGAATTCTCTGGAGTGTTGTGTTATAATTATAATTTAAGGAAACGCCTAACCTTATAAATATTTAATTAGTTACTTTAATATTTATACTGTAGATTGAACCTAGTGGAAAAACAGGCCGGAATAATGTAATTGATATTAACCTGTGTATAGCTACTCCCGAGTGGCCTGAAATTCTAAGGTGAAAAAGGGGCCTTGGGTTTTTATTTAAAAAAAATTCTCAGTAGCTACCCAGCAATTCATGTTTGCCTATTGTAAAATAATGTTTTAATCAGGTTTCAATTACCAATACCAACAGTCAAAGGAGAAATAACATAATTTATTTATTATAAGGTCGAGCAGCTCGTGGCTAAGTAATAACAGCCGCACGGGTCGATCCATCAGGTTAAGCTACGGTTGCCGGGGTTGGTCTGTGGATGGGTGACCGTCTTTACAAAGGTACCAAGACTCATCCGTGCCTCGGAAAGCACGTTAAGCCGTTGGTCCCGGCAGTCATTTGTGGATCTCTGACAGTCGTTACGGGTCGTCAGAAGCTCGAAAATCTGACAACCAGTCTATCCAAGACCAAGGGGTATCGTATTACCCAGTTACTGGGTTGTGGAGGTCAGATAGGCAGTCGTTCCATGTAAAATACTAGTATTCAGCTGAGTCCGGTTAGACTGGAAGCCGACCCCAACATAGTTGGGAAAAGGCTAGGCAGATGATGATTTATTATAAGGCTCTTCAACAATGATCACACTATTAGTTTACATTTTGTACTTTGCAAACTACGTCTAAGCGCCTTATTAGAGTTGTTATGATGTACCAAGTGTTCTAAGATAATTGTTGCACTAATCATCTTAGAACATTTGGTACATAACAACAGTGGGCCTAAAACAGCCACATTAGCAATTCCTCTAAATGAATTTCCAGCTGTCATTAGCAATTCCTCTAATTTGACACAAAAGCAATTCATATTGTGTGGACCATTTTTCGAATCTCCATAGAAAACTGTCAAACAGATGAAATATTTCGTAACATGAATCGCACGCAGATAATAATTATGAATTGTCAGTTTGTGACATTTTACGATGATTCATAATATTTTTCTATTATATTATTTAGGTATTCGGCTGCATCCGACTAGATAATAAGCCGACCCTAATAGAGTTGGGAAGAGGCCAGGCAGAGCGATTTGTTCAAAGAACATTTCGCCATTATTTTATTTTATTTTGGTTTTCCACGAAGCGAATTCCACCCGTTTTCCGTAAACCCCTATGATTTTGCATTTCTGTTACATAATGTGATTAATATATAGGTAGTTTGTAGATAGAAAATCAGTTGCACAGACGAATTTCTATCTACGAATATATTATGTACGAATACGGAAAGATGTGACCTTAATCTAAGTCACGGAACACACGGCACGAACGTTGCGGTTTTTATTCCTTTGTTATAAAACCGTACAATCTATTATAATATATCTAAAGGAATGTTGAGTCAGAACTGATTTATAACTGACTCATTGGTTGTCCTTGGACTTGACACAGCGTTGTGATTAATTTATTGTCTCGACTTTGATACTATATGCATTTTCTAATCGGTTAGGATTATTACTTCTATTAGATTAGGGTAAAAAAAATACAGAATTATGCTGTAAATACAGAATAATGTATACTTTGGAAAGACCACAAATAAATCGTTGTCCCAATTAAAGTCTTCTGTGACCCTGGTATAAAACGAGAACTAAATTTTATATTTCGAACAATGTGACATTAGGATGAAGTTTGAATTTTGACAGATACATTTAAGATTTTGCTCAGCGCGTGCTTTTGGTTGTATTAAATAAAATACACCGAGCTTCGCTGCTACCACAAATGCAGAAAATCGAGGCTATAATTATTCTAGCCGGCTAAAACCCTGCACGTGCCCAACAAATTAACCTCCCATAGTAATCTGTACCTTAGATGACCAACGCTAGGGTATTACGTTCATCCCCCCGTCACTAACCACTGTGGTGCCTTTATGCTGGCGGAGCGATGCGTGAGATTCCCCAGACGTGTGAAACGGGCTTTAGATTATTATTCGTATATTGTTACCTTTAGGTAGGCATTTTTTAAGTGTAACAATGGGAAACACATCAAAAGTAACAGTACAATAGGCGATCTTATTGTTAAAGAAAATTTTGGCAGAGAAAATATTGGTCGGACACAGTACAGTTGGCATCAAAAGTTTGTGAGAAACATTGAAAAAAAAAATTCTTGAATTCATGATTTGGTTCAGATTTTTTTCTCTTACTCATTATATTATTTATGTCAAAGAAACGGCAGTAGTTTACGGTTTTAAGATACAGCACATCTGTTTTACACTTAAAAATACAAACACAAAAAAATCCCTAAACTAACAAGCTACATACTTTATCCTCTCAAAAATAACAAAAGCACCCCAAATTTTTAACAAAAAATTAAACCATTAAAAGTGCTTATTCTTCATTAGTATTATAATAAAAATTCATTGCGATGTTACTTCTCCTATCTTGTTTTATCGTTTCGAAACCAGTTAGTACCCTCCCTATACACCTGTTCTCAATTTACGCGCTATTCAAAATCATTCTTCCGTCTGCCCGGAGCTATTTGCATTTTTATTCATCATTTAGCTTAGGGTGCCCAGCTGTACAAAAGTTTTGGGTAATTGTTCGGGTAGTTGAATCCTAACTAATATTATAAATGGGTAAGTGAGTTTTTTTGTTTGTAACGCTTTCACGGTAAAACAGCTGAACGGATTTAGATGAAATTTGGCACATGGGTAGACCATGACTTGAAATAGGACATAGGGTACCTTTTATCCTGATATTCCCACGAATGACGAGTTTTTTTAATAAATATTGAAAGGAAAAAGCAATGAAAATCGAGTTCAAATGATTTCATAGTTATGTTTTAGGTGTCACTTTTGACGTAGGCAAGAAAAAGTGACAAAAAAACACAAACGTCCATTTTATCAGTTCAGAAGCGCTCCTTATATTGTTACCCTTGCTACTCAAACATATGTTCTAAACAAACAGAATTTTAATTGTATTTCATTTTCATAATTGAATCACGGGACCTCAAGCTTCTGTGAATTGGCAACCCTTAAACGAATGGCACAAAATTAGGGTGGCACCTAAATAGCTAGTTTGCTATTCGGTGGGGTTGCCACTAAAATATGTCGGGTTTTGTCCGCGGTTTAACGAACCATGATTGTGTAACACCCCACTAAATCAGATTTTTGACGGTGTCATTGTCCCGTAGTTAATTTATCACAAGTGGAGCCACGTTTTTATTTCGGTACGACAAACTATGTCAAATTGTATAGTTGATGTGTGCGTTTGTGTGTGTGTAATTCGCGCAACTAATACGTTTGTTCAGGGATACGAAGTAATTTCTTACGGCCAAAGCTCTATAAAAAAAAAGTAAGTATAAAAAATACTTATTTTTTATTATTTATCGGGAACAATTTATATTGTGTTTGAAACATTACATAGTTACATCATAATTAATAAATCATCATTCTCCTGCCCTTATCCCAATAATTAATAAATATAAATTCTAAATAATAAAAAACATACAAAAATCAATAGGTAATTGATTTTTGTAAACATGTTTTATTTTTTATTATTATTATTGCTGCATGCTTACTTTTAGAATTTATATTTATTAATTATGATGTTAAGTTGTAATGTATCAAACACAATATAAATTGTTCCCGATAAATAAAAAAAAAGCAGATGCGAGTACTGACTTGTTAGTCTAGTGGTCACAAGCGCTATAGCTGAGCATGAGGTCCTAGGTTCGATTCCCAGGTCGGGCAGTGTTATTGGGTTTTTCCATCAGGAATTTCTCAGTAGCAGCCTGGAGTATGGATTTGTGCCCGGTTGATGGCAATAGGATCGCCCTCTGTTACATTACATAGGGGTTAAACATAACTGGCTTAATGTGGGTAACACCCACATTTCGCCAGTATATGTACACACGGCTACACGTCAAGCTATACATTTCCAGTTTATGCTGATCTCGCATTGTATAAGATTTCCGTACAATGCGAGGTCAGCTTATACTGGAAATTTATAGCTTGATGTGAAGCCGTGTGTACATCTCTGATGATACTTCGGATTACAGGCGTGATGTTTTATTTGTGCATTTTGTGTGTGTGTGTGTGTAATTCGCGCTACTAATATGTACTTTTGCGCTAACTGTTTGTTTATGGAATCGTTTAATTTCTTTTGGTAGAAGCAGATGCGAGAATAAATTCCGTAGTTTTTGTGCAAATTATTCTTTCTTTTCGATTGAATCCATGCGTTAATAATCACCTAATACGCTCTAGTTATTTCTGGAAAAGACACTTTCAAATGCCAATGAAAAAAGCCTATCTATAAATTCATTGAAAATTGACCGGTGCCCACAAAAAGCGCACGGTTTAAAGGTCTAATAATATCTTTGGAGCGAAAACAAACAGCCTAAAGATTAATTCAACTGTAATGGAAAAGCGGCCATGCAAAAAAATAATTGGTTCTTCCACAAAGGCCTCTATTTCCGATGAGCGAAAATTTAAATTTTGACTAGCGTTTTACAGTAGCGGCAATTCGGAGTTTTGTGATAAAATATCAATTTTATTTAAATCCTGACTAGTTTATGACCGTTTCCTATTATTTGTGGACTGTTATTGGTTAAAATTTAAACTCTTGTATCTTTCTTTATCAATAATGAAGCAAAGACCTCATAGCTTTGCATAGTAGACCCTCCCATATGGAAGTAGCCATCACAGGTAAAACTAGCTTTCGAATCCTAAATATAATATTATAAATGCGAAAGTGAGTTTATTTGTTATGCTTTCACGCTAAAACGGCTGAACGGATTTGGATGAAATTTGACCCATAGATAGATCTTGACCTGTAATAGGACATAGGATACTTTATATCCCAATATACTCCCACGGGATCGAGACTTACGCCGGTGAAACCGCGGGGCGCAGTCTGTTTATATGCCCAGTTTGGCAATAAAAAAACTACCATTGGTAAGCAAAACGATTCGTTTTTGTTTATAGGAACTGAGCATTAGTGGTTTTGCGGAAAATGTGTTAGGTTTCTGTGATAATGGCATAGCTTTGGCATTTCCCTGATTTGGTACTGGCGTTATTTGAAATCTACGCTGCATGTGGCATGGATGTCCCATTTCATCATCATCTTCTCCTGCCCTTGTCCCAGGTTACGTTTTTTTTTTGTTGGGAAATTATCAAATTATTTCTCCCGCTCTGGGCGGAGCGCGTCAGACTCTTGCTGACAAAAACCCACCCGTGTTCCTTCAGTTGCCTGTATGTTGCCAGAGGCCACGGTATCCCTTTCGGACTTTCCCGCGACCCCGGCGTCTCATGTTACTTCGAGTCACGCTATCATTCACTCCCTTCTCTTTCATCCATCCATCTTTTCTCTGGCCTTCCTCTCCCTCTCCATCAATCAACATTTATATTCATCACTCTTTTAGTCTTAGTCACATGCGTTTCCTTCTCTCCCCCGTCGCTCCCATCTATGAAATGGTAAATAATGTATCTCGTAAATCAACTCAGGAAATCTAAAACAATTGGAAATTATAAAATTTTCTCGAAGTCAATTTTACAACATCGCAAAATAAACAATTATACAGTACGATTCATTTTATAGTATACAGTACGATTATACAGTACGATTCATTTTATAGCATTTCCCGATAACGACTTTGCAACGTTCATTGTGAGTTGCCAGTTCACAATATAAAAAGTCGCATTATTATCATATCGTATCAATATTCAAAATGTTTCGGTGCGGCTGTGTTTCGAAATATTGTAACAATTTTCATGAGATTCTCTGCAATATGTTTAATTTGTCCAATTGACTGTATATTTTTCAGTTTTTTGTGTGTGAAACTTTATATTCGAACCTTCGTTATGCCGACGCGCCTATTACCTACAAGTGCGATGCAATTTTTTTTTGTTTATCTTTACATATTTTTTGGTTTGCGAATATTTGGAGGGTATTTTCGGGTCGCTATGGCTGTTGTTTAGGTATTAGTCGTTTTTTTTTTTAAATGCTAACCGTGGTGTTTCTTGCCAGCTTTTAACATAATATCACACCGAAGAAGGGTTGGGCAAAGTACGCACATTTCGCCAGCTCTTTCCGCCCCCGGCTCTTCTCCTTCTGACATTTCATAAGTCCATGTAGGTTTATGTTAAATTGAATAATTTGATTTTTGATTTTGCTGCATTTTTGTAACACCTTGTTACTGCGCTGTTCATAAACAAAACACCATTTACGAAGCTTTCAATAATTAAATCCTTTTTTTTTTCGTAAAAAGTATCACTTAATTTTCATGCTGACTGTACTTCAACTATTTGAGTTGTTGACATTATTAAATTACTAATAAAAAGTCCAATTAATAAACAATCTAGGCCAGTTTTATTTAACTGACTTCGTAAAAGTAACGCGTTGTCGCTGAGAATTATATCCGCCAATAGTCATTGTTTTCATATTGTATTGTTATTTCTTATAATTCTGCGTGCCCGCATTATAATAATTATCATTTCTATACGCTAATACCATTGTTTTTGTAGTGCCATTGTTAGCTTTCCATTTAAATAATTAATTGATTCAAGTGTGAAACACTTTGCCCTTATTTTAAACTAGCTGCGCCCCGCGGTTTCAAACGCGTAAGTCTCGATCCCGTGGGAATATCGGGATAAAAAGTAACCTATGTGTTAATCCAGGTTATAAACTATGTGTTTGCCAAATTTCATCCAAATCCATTCAGTAGTTTTTACGTGAAAGAGTAACAAAGATCCATCCATCCATCCATCCATACTTACAAACTTTCGCGTTTATAATATTAGTAAGGATGACACGTTACTACTACCAAAATGCTGTATTTCAATTTTAACATATTTATCATCACGCCTGTACTCTCCGAAGGGTTTGGCAGACGTGGTACCTATAGTACCTTCACACACATTTCGGCAGTTATGTTTAAGTCCCAGGGCTGCGGACTCCGGGCTGCTACTGAGAAATTCCTGATGGAAAAACCAAATAACACTTTGCCCTTTCAATTTTCTTCTTTGATTTTTTTCAATTGTATTTGTTACTGTAGGTAAAACGTATTGATAAGATATAAAATGTTATCGGTTATCTTTCATCGTGACATGTAGAATTTAAAAGTCACCTTTTACGGTCACTGAAACTGCATTTTATCAAATAACTAAAGGTTGAAAAGTTACCGCCAGTGTCCGCATTGGTAAGGCAGGCAAGTGACACACGTGCGTGTACAATTCTTCTTCGTCCCAACACTTGTTTTCGCTTGCATTCAGAAAGACTTTAAGCTTAAAAAAAAATACACGGACGGCGATACACGGACGGCGGACGATTTTCAACTCTCGACTTTGGGCCGAAGATTGATAACCCAACAGTGCCTTGTGCACATATCAGCGCGGTTGGATTTTCAACTCTCGGCGCTAAGCAGAGCGTTGAAATCCAGTACGCGCTTAAATTACGCCCGTGTGTACCTGGGCTTACAAGGGAAGCCGACGGCAATAGTATGTACCAACTGGTTTCTGAGAAATCTGTTCAGTTATAGGCCATTTTGAATGCAATAAAGGTTTACGGCTCTTTGTAGCGGGAAGTGCAAAAGTATTTGGCATACTTTTACATTGTTCATTGTTCCGAATGGCAATTTACACTTATTATTGTTGTATTCCATATTGTAGGTCATTTATAATGGTCGATAGTACATAATCTTTTGTATTTTGTAGTTTACTTGCACTCGAGGCCAAATAAAAGGTAATAAATACGTGAATATGTGTTCGTAATGGATATGGGACACTGAAATGGTCGTAGGTGTGACTACAAATTGTTTCTCGTATATCAAGCTGACCCACTATTAAGGAATGTCGCTTATACGGCCGGCCGGCGCTTGATCGGCATCGCTTTTACTCAAGCAGTCACTAGTTACCTCGTTGAGCGTTTGCTGTGAGAGCCTGCTATCAGCACAGGAACTACTAGCTATTTATTCTACACTAGGTCTATTTCAGGCTGCTCAAATCCTTCTTGTGGAATAGGTCATTCTGTACTCAATACCTTAGATTATATTTTTGATACTAACATTACTGCAGACTCCTTCAAATTCCCTTGTGTCAAAATTACTGCATGGCAACATAAGACTGCAATGCACTAATGTTTGGTCACATAACATGGTGCAGATGGGAACCGCTAATGAACCCAGAAATGTATGGGACATTTCTGGGTTCATTAAAATTCAACACCGAAGTACCGTGGAGGTACTTTTGGTGTTGAATTTTAAAAGTTGACATAAAGCTCCAAAAATTCGCTAATGTACCTGTATCGTAATTTTTGGTCGACGCTTGTGCCACCCGGTCGCTTAGATGTCCAGGTGATCTGAAGTAAAAATAACCCTCAAATGAGCCTAAGGTAAGCACCACCCATTATTAAGGACATGTGAGCACCACAGCAGTGTTTTTGAAGACTTATTCATGACTAACGTCTTGTTAAAAATAACTGGCCAAAACCATAGCCTATTACATGAAACCATGGACTAAGCCCTCGAATAATGTGCGGCATCCCTCCGCACAGAATATTAAAACCGTCCACATAGTTTACATAATCCAATTTGTGAAATGTTTTACATTAATTACAGAGGCGGCGATTTTACGGACATTTACCGTTTAGTTGTAAATATTCAAATGGTAACCTAAGTAAATGAAAACCCGAATGAGTGAGGGTATGTTTACAAATCTATGGGGGTGATGGCGTATGCATAGGAACGCGATATTTATTGAAAGTTTGCGAAGGGACACGAATTGTTTGACGTCAGAGGCCCTTTTCACACAAGGTTCACTAAAGGGTCGTATTATCATATAGGTGGCGTTTAAACGGTTGAGGGGTTTTCGCATAGTGGGTCGCTATAAAGTGTTCGTGTAGTGTGTGCTGCCTTTAAGGCGAAATGCATTACGCACTTTAAGTTAAACATGTTTCTTGTTTGGGTCTTGTTGTGCTACTGTGATTTTTGTATATTTTTTATGCGAATCTTTTTTGTATATTTTTTGTGCAGAAGGGTTTTTCCTGAATTAATGGTAAGCATTAAAAATACCATGTTTTCAGGTTATACTAGAATATTTAAAATTCAAATACGATTGCATGACTGTTGCATTCCCTAAACAAACATCCAGTAGGTATATGAAAAGTAATGATAGGATGCTAAGCTAACATATTATATTACCATCACACAGAAACATCATTTCAGCCGAAAGACGTCCACTGCTGGACATAGGCCTCCCCTAAGCACCGACACTTCAACCGGTTCTGTGCTTCTCGCATCCAGCGGATTCTTGCAGCCTTCGCCAGGTCATCGGTCCACCTTGTGGGGCCTTCCAACGCTACTTTTTCCGGTACGCGGTTGCAACTAAGGGTCTGGCCCTTAGGGCCCCATCGGCCATCTGTTCTGCGAGCAATGTGCCCTACCACTGCCACTTCAGTTTGGCAATACTTCGGGCTATGTCAGTTACTGTGGTTCTTCTACGGATCTGTTCATTTCTGATTCGATCACAATCATCATTCATAATTCATTTCAGAAACAATCAGTAAAAACATTTTAGGTCTGTTTTCGATAATAATTTTACACGATAAATACGGTAGAAATAGAGAAATAGGCCAACTTAATAGAAAATTGTATGTGATTAGTACACTGCAGTGCTTCTCAAACTTTTAATTAGTTGGCGAGCGGTGCTAAGTTGCGGCGCATTTTTCTGGCCTACACTACACTTTTAAACGTTCTAGATTTTTTCAATGATTATACAGGGTGTTAGTGTAAACACCGTTATCCTTAAAACCAGTGGTTTGGTTTCATTTATAGAACGTAAAATCAATGGAAAAATACAACTTTTCTAAAAAAAAGAAAATCTACCTTTTTCCACAAAAATATTTCACCCTACACGCAAGAGCAACGAACTTGCGTCTCAACACGGCGGCCGGCGGTTGGCGGGGGCAGGCGGGGCGCGCGGGACGTTACATGACCGGCCGTCAGCTGTTTCGCAACTCTCTCGAACGCGTATCCATGAGTATCGGGGACAGTGACGGATATTTACTTTTTAAAATCTTTTAATGAAAATGACGTTTTTTTTTTGTTGTTACTGGGTCATTTATTTTTATATTTAAGTCAACTACCCATGGTTTGAGTGACAACGGTGTTTTGCATACTGTATAACCTTGAGTTAATTTACAACGTGGCTATGCCGCCAGTCTCTTGGGTACACTACCAGCCGTAAGCGATGCGGAGGATTTTTTCGACGCCATATTTTAGTTATTAATTGTTTATTTGAATAGTTCGTTTAAATTAATATTAGTTAGGATTTCATTAGTTAAGGCTCTTACATACTGGGGCGATTCGTCGCGCGACGCGACGCCGCCGCATTGTTCGCCATGTACTTTTCTCAGAAATTGTTTTGTTAAAATTCGCGTCGCGCGACGAATCGCCCCACTATGTAAGAGCCTTTAAGTAATAGTTAGTTGTATAAATATTGTTTATAGTTCCTTTAAATATCGAACTGTAATACTGTATTGAATAACTCTGAACCTGTAACAAATTTCCTTACATGACGCGAAAATTTATCCGTATCAGAATTCATAGCGTCGAAAACAATTTATATGCAAAACAGGCAAACAAACGATCACACATACCACTTGAAGTTTACCACGAAAACCTAACGTACCTACATTGAACAAATCGTTTCAGTTATTAGGAACAATAGTATTTATATTTCATTTATACTCTTTACCGTGAAATATTACACCGGCTTTCGCACAAAGAATTTTTTCGCGAGAACTTCATAGAATTTTTTCGCGAGAACTTCACCGATCTCCCTTTTCAACGTATTACGAAATTGAATTTTGCGTATTTACATCGGCTATCGAAGCACGTTTACCTTTCCAGGCCTGTTGTATATTTTTATGATTGCCTGGTACAATAAATCTATCAATTGGCTTTTATTGTTGTCCTGCGTTCTAGCCAAAAAGGACGGAATGGTAGACCTGGAAAAGAATATCCACGTGCCTTCATCCAATTCCGTTCAGCCGTTTTAAGCCTCGTGCAAACCGGTGCGATATCGCGCCTGCTTGTGGGAGCCTTTAGCGTGAAAGCGTTACAAACAAACTCACTTTCGCATTTATAATATTACCAGCTGCTGTTTGCGACTTCGTCTGAGATCCAGGATGAAAAGTAGCCTATGTCCTTCCAGGTCATGTCTACTACTTATGTGCCAAATTTCATCCAAATCGATTCAGCCGTTTTACGTGAAAGCGTACTTTCACGCTAAAACGGCTAAAACTTTCAACAAACAAACTTATTTTCGCTTTTTTTATTGTTAGGATTACATTAGTTTCTATGGAAAATGCAACGTGATTCACACATATTATCGTATTAGGTTACTTGATTCCTATTTGTCAATGCAAGTCTGTTTGCGTCAAATCGGGTTTCAATGGAATTAGTGACAACTGTGATTATTCTGCGTATGGATTTACGACTGCTTAAGGAAATATTAAGTTGCATTGATGTGTCCTTCAATATAATTCTAAATGCACTTCATTCTTTAGGACAGTGGCTGTGTGTGATTCTCTAGTCTTTTAGGTTTCATAGATTTTGATAGATATTCAAGGTTAAATTAAATTGGCTAGGTAAATTCCGCGGACGCGATAGACAAACATGATGAAACAAAGAAGAAATTATTTTGATGTTTTTGTTTTCGTGGCGTCATCGACCGCATTTATTGTAGTTGTAGTCACCTGAAATATTGGTTAAAACATATGTTTTTTGTGAGAACTTCACAGACGTATTGGGTCACGACAAAACATAAGAAAACCGTTTTTCTCAACTTGGCGTTGACTTGGACGTTGACCTCCCAAAAAAAAACAACAAATGTTTTTATTTTTTCTTTTATCGTGTTTACGTAGTCGATACCCATCGCGTATGAGTAGTTTAGCTAGCCAATTTAATTTAACTTGATTCACGGAATTTCAGCAGTTTAGAGCGCCCAGAGCTTTTTAAAGATAGATAGATGGATAAAATGTACTCAAAAGACACACGAAAGCACGATTAAATGATAACAAATTACATGAATTTAAATAAAAAATTCACCTCACACGAATGCACCCGGAGAGATGAGCAAAGATCGTCATTCACTGGACGCACTGAAGGAGGGCATCGGTAGACCGCGGCGAAGGTGGTGTGACGATCTATGGCCGATTCCTATAATTAACGGACCGTTATGGGTTAAAATTAAGACTCTTGTATCTTTACCAATAATGAAGCAAAAACCTCATAGCTTTGTATAGTAGACCCTCCCATATAGAAGTAGATATCACAGGTAAAATTAGCTTACGAATTTATTTATTTGCCCAGTTTGGCAATAAAAAATGCTACCATTCGTAAGCAAAACGATTCGTTTTTGTTTATAGGAACCGAGCATTAATCATGTTTGCGGGGCCAACATGGCCAGAGATCGCACAAAATAGAGAGCTTTGGAAGGAAAAAAGAAAGAAAAAAGATGCTAATATAACAAAAAAGAAAAAAAAATACCTTGTTAAAGATATGGAGTGACATAATGACATACTTCAAATCAAATAACGAATCAAGGTGCGGTAAGCGTCTCAATTTTGCACCAAATGGGAGTCCACCGGGTCTAAAATTGCCACTTTGGCAGAATCATAATAAGAAAACTATTATGAATCATCGTAAAATGTCACAAACTGACAATTCATAATATGATCTGCGTGCTGATTCTTAGTTTGCAATAGTTTATCTGTTAGAAAGTTTTCTATGGAGATTCGTAGAATGGTCCACAAATTATGAATTACTTTTGTGTCAAATTAGAGGAATTGCTAATGACAGCTGGGAAATTCAGGAAATGAATTGCTTTTAGAGGAATTGCTAATGTGACCGTTTTAGGCCGCTTTTTGCAAAAGAGGGCAGTTCGCGCGATCTATAAAATCAGTCCCCGTGAGCCCTTAGAAATAAATTCAAAGAAATTGATATACTTACTCTGCCTTCTCTATACATCTTAGAAAGTATTTTGTATGTTCGCAAAAACTTAGGACTCTTCAAAAAAAGAAGCGACTTCCATAATATAAATACACGTAGTAGACATAAAATGGTGAATTTAGATTAGCTAAAACTAGTAAGTCGTTTCTTATAAACAGTATCCGCTTTTATAATAAGTTGCCAAAGTCGGTTACAGAACTTAGCGATGGTAAGTTCAAATCCCACATCAAACGTGTCCTTATCAAAAAAGCATATTATAAGGTTAAAGACTACGTTGAAGACAAGGAAGTTTGGCAATAATTCCTTCTGCACACGGTACCTCATTAACGGTATAACCCAAAGTAGATTGTAGACTTCTTTTTTACCTAAAACTTTTTGAAAGGCCTACACCGTCCTCTCATAATTATTAACACTGTAATTCAAAAATATTGTAAAAGCCAATTATATTTTAAAAGAGTAACCATGGAGTTTCTTGCCGGCTCTTCTCCATAGGAAACGACCAATTGGAACCGTTCACCTAGCTTCTGACGTTTCATAAGTGCCCATGTAGGCTTATGTGAAATAAAATATTTTGATTTTAAGGCTCCCAGCTCAGCATGTGTCAGGCAAATAAAGAGAGGAATTACGTTTATTTAGGCTGTGTTTCAAGTCTAATAGAAAACATTTTTAAAGTCATTCAGCTACACAAAAAGTTACTTGTTTTAAGTTAATTGCAGCAACATACAGATAATTACCTGCCTCCCTGATAATCCTGATTTATTCTAGATTTTATTTCTGCTAATTTAGTACCGCCACAGTATCTAGACCGGTGCTCTTCCTAGATTAGCAAAAGCTCATTAGGCTCTCCCATTCCGGACATACTTTTGGGAAAATAAACCTCATAATTTACGTTGGCTTTTAGTTTATTGGTTTCAGCTTCCAGTATACCACAATTAAGTTGAATACGGGTAGAAAAAGTATTATCAGTGGGTATAGTTTCAACTTAACATTAGAAACCAACAACATAATTATCTTATAGTACCTTTATCCTGATGTATTTGTGGTCAGCGCAATATGCCCCTTTCTTCCACACTTCTCTATTAGTCGTCATCTCGGTGTAGTCACCCCCTTTCTAGCCATATCATCTTTCACACACTCCACCCATCGTTATTTTGGTCTTCCTCTACTCGTATAGCCATCCACATTCATACTCAAATCTTTCCTGCCGACATTACCCTCGTTCCTCCGCATCACAAATGCCCATACCATCGTACAATCTGCCTAGCCTTTTCCCAACTCTGTTGGGGTCGGCTTCCAGTCAATCCGGATGCTGCTGAATACCAGTATTTTACATGGAGCGACTGCCTATCTGACCTCCACAACCCAGTAACTGGGTAATACGATACCCCTTGGTAAGACTGGTCGTCAGACTTTCGGGCTTCTGACGACCCGTAACGACTGTTAAATATCCACAATTGACAGCCGGGACCAACGACTTAACGTGCTTTTCGAGGCACGGAGGAGTCTCTGTATGTAGAGATGGTCACCCATCCACGGACACACTCCGGCAAGCGTAGTTTAACCTGATGGATCGACCCGTGCGGCAGTTAATAATTAGCCACGAGCTCCTCCAATACCATGAAAACCTATTTAACATCTAAAATCATCATCATCCTCAATTCTTAGCTGGAAATGTATCACCAATCACACGCCATTAAAGTCTATCCTGGTGATATGCATCAAGCACAAATTATATCTTTACATCGGCCAGTAACGTCCATTTGTTATGCCACTCTTGAAGGGAAAACTAAGGTTGGTGCCTTGTTGCTCTGTGGCTTAAAAGGGTGAAGCCTAGTCTACAATAGACTGATGATAACACTACCCTTTCATTAACTTGATACCCACACTAATACGACGTCCTCGTAAGGTCCAGCAGGCGTAGCATGAGCACCGTTTTGTCGACGGAAGAGTAGACAACAATGACGTTTCCAGTAGACAGTACGAGACGGCAGCAAAATAGAAAGAGTCAACTGCACTTTTTACGAAATTCACTCTTTTACATAATTCGACTCAGGATTCTTTGTTTTATTATAGGATTTATCGGTAGTCAGTGTGATTTTGACAGTAAGGATAGAAAACGTTCTTCCGAAATAGTCTACATATAAAAAAAAGACCTAGACAAAGATCGTTAGAAATGAAAGACAAAATGACAGATTGTAGAAAGATTTCTACGGTGGATGTCAAAAATGAAGAAACGAACTGTCACTTTGTATAGAAAAAGCTATGTCTATTCTTCGTAGAGATAGAAAGCGCCTGCAGTTGGAAACCAGCGTCAGGCACTAGTTGGCTGGCATTTATGCAGAACCGGGCGTATTTGGCCGTGAGGTACAATACTATTTTAATTTTTTTCTGTATTTTGTTTTGACCTGGGTCAAATAGTTTTTCTTTTTTTCTTTCAATATATATTTAGACAGCTGTAGGACGAAATTGCTCCGAAATAGAATCATCTTCATCTGGCAAAAGTAACATGATATTAAAATGAAAAGATTAAACTATCCTGATAGGTTATTAATTCATAAACTTTCCTATATATTCGTTATTTTTTAATCTAGCTTAAAGGTTAAATGTCAGAGGTTAGAGTTACCTTCCACCTTTCAATGAATATTTTAATATTTAAAGTTATTGTAAGCTTGATATAACAAACGAATTACCGTAATTCTATAGGGAATAGGAAAATAAAACAACTGTTTCTTTTGTAAGTCTCAGTAAGAACAAAATGGATTCTAATTTCTTCTTTATTGTTGTGTTTGATCTTCTATAATGTACAAACTACAAACAATATGTTTTGAGCTTTTATGTAACACTAGCTGCGCCCCGCGGTTCACCCGCGTAAGTCTCGATCCCGTGGGAATATCGGGATAAAAAGTATCCTATGTGTTAATCCAGGTTATAAACTATCTGTTTGCCAAATTACATCCAAATCCATTCAGCCGTTTTTGCGTGATTGAGTAACAAACATCCAAACACACAAACACACAAACTTTCACATTTATAATATTAAGTAGGACTAGCCGTTGCCCGCAACTTCGCCCCGCGTGGTGGTCGGAATGTATCCCACGGACACATACGCCAGTAAATCTATCAGTCGGCATATTTTTTTCCGACAACTTCAACAATAATCGTCATATTTATACAAAACCTTAATTGAATATACCTAAACCTTCCTCATGAATCACTCCGCCCATTGGTGAAAACCGTACGAAAATCCGTTCGGTAGTTTTTGAGTGTATCGCGTTCAGACAGACAGACAGACGTGGTGGGGGGACTTTGTTTTATAATATTTAGCGATAAGCTTCGGCTAGAATTAGCCAGGAATTGACCGCACCTGAATAAGGTCGTTGTACGTTGATCACGAGGCGACAAGATTTGCTACACATTTATGATATGATAGAGAAGGGAGTGAATGATAGCGTGACGGTTGACAGGGGAAAATGGCAAGAGAAAACGTGTTGCGCCGATCCAAGGTAATATGGGACAAGGGTAGGAAGATGATGATGGAGTTCTAAAAACAACAAAAGGAATTAAGTTTACACATTTATCTTGAACTAGCTTCGCCCCGCGGTTTCACCCGTGGGAATATCGGGATAAAAACTATCCTATGTCCTATTCCAGGTCATGGTCTATCCATGTGCCAGATTTCATCTAAATCCGTTTAGCCGTTTTAGCGTGAAAGCGTAACAAACAAATAAACAAACAAAGTCACTTTCGCATTTATAATATTAATTAATAACTGGCTGATAATGGCGCCCGCATGGATGTCGGTTATTATACAGGATGTAAGGGTAAACACTCTTGTCATTCAAACCATGGGTAGTTGACTTAAATATAAATATAAATGACCGAACACAACAAAAAAAAAACGTTATTTTCATTAAAAGATTTTAAAAAGTTTCTATCTGACACCGTGCTTGCTAGCGAAACAGCTGACTGACTAAGAGAGGGATCGCGCTCGCTGCCGGTCAGGTCACATCCCGTACGCCCCGCCCGTGTTGAGATTTTACCACAAGAGACGCAAGTTCGTTACCCTATGCGCTAGGGCAACGAACTTGCGTCTCTTGTGGTAAAATTATGATCTAAAAAAATTTAAAAAAAAGTTGTAATTTTCCATTGATTTTACGTTCTATAAATTAAACTAAACCACTGGTTGCAAGGATAACGGTGTTTAGCCTAACACCCTGCATACTAAAACCTTCCTCGAGAACCACTCTATCCATTGGTGAAAACAGCACGAAAATCGCTGCAGTCGTTTTTGAGTTTATCCCGAACAGGACGACAGACAGATGCGGCGGAGGACTTTGTTTTATAATGTGTAAGGATAAGGAAGTTAGAATTAGGATTACAAACTCGTTCATATTTTAAAACCCAAACAACTTATGCAATCTCAGTTCTGCATCAGAAGTTTCATAAGAACACGAACCTAAAAACTTATCTAGGATTTATTTATCAAAACTAGGTCTCGTCTCGACGTTATTCATTCTTGGTTATACTCGACTGTTATCGTAATAACATGGCCGCCAACGGAAGAAGGTAAATTGCACCGAGTCAAAAACGGCGGCCGGGTATACCAACATTCCAGATTTAAATTCCGGGCAGGTTCTGCTAAAGTAAATCATTGTAATTTAATTTTGTTCGGAGCACCTTTCTCGGCGTTGGCCCTTCAACTTGAGGATGCGAAGTCGTTATGGTTTGAGAGGGAAAAGTAGGTACATTTTTTTTGGAGGTCAGAATGCAGAATATTTTGTCTGGAAAATATACTCGGGTATTTTTAGAACTCATTCTCCATCTGTTAAGCCTCGTGCAAACTGACGCGATATCGCGGGCGTGACAGCCAGCGCTACCCTTGTCTGCCTTTAAGGTAGAGTTTAGGTTTCCCAGAAAAACTTCTGGATTTGATTACTCCTATGTTGAATACTAGGAAAAAATTCTACAGCTGTATCGAAAATCCAAATCGGTTCCGCAATTTTGGCTGGATCATGTATCAAAATTAAACATACAAACTCATATTTTTTTGGGTTACGTACCCAAAGGGTAAAACCTATTATTAAAACTCCGCTGTCCGTCTGTCTGTCTGTCCGTCCGTCTATCACCAGGTTGTATCTCATGAACCGTGATAGTTAGACAGTTGAAATTTTCACAGACGATGTAATTCTGTTGTCGCTATAACAACCAATACTAAAAACAGAATATTTAAGGAGGCTCTCATACAACAAACGTGATTTTTTTGCCGTTTTTATAGATAATGGTACGGAACCCTTCATGCGCGAGTCTGACTCGCACTTGGCCAGTTTTATTTTAATTTTAAACTAGCAACACGTGTACACACGGCTACACATCAAGCTATACATTTCCAGTTTATGCTGATCTCGCATTGTATAGGATTTCCGGACAATGTGAGGTCAGCTTATACTGGAAATGTATAGCTTGATGTGTAGCCGTGTGTACTCATTTGCTTATGTTTCCGACCCTCACGAAGGAAGCCCTATAAGGGTCAAGAGACACAATACAGATATTATATTACCGTGAAATATTTACTTTGTATTCGCAAAGCTTCGTTTTTAAACCCTCATGTAAACATGTTATACAAAATGTATCGAAAAAACATAAAAGTTTTAGGCTTCAGAAGCGTTTAAACAACAGTTTTGTGGTACATTACATTCTACAGCGTGTTTCAAAAATGTGTGGTCATGTTTAAGGGTGTGGTACAGACTGAACAACTTTTTCCATGGGACTAACATCGCAATCGCGAACAAATTATAAGCTGTCGGGATTACATTTGGCTCGAGTAGGTATAGTATAGGTAGGATTTGTATAGGACAGTTGATAATTTCTTCGCGATTACGTTGTCGTTGAAAGATTTTATAAGTCATTTATTCATTTGTTTAACATAGGTACACACGCCTACGCCTACACATCAAGCTATAGACATTTCCAGTATAAGCTAACCTCGCATTGTGCGAAATTTTCAGTTTATGTGAGATGAGCATATACTGGAAATGTATAGCAAGATGTGTAGCCTTTGTTTACAATAATAATGATATAAAGATAATAAATAGTGCGCTATGTTATGCCAGAGGGCGTACAATTTTTTTTGTAATTTACACATATAAAAATACCACATTTCATAATATAAATTAATTAATCATAAATAGCAATAGAAATCAATGTCATTATAAAGAGAAAAAAATAAAATGGACATAAAAAAATATAAATATCAACAAATAGTTCAGTTTGATGGTACAGGTCTGTGGTACAGTGGACTGTGGTCCACATATTTTTTATACACGCTGTATGTATAAGTTATAGGCACGAAACTTCAGCCTGTTATGACTATGTATTGATCATAAGGGGTGTTGCCAAGACTACGTAACGTTTATTAGTCATTTTTGTGAATAACGATGCTGTTGTTAGGGCTGCCTGAAATTTTAGAGATAAAACTTTGAATATTGTTACGGTCTCATGTTTGAGGTGGATATATACATAATATATTTAGTAATATAATCACGTGTGTAGTTTAGATTAAACTTTGAAATATTTCACATACGTTTACAGAATATTTTGATATTGTTTACTTTTCTAGCTTTGAATACAATAAGAAAACACACACGTACCTATATCAGAAATATTTTCTGTACACCGTAATATTTCCGTTATAACACATATTTTAATACAATATATCTTGTAAACAGAACTACATTCTTCCTCAACAGAGGTAGCTTGACAGCCCTATTATCTACAGCGTGTTGCCTGTATACAACTTGTTTAAATCCCATTGCAACCGGCGCAAATAGCGAGCCGAGTCATATGGAGATTCTTTATGGCATTACTTGCAAGAATATACTATGTAACACTAGAACATTATACAAGCAAAAAGTACTAGAATTTGAAGATTTTTTAGTATCTACGGAAGATTTGTGTTTCTCTAGTTTAAGGCCGGCCACTTAAATACGGAATTCCGTTACGAAATATCGGTTCGGAATTTTGAAGGAAGCAAATCCTTACAAAATCACGTTAGTAGACAGTAGTTCTCTGTTCGATATTTTTCCCGATTCGAAATTCCGAAACGGAATTCCGTCTGTCCGACCTTATGATTGAAATAAATTGAAGGTAAACCTTCGAAATTCCGAATCGATATTTCGAAACGGTTCGGAATTCCGTATGTATGTGACCGGCCTAAAAGTAAAGATTATTTCGTTCGTAAAATGTGGATCTGCAGGTATTCATGGTTTTTTAGGTGCTATTCAGACGTTTCAAATAATATGATGTCAAAATACAAATATCAAAATAAGTATAACTGATGCAGTTGACTGTCATTGTCACGAGACAAAAGAAATATTTTTAGGAGCCAAAATTCCAATGACGACGGTTAAAGTACTACAATTATGTGACTAGTTCAATAAATACTCTATCGAATAAAACATTCAACTGTCTGTAAATCACCCATCAACGTCTTCAGGACTAAATATCTCACAATAAAGCTGATCCCATTAGTAGGTTATGTAAAAATCAGTGTAATCCGGTCCCAATAAAGTAAGATTGACGTTTAATTTTATCGTTCACCCTCCTGTCTCCATCCAATGAATCGGCATCGTTCAATTAAAATTGAATTTGTGGTCCCCCTGTAGATGGCCCTTCAAACGTAACAGTCAAGACATACTTAAATGGTTCTTTAAGATTTTTTATTGTTGCATCATGGAGTTTTTATTTTGTTTGGTTACTTTCTTGCGGCTGTCTTAAAAAACAGGTTTTTTCCTGCTAACTAAGTAGTTATCAAAATAATCTATACATATTTTATCTCGTTTTTCGTGTCTTTCTGTGTCACCACGTTGTTGTTCTAAACTTCGCAACGGATTTTCTTGCGGTTAACACCATAATTAGAGAAGTGATTCCGAAAAGTTTATGTGTATTCCGTACCTAAAGGCTCGAGCAAACTGGTGCGATATCGCGGGCGCGACAGGCAGAGCTACCCTTGTTGCGCCTGTTTGGTAGCCTTTAGTGACTGCACACCATTATCAATATTTATTGTAATTATTTATTTGTAGTTTCCATTAACTGTTAACAGTTCCGACCACGTTGCATCCTGCTTTAATTATTACAATACTATTAATGTTTTTGTTGTCATTAACGAATAATTATGTATACGTACTTTTACAAATTGTTATTTTAAGTCTGTTAGTTTTTAAATTATGTATATATACTAGCTGCGCCCCGCGGTTTCACCCGCGTAAGTCTCGATCCCGTGGGAATGTCGGGATAAAAAGTCTTCTGTGTCAAATTTCAACTAAATCTGTTCAGCCGTTTTAGCATGAAAGCGTAACAAACAAGCAAACAAACAAACTCACTTTAGCATTTATAATATTAGTTAGGATTATCTTGGAAATTAAATTAAAAACTAACGAATTATGTTGTTGTTTCCAGGTAAGCATTTTGGAGTACAGAGGAAATACACTGTTCTGGGGAGTATCAGATGGTAATTAATATTAATTTTACTGTGAACTCCATTGAGGCATGAGGGCCTGGGTTCGATTCCCGGATTGGGCAGTTTTATTAGGTTTTCCCATCTGGAAGGTCACACGAGCAACCAAAATTAACCAATAAAAAGTATCCTGTACCACCTCGACAGCTCTCATCCTATTAAAAAGCGATCTATATCATAACGAAAATCAAATATAACAAATTGAAATCCACCGTACGAACAAACACAAACACTGGCCACACAGAGCCGAGGGTTTTATTGAGCGAAATTCAAAAGCAAAATATTTATTGTCTGTGCTTCTCGGCTTTAAAATAAATACGCCATGTTTTATCTGTGCTCCTCTGGGCCAATAAAGAAAGTCGACGATTGAATGGCGGTTATAAGAAGTTTTTTTTTTTTTTTTGAAGAAGTTATTACTTAATAATATCATTTATTTTTGGATATAGTTTGTGGGTTACACAAAGGATTTGTGGTGGATATTAATGATAAGTTATGGGTGGATTGTGAGGAAATAAAACTGAGATACTAAGGTAGATAAAACTGAGATGATGGCTGGGAGCCATGTATGGAAGAAAAAGACGTATTGCGCTGATCATTTAAATTGGACAACCGAACTGGGACGTTGACGCCCTCCCATCTAGATGGACCGACGACTTTAAGAAAGTGGCTGGGGCAGACTGGATGTGGAAGGTGGAGGATAGGGTGTTGTGGCGCAGCTTGGGAGAGGGCTATGTCCAGCAGTGGACTGCGATAGGCTGAGTTGATTGAGTATGAGTATAACAGAGGAAATTAGAAAAGTAGGACTTATAAGCAAGAAAAAACTATTCGATTTAATTCCGAGCAGGATCAATACGACCCAACACCCTAATCTTGATTGACCGACAGACCTCACGGATCTAGTGAAGATTTAGATCGGTCAAGGTTACAATACTCGATTAAGGAAACCTTTTTACTGTTCAAAACCACCTTAATAAATTAGTCCCGGCTCACTCGAATTTATTGTAGGTAAACAATGTCGATTATGGTGGAAAGAAGATTTTTTGAGTAAATAAAGATAATTGTTGTGTATTTTTTTTTTAGATAAGTAAATACTGTCTCATTCACACAAGTAGTGAGAACGCTGCTGTCACTAATGTCATCTGTCATCTGTCAATGTCATCTGCCAGTCACCATGAATGACGGGAAAAGTTTGAAAGCTTGAAGTGGCCCAGCTCGAGAGGCTTGGTGTCGTAGTGAGCCAGGGTATTAATATGATAAATTTAAATTCAGAATCAACAGGATTCTACAAAATTGAATAACAAATCTAATCTAGTTAAAACAGAATCTTATTGTTATACTTAGGTAGGTAGGTACTCAATAATATGTCATTCACAAAGTGCTTTGCTTTGAGCCAGACGGGCCAGACCGGTTCATGTACTTTTCGGCCGGCCACATCCATACGGAATTCCGTTTCGAAATATCGATTCGAAATTTCGAAGGTAGCAAATCCATACAAAATCAAGGATCTATCGTACAGTAGTTCTCCGTTCGAAATATTTTCTCCGATTTGAAAATCCGAAACGGAATTCCGTCTGTATGTGGCCGGTCTTTTGTATGGATTTTGCTGCCAGCGAAATTACGAATCGATATTTCGAAAACGGAATTGCGTTTAAACTGCTAAAAAACAGCTAAAAGGCGCTTCCAGTACGGAAGTTAACACAGAATGAGAGATTCACTTACTTTATCACGTTTGTGAACCATATCTTCTTAAAATATAGTTTGCTTTTACAAAAACAAAAGAGAAATAATCAAATTACGAACATACGAAAGCTGCTTGGAATTGTAAAATCACGAAGTGTATTCCCGTGATCGAGATACGAGGCGAGGCGTCCGCAATTAATCTATGTGACGTTAAATCATTACTTATCTTCGTTTGTTGTGTCTATGGACTCATATTTTACAAATGGCGTTCACTTATGAAGTTAAGATATGACACAGTTATTTTGAATTTCGAATAATAGAAGCTGTAATTTTAATAATTCTTTGTTTTTGTTTTGTGTGAGTCATTTGTTACTAATTATGTGGGATTATTAGCAAGAGGAACATGCATGGACTTCGAAAGAATTAATTGGCACATAAAATAAACAAGTGTGTAATGTGTGTATCTTAGAAAAAAGTATTGCCATTAAAAAACTTATTTCCATTCATTCCACAGAAACAAACAAAACTGAAACTCACAAATAACCTGATTTAAATAAATTATATCACGTAATCAACTTTAATAGATGTCAAAATGTGTTATAACTTGTAACAGTCCGCCATAGTTTTCACAAACCCAACTTGTGCGCGGAATTCCAACTTTTACATCCTTAACTTTATACGTGTAACTCGGGATTGCACTGGAACCGGGATTCTTCCCCCGGGATCGCATTCCTGTATACTCTATTGTGCCCTGAGTGTGAAGATGCTCGTACGATTAGTTTATTTCTTTACCAATCTTATTGGGACTTATGTTCGCGCCGTTTGGGGTTGAAACACTAGGGCCATGTGCCGAGTGCCCACTTTTTCGAGACATTGCCAAGCGGTTAGCAGTGGCGTGCCTGGGGTTCAAAACCAGGGCAAGCCACAGATTTTTAACGATTTAAAAAAACAGACAAGCGAGCGATTTACGGATGAAGAAGAGTTCTACATATTATTTCATGCTTCAGTACGGAATTGTCCTAAGCGCCATCTATTAACGAATGCGCGTAACCACACCGCTTCGCAGGACCTTTTCACCATAATAACTTTGTCAACGCTTGTCACATAAAAAATATTCTATCAAAAGCCGCTAGATGGCCCCAAATTATCGATTTGTTGTTTTAACTAAATTTAAGTTTTAAGTCGATTGAAAATGTTAAATAAGATATTACATTGGGTATATAACATTTTATAATTAATCATAATGACAATAGCCAACTCTAATCTTTATTTCAAAACGCCTTTATTTCAAAGAATATCTTCGATACGAAAATTATTGTGTTTTGTGATCTTGATGAGATGTATTCTAATAAGTGGTTTGTTTTTTAATGGTTTACCAAAACTACAATTGCCATACAAACAACACTATACAAATTTTGATGTCTTTCATGGCACCAGCTAGGGCTACCTAAGTTTGGTCATACTCTTAACTTTATACATACTAAACAATCGAATGCCAATTTCAATATATTCTTCGACTGACAAAAATACCTACCTAATTGTTTATATTTCCGAGTTATAGTAATTTGGGGTTGATTACGGTGAAGCAAAGAGTTACTTACTGTCAGAAAACTCAATGTATTTACATACCTTTTCGAACACAGTTTCCAAATTCACATTTTGATGATAAAAACACTACTAAGCATAAGGAATGACATAGCCGCAATAACTATCACATCATTTTAAATAATAAAACTAGGTAATTCATTACCTCAATTGAAAAATAAAATACTGATCTCAAAATATTATTTCAAAACAATAACAAATTGAGTCGCTTCGCGGACTTGTAACTCACTTTACGCGGGTCAACATCGCGGCTAGTGCATTTGCGCGAACTTCAAACACACGATTCGTTCCATTCATAAAAACTCAAAAGCCGGGCTTAAATATTAGAACATTTTGCAAAATAAGTACATTCTAATAGTATCGACAACGTACGCATTTTCCATGCAAAAAAAGAGAGGTCTCGAAGCTGGGTTCTGCACCGTTGTCGCAAGCGTGTGTGAGCGAGAAAGATGCAATGTACTACAGAATTGACGTCTTCATTCATGGATGCGATCTCGCCTAACGCTATAGTGTTAGAGCGAGATCGCAACTGTGGCAGTTTGGCAACGGTGCATTGTTTGTACTTATAGCGCGCGGCTGGTGCAGCGCGAAGTTTTTATGTTATTATTCTTATCAATTCTTGCGACATGAAGGATTGACTTGGAAGTATAGAGTAGTTTTTTTTTTTTTAATTGATTTGCTCAGTTTTGAAGGCAAGCCGGGCTTTTCAGCTTGTATGGCAGTACCGCCGCTGGCGGTTAGTTATGACTAATGGTAACTACTTACCACGGTTAAACTACCACTATATTCCCATACACTTACTCGTATGAGAACTGACATTTTACCAGAATTATTTCTAAAATTGCTGACGTTATACAGAGTGTTCCAAAAGCTTTCTAAATCTTGAAGCCTCTTGTAGAAGACGCAAGGCGGGTATCGCTCGTTATTTAAATTGGGACACGCCATTTTATGGCTAAATAAAAAGTTGCCTTTTTACTACTTTGAGTAAGCAAAAAGTCAACTATACCCAGGTATTTTTAAAACATGAGATGAGAGTAAACTTCCAATGAATTTGAAGATACGATGGTAGATATATTTAAAAAATAATGTTATTGTTACAGATCGTATTTAAATCCATTACAAAGGCAAATAAATAAGTTTTCATTCTGTCCCGGAAAAGGACAAGATAATAATACTTAGACCCGGTTTCTGAATTGAGAATTTGAAGTTAAGAACTTATCCAACTCTTCTTCAGCATTACTTAAGGTGAAAGCCCGCGAAATTCAGAATTTATTTGCAAAAAACTTAAGAGATTTTTAATTAATTTTCAAAAAACGTAAGACATTTTGAATTTATTTGCAAAAACGTAAGAAATTTTGAATTTTTAGGTCAGAATAACTGGTTTTCCTAGACAATTTATATCAAGCTGCGCCTTGCATATAGATCGTGCACTTTCTAATAAGCATTCAGTTTCTGGTTTAAGACGGGACACTGACTGATCTCTTAGTTGGGAACGAGGTTATACGTGTGCAGAACTGCAAATATCCATCATCCACTTACAACGATCCAAAGTCGTATATTATAAACTAGTTTCCTCCTGCGGTTTCGCCCGCGTGATACATAAATTTATAGCCTACCAGCTTTTGCCCGCGCATTCGCTTGCGTGGAGGTCGGAAATTATTCTACGGGAACGTACTACCAGGTTTAAAAGTATCCTATGACCTATTCTAGGTCATGGTCTATCCGTGTGCCAAATTTCATCCAAATCCGTTCAGCCGGTTTAGCGTGATAGCGTAACAGACAAACTCACTTTCGCATAAAATAAATAATAGTTAGGAGTTAGGATGTTATTCAGTGTGCTGAAAGATCTTTTAAAGTCGGTCCAGTTGTTTTTGAGTTTTTTGTTACAAATAAAAATGCAAATCTTTTTCTTTGTAATATTATTGTAGGTTATTTTTTACGCAGTTACAGCATAGCCAATAGAAAATACATAATAATATATTTAGATTACCAGAAAAACAAATACCAAGTCCTAGGACGTATAAATGTCCAATGGAAGACTCCAGTTCATGGAATGATTACTCTTAGCCAAGTTAATTTATCTCTCCCATTCCGATTCCAGTGTAAAAATAACAATACAAAAACTTAATTGTATTGCTCCAATCTTATAACTAGTTGTGTATGAAGACTTGTCGCTAACAGTTTCCGTCGCCGGTCTGTCGCTAATCTTGTCGCTAAACTAAGGCTGTGCACAGATTATGGCTCTGTGAAAACAAAGATGGCGAGCGCAGTTGCTGCAGAACAATTTCCTATTAAAAGTTGCCAAAATATACTGAATGAAAAACTTGCGGTACAAGATGGTTGGTTCTTTATAATTATTATTAAAGTCCGTATTCTAGGATAAAGTCGAATTATAAGTCGTCCTTTTGCAAGTTGATGGATAAGATTCCAAATTCCATAAATATGACAGCTTTACCAAAATGTTGGTGGCCGCCATCTTGAATTTTCTTTTTTCGGCATTTCCAAAAACTGAAAATGACGAGATAAAAATGTCGACGGTAAAAAAACCCATGCTTTCACAGCTGTAAAAACTGTTCTGTCTATGATAGACAAAACTGTTTTATATCTAGTGTGCGCACTGAGTAACAACTGCCATAGAATGAGCAATCTTATTAGGGCGGATTCACACTGTTAATCAGAAAAACTCCGCGTTTGCGATCCGGATGAAATACGAGTTTTATACGTGGGCACATGAACGTATACACTTTCTAGTTTGTGCTCCCAAGAGTGCAGAAGGAAAGGTGATGCGGTTTCTTTTCTACACTATATTTGCTTAGTGAACTGTTTATGGCAATGGTATGTCATAATAATACTGTACTGACGAAGATGTTATTAAAGAATTCCTGTTTTGAAGCTGATTATGGGACAGCTTAGCTTTAGGCGTTTTATATTTTTGACTCGTCTGTAAAACGTTTCTTTCCAGCATATTTCTGGCACACTTTAGTCCTCTACAGTACAAAATACAGTACTTATAACCCGACAATGCTTTTTATGTATATGGCGAAACAAGGAACAGGTTTGTGACATTTCATGCATGTTCTTCCTCTCTTTTTCGCAAAGTTCATAGAGGAGCCTTGTCGGATTTTATAGACAGACAGATAGATAGATAGAATACTCTTTATTATATATGTACACACGGCTACAAATCAAGCTGACCTCGCATTGTACGAAAATCCAATACAATGCGAGATCTGCATAAACTGGAAATATATAGCTTGATGTGTAGCCGTGTACACTATAAAAAGAATAGATATAAATGTAGAAATTGATAGATAGATTTATAGATTTTATAAGCCAGATTTGCGCATATTCAAGCAACAAAAATCGGTCGCCGCAAATCCCGCTGATTTCCCCAACCCTCAGTTCTTCACGTAACGTAACATTTTGCTCCAAAACCTAGAGATGTTTCTAACACACGGGTTACAGAACAACCGTACTTTGGAATTAGTTTACAGTTCCGTGCTCTTCTCCGTGATTTTAGGAGACAAATACCAGAGTTAGGCAAATATCCAGGAGTTGACGGAAGTTTTGCCTCGGATAGCTAGCGGGCTGATTTGAACTTGAACGTGTCATGTCTTTGTGAGATTTCGAGGATGTAACTTTGATTTGGAATTTGAACTGAACAGAAGAAACAAGTGTTTTTTTAGGGTTTCGTAATCGACTAATTTTTGTTAGAGTCAAGTCCCCTGCAAGCTAAATGGTTTTTGGATATGTGAAAAAAATCAATAAATTAAAAGGGAAACTATCACAGCTAAGTAAGCTCCACAAGTTACCGAGTAATAGTCATAGGTATCGTGTTACACAGTAACTGGGTTGTGGAGGTCAGATAGGCAGTCGCTCCGTGTAAAATACTGGTATTCAGCTGCATCCGGTTAGACTGGAAGCCGACCCTAACATAGTTGGGAAATGGCTATGCAGATGATGATGATGACAAGTCTGAAATTGCTAACCCGTCGAGCCTTCTCTGTATAAGAAGAGGGCTTTGCACTGCAGTAACATAATAAAAGGTTGGTATTATTTTTTTTTAACCTAAAAACTTAAGGTAAGCACACATAATCAGCAGTCACGAGTCGCGTCCAAAACGGACGTCAGTAACACGATGCTTTCGTCGCACGAACATCATAAATCACGATTATCTGGGTCTCATCTTGTGAATACTTACATTCAGAACGATTATCTACATTTGAAGATTTTTTCAAAAAAGTATGATAATAATTTAAGGTAAAAACCTTAAATTATTATCATACCTTTTTTGAAAAAATCTTCAAATGTAGGTTATCTTTTGAAACTAAATATTTGTCGTCCTGAAAATCAGGGGTCTTAAAACGGTCGCTTTAGCAGAATCATAATATGAAAATATTATGAATCATCGTAAAATGTCACAAACTGACAATTCTTATTATGATTGCGTGCGATTCAAAATACGAAATAATTCATCTGTTTGACAGTTTTCTATGGAGATTCGTAAAATGATCCACACATTATAAATTGCTTTTGTGTCAAATTAGAGGAATTGCTAATGACAGCTGGGATTCAGGAAATGAACTGCTTTTATAGGAATTGCTAATGTGGCCGGTTAAGGCCCCCAGAGGTAAATACAATAATTAAATTACTATTATTTACTCAGCTTATTTAGCTGCATGCCATTCCGGTTAGACTGATAGCCGACCCTGTTGGGAAAGGCTAGGCAGATGGTCATCATATCATCTTCGGTCGACTTCCAGTCTACCCGGATGCAGCTGGATGCCAGTATTTTACATGGAGTGACTGCCTATCTGACCTCCACAACCCAGTAACTGGCTACCACGATGCGTGCGTGAAGATATATTTAACTACGAGTGTATTTCAACAGCACGTTACCGATGAAAGCGTTAAAATTAACTGCTAACATATAAAACTAATTACAGTTTTAGAATCACTGCCGTTAGCCGCGTTAAACTGGCGTTTTATTTGAACATTGAGTTAGTAGATTTATGGCTTCGATTCAAACTTATGAGCTGAAGAACCTTTCATTTCCGTTATAAGTTATGACTTAAATTTAATTTTATTATCGGTCGTGTTAAGTTTATGAGCAGTTTTAAGTGGCTAGAGATGTCAAGGTTGTCAATGGTGCCAATTCTGTTGTTCACAAACTAAACTAAATTTAAGTTCAGTGCATCTTTTGCTTTCTATTTCATTAAGAAAAGGACAAAAGATAAATTTTAGTTATGTCAAATTAGTCAGCGCCTGTCACTATTCCATACCTACAAGTTAAGACGTGATTAATAACTTGCCTACTAAAATTACGTCAATTTACGTTAGGATTAATTTGACAGGACTAAATTAAAATTTATCTTCTATCCTTTTTTTAATGAAATAGAAAGAAAAAGATGCACTGTACTCAAATTTTATTTTAGTTTGTGAACAACAAAATCGGCACCAATATCTATTACCAGCATTATTTTTATTGTGAGTTAGTACGACTAAAATAGTCACCAGTTTAGCCATTCTAGCATTATCGTGACCGTTCCTTCTGCAGCTTTGTTCTTTCCTCTTCTTTGGACAGCAAATTGTCTCCGTGAAATGGATTCTGCAGTAAATGCCAACGAACTGTTCACTGCTGTCAAATTACCACCTAGGGTCGGCTTATTTAATTGTCTTCAAAAAAGGCGACACCCAGACATCAATAACTTCCTCATTCAAGATTCCCAAAAACTTCAAAATTAAATGATCTGCCTGCCTAGCCTTTTCCCAACTATGTTGGGGTCGGCTTCCAGTCTAACCGGATGCAGCTGAATACCAGTATTTTACATGGAGCCACTGCCTATCTGACCTTCACAACCCAGTAACTGGGTAATACGATATCCGTTGGTAAGACTGGTTGCCAGACTTTCGTTCTTCTGACAACCCGTAACGACTGTCAAAGATCTTCGAATGACAGCCGGGACCAACGGCTTAACGTGCTTTCCGAGACACGGAGGAGTCTCGATATGTAAAGATGGTCACTCATCCACGGACCAACCCCGGCAAGCGTAGCTTAACCTGGTGGACGACCCGTGCGGCTGTTATTACTTGCCACGAGCTCCTTAAAATTAAATGATCATTAGAATCAATTCGGTCTCTCAAGTCGATTTGATCTGCATTTCATTTACTAGTCTTAAAACGGTAACTTATTACCGTCACAATAAAAAATCAAATGTCACTGACTCGTCACAAACGGAAAGGACATGACGTAAGCACTTCCAAGTCAACACAAAGTGAGTGCGGAAGCTCCTGCTAATGATAAAAACGTCCAACGCTTGAGTGAAAGGAAAGTGTCCATGGTGATGCGCAGACGTTTTTGAGACGGACTTTTAACAGGGTAAAAAAATAGAAATGATTCGTCATTGGTGCGGACGATTGCGCGGCTATTAACCTTTTAAGCTTAAGTTTTTTTCTGACAGTCTTGTGGGACTGGGCCTAGACTTAAACTAAGAATTAAGGTATCGATGTCTTAAGTATCATCAAGGGATTCGCACATGTCGTAGGCTGGTTTGATAATTCGTACTGTCGTGAAAACCCTAGGGGATATTGCGACAACCTGCAAAATTAGAAAATGTGTCTGTAGAACAATATGTACTAGTGTTTGGGATTCGAGTACAAATCACTTTATAAATTATCTACAATCGCTTTGACACCGTACTTTTGTATAAATCGTCCATACATCGTCCCGCTATATTGGTTCTCCCAGACTCCTTCGTTCTCTTGCTCATTCAGTGCTTCACTTACATTCCATTCGTTCTATTCCTTCTGGCATTCATTCTCACATATATATTATGCTTTACAACCCGTTTGCACACCATTGCCGCGGTTCGTGGTAACATATAGCATTAGTACCCACAGCAAAATGTGTGAAATGGAACGAAATTCATAGCGGTATTATTGTTGTGGTAGCAGTGTAAGTAACGTCACTGTTTTGCACACAAACGTGATAATCAGTATTTGATAATTGCCCAGCGGTTAAGGCCTTGCCTCTCATGCACGGGGTTGTGGGTTACAATCCGGGCAGGTACCAATGTGGCCTATTCAATACATATGTACTTTCTCAGTTTATCTTGGAAATTAATGACATCGGTCAAGGAAAACATCGTGAGGAAGCCTTTTTTTTTTTTTTTTGAGGCCATCAAATGGCTTCTCCCGCTCTGGGCCGAGCGAAAGGGCGTGTCAGACTTTTACTGACTAAAACCTAGCCGTGTTCCTTCAGTTGACTCTTGCCAAGGGTTCCGGTATCCCTTTCGGACTTTCCCGCAACCCCGCCCTGGACTAGCAGTTCATGTAGCAGTGATGATAGCACAGTGGTATGAGTCCGTGTGACCGTCAGACTGCCAAGTCTCGAGGTCTCGAGTTCGAACCCAAGGGACGCACCTCTGAGTTTTCGGAAGCAAGTGATAGCTTAGTAAAAACAATGTATTCAATGTGCTGTGATTTTGCAGGCTCTTCGTAAATTCAGCCAGAAAGCCTCGGAACAAACATCCTATTTATTACCTACCATCATCTGCCTAGCCTTTTCCCATCTCTGTTGGGGTCGGCTTCAGTCTAACTGGATGCAGCTGAATACCAGTATTTTACATGGGGCGACTGCTTATCTGACCTCCACAACCCAGTAACTCAGCAATACGATACCCTTTGGTAAGACGGGTTGTCAGACTTTCGGGCTGCTGACGACCCGTAACGACTGCCAAGTTGTTACGGGTCGTCAGAAGCCCGAAAGTCTGACAACCAGTCTTACCACGAACCAACCAGTATTACCAGTCTTACCACGAATGACAGAATCTATTTATTTCCTACCATGGAACATAATTCCTGACTTGATAGAAAAAAAGATGAGTCTAGTAAAGCGGCCATATAAATCAAACGCTGAAGCCTAGCCTACGTCTAACGAGGCCGGGTTCGAACCCATGACCTTACCGCGGTTCGCACGTTGATCGCTGGGCTATTGCGGACATAAATCTTGTTGCAAGATAGCTAGGTAGGCTTTCTTTTTCATTATCTTATTGACCTTGCCGGGAAAGGCCGTTGGTGTATGAATTACGAGTAACTATGTGTGTGTGTTAGAGGTAGGAATAACGAGGTATGCCTGATAGTATTACCACTTCAATTTAGTTAATATACCTTTATTTTAGTTCATATTTGTGTCACAAACATCCTCCAAAATATTTCAAAAGATTTTGCTCAAATAGAATGCAATAGTGATGCAGCGCAGTTCCAAGTATGTAGTTTTTTTTGTAGGGAAAAAGGCACGAAACCATTTCATGTACTCGTAGAAATGTTGACTCCAACCAAGGAAATGTCACATTTATTTATCTGCCCAGCCTTTTTCCATCTATAATGGGGTTCGCTTCCAGTCTACTTATCAGTCTTTAGTCTACTTATCAGACTGCTTATCTGACCTCTACAACCCAGTTACTGGGTAATATCTTGGTGATATCTTGGTCTTATCCTCAGATAATTCATGAAACAGTGACACTCAGGCCTAATGGGCGACTCTTTAACAGCTCATTCATCATTAGTAATGAGGTCATTGACACGAACGACCTGACATAATTCTGACATTACGCCACAAACTAAATACAGAAGGTTGGCTCTATACAACAAGCGGGATTGCACGCACACGCAGACACGCTTCACGTACATCAAGCTATACTATTTAGTTTATTTTACATCAAGCCATACATTTTCAGTTTATGCTGATCTCGCAATAAATAGGATGTCCGTACAATGCGAGGTCAGCTTATACTGGAAACTAAGACTGGAAATGTATAGCTTGATGTATAGCCGTGTGTATATAGCAAGTACAAGCACACTGCATTCTGTAATCTGTTCCAACTGTAAACAAATACATCAAAAACCGTATCTATAGATGCCAATTTATAGTGCCACTTTCAAGTTGAATGCTTTGTTTTGACTATTCGAATACTTAAACCCGAAATTCTAATTTGAAATCAGCTTAAGGATATTTTTAATTTGTCAAAATAACCTCAATTTTCGACAATGATTTATAATAATTATGAATTACTTAACCTAACCTCTTGGGTTCATTACCAGCCGACAACGATGCGGAGGAATTTTTCGACGCCATAATTTTAGTTAATTGTTTATTTGTATAGTTCGTTTTAATCAGTAATTTAATGTAGCATATAATGTATTGTTAGTTTATATACCTAATAAATAAAAAAATAAAAAAACGTAACCTAACAATAATTGCTGGAAAAAGTGTTGAGATATTACAGTTGAACCCTTCTGAACCTTGTTGAACTACAAATATGTGTTACTGATTCCTTTTAGTGAGTGATTGCGTAAGAATTCATCTTGAACAGAGTTTGTTTACACTTTCATCTGAAACTTTTGCAACAGACTATACTGTGTCTATGTGTGCGCGACTGTTTTCGCACGTTGTACCTTCTGTACCTATCTATTCAATGATTCCTGACATTACTTTGTTCATTAGAGAGTACGAAACATTTTTAATTAGATCCCCCTTTGGTATGTGAAACTTTAGAGGCACCTATGTGAATTTAATTAAGGTGCAGAGTTTCAGGATTTTCTGGTGCGTTTTTAGGGATTCTTATATTGGAGCATGGACTTTTTATCCAGGCTTATAAAGTGGAATTAATAACTCTCAGGGTATGTACCAAAATTCAAATTAGTTGACTTTATAAAAATAAATGAGCAAGTAACAAAAAAAAAATTATTTTCATTCAACGATAATAAAAAGTTTCTATCCGACACCGTGCTCGCTAGCGAAACAACTGACTGGCTGACTGAGGGAGGGGTCGCGCTTGCGGCCGGTCAGGTCACGTCCCACACCCCCCGCCCGTGTTGAGTCGCAAGTTCGTTGCCCTAGCGCATAGGTGAAAGGGTGAAATAGTCTTGTGGTAAAAGGTAAGATTAAAAACAAAATAAGTTGTAATTTTCCATTATTGTACGTTCTATACATGACACTTAACTACTGGTTTCAAGGATAACGGTGTTTACTCTAACACCCTGTATAGTTCCGAAGGGTATGCTTCTGAAGTCTAAAAATAATTAATGAACTCTTTGTACAACCTCATTTGTATAATTAACAAACGATCACTTAACGCATACAAGTTAATTTAGAAACTACAGTAACCCTCTAAAGTTCTAATTTTAACCTCATTTTAGTAGGGGGAGTTCATCAGTGGGCTATTATCGATATAAGTCTCTGGACAGCTGTTTGAAGTCACCGCAATGGTTTAGTGGTAGTGAACACAGCTGCTGATGGTGGTGATTTGAATCCGGAGTAAAGCGAAAATAGAACTAAAAAAAGAAAGAAAAGTATTTAATGGGACACCTACTGAATACTTTTTCTGCAAGAAATACAAATTAAACACAATCAAAGAAACATAAAAAATAAAAGTAAAGTCTGTCTCTTAATCTCGTAGATTAATTTGATAGGTGTAAATGTCAAACTCCATAATGAAAAAAACAAACAACAATTACTTGAAATGTCAAACTAGTCTACGAGATTTTAAAACAGAATAAAGGTATATGAAAAAAAAAATGTGTGCGGTCGGGGGACCTCCGTCAGGAGCAAAGTTCGTTACGCGATACTCACACGCACACATACACGTGTATACACGGTTATTGGTAAAACACCAACAACCTCTTAAGGAGTCATTGTACTCATCATTATGAACAACTTTTACTATGGGAATAAATATGAAATCGCGAAAAAAAACAGCGGTTCCGTACATTTTGACGAGTTATGCCAACATAAATGTACGGAACAGCTGTTTTTTTTTATAGAAAGAGAGAGATAGAGAGAAGGTCGCATGGAGGGGCATAACGCTTTTTTCTTTACGTGACCATTATCGACTAGTCAACTTCTGTCATAAGTCGCGTAAAGGCAAGCAGGCGCGACGCGACTCTAATAAAACAATTTCTAAGAAAACTTCACGGCACAGCAATAAAATTACCGGTGTCGCGTCGTGCTACAAGTCGCGCCAGTCTGGAGGAGCCTTTTTGTTCCAAAAAAAAACAATGTCCTGTACGAGGCCAAAAGGACTGGAGGGCTAGATTGATTTTCACTGAAATGAAATGGTTTATTCTGTAAATAGGATATCGGAGTCACATTTACACGTTATATTAAAATCGGCGTTTCCTATCTGACTACCCTGAGAAGAAAGGCCGAAACAAACTCGGAGGTCACAGTCTCTTTTAAGGTCCAGACATAATCTTGGTCAGGCCATATGAGGACCATGTATATTAATGTCTGAAATGGTCTTTTGAGGAAAGAATCACACAGATTTGAGTAGACCTGTCCAGTCAGTGCAAGCATTTGAGTTGGTTCTCCTCGGTTACTAACAACCGAGGAGCTCAACTTATCAAAGACATTGGTCAGGTTTGTGTGGTTTTGTTAGGCGCATGGCGATTATTTATCAATACCAGGCTCGGGCAAACTGGCACGATATCGCGGGCGCGACAAGGGTAGCGCTGTCAGTCGTCATGTCATCTATACAGCGTGAAATTGCATTTATGGGCATCCTCTTAACGGGTCGTTGTACTCATCGTTATGAAAAAAACAGCTGCCCCTATACGCATAGCTCTTCAAAATGTAGAAAACCGCAGATTTTTTTCGCGATTTAGTCTTGGTCCCATAGTGAAAGTGGTTCATAATTATGAGTACAATGACCCCTTAAAAGGATGCCCATGAACTCAATTTCACCCTGTATAAAGCTACTATGGGTCCAAAGTTATCATAAACTTCCAAATTTCCGTGATCACGGGTGTGACAGAACTGCTGGCTTGTTTACAAATCTTGATAAGCTAACATGTAGTTGTCACACCACACTGCACATTTATGTAACTGTTTTTGACCGACACTCGTAAAGCAAACAAAAAAGACAAATTCGTGGAACAAGTAGCTCTGTATTTGAAAAGCTTCAAGCAATAATGACCCTAATGTGAACTGTTAAAGACGTTTAGCTTTACCGTTAGGTCACTTCACTGGTTTCTCTTATCATCTGGGTTATTTCCTTACTGTAAAACAAATACAGAAGACGTAATTAGCCCTCGTTTATCACTAACTCATATTTAAACCCCCATACTTAGACGATCACGTGACGATATGGAACCAAGTATCTATCCACTTAACAGAATCAGAACGGAGTCATTCCGTAAAGCAGTTAACTCAAGCAGCCATCACGGCGGATAAGATCACGTCACTAACTTAATTGAGCAGAGAAACATCAGTTATAACGGCTTACTCACCGATATAGCGCTGCATTCCTATACAAACCTCAAAAAAAAAAAATATGCAAGGGTTGCGCCCGCGCACTCCGATCCCAAGATAAGGACCTTACACGCCCGAGTCGCTCCGAACATGGCCGAAGAAATCCGAGCGCAGGAACGAGGTCATTCAACGCTCCCTTTAATTGCCGTCCCTTATCAACCCGTATAGGCGACCCTATAGTCGTCCTGCTTACTCTTATTTGAATATTTGAACAGAAAATGCAGTCCGGACAATGATTTAGGAAAGTGAGGCCAGTATATCATTCGTGCTAGTGCAGGAGCTTGGTGGCATAAATTGAATTAATATGGACGTCAATTTGTTTGGGGAACGGTCGATGCTCTTATTTGAAGCATCGTTGTGATAAATTTCTTTTTGATCCAGTCAATTTATTACACTTCAGATCACTGCGTTATGAAATGGGGTGCTGTTGAGTTTTAATAACAAATTCGACGGTATGCCGGAGACATACGAGGTTTTCTCAAGCTAGTAAACTCTGGCTTTAGCTTCATTTCTAGGTTAGTAAGCTAGTGACTCAAGCTAGGATAGTTTAATAGGATGGGGTTCTATTTTTGAGCAGGTACCACTGATTTGACTATTCTGACTTGTGTACTAGCTTCATGTGGCCGGCGAAGCTAATATTCAATCGGCTAGTGTGCAGTGACTCGCGTATTATTTTTGTTTGTTCTTAAAATGATCTGGCATGATGTAAACAGCACTTTAGTTTAGGATGTAATACACGTGTTTTTCCTTTAATCTTTATCGTATTGCCATATTTATTTGAAATCGGTTATAAAACTGAAAATCGTTTTTTTTTACCACCAAATCAAATGGGTTAGGTATCTGAAAATAGCAACTAGTATGTAGTTATTCCCAATTTTATCAGCAGTAACTTTGTAATTCTTATCGAAACATTTCTTAGTTTTTAATCTCTAGCAGTTAGTCAAATACAGGAACCGAGGTTCGAACTACTTCTTTAACTAAAACCATCTAAAACGTCGTCGTCTTTAGCAGTTAGTCAAACACTTAAACCCAGGACCCAAGACTTCGTTTTAAAACGTTCTTTGAGTTTTCAAAGAAATCCCCAACTATGAAATTACTGGCTGTTTCAATGGTTTCTAGGTTTATACTTCAACCACTTAGGTCAAACTTAGTTATATTCCCGGCACTAAGTTAGTCTGCGCGTCAAGTCGAGTTTGAAGCGTTGCAATTTGATAGCTCATCGGGCAGCCACAGAATTATTAAGTTATCACTTGGGAGCTGGGAATTTCATAATATACTTTTGTTTAAATACTAGCGCACTGTTTTTACGAATTGATAAAACAAGTAAATGTCTTTATTTTAAGTAGATAATGTTTAATATTAATGTATTATCCATACTATAATATTATTAATTCGAAAGAAACTCTGTCTGTATGTTACCTTTTCACTCCTAAACCACTGAACAGATTACGACAAAATTTGGCAAGGAGATTATATGGCATCCCGGGGAAGGACATAGGGTACTTTTTATCGACATACGCGGGCGAAGCCGCGGGCGGAAGCTATATCCTAACTAATATTATAAATGCGGTTTAGAAGAACAACGCGGACATACAGAAAAGCGACTTTTATAATTTATATGTTAAAAATTCTTTATTCTTTATAAGCTCAGCTTTATTAATTTGACTTGGTTTTGCGCATATTTATTACTCAAAGCCGGTTGTCAACACCTCTAGATATGTGTTGACTATACATAATTATTATCTGGTCGAGCATTTCTTACAAATTCTCTTCCATTTTAGAATGTATCTGTTGGATCCTATCGGAGACACAGAAATAGGCCTTCAAAGTGAAGTATAAGAGATAACAAGTGTAGAAAACAAAAATAATGAAAGATAAGTTTGAGTGTTCTAGTTTAGAGCTTACTGAGCTTAGCCAGACCTAGATTCAAGCTCAGCAGGTGTCTTTTTCTTTGTAGCAATAAGATTTATCGTCCTCTGTCCGGTGGTTCAGTTTTATTCCTTGAAGTAGTACAAAGTGAAGAAAAAAGCGAATCTCCAATGCGACGCGGACGTGTGCGTGACACGTGATCTCCCAAGCATTTTTTTTAATGCGAAATTGTCAGGGAAGCCCGCGAAATTCAAATTTTCTTACGTTTTTCCGCGAATCATATTTTAATCAACATACAACTGACCTGCAAATTGCAAAAAACGTAAGAAAATTTGAATTTCGCGGCCTGCTTTAGCGACATAGTTTTGGAAAGTACAATATTAAATAACGTTTTAGAATGACCTAATAAGTTGCCGTGGCAAAGTTAATGAGGTCTATTCAATAAACCTAGGTATTTGAGCTATGAACTTACCATACATTTATGTAATACGTACCTTACAGGCATAGGAAATTGCTTGTTTCCTCTTTATCAGAAGGTACAGTCTCCTTATTTAAGTCACAAATCTAGTAGGTAAAACTGCGTGTTTCATTGAACTTCAGCGAAATCCCTGTGAATCACTAAAAATACAATAATTTCTATAACTTGGAGGTTTTTAAAGCATGGCTCTTTCACTACAAGTATTTTATTTTTGTAATTTAGATAACTTAGATAAGTTATAATTTTTGCCCACGATCTCTTTAATGAAACGTCCACTGTTTTTTAATAAATTTAAGAAAAAACTGCATTGCCAAGCGTCCTCTGTAATCTTGAATAAAACGGGATTAAAATTGTCATAGTCTTTTGTGTACAGTTATTTAGTGAACAAAATAAAAATATGATTTCTAGATTGCATTGTCTTGCCGAAGGAAAAGTAGGTAGTAATTTGAGCTTTCGTTCAAAGGGTTGAAGGTTTAAAATAGAATGAGGCTCAATTGCTATTACAGTAACTAAATGACCGCGTGCGACTAAAAAAGGCTTGGACCTTCTTTTTGTAACTTCGCTCAGTTTTAGAGCATCTTAACGAAGCAATGGGTAAAAAAATATTAGTAAAAAATTCCGGACTGCAGAGCGTCCGGTATTTTCAAATTGGTTTACAAAAAGATGATGGTAAAGTTCCATTTTTCCGCTACAGTTTCATTTAAATTGTCTCGTAGTTCAGTAAAAAATACTCGCAACTTTTTGGTGCTTAAAAGGTTTTAGAGATAAAATTCCGTTTTTACAGTTTGCATTTTTGGGAAAAGGAAAAAAAACACGATATTTCGGAATCGTGACAGTTTTCGCCACAGCTCATCAAATTGTTATCCGAAATGAGACTTTATGCCTCGGAAGCCTACAAATGCAATAAAGACTCCACAGGATACTACATCCTAACATTTTTATGAACTTCGTTTAAACTAAAATTCTTTGCAATTTTGGTGAAATTGCCAACAATTTGTGAACCATTTTGTTTCATCGTTGAATATTGCTCATCTAAATTTTGACCAGTTTCCGTCGTCTGCAACCCTAAAATCAGATAACCCTGTACTTACTTACAATATATCCCCCTATTCTTAGATGATTCAGTATACAAAGCAAATAGTAAAATAAATTCTCTAGATCAAACACACTGCGTATTCAGTTCAGTGACCGTCATATCTACGATCAGCGTGCGCGCAGATATCGTCGATCAATTACCGACTGTCACAGTCGTATATCACCGACACAGAGTAACCATTCAATGGAGACCTCATCTCAAGCAAATACTTTAGCAAACAATTCTACTTGTGTTTGTTAGCAGCACAAACAGATCTCGTGTGAGAGCCTCTTAGAGCTCTTTAGTCTCTTATTTTAGATTAGCGACTTAAAATTGATTTTCAGTGCCAAGAGATCCAATTCCAAAATTGTACCCTCAGCTTCTTGATATAGTTAGCGTTGAGTCATTTGCTTCATGGAGAGCATCCACACAAGAAATCCCCGGTTCAAAACACGTAGTCCTTGTCTTTCTACTACTTGGCGTTTTATAAGATTAATATCAATAATTTGTTCACCTATGGGCTAATTTGGTCATCTATGGCGATATAAGTGGCATAAATGATAGATGATAATTTAACTTCTCTAAACAATCATGCAGATGTGTTTCTCACCATCTTCTTCTTAGACTTCATGTTTTCTTTACTCTATGTCCACCGCCATAATTTCAGATGAAGGTGATATCATTTATTGTTCCAGCTACACGTCTTGTTGTGCTAGATGGACGCATAAATATTTTTATTGGGATAGTAAATATGGCACGGTAAATGTGGGAAGATAAACACAGCTGATTAATTGTGGGAAATTATTTATGATCGCATCCGTATCTGCGTGATTTGTCTTCATTCTATTCTCATGATCTTAAATTATGGCTTTTGAGAAACCTGAAACAATTACTTATAGATTTTCATCAAGTTATTTATAATGTAATATAATATCACGCCTGTATGTCTCGAAGGGTTAGACAGAGGTGTTAGTACACCCACATTTCGCCGGTAAGATTTAAGTCCCATGTTATAGAGGGCCTAATGCCATCAACCGGGCACAAATATCCTGGCTGCTACTGAGAAATTCGAGTCGATTTGCCCGACCCAGGAATCGAACCCAGGATCTCATGCTCAGCAGTAGCGCTTGCGACCACTAGACCAAATAAGCAGACAAGTTACTTATCTTTTACAAAAAAAAAAAATTTTGACGTCACTAGTGTGATTGTACACGTAACAACGATTTACTTCTAATCTCTCTGGTACAGACCCAAAAGGATAAAAACAAAATCGTTTCAAATAGAATTTATAAAAAAATATTAGGACACATATTTTCGGCGCTCGAAATTCGTCACAAAATTTCAGTAAACAGCTTTGGATACTAAAATAGAATAGATTTATGAAACTGCGAAAATAAATACGAAATAAGCTCAAGTTTACAATAATAGAGATATAATAATAGTTTGTGTAACGAAAATATAGTCGCAAACGTCATGTGTCCTATGGCCGAATTGTTTTGTTTATATTCGGGAATTGTTCAAGTAATATATGGATAAACTTATTCAACTGGCGAGGACGTATTTGCTCGATATATTCGGTTTCATCTCGATACCGACACAGATATTCCTTTTGCTCGCGTCGACTATTTTATTTTAGGCTCAGTCCAGGCGAGGAAAACCGACGTCCCAGGGTTTGCCTTTTTCGGTGCTAATAACGAAACGAAACCTGTGTGGTTGCCAATGTTTTATTTAGATTTTTTTTTGGTTGGAATAGTGATTTTTCTTTTAGAGGAGCTCGTGGCTAAGTAATAACAGCCGCACGGGTCGATCCATCAAGTTAAGCTACGCTTGCCGGGGTTGGTCTGCGGATGGGTGACCATCTTTACATATCGAGACTCCTCCGTGCCTCGGAAAGCACGTTAAGCCGTTGGTCCCTGCTGTCATTCGAGGATCTTTGACAGTTGTCACGGGTCGTCAGAAGCCCGAAAGTCTGACAACCAGTCTTACCATGGGGTATCGTATTACCCAGTTACTGGGTGGTGGGGGTCAGATAGGCAGTCGCTCCATGAAAAATACTGGTATTCAGCTGCATCCGGTTAGACTGGAAGCCGACCCCAATATTGTTGGGAAAAGGCTAGGCAGATTGAGTGATTTTTGTTTTAAAATAGCTTGACAATGTTTTTTTTTTGGTTAGAATAAAGTCGGATTTTTGTATTAAAATAGTTTTTCCTCTTCTCAACTTGGATGTACATAAAGATTTTGAATTTTAAGAATACAATAAAAAAATGCCTAATAACCCCCGACGGAAGAAGTGTTATAAGTGTATCTGTGTCTGTTTGCGCCATCGTACGTAGCTACCAAACGCCTGAACCGATTTTGTTTTGTTTGAAAGGTGACTTGATCGAGAATGATCTTAGCTATTAAAAAAAATCGTTTATTAGATGCTTGGGTTTTTCCCGGGGGTTTTTAATTTTTTTAATTTAATTATTTTGTTAATGGTATCGGTGGTAAACGGAACTGAACGGACATCAGAGAACACCTTAGAAATGTCACTTCAAAATTATAATTATTATCACCAAATAAACAATGTCGATCCAACAACTGGGTCGTTGATAAAACAGTTCAAATAATATTATGTCACTTATTGTAGCCCGTTCTTTGTTTTCTCAGACATACTTCGGTTTACGGTAGGAACCAATCAATTTTCGGAGTCCCTTATACTCGTAAATCATCTCGGCCGTCTCCCGTCATGGTCGATCGTTGAAAAAGGAGTATGTTTGGAAACCCACTGGACTATAGGTTGTGGACTAATGCTGTTAGTTTGTTATGGTTTCAGGGAAATATAATAGGATTGTAAAACTACCAGGATATTGGGATCAGACGAACATTTTTCATGCTTTTGTCTTATTTGAACGCGATCAGTGCCCTTTTTATCAAAAGTTACAAGTCTACACGTTCACAAGTTACCTAGAATGTTAATTTTTCGTTAAATTCATAACTCATCTCCATATTCATAATCAGCCTTAATGTTCCCAGTTCCCACTGCTGGGGCACGGGCATCAGGTCATCTTTCTCTTTTGACAACATAAAAAAAAAAAATCGTATTTAAAAATTGATTGCGGTACTAACCACGACACTTGTAAACTTGTAAGACGGAATAGAGAATCGCCGGACACTCTCAGTATTTGCTATGATTTTCTACAAATTGTAACTTATAAAGATTTTTTTCTTAAACAAAATCACGAATAAAAGTGTAAAAATATAAGTACTTATGAACTAAATAATGACACTTGGTAATACAAGGCGTGTAAGTTTTGGTTACCAGGGTACGTGTAGCTGTCAGTGTCAATATTCCATCGAAAATAATGACACTGATAGACCTTAAACGTAGTTTTTAAGCTAAATTCGCCCTTAGTTTTAGAGATTTTGTAAAGCTCAGTTTTGGGGCTTCAGAGTCTTTGAACTCGTTAATAAATAGGTCTTAAAACTGGATTCATCGAAAATTAATTTAAAACGCAGCTCATAATTAATTTTCTCCGAACTGAATTCTTGATGGCATCCTTTGAATTTCCCATGCGAATAAACTGAATTCATCTTCTTTAAAATAAAATATGAAATGCTGTTCGTTGGTTAGCGCATCCCTTCAGAACGGCTAGACTAATTTGGCTATTTTTTGTTTTAAATTGTTCAGAATAATCCGAATTAGGTTTAAAGAAGGAAGGAAGAAACATTGAAAAGTTGTCGGGTAAATTGGAAAATCGAGAAAACTGAAAAGAAATGCACTTACAGTTTCCCGATTTTCGAATTTACCCCACAACTTTTCTATGGTACTCGTAATTTTGTATGAATTATTGAAGGACAACATCTGTCGGGTCAGTTAGCTTAAAATATAATTCATTCTGCAAACACCAAATAAGCATAAAATTTACTGTTACCGTTTTCCTACCTCGTGTTGTTTTCCGTAGATGTGAGAATCTACAATCAATTTCCGTTTTCCGGTTTCATTAATCATCAGTGAGACGAAAATACTTACTCTTTATGCCTAAGTTGCGTGTTTTAAAATACAAATGTTTTGCACTTTCGCAAATTATGCAAAAATTAACATAAGTATTGCAAGAATATTCAAATTAAATGTACGCCGCCGACCTAATGACTGACTTGTCGAGAGTGTACAAAGAAATTACTCTTGTAATTGTTAACCATAAACATTATTTATTCATATCTGGAAAAAAAACTTTTTAACATTCTGCTGCAGTTACAACTTTTACAATGAAATCGGTGTTCAGAATGCAAATAAATGGTCAATCAAAATACACGAGTTACGGAAACTGTTACATATTTCAGTGGGAAAAAGTGTATAAAAGCAATATTTCATTGGAGTGAAACTGTCTGTCCTGTCAGCAGGATTGACGGGCGCCCTCGGGGTTCGCACGGCTCCATGTCACCCGCCCAAATATTAATTTCTTAAATAACGCCACCAGTGTCCCATACTTACATTAACTTGATGAGCAACGCGGTTATTGATGAGTCTTTTGTGTTACGTCTATTCATCAGACAAAATTTGCTCGTCTGTCCAGAAAAAGCAGAGTGAATTTCTGTTATTATTTTTTCCTTTCTCGCTTCAATGCGGACGATTGGCCCCTATACGAATATCGTCGGCAGTCGAGCGAGCTCCTTTTGCTCCGAAATACGTCAATATGCCCACGGGCAATATTTCTTCGTTTGTTCGGTATTGAATGGCATTTTCAAATTAAAATATCAATGAATGCTTTCCTCCGTCATGTGAAAGGAGTATCCTATAAAAATGTACGTTTATGCTGTCTCCTACATTCCTACACAAATACATTGGTTCATTTGTTTTGGCGAAGATGTTCGTGTTTTGACAAAGCCGCCGCCGGCGGGGGAGAGCGTGGATTTGTAAGGTTTCAGAAAGGGATTTCGCCGTCGTACCGGGGCGGTAGATAAATTGTTGAGAAAAACTCGTCGCTAAGAGAGTTTTACTGGGAGGTCTTGATAATGACAGCTCTCGAGACTCGACCCTGTAGGATTCAAGTGAGGTTCAATAGCTACCTCAGTTGCGACGTTTTCCAAAACATACAATCTGTTTTTTTATGGAACAGTTGTTGTACTTTGCTTACTTAAAACCTTTTTGAAGTTTCTCGTAATGGGTCTTGTTGTTATTTTTGTTTGTTATTGCGAATAACGATCTTACCATTCAGTTTTATTTTGTTAGGTTTTGTGAAGCTAATTTTTATCAACTTGGCTTTCTTTTATTTTCTTTTCTTATCCTTTCTTTTTCTCTCATATATCTTTCATAATTGTGTTTCTTTTTAAATAAAGCTTATCATCCTCAAGCAGGCTATTAAACTCTCATTTGTAATGCGTGCTAACCCTCCATTTCTTCCGAGCACACGTACTTATGTCATCAGCTGTCCTTATCGTTAACTTTTTTACCTGTCGTCACATAATTACGTAGTTTCTTTACTTTTTCTAATGTTCTCACGTTTATTAGTTCTACTTATTAATCTTAGATTTATACTTATGTTTTAATGATGTTTATAGATCATGTATGTGTCATGCTAGTAAAAAATGTAAAAGACTTTCCTAATACCTATTTTTTGTCTTACCTTTTTTTTTTTTTAATGATTTTTCCTTTTTTGTAGGAATCGTTACTGAGCTTCGTCTGAGTTGTCTGAGTCAAGTATTTTTAATTTGACATGTTAAGGGTCGTATTAATCATTTCCATGTTAAGATTTAACTTCATTTTACTTCTCAGTTCCTTCCTCCATGTTAATTTCTGCTTAGAATTTGTTGGATTGTTAAGCAGTCGGTATGGACGGAATAAAACTTCCTCATTTACAAGAAGGAATTCCACCACTGGCATGAAATGCTCATTAGTAGTAGTGTAGAGAGTTATGTTAATTACTTCACTCCGTCCTTATCTGCGGTCTAACGTTTTATGACGTCACAAGCACTAAAATTGTACTTAAGTACATACAACTCTGTTTTACAAGTGGTCTCTTAAATTAGCTCGGAATATACGAACACGGGTGCGAATTTAATTCGCCTATAAAACGCATGTTGAATATGAATTCGTTCTACTTCTTGCTGTAATTATACATATAATTAACTTACACTTTTCAGTAGCCATTTATCTAGTTTTCGCTCAAAAAAATATGATAGCTTGTGGAATGTCATAAAATGTCATAAAAATAAAATAAAAATGATGTAAAACTAGCGTGCCCGCAAGATAAGTCTTAGGTGCGTGCGTGCTTAGGTGGATGCGCCAAGGTAGCCCGCGAAATTCAAATTTTCTTACGTTTTTTGCAATTTGCAGGTCAGTGACACGTTGTGTGTTGATCTAAATATTATTTGCGGTCGTAACAAATATGGGTTTATAGAATTATAAACATTAGAATCAGCAATACAACTCTCTAAAGTTAATGTAACTGCATTTAATGACATGAAATCATGACATTTGGCACTTTCATGAACTTAGAGATTTGGTTTGCGAGCACTCTACCTACCTTTTAGAAATTATCTAATTGGTCCGGGGTCGGGTACTCGGGTAATTCCCATTTAACACTTCCTCCGTCAAAAAATGCCAGACAGTCGTCAAACTAACAATAGTAACACAAAGTATAACATTTTACTGCCTTCGTTTACGATAGAACTGTAAGTGAAGTGTCAGATAAAACTGTCGAGTGTCCCGACTGGACGCCGACACCCGACACTCAGCCACTGCCAAACTTTCAACAATTCTGACTCAACTTTGCCTGAACCAAAAGTTGTTTAAAAGTGTATAGTGTCTGTTTAAGCTGGCAAATTGGTGTCTTATAGCAGTAATGAAACAACGTTGACTGGACTGAGAAAATTGCCGTGAATACAAACAGTCACTTGCTATTTCCCATCCCGTTGACCGTCTCAAAGAAAATTCTGCGCTCATTAAAACTACTTCCATAATCTTTTGCTGAAAAAACTGCTTCGCCAATAAGCAACGTTGTTTGCTCTCGAATTATTTCTCTCCGTTGGAAAAGGAACTTAACGTATTCATCCTTTATAATACGTAGTATTATAATATCTGTGCTTTATAATATCTAAATTGGAAACTGCATTCTGACATCTAATTTTCTCATCATCTCTGTCTTCGCTTGGCTAGATCTTCTTTTGTATGTCTGATCGTGAATCAAATCCAAGTTTGCCTCGGCTAAGATAGGATAAGTATAACTTACATTTTAAAACTTTTTCGTACTGATAAGATCGAGAGATTTGATGGGAATCCGATACGACATATTTATCGGTGTGTCGTGACATGACTTGAGTGTCCTTGTTCTTTGACCTCACATGTTAAAGGTTTTAAATGACGACGTGGGAGAGTCGAGGGTTCTGCATAGACTGGTTTATAGTTGCTTCACTATCGGATCCGTGATGGGTGGTAAAAGTAATATGGTGAAATTGCGACATCGACAAGTGATGTGAAAATTGTCGTCTTTTATAAGGTAATGGCTCAATGAATTCGTGTTTGATTGTCTGGATGTTACTACAATTAACATAGAGAGATTTAAAAGTATGCTGAATTTCTACATCGTCATTCGAGACTTCTGGAATGAATCCTTCCACACAACACATTAGGTCCTCTTACACAGGTGATTGTCCTGTCACTACCATTATTGTCTTGTATTTCGAGCCTTATCATACTGTTATTTTTTAAATAAGAAAGGTAAGTTACATGTAGTATATTGTAGGACGTAGTAATATCGATAAACGAAGCCAGTACATAACTAAAACAACATCAAGTATAATTCGACTTGGTTAAATAAAAAATCATCTTCAACTAAAGAAATTTTGTAAAAACAGTCCGAAAATGTTTGACGTTTATACTGAGCACGTAATCTTTTAAGTGCCTTTTCACAATGTACATCAAATTCGAATATATTATCTCGTTTTCCTCATTTTCATCTCGTTTTTAGAGTTTTGCACCAGAATTTGGGAAAGCTGGTTTTACATTTCTGCAGTCTTCTCTATCTGTAGTGCTGGTACATTTTTTTTAATTCGTAGTATGCAATTCAAAATTAGAATGTCTATGTTCTTGTCTTTTTTTTTTAATTAGCATTTTGAGAGACTACAAATTAATACTTGTGTGCGTAAGTATGTGAGCCATTAAATCTCAACCCCAGCGAATCTTAAAATGAATTTCCCTAAAGTTTTACTAAAATATCCTATTACGAAAACGTGTCGAACCTTCTCTAATTCCGTTAGACCGTTATCGCCTAAAGGATAGTGAACAACAAACTAACCTTCAGAAATCGGGTTAACAGTGTCATAACCTGGTCTCTAACAATCAGTAGGGAGTGGTCGGGCAGACCCCGGCAGTCCCCTGAGACCCCAAGCAGTTCCATTTTCAAAATTGCAACGCAATAAAGGTTGGGAACCTTGTCTTTTGAGACTACTAGATTCCAAACTCTATATTTAAAAAGGTCGTCTCAGGTAGTTTTTACTGTATTTTTTTTTCATTGAATTCTGTGTCGGGTTTGCGTAATCATGTGTTACTGTTTCGGTTTCTGAATAGAAATGGAGACGATAAGTGTGATTATATTATTGTTGAACCGTTTTGTGGTAGCCCGTTTTTTCGCTTATCTGGGAAAATGAAAAAGTACTTTTAAGCGCACGGTTTTGTTGCCAACTGTGCCAACTAAGGCGAGCTTCTTACCTGTCTGGCAGGCTTGCAATAAATTATATTGCTGGAGGTCACGAAAATTGTCTCCCAATATCATGCAATCCTCTTACCTATTATATACAACGAAAATTTAATGATTTCTAGGCTATGTTTACAGTAAATATACCTGTACTGAAAATCGAAAGCCTATTAACTAGGCCTTTATTCTATTCTACAATAATATATAAACCATATAAGGCCCTCACAACAGCTCTCATCGATCGTATTATATTTCATAGGAGACTCAATTTCGAGAACTAAACAATATCCCTTTGAGAGGTATCAAATTGTGGTACAGGAGACGTTTTGTTGTCTCCAATGTTACCGTTAGACAACGGATTGTGGGCAATCAGTGCAGAACAGAAACAAAACGTTGCCATTGGAACCACAGGGTATCTACTAACAGTGGTTCATCGCCCAATGTACATTTGACAGCACTTGAGAAATGTCAAAAATGTTGATATTTCTCAATCCTTAGCCAATCTTTATCCCCAATAGTCGAGTGCTACAAGGATCTTATGGCTCCTGAAAAACATTGGCATGGGGCGTTGTTGATAAACATTTTCGAAATTGTATCGACAAAGCAAGATGACGATATTAGATCTGCTTTTGGTCGCGCGCACAATTACTTTGTAGCGTTGTATATTACATTTCCCTGTCACCTGTGCCTTTACTGCTTCAGTCAATGGAGTTTGCGTGGCTGAATTTAGGGCTGAAGTTATTGCACCTTTTTTGATTACTTTTTGCCATCAACATACAAGATGAAGAAGTACATTATATCTACTTATGTCCCGAATACATAAGCTCCGCCCCCTTGCACCCCGCAAGAAAAAGTTCCCGTTGAACCACTGTAAGTAATATACTGTGTCGCAACATCGGGTATCAAAATGGAATTCTGTTTCGTATCTTGAGCTTTTTTGAGAGTGAAAACTTTTCGAAAGCTGTGTTTGTTAATGACCCTTTACTTGAAAGACATTGTATTGCTTGAGCAAATCGAAAATCTTCGTGGAAATTGTCTTGAGGACAAAAATGCTTGAGAAAAGCTACTTGCAATTCTGATATTGCAACTATTATATAACGTTGCGGTTTTCTTCCTGGTCAGTGTGTTGCTAACAGATTTCAACAAATACAATGACTTAAATCGAATTCTTGAAAACTGAAATTCGAGACATGGAATGAAGAGCCAAGTAAATAGACAATTCGAACTGACAATCTAATTTGTCAGTATTTTGTTAAAATATTCCATTTCTTGAATACATAATATTATAACCAATTACACATCAATAGTATTATTCTGCTTCAAAAATATAACTGTAGCACGAAAATAACCGCTTTCATAATTAGAACCTCGTCATTAGCGCCGGTAGCGACGTGATAATTAATAGAAACACGCTAAAATTAACTTGTAGTGCCTACTATTGATCGAAGACAGCATGTTGCCGGGTTCCTATATCTTACTGTCTGTTAATAGTAATTTAATCTTTGGTGAAGTGGTTACTATTACAAATAATATGAAATAATGAAGTAGTCCATATACATCTGTTAGTTTACAGTACATAAAATAGGTTTCTTTATTGGGACAGTAGCATTACCTACACTCGTAAATACAACCAAAGGTAAAGAAAACGATTTACTATTTGATTTTGTACCAAGTAACATATGCCATCAAATAAACTCAAAGGCGAACGTTCGACTTGCCGATCGACATAATATGTCGATCGGCAAGTCGACGAAAAGACGTAGATAAACATTTACATATTATGTAAATGTTTATCTACGTCTTTTCGTCGCTTCAATCAATACAGCGCGTTAGATTTGTAAACATTCAGAGTGCTAATTGGTTCCCCTAAAGAGAACTGACCGATTTGTTCAGCAAAAATGAGTCAGTGTACTGTTGCTTGATTGGTTCTCGAAAATGAGTAAACAATGGCTTCTATAACCGTGAAAGAATCGACAATGAGGTTAAAAATGTTAAATCTAAAAGACGTACCTACGAAAAAAATAAGGCTTGATTGATTTCTCATTTCAATTCTAGGTTAATGGATAAAAATCTTTCGAAAATAACCCACAAACTTCGCGAAAATAAGCACTTAGCGTTTCCGAAACTTAATGTGTAAGAACAGAACTTTGTGAATTAGTGAGGCAATAAAAGGCTAGGTCAAGATATACGAGTATATACTTTTTTGGCACTAGTATTGCAGGTTAAAAAATAAGTATTGTTTCTTTTATGCTCTAGAAGTCGTTGGCGTAACTCCAAGTATTTTTTTTTTCACTTAAAATTGACTGTGAACTTAACACTATTTATATTTAGGTTGACGGCATTGTCTTGTCCTAAATTAGCCTTTTGCCAGGCTTTGACAGATTCAATTGTTTTTAAGTCATGCCAACAAGTTTCCGGTCTAATTCTTGTCCCTCATTATAACTGTTCTGTAACTATCTCAGTTCATGATTCACACTTTATAACCACATCCTCCATATTGTCGTCAACCAATTTGTATTCTTCATGAGTCATGACAACTGTTAGTATAAATGAATTTCCATATCTTTTGTCTTCAAAGTTAAGATCCAATATTGAGTAATGACTGAGTTATTTCAATATCTTTTTCCGAAGCGTGTTGTATCGGATAACTTTGTAAAAACTTGGGAAGTCTTCGCCCCAACGCCTTCGAAGCGATATCTACAGACTTCGTGAAAAGAATTTAATAAGCAAATACATTTTCATACATAATTTCGTCAAATATTTGGGTAATATTTTTTTTGCAAATATTTGTCGATAATATTTTACCCAATGTTGAAACCAAGTAATTGGCATTTGGCATGTTACTATTGCCCTCATGGACCTTTAAACATACATATTTCTTTGTTATCTTTTTATACCCATTGGTATTACCAATACCAACAGTGTAACGTAAACATTACGAAAATGTATTATAAATTATTTCTGTACCATCTCTCGTGGAGTGCCGAACGATGTTGGTATTATAAACTTTTAAGTTATCAAAAACACAAACTTGTTCGGTTAGCCGGTTCTTCTAATCGGTTTTCAGCTTAACTTCAAGGGCGGCTTAAAATTACTTTACGATCTGTCGGTTATTCTTAAGTTTTTCATATGATTCGTCATTTAGATTTCAAGCGTCTTCAGATGAAAATCCTTCAGGATTTATTTCTAGTTGTTGTGACTTGCCAATTTTTACGTTTTTATTACAGAAACCAAGATTTTTATGGCTATAAGAAATAAGCATGACTGTGAGAAGCTTCAAAACGACTTAAATAGACTATCTAATTACTATATTATCAATAGAATCAATGTAAACATAAACAAATGTCAGGCTATAACCTTTACTAGAAAGCGAAATCTCATTAGCTACAGTTACTATCTTAGCGGTGGTAATATTCCGCGTTGCAATGTTATTAGAGATCTTGGTGTCGTCCTGGATTCAAAACTTCTGTATTCGGAGCATGTGTCCTATGTTGTCGGCAAGGCATACAAAAACCTGGGATTTATTATGCGAACATGTAAATTATTTACCGATATAAATTGCATCAAGGTACTCTATTTTGCGTACATTCGCAGTATTTTAGAATACTGCAGTAATATCTGGAATCCGCACTACTTGGTTTATATACAGCAAATAGAATCAATACAATCAAGATTCATTAAATATATAAACTATCGCACTGGCTTCGGATCTACAGACTATCTGCCATCATGCAAACACCATAATATGCTGCCACTGGAGGATAGACGTGTGATTCTAGACATGATATTCCTTTATAATGTCTGCAGTGGGAACATTGATAGTACCGTTTTAAATAACTTAGTTATAAGATTAAATGCTCCATCCCGACGGACTAGGCACACGCAGTTATTCGATGTACCGCACAGTGGTACAAACTACGCCCAAAACTCAACCATTGGTAGGACGCTAAGTCATTTTAACAAAAGATTCTCTCACCTTGATCTTTTTAATACCAAAAAAGGTACATTCAAGAAACAATTAATAACATCGGTAGGTGATGAACTGCCTAATAAACCTAAATAAAAAAAAAAAAAAAAAAAAAAAAAAAAAAAAAAAAAAAAAAACACAACACAACACACACACCTTTCACCACTCCTCATGCACACTCCCACACACTCACTCTCACTGTACACTTAGCAATGCTTAGATGGTGCTAGCATTTCACTACTCACTTTGTATGTTTGTTTCTGCTGCATATTGTATGGTTATTAAATTGTAAATCCGTAATTGGCTGTAAGACTAGTTTATATATTCTAAGTTATTATCTCAAAGAGCTGTGGATTTTGTAATAATAAATAAATAAATACAGCCTATCTCTCTAGAGATTACAGCCGCAATATTATCCGTTTAACCAATCCTTCGACAAATTAGACACACACTGAAAGTCACCTAACATCTCCAGAACTTCTCCATCTTGGAAGCAAGCATACGCGAATTGGTGTTACAATATTAAAGCCAATTACACACCGGTTATGTATCCAAACTCCGTAGGAGTTCCTGGCTGGCTTATTAGTCATACATATTCCCTCTATATCGTGTATGCGGCTAAATCAGATTTTCTATTTGTATCTATATCTATAGGATATTCACCTTCAGAATACATTGCTTCAGGCTGATGTATGTCAATGAAACGTATTCTTTCTGCTTTAACAAGATTAATTTTAACGGACGCGCTTCGAAATCTCAGTAAGCAACAGTAGTACCTACGGATGCGATAGGTTTATCTACAGAGCGGCCATAGGTAATTATTTCAAGGTCACTGCCGAGATATAATACTGCTACGTATTTATTCTGTGGTTATAGTCCTGTATTCAGTGCAAAGTTCAATAGTGGGTTTAATGTAAAATTTGAAGTACAATTTCTGATTATTATTGCTGCCAAATTGGGTTACATTATGCTAAGCAGGGCTAATAATAACTGTTCCTATGTAGGTCTAAATAAAATTAAAAATAGGTATACACAATAAAGTTTTTTACTATTATTTGATACTTGACAGCTGCGTTTTAAATGTTCCATGGCTCATATATAGTTGAAGTGGATAGGCAGTATATTAATAACGTATAAGAAAGTCATAAATATGTATGAATGGAAATATATACAAAATAATAAAGGGTACTTTTTCTACCTATTATTCGTGCTCTAGAAATGAAAGAGGATGAATAAATTCTGAAGGCAGGGCACTAAATCTACATATTTAAACTCAATTTGAACTCATTGACTTTGATCATTGGTCCAGATCTGCTTTTCGTTTGCCATCGAGTTCATTGACCTTCTGGGCAGCGGATACATTAGAAACATTTTAACACTTGTGTAAATATATAATATTGATACTTATTCTGTTTATTTCAGGTATGTAGCCGTGAAGGTCCCGACGGGATTGGAGTATTTGAAGAATTTAAGCCATGTGGTAATGTACACTTGATACATAATGTTTTATGTACCTTCATTGTGAATTATATACCATGAAGAGTTGTACTAAAAACTTACCAGAACATACAATTAGTTCAAATGTTTGAGACTAAGATTTTTCGAATTTTATTCTGTGTACATAAATAATCATAATCATCATAATCAGCTTATAATGTTCCCACTGCTGGGACATAGGCCTCCTCCCGGTGAGCGGGAAGGGGCCGTAATCATAAAATAAATACATAGAATTTTTGTGTACAAAAAATTACAAATTAAAAACCGTTTTTAATAAACATGTGGTGCACGTCCAAATACAATTAAGTACATCAGGTATATCCGCACTTGTATAATTACGTACGAATAAATAAACTTCTCCAAGAGTAAAAGCTAACTGCGCACAAGACTTACACAATCAACATTACAAACTCCTCAATGGACCCAGCATGCACACAAAAGTCCATAAGTTTGATGTTTGACAGGCTATAATTCCAAAATTCATTGTATTCTACCCTCCAAAAACTAAAATATTGGGTAATTTCGCTGCCTCAGTTCCCTGCTGAGTCAAGCAGGGAAATAGCCCGGGCCTTAGCCCGCGGGCACAATATTTGTAATAAAATGCAATTACGTATGAATGTTGCCAATTTGATATCGGCTCATTGTAACACTCCCGAGGGTGTGTTCGCGCCCCAAATTAGGGTAGATAGGGTATTTTCCATGTATTGCCCATGTTTTTTCGTTTGAGAATGTATTAGATTTGGCCATTACTATATTAATGGCAATTTGGGAGTTTATTGTGATTTTTTTTAAAGGAATAGTATGTGTGACTCATTTTGAATTAGATTGGTGATTACGTTACGTTACAAATGGATTCATTTGAGATATACATAATTGGATTTTTCCTTTTGAATTGTCTGTTCATTTAAATCTGTCATTGTTATTCGAGCTCTAGGCTAAGTAATAACAGCTGCACGGATCGATCCATCAGGTTAAGCTACGCTTGCCGGGGTTGGTCCGTGGATAGGTGACCATCTTTACATACCGAGACTCCTTCCTGCCTCGGAAAGCACGTTAAGCCGTTGGTCCCGGCTGCCATTCGTGGATCTTTGCCAGTCGTTACGGGTCGTCAGATAAGAATAATTATAAGAATAATTTTTATTTAGCAAAAAAGAAGAAGAAATACAATGCATGTCACGTTAATGTGGTTATACATTACATAGTACTCAATTTTTGAGAGAGAAATGACCCCGATGCTAGGAAAATCCTGTGTTATAGGGGTAGATGCCCGAAAGTCTGACAACCAGTCTTACCAAGTGGTATCGTATTACCCAGTTACTGGGTTGTGGAGGTCAGATAGGCAGTCGTCCCATGTAAAATACTGGTATTCAGCTGCATTCGGTTAGACTGGAAGCTGACCCCAATATAGTTGGGAAAAGGCTAGGCAATCTGCCTAGCCTTTTCCCAACTCTTTTCCCAACAAATAATAACAACAACAAACAATCTATCTAGATTGTGTGTTGTTGTTATTATTTTCCAAGTCTGTTTCTCTACCAACCCTAGTATTGGTTATCCGTCTGCCCTCCGCAATCAGTGTTGCGGTTACCAACCTCACAATGCGACAAACATTGGTGTTGTCGACCAACATTTGTTCAGGGTCAAAGTCTTGTTTCTACCGAGGGGTTCCAATTTCAAATCAGTATTAAGATTCTTTTTTGTTTCCTTTATAGTCTCCGGACTTTATAATTTTTGTTTTTTTTAAAGACCCTTTCTCTATGGCTGGAGTGTTGTAGGCCATTATGTCCCGGCCGGTATTGGAAAAGACGACTTTAGGATTGAGCAAGTAAGAGGAAGCATATCGGTATCCTCATGAATCCTATCAAATTATAGTCATCATCATCTTCCTGCCCTTGTCCCATGTTACAAATCTCAAACAAATCAAATCGTACCTGTCCTGCCTGTGTGTTGTGTCTGTCAAATTATAGTATCTACTAAAGATCTGTGATCACCACTTGCCAATAATGGTGATTACATTATCCCCATACTTAGTACCATCCTTAACGTAGTCGCATGTTCAAGACCATTTTATTCTCAGCTTCTAAAAGTCTTCATCTTTTTCTCGCAGCTTGCTCGAATCAATTCTCGAACCGAACCAACTCCCCTATGAACTAAGTTATTACATTTTTTTCCATAAACTAGGTTCCATATTGCGACTGCGAGTCGCACATATGCTTCATGATGATTCGTTCGTCACGCTATTAGAAAATGTTACGTGTAACGATCCGTTTCTGTGAATTATTTGATAGAGAAATGTCGTGTCTTTGAGAGTAGTAGTTTCTGTGTTTAGCGGTTGACTAGATACAGTAATTGATTTCTAACAATATTTTACTGTTAATTAAATTTTGGACAAGTTGTCCAGTATATCTCCCAAAATTATTTCTTGTCTTCAAACCAAGGTTTGAAGTAGTTTGAAGCAAGTCCACTGGGGAAAAAATCCCGGGTTTTTTCTGATTTCAGTCAATAAACATTCTAGTGTTGATCGTCGGTAATTTTTTTCTGATGTATCATCCGTTAAATACGATAGTTTTTGATTCATGATTTGTATAATTGCCTAGTACTAGTCTTTTTTTTTCTAAGATGCCTTCCGGCCTTCTTTCTGTACACATTTTATTTCTATCTGAACAATAGGATGTTCAATACTTACTTGCTATCGCTTGAGACATTATCAAATAGTACTATCATCAAATCTTCAGTTTGACCCTCACTCAAGTGACCGCACACAATTTGAAACTAAACCCATTTATTTGTAAAGTCAAAACAGTTCAAATATCGAAGCCATGCGATCGAGTAACATTTGGTGAAGCCAAACAGCAAAAATCTTTGATTTCCCCAATATTCAAATCTTAATTTCCGATACACAATCGTCACAAACTCATAAATAATACTCCGCAATATTGTCCTTTCCCTTCTTAATTATCGTCCGATCAAATTATATGCTCTCCCTCGTACATATGGTGTTTAACGTCGTCACGCTCTTGATTCGCGCCGTTAGCTCAATGTTCTGGCCCATGAAATATCGGAGGGCCATGTTTTGCCAAACGTCCCTATTAATTGCTGTGTCCGATCGAGAGAGGGTGCTTAGAATATATGTAGGATGACCACAGAGTAATGAAGTGGGGAACAGAAGCTTCACTTCTCATAAAGGTTGATAAGGGGCTGGGAAATTGTTGCCACGCCAAGAGAAGGGAGCTGGAATTCTGTTCGAGACTTAAACAATAAATACTCCAATTAGACAGTGTAAATGTAATCGGACTTCAATCGCTGGGAATGCATAACAAACTTTATAATATTATAAAACACTGAAAATTCTTGCATAACACGGTAATACTGTAGCTTCCCATTAGTGATAGAATTTCTGGAATAGGATCGATGGTAGGAGCTCTTTCAATTATTAGTATAGAAGTGATAAGTAAACTGAAATGATTGATGATTTTTGTCTCGTTCAGACTAATGCTAGGGAAGACTGCTTGAGCCTGGCTCTGAATTTATCTGAAGCTTTGTTTTCCCTTGATATTCTTGTTACATACGGCGGCTATACAAATGTGAAGTCATTTCGGCAATCTAAGACAAGATCTCTGAGAAACTCTGATCCCCGTGTCATGTAACCGTTAGATAACAATCATGTTTAATCCAGTGACTATCCAATGTTCAATGATGTTTTTGTCCTTCACAATCGAAGCCTGCTTTTTAAAACTAGTAGTAGTAATTATGTAAAAATTTCACCGTGAAAACTTAGGTGAAGTGAGCTGTCAAACCCTATATTCCCTTGCGTCAGGTAAGACGACAGTTCACTTCAAGCAAGCTCACTTAACCAACATTTTCACAGTGAAGTTTTAACAGAAGAGATCGGCTGTATTAGCTAGTAAACCTTTTGTGGTTGAATACTCTGTGGCTTACTCTGTGGTTTACATATAGATAGAGCACACGAAGCTTTGAAAGCTTTAACCAGAATTGACACTTTCAGGTGTTTGTAGACACTGTAGTATAGAGGCTTGATTTGATATTCGAGGGACAAGCCGAGTGTCTATTAAGCTGTCTTACCCCACGTTTCCATCCATATACAAGTTATCACTTGTATGTATACAATGTGGAGACGACAATACAACAATAAATTAAAACACTGGCAATACTAATGCATAACAGTATTTTGGCACTATCAAATAAATCCTAACATCGAAATTAAGAAAGTCATTTTTTCAAACAAACTAAATGGTAGTGATGGGCCGACTATGGGGCTTGCCGATCTTTGATTAGCTATCGTAACTAAAGTTTCATTTTTTGTTGTATTGTCGTCTGCACTGTATACTTGTTTTGGACAAGTCTTGTGAAAAAACATGTCAAGTCAAAAATATTTGAATTGACGTCAGACATTGTTTGTTCTGTGTCTCTTCAGTCACTCTGTCGAGTGAATGAGAACGACATTGGCATTTGCAGTAAAGATCATCCGAGTTACACGAAAACGAGCCTACTGGCATGCATATAGCATCGTGTAAACAGGGCTTAAGGTAAGTAATTCCTTAACCGACGTGTTTTCCTTAAGGTAGCGCTCTGAACGGGTGTTAAAGATCGCAATAATCGTTAACTCAATCGGGTATGAACTTTAAGACACCCTTGTTTCATTGAATCTTACTGCTTGGCTGAAACGATAAGCATAAGTACATAATTATCTTTTTTCGTTTATACTTTTTGCATAAGTACATAATTATCTTTTTTCGTTTATATTTTTTTTAGCATCCTTACTAGGTAAAGGTTATGTCAGATAGTCCGTGTAAAAATATTACCTATTGACCTAAATTAAAGGTAAAAATGACCTCAATTAAAGGTAAAAAAACCGTATACGAAGTTGGATAATTAACTCACCGTACATAGACCAATGCTCATTAATCTATTTACTTTTATAATTAAAGAAAATTAATAATTTATTGTTTATGAAATTACATTCAAATGCGTTGATTCCTGGAACTCACACTAGTATCACCATTATCACTACTATCTTGTATATAATTATATTATAATCGAATCATTATAAATTGTTATTTTTTTCGCATAATTATCTTTATTTTTATAATTATCTTTTTGTAGCTTCCTTAGTAGTTAAAAGTTTATGGCAGTTGGTTCGTGTAAAAATATTACCTAAATAATATTAAATAATTACCTAAATTAAAGCTAAAATACCGTATACGAAGCTGGATAATTAAGTCACGGTTCATAAACCAATGCTCATTAAATCTATTTATAATTTCTCTATAAATTAATAACCCTGCGCATTTTAATAACCCGCCCCATCTCATAAAATCCTCCTCCAACACGTAAATGAGCTTTTAAACTAATAAAATAGGACGTTATGAAAAATTACGTACCTAATGAAATTCTTAATAAAATATTTCACATTGATCGAAAAATAAATTCCATTTAGGGAAATGCATTTAATCTGGAACACAGGGGTTTGCAACCCTCATCCCTCTGGCTAATCAAATAGTTGCCATCTTGTAGTTATTTATGTAAAAGGAAGGGTAGTTAGGGGACGGGTATTTTTCACCCCCCCACGTCAACAAGGGTCTCCCAATTGAAGTCTGCTAATAAGAATTTTATAAGATGCTTTTCCGATGGTTTCTCAGGGGGGTGTAATTGGAAGATAATCTTTCTATTGTAAATGGTTTCTGGTCCTTAGGTGCAGATTAGACTTAAAGTTTTAGAAATGATACTTTTGGTGCAACGTTATTATAATGAACTAGCTCATACCCGCGGCTTCGCCTGAGTGAACCCTAATAATTTTTGTAAAATAAAAGTAGTCTAAGTTACTCCTTATAACATCAGCTATCTCCCGTCAAAATTGGTTCAGCCATTTCGGAGATGAGCCGGAACGAAAAGAGACAAAAAAAAAAAAAGTTTTTTGTTATATGTAACGTATATACTTTTATATGCATTTAGTAAAAAGTTATTATAAACCGACTCCAAAAGGAGGGGTTCTCAATTCGTCCCAATGTGTTTTTTTGACAGTACAAATACAAACAGACACTTCCATTTTAAGTATTTGTATTTTGTAGTATTTAGTATCTTACTAATTTCGTACCTTCATCTACTATCTATAATATTAAATCTTAAATTCGTTGAACCAGATTTAGGGCTATCTTATAAATAGAAATAAGCTAGTCAATTGGTAGTAATAAAAGCTGCAAAATATTTCATTTGACCCCGTTGGCACTGCGCCTGAATTATTAGACTGGGATCCAAGAGGTCTAGGGTTCGTAATAAGTCACTGGTTTTTATACTGAATGCATAAAATGTTAATCATTCTGATGAACTACGGCAACGAAATAGGTTTCGAAAACAAATGAGATGAATAACAAAAGTCTAAAGGTAACAGTTAATACTATCGTATCTCGAATCTAAATACTTATCGACAATAGAAATGGGTTTTCCACGGAAGAATATTGCAAAAAAATGTAAACAAAAAAAATGAAATTCGTGGGCTACCATGCTTTCGCCTTAATATTCAGAAGTGGACATTTAACGACATCTCGAAAATTTTCGCACATAATAAAAAAGCAGTCAAAAATCCTATCGCCTAATGCGATAATGGTGTCAACGCTCACAGCCTCACACTAAAACCTCGGAATGCGTGTAAATTTTGAATCAATTTCGTCATAAAATATTACAAATATTTTATGCGATTTCTATCACGTTCACATATAACGTTCTTCTAAGGGAACTTGAGTCGCGCAGCCACGTACTACGACTACGTACGTAGTCGTCCGAGATTGGTCTATCCTATCCGAACGCGTTCTTAAATTCGTATTTCGAATGCCACTTCTAGCCACCAGCAGTCGATCCGGTTTGGAAATTAAAAAGAAAAACGGTAAGCGCCATTTTAGACCGTGTAAACGACGATTTTCGGATTCGTAAAATGTTGTAGGATTTTTGTTGGTGTGTGGATAGGTATTTTTTTAATATTTTTGCAGGAGCGAAATAATTTAGGAGCCGTTTTGTATAAGCTAGTAGGTAATTCAAAAATTCACAATTCGAAATTATTGTAATGCGTCAGCCATTTTGCTTGTTGTCGATAACGATAATACATGTTTACTTTAATCCGTGCAAACAACTATTAAAACAATATTTATGTACATCCAAAACAATATAACCAACGACTTGGAACAAAACTTCTAAATTCAATTTCAAAACTGGAACATCTAAGTCGTTCACTACCGTCAAATATTACCCAATAGCATGACTGAATTCAACTACTAAAAATTGAAATTAGAACTTCGTGCCGTGACTGCTATCGACCAATCAGACGCTTGCATTCTGCAGTCTTATTGCCAACTGTCAATACTTTCTTCTATAGAAAATTGGCGTGAATAGATACTGAGGTTTGATATGCACAGTTTATATTTTCCGGCCTTTTGTAAGCGTTGAAGAATGTTCTCATGTATCTTTTATAAGAAAAATTACCGGAAAACAAAGATAAAATATTAAGCAATAAAAAGAAAGCGGAATTTTGGGATCCCGTGGTTTCTAAGTGACATCATTAATCTGGCCCCGGCTGGGGCCTTGCCCACGCAACGCGTCAAACATGAAAGATGACGTCATTACAACACTATGTCCATACAAACACGCACTTTCCTACCTTATGTTGGGGTACAGGCATTTATATTTACAGCCTTTTGTATGAACATGCGTGTCCTAGGCAAGGAAACGGACAATGGAATAAATCTTAATAATTCTCGCCCCTGCAATGTAGTAATTAATAATTAATTAAAACTGTCAAGTAAAGCTTGGGGTGTCTTGCGTTGAGTGAAACTGACTTGTGACACGCGATGGCGGGGAAATATTTTTTTACACTCAAAGCCGTCCTTCACTTTGGCTGTATGTTTTTTGTAACATAAAAGAACTTTTTTTTTAAAGTAAATGTCACATTCTATTAAATTCAAATGGAGCCCGAAAATACAAAACATTTCACATCAACCCAGAAGTAACTTCACAAACTTTTAGACGTAGCAAACAGGATTTTTAGTTCCACACGGTTTAAGTGGCGTAATATTAGCCGTTATTACCTCGTATTAAGGTCGATGTTCGCTTGATATCCCCGTAATGGACACGGGTAGGGCCGCAATTAAAATGCTCATTAAACTGTCGCTGTTAAGGGTGAGAGACATTTTAAATTGCGAATGTCATCAGTTCAAAATTACGTGCGGCGGTTGTGTGGCCGCCATTTTATGACGTCACACCGACTGAGGTAACAATGGCGGGGTGTAAAAAGTTGGTGCTTGGATATTTTTGTAGGAATGTAAAGTTTAATAGCTGTACTTACAATTTATAAGTTTTAGGCTCCCGTGCATGGCCTTTCACTTAATACAATGTACACAAGTTAATTAAAACAAATACCTACGTTGAACGCTAAACAAACATATTTCATACATCATTGCTTTTCATTTCAAGTTGACAAAGACAAAACGCTTCGTTGAGGTAATGTTGAGCACTAATTTGTATTCAGTGAAAATTAAATAAATATCAACGCGTTCCTTTACTTCTCCTAAGCGATGAAATTAAATTTTAAAATGGCCCATCGATTCCGGTTTCGACCCCTTATATAAATGGCACTTGAAGAAATGAAAATGCAATGTGCAAGAAAAAAACACAGCTGCAATACTGCTCTATCTTGAAACAAATATTGCTTTAGAACTTTTGGGGAACGAAAAACAATATTATTTTGTGAATTATGATCGATTCCCTCAGTGCAAATGGCCCTTTGAATAAATATGCCATAAAGTAAACATTACTCAATACCCATTCTAATATCATTTGCCAATGCATCTTGCACCTTCAAACAAATGTGGTTCCTTCTGGGGGTGGCGTGAAATATTATCAAGGGGACAATGAGTTGTTAATAGGGAAAATAGGGTGAACGTGTTAGGAAAAGGGTAAATTCGAAAATAACAACGTAAAAGTGTTATATTTTAGAAACCAAAGTTCATAGTTGGATATTAAAGACGTATAAGTACTAGTACTAGCCTATTGTTACCCACTGCAGGGCACAGGCCTCTTCTCCTACAGAGGCTTGAGCATTGATCACCACACTTGCTCATGATTGAAGTCTGGAAGTTGTTTAAAGGTATGCTGATCCTGTTGTCAACTCTGCTTGCGCGATGCAGGATTTCGGGTGACGTAGATGCCGCCACAAACGAAATTAAATAGATTGGTTAAATTAAGCGTCCTAAAGAGTAGAAACTATCAGAACTTTATGTCACGACGTTTGACGCAAGTCAGAACACATCGTCAACAGTAATTGTAGATTCACGAAAGCAAAAACACAAATGATTAACCAATTTTACTATTCATTAAAACTAACCACAGCAACTGATCCAAACGGATTGTTGACTCATTATCATATAGGGTTGTTATCAAATCAAAATTCACATCCCGAACGTGACGGTTGGTGATGCCAGTAAATAGGTTAAATGCACGCTCTCTATCTGGGCATCGCGTGAATTCCGGGCTGGCAAAAACCGGAACTCACACGCATGGATTAATAAGGATCACGGGATCACGGGATCCGGGATTTGGCAGTGTTTAACACGGCCGCGATGCGTTGTGCGGTGTTGCTTTCGGTGTTTTACTCTGATTTGTCTTTTAGATGCTTCCTGGTTGGAGTTTGATTAGGGATTTAGGCCTTGATTAGTTCGTGTTGTTCTCTCCAATATCGTCGGGAAAATTAGCTGCTCTAGTTGGGAAGTTAGGGATGACTGTCGCTTGAACAATTTGTTGCTTAATAAAGCCCATCATGTCTCTTATATTTCTGACTTCATCGGCTAATTTTCGTACTTAAGACCAAAGCTACAGGGCAGCCCGCGAAATTCAAATTTTCTTACGTTTTTTGCAGTTTGCAGGTCAGTGTCAGCTTTTATGTTGATTAAAATATGATTCGCGGCCGTAAGAAATATGGCTTTACAGAATCATAATCATTAGAATCAGCCATACAACTCTCTAAGTTAGAAAAACTGCTAAATGTCATGATTTCATGAAATATTCATTCAATACACTTATTAACTCTTAACTTACAACTTGACACTGACCTGCATATTGCAAAAAACACAAGAAACTTTGAACTTCGCCGGCGACCTTAGCACCCCCTTAAATTCTAGAGCACGGGATTTTTTTTAAATTTTAACCCTTATCATTTTGTACATGAATACTTAATGTAATAAAACCTTTTTCGCTCTTCACCTACTCTTTCAATAACTTCGAGTGGTCAAGTTCAAGGGTTGCCACTTGCCCTTTTCTGGGTCCCAGATAATATATAAATTAAATGTCTAATTTACTATCACCACGTTTGCTTATGAGTGGAGATTACGATCGAGGCCGTTTTTGTCCGCCATGAATTATTTACTGAAACCGTTCAGTCTTGTTACGTTAGTTAGGAACCCTTGTTTGAAGGGGCTTTATTTCAATCATTTGAATGATTAATCGAGTTTTTGTTTGAGCTTGAATGGATCACTCAGTTTTAAACCTTTTTATAGGTTCTAATTTTCATCGGACGATATTTTTGTAGAAGCTCTCGAATTGTCTGTATCAGGTGTTCAAACTCTGGAATGTTCTATACTTTTAAGTTGGTATTGTGTTGAAATTGTGTTTGTCCTACATTTTTAATTTATCAATCTGCCTAGCTTTTTCCCAAGTATGTTGGGGTCGGTTTGCAGTCTAACAGGATGCAGCTGAATTCTAGTATTTTACATGGAGCGACTGCCTATCTGAACTCGACAACCCATCAAGTTGGTAATACGATACCCCTTGGTAAGACTGGTTGTCAGCGGCAACAGAAATACATCATCTGTGAAAATTTCAACTGTCTAACTATCACGGTTCATGAGATACAGCCTGGTGACAGACCGACAGATATACAGCGGAGCCTTAGCAATAGGGTCCCGTTTTACCCTTTGGGTACGGAACCCTAAAACCAATTACCATCCGTAGCTTGACGCTAAAGCCTGAAGATTATTAGTCGGAGAGGCTATGGAGGAAGCTCATGTTGACTATCAACGTCTACAGGATGTTACTGTACGGTAGGCCTCAAAAGTGGATAGGCGCGTTAAGAATCGTATTCGTTTGAACACACGATACAGTCCGTAAATCTGTATGTTGTGTAAGCAACACGATACACACACTGTCGTAAGGATTTCTAGGAAAATACAACACGCAACGACTCTTTATCATTCCACGGAAGTTGTAATGGCCGACTGGAGTTTACAATGGTGCATGAAGATAGGCTAAGCTCTAAAATTTACGATCTTTAAATCCTTTTAGTCATTACTTTTAAATCGCATGGAATAAGTTAAGTCTTCATGATTTGATGTTGCGCTTGCGACCTTTAGAGGTGATAAAATCCTTGACAAAATAACCTCTAACAATACTACTCGTTGTTTATTTCAGAAACAAAGGATCCCTGATCTTTAAAAAAGCATTTGACTGCGATATTTCTAACCGATATACAGAAAAGCATAAAAATAAATTGCTCTATACCCTCTCCTTAACTGTCAAGAGCCGATGTCATAAAACGTATAGGAAAGTCCTTGGGCATAAAACTCGTGAAGGGCGCGAGTTGAACAAAGTTTTTTCTTAAATCAACCGTTTTGTTGGTAGTTTGTAGTTGTGTGGAACGATTGTTCTGGTGGGTGAGTCAAGGGATTTTTTTTTAACCATGTTAAAAAAACACTTTATTCTGGTGCATTTTGAGTGTTCCAACGATTTTATTCATTCGAATTATGTTTACACTAGCTTCTGCCCGCGAATCCGTGAAGTTTCTCGTTTTATCATAACCATAACACATCCTATGGCACTCAGCAACACTGTAGGTTTCTATCAGTGAAGAATTTTCGGAATCGTATCAGTAGTTCCGAAGATTGCCCCCTACATACAAACTCACAGGCCTCTTTATAATAATAAAATAATTGCTCGGCGCCCCGCGGTTTCACCCCCGTAAGTCTCGGTTCCATGGGAATATCGGGATCAAAAGTATACTATGTCCTAACTCAGGTCATGGTCTACCCATGTGCCAAATTTCATCCAAATCCGTTCAGCCGTTTTAGCGTGCAAGCGTAACAACCACACTCACAGGAGATTTTTCTTATTATTTTTGTTTTTTTTTAAACCTCCATGTTTCATTTCTTTGCCTGCATCTTACCTGATGGTAGTGATGATCAGGCCGAAGGTGGAAGCGAGCTTCATCTGAAATCTGTAAACAAAGTCCTCCGCCGTGTCTGTCTGTGTGTCTGCTCGCAATAAACTCAAAAACTACTGCACCGATTTTCATGCTGTTTTCACCAATGGATAGAGTGGTTCTCGAGGAAGGTTTTAGTATATAATTTGTCAAGCGGGCGAAGCCGCGGGCATCAGCTAGTAAGTTATAAAATGTTAAGATCCGCGTCTTACAAAGTATTGTTTAATTTTGGTCCTTCGGCACATCGAAACATCCAAGCTTGTACCTCCCGCGGGATTGCCACAACTCTGCATAAAACATTGTTTTCCTCGTATTTCGGACTCCATTGTGCCTCGAATTCATTAACATGGTCTCAAATTGCACATAATTGAGTTCTCTTTGTATATGGCTGGTTGATCGTTTCCCATGGGCTCTATGGTCAATGAATCAGCCGCACGTGCCGTTTTGAGCAAATTATCGCTTTCTCCCTCTAAGTATAACAATAGTAGAGGAAGTTAGATGACATACTGCTTTGACGTGTGGAGTGCGTCGTTGGTTGTTATTTTTGGCTGTAAATCAGATTGGATTGCTTGGATTGGTTTTAAAGGGAAGCGTTCTTGAGTAATGCTACTTGATTTTCGATGTATTATTCACGGTATAGGAAAGTGCACTATGTAAAAGTAATTTTATGGTTTACTAACAGCATCAGCTTTTTAAATAAAGAACCAAAGTTCAAAGGTCATCGTCCTGGTTACTTTTAAATTTCCATTCTTAGTAATTGTCCATTGTGATGTTTTTAATAGTTGATGACAATGTCATATTATAATGACAGTAATGATAAGAATCGATAACTTAATAGTCATCATCGGTCTCAACTTCGAACCGACTTTTCGGATTCATTTGCGTATTGTATGATAATCACTTGCTTCAAAAACGGTGAAGGAAAACATTGTGAGGAATAATGCCTGAGAGATATTTCTCGACAGCTTGTGAAGCCAAGACAGAGGCCTATGGACGGCATAGAAAATCTGTCACTAGGTTAGTCACTAACCACACGAAAACGAAAGAAAGATGGTCATCATGTAGAATCTTACTAAGCTTGTAAGCATCCGCTGACAATAAACTCAAATCCTCACACTTGTATTAAAAAAATAGACGACTCGTGACACTAAGCCATAATGTCCCAGATTTATCCCTTTTTTTTTTGATGGTGGGAGTCAACAAATGACTTCTCCCACTCTGGGCGGAGCGGGAGGGCGTGTCATACTTTTACTGACTAAATTACCAGATTTACCCCTACTGCCAAAACTACCCATAAATCTCCACCCATTGTCCTTACAACCCGTATGTCGCGAATAAAGCAATCAATTGAACGCAAGTGCTTTCACTAAGTGCTTGCTAAAACATCACGCTACTTTATATTAATGGGCAGCGGTCTAACGACAATCGGCCCATTGCACGCCCAAGTAATGGCGAGACCCATGGAATTATTGTTCAGCTCCATCGGGAATATGATATTGTTTCATGGTAACGTTTAATTTGGTTAGGAGGTTTATTAAGTGTCAATTGTTTTTTGATAGTTTTGAAGGGTATTGCGTGCGATGAAATCAAGTTTGCCCTTGGCTATTTATTGGGTGATCAATCGCCTTCGCTTCGGCCGCGTTGACCCTAATTCTTTTTCTAAAATAAAAGTGGGTAACTAAGTTACCTACTCCTTATAACATCAGCTATCTGCCAGTGAAAGTCCTGTCAAAATCCGTTCAGCCGTTTCGTAGATTAGCCGGAACAAACAGACAGACAGACGACAAAAAGTTTTTGACATTACAAACGGACACTTTAATTTCATTTATTTGTATAGATTAAATTATTCTCTTAGCACAACAGAGATATTAAAAAAAAAACAAATCCCATCAAGCTCTGAAATTTAAAAAAAAAACCCAGCCTGTATCATTATTTACCCAATCACGTTCATACGCATAATTTGACATCTCCGCCGCCGCCACAAAAAGTTTCATTACTAAATATCCATGGAGCTAATATCCTTATTTCAAAATCCCATAAGAGCATGGGTGTATTACCAATTTACCATAATATTTGTTATGCCAAACGTTCACATCCCGAGGTATCCGGGACGGCATTACGGCATCCCGTTATGCAGATTAACTACTTTATGTACGACAGTCAAATAAAATGGCAATATTTTTATGTGCGACTCTTTTTATTTGGGTTGGGTTCCTTATAATAGTTACAATGTACGTAAAATTATACACAAAAATTGTTTTAATAAACAACGTTTTGGCAAGACAGTCTCGAAGTTTTTTTCAACATTTTTGATAGAAAAGCCCAATGGAAGATGAGTATTCGACTAGTAATGGTACAGTAATGAGTAGTTTGGTACTTGGATTGGTAAAGCTGCATTATTAAATTGGTCCATGGTAAAAAATACAATCAATCTGCCTAGCCTAGGCAGATTGTTCGGGCTTCTGACGACCTGTAAGGACTGTCAAAGATCCACGAATGACAGCCGGGACCAACGGCCTAACGTGCTTCCCTCGACACGGAGGAGTCTCGGTATGTAAAGATGGTCACCCATCCACGGGCCAACCCCGGCAAGCGTTATTACTTAGCCAGCTCCTGAGATAAAAAATACAGTTGTCGAATTTTTTTGCCCGTCACCTGTAATTAAATTAATTTTGTGGAAACATTTTCTGGTATCAGTATTTTTGAATTCCTCAAATAGCGTTAAGTGCATTTACAGCATTATACGTAGCCATTTTCGAATTTACTATTTCGGCTTTCTGTGTGAGTTACTTGCTAACTAAATCAACCAGTCCTAACTAATTCCGAAACATTTGCTGTCAGTTAATTGGCTATTTTAGTTGTTTGTGATAGATAGTTACTGGTTTAGTTCACCTTTTATTCCTGAGGTTACTTTTTCAACGTAGCAAAACACGAGTATTTTCAACATAATTGCTTTTCCAACATTACGAAAATCGTCTCTCACCAAAATAGAAACAATCATCAAGCGTATTTCAAATTCAATGTGCAGAAAGTAGAAATACATAGTATCGACCGCCTCAAATACATTTACTTGATGAAGCAATATTGTACAAGGACCAAGTAAACAAATGGCCACACTATTGAATTAGGAAATTCCTTTAATGATAGTGATGATGAGTTAATAAATAAATAATAAATAAAATTGACGATACGATCTCTCCTAGCCAAACATATTAGTTATTTATGCAACTGTTATATAATAAGGTGTATTGCAACACGAATGTGGGTTTATAATAGTGTCACATGACTGTTTTAATACCTAATTATTTACAGTTGCATCCAAGACTTTATTTACACCCGTGATAATTATGAATCCTCTATAAAAGGTTTGCAATACTAATATCGAACAAAAATGGAGAGGTACGACGCACATGAATTCGATTTTTTCGAATTCGAATAACCTATAAGTTTTTTTTTTAAATTGCGTTGCTTTGTTAGTGAAACGCGCCTGCAGGACAATGTTCTTTTTTTAAATGAGTTGTATTATGAAATTTAGTACAACATTATAACACCCGTTTGGATGATATTATGGTGACACTGGTTATTTTAATGTTGGCAATAAGCTAACCGTTTCAGAAACTTTTTTAAAGGATTTATAGCATAGATAAAATAAACAGAAAAAAAATTCATACAGGAAGGTCCACTCTAATCTATGTGGTTCTTTCCTCGAAAGACCACTTCACACACTAATTTACGCGGTCCTCTCATGATCTGAGCAAAATTATATTTGGACTTTAAAAGAGACTGTGACCTCTAAGTTTGTTTCGGTCTTTCCTGCCAGAATAGTTGGATAGGAAACACCGAACTCATCTAGTTTTAAAACGTAATTTATTTTTGACGAATAAAATCATTTATCACTAACAAAAGGAAAACTATCGTATCTTCATAAACAAAGTAAACTCTCGTATCTTTAAAAGGTTGTTTTCACGAGCGGATTATCTACCCGCAAATTGTTATACTGAACCCTAAGTCTGAAACGCGTGAAGATAGTTGGGCGATAAAGGAAGATTTACCGCTCGATGTTCCTATTCGTAATGTTTGGTTAAATACTGTTTTATTTTCGCCTCGCGAGGAGGAAACTATTATTTGTTTGTTTAAAGTACACGTATAGTGAAAAATTGCAGTTAATTTTTTACCATAACTTACCGTTTTATGCTTTTTCCGGTTTGGTATATAGTACGTGGGTGTTACTCTGAAATATTTAAGTTAGAGTTGTTTGCTTTACGTCAAAGTCTCCTGTATTTATTTAGGACTCAGAAGTACGACCAAGTTGACCAAAGTATTCTGATTAATTATTTAATCTTAATCCTCTAAGTTCGTCAAGACCTGTCAACAACAAATATTTTCATTAGAATTGAAGGATTAAAATTGGTCTCTTTATGAAGCCCTTCGCAGGCTTAATTTTACTTCCCTTACGCTAAAAGGGATGGGTTAGAACATGGATTATGTAGGGCCGGTCCCAAATCTCATTTGTAATAAGGGTTTTGATCAATTCAATGATAGGGGTCCCGATTTTAGGTGCCAGGATTTGTTGATATAATCTTTTTAATATTTTCTAATTTATGACGCTGTTTGTGAAAAATTAACCTCCGTGAAACATACAGCGCTGTACCCTAATAAAGTCATTAATTAGAGCTGGGATTAAAATATGTTGGGGTTCATGACTAACGGGCTGCGAATCCGGAAATTGCGTCTTCCGAAGTTAAGGACCCGAATTTTTTTAACTGTTGGTTTGAAATACAGTGTGTTAACTAACAAAGGGCGTTCCAGTTAACCCGCAATAGTATAACGTCCATACATGCTAAAAAAATATTACCATAAAAAAATAAAACGCCCTTCGTTAGAACATTCATCGATTCGTTCGTTTTACGAACTTACAACACCATTTCTCCGTAAAAAACCGTATCTGTTTTACTTCATCGGTAATGGTATATTCCGTATATTACAGTATACTCAGAATATACGCTTTTAGGCCGTATTATAAAATGATATGGTGGCCATATCGAAGCATAGTGATCCATAATATGGGTCATTGTCGACCACTTTGGTGGGACGTAATGGATTTACCTGCTGAGCCACAACAATCATTTGGCTTAGTTGCCTTAAGTGTTATGGTCTAGTATGGGAAATAGTCTCTGTTCATGGTAATAGATTTTGCTTTACGTAAATATAAGTTAACTGGGTTTCAAGGAAACTATTATGAACGATTCAAAGGGTTCTTTGATATTATATAAGACCTTCTTATCCTACTATCCTACTATCCTACTAATCCTACTAATATTATAAATGCGAAAGTTTGTGTGTTTGGATGTTTGTTACTCAATCACGCAAAAACGGCTGAACGGATTTGGATGAAATTTGGCAAACAGATAGTTTATAACCTGTATTAACACATAGGATACTTTTTATCCCGATATTCCCACGGGATCGAGACTTACGCGGGTGAAACCGCGGGTCGTAGCTAGTATAATATAAGTCCTTCGCCTGCGGCTTTGCCCGCGTGTAACTTTCTCATTTTTTTTTGTGTGGCCTGTGACATTCAGCGATAACGTGGCTAACAAGTAATTAAAAAAAAAAAATCGGAAGTGGATTCGTAGTTCCGAAGATTACCCCTACATACAAACTCACAAGAAATGTATCTTTATAATTAACTAGCTGCGCCCCGCGGTTTCACCCGCATGAGTCTCCGAACCCGTGGAAATAACGGGATAAATAGTATCCTATGTCCTATTCCAGTGCGTAACAAAAAACTCACTTTCGGATCTATAATAGGTATTAGTTAGGATATTATATTACATTTAATTAGTACTACATTAAATCTAGATACTAATGTAAGTGTCCATTTAATGTAAGTACCTATATCCAGAACGAGAATGTTAGTAATCTAGAGCACAGAGATAAGTTTAACTTAGCAAGAGTACTGGACTGCAGTAACATTATAAGAACAGTGACCCTACTAAATGTAAAATACAAAAGCAAACATCACGAATTATTAAAATAAACACTTTACCTGCATGGTATGCAGAAATAGCGTACTGCCCACCCACGCGGACGACACAGGTTTTCACTTACGTCATTTCATACATTTTTTTTTAAACCTTTATTTCTTAAAAATTGGCCGAGTGCGAGTCGGACTCACACACGAAGGGTTCCGTACCACCGAACATTTACTTATTAAATATTGAAGTTAAAAAAACACGTTTCTTGTAAATATTGGGACACCCTTTACTTTCAAAACTTTTTTTAAAAATTGTTTGTTTTTATAGCGGTCATCGTAGTACACACTGTGCAATTTCAAGTGTGTACAAAAGGTACAACCCTGTGCCAGTCGGACGGATAGTGTTGCCTTAGTACTAATAATAGCGTCCCGTTGGCACCCTTTGAGTACGGAACCCTAAAAAGATTTGGAAAACCTTGGGTTCTTAAAAAAACCTTCTCGCATTGTCAGTAGAGTGTGGAGCGTATAAAAGTGTCCCGGGGTGATTGATGAGCGTATGTCGTGTCGTGTGTCTGCAGCTTTATGGCACAGCTCGCTAAATGGATGGAATACTACGATATGAACGCATGACCTTTTTTTCCCCCCTTTCCCCCCCTTTTCCCCCTAAGTAGAAAGACTCGTTGTAAAAGTTCTGGTTTAATGGCAAAGTAGTGTTTAATCCGTGTTCGGACTGCGAAATAATACTAATCCATGTGGAGGTCGTTTTAAAAGGCGTTCCGAACATTCGAAGAGCCTTATTTTATTTTTATAAGGTGCTGGCTAGCGAAACCTTTACATTTGAAGTATTTTATTGGTTCTTAACACTTGCCTTCTGTTAATAAAAAGCAGTAAATCTATTGAAACTATGATTAACCATTGTAAAAAGGTTATATCTTGATCCTTGGTCGCATGCACTGAGGAGCTCGTGGCTGTAAAGATGGTCACCCATCCACGGGGATGGGTGACCATCTTTACATCCCGAGACTCTTGTGCCTCGAAAAGCACGTTAAGCCGTTGGTCCCGGCTGTCATTCGTGGATCTTTGACGGGTCGTCAGAAGCCAGAAAGTCTGACAACCAGTCTTACCAAAGGGTATCGTATTATCCATTTACAGGGTTGTCGAGGTCAGATAGGCAGTCGCTCCATGTAAAATACTGGTATTCATCTGCATCCGGTTAGACTGGAAGCCGACCCCAACATAGTTAGGAAAAGGCTAGGCAGATTGGTTGGTCGCATGGACTGTAATTACACACTTTAACCTCGTATGTATTGTACCTGTTTCTGCTCAATTTACATAAGCTAACACGTCATCATTATAAAAATCGAGGGAACGGGTCACCCCAGTCATTTTCAAAATGAATATTTATACCTAACGTGCGTGCTCACGGAATGAAACCAAAATGCATTTGGTAAATTGTACAAATAATGATGAATGATTATTTTATATGGGGTGCAATCGGCTTAAAGGTGCTCTATTTAATTAAATAATGTCATTGCTTGCTTTGATATTGTCCTTTTTTTGACATCGCTTTTGTTATAATTATATTTGTGTCATATAAATATGAGCAGTGGTAACCCAGCGGCCGCGATTTACGAGTTGTAGGTCGCAGGTTCGAACCGTGACAAGCGCTTTACATTGTGTAAATTATTTCATCACCACTGCTCTCAAAATAGTGAAGGATAACATCGTGAGGTAATTGGCATGTCCTAGAACCAAATATTCGAAGACATGTGACATCTACCAACCCGCACTAGGCCTAAAGTTCTGCAGTCATATTTTTGTACCACCAAAAAAGTCGTAACTCGAAATAAAACTCAATTAAATACTAACATAAATTCTGCAAAATTACATTGGAGTCCATAAAAAAAGACGTATTACTTGAAAAAGTACAGTCATACACAAAAGTCATCCATTACCGTCACTGGCTAACTATGTTTTAACAATATTTTTTTCGCATTACCGAGCAATCCATTTACCATGGAATCAATTAACCGTGTGTTATGGGTAAAACAACAAATTTGACTAGTAGCAATACTGTTAAGTGCATCATTTGCCAACACTGCAACTTGGTGTCGCACTTAGACACCATTCCCCACTGTAAATTCAACTTTATTTCCTGCACATAGACTATAAATTCATTTGTGTAGTCCTTGGCCTAAATGTAAACGTCATCAATCTTCGTGCGCGTTGGTGAACAAATAAAGTATGTGCCATAAGTGAAGCGCATAAACAAATTCAGTTTCGGATATGTTTTGACACATACGTTTAGACAGATGCCGTTGAATGAATTGATCGAGTCGACTGGTGACAGACAGGCTAATGGCTTGGAGTTAGGATCTGAATAATTATTTGTGACGATACTGGGTATTCATACTTCTTAGTTAGTAAAAAATGGCAGTCAAGGGTAATAAGAACGCTACGTTACACTTGGCTCTAGATAGTATGTGAAACTGAAATAATTTCATTTTATTTTTTAAGTGTGTCAGAAAACGTTTTAAATTGCCTCTTTTTGGTACGAAACACGAGTGATATAGTTTCAAGCACTGGTTTTTGTGGTAACGGTTGCATTTCCTCGTAATAAAGATCGTTATGTTTTATGTTTTTGCAGTTTTGGTACATTACTTCTGGCTTTAACGGCACCAGCGTGTCGTATTCTAGGATTCAAATAATGTTTTAATTTATAAAACAAAACACACGTATACCTAACAGTAAGTTTTTTTAAATATGATAAGTCACATCTGAGAATAAGGGTTTTATGAAATGGCGTTCAATAGGTGGCAGCACTGAGACGTTAGGTACGGGCACCTGTCTAAAATGTCAAAGCGCCTATATTCTAGTTAGTCGTGACTGAATGACGAACGATTGAATGAATGAAACGATTGATGAACGTCAGCAATATTTTATACTCATTGTTGAAACGTGGTGACGTTTATTTTCATGAAAATGTTCCCTTACGAATGATTAACTTGTTTGTTTGCATATTCGTTTGATCGGAATAAAAATAAATAAATACCTAATAAAATAAATAAAATAAAGGAATACCTAACACTTTTGCACCCAACAGTACCAATCAAAACATCTCAGAAGCTCATTTTTCTAATCTAATTTCTACGTGATTATACACATCAGTACAGATATGTACACCGTTGTTTTACTGTCACTTCCAAGAAATTCATATAATCGCAGACTGAATACTCAAACCACACTACCGCCTTAAACACGTTCCATTGCCGTTGAAACAATGAAGATTTTTTCATGACTTCGCAACTAAGCGATCAATGGAAAGCGTATGGCACAAAATGTGGTTCCTATTACCTACATGGTGTAGTTTATCTCACGGTGTTCCGTTTCTCGTTAGTACTGTTAGTCGGACAGATACAAGAAACCACAACTGTCATTATGGTACATTTTTAGGGTTCCGTACCCAAAGGGTAAAACGGGACCCTATTACTAAGGCTCCGCTGTCTGTCTGTCTGTCTCTGTCCGTCTGTCACCAGGCTGTGTCTCATGAACCATGATAGCTAGACAGTTGAAATTTCCACAGATGATGTATATCTGTTGCCGCTATAACAACAAATACTAAAAACCAGAATAAAATAAATATTTAAGGGGGCTCCCATACAACAAACGTGATTTTTTTGCTAGTTTTTGCTCGTTTTTGCTCGATATTGACAACGGCAACAGGTAGACGCTTGAAATATTCACAGAATATTCAGTTACATATTCACTTTAAAAATAGATAGTTAAATTAAAATAAAACAAATATTTAAGGGGGCTCCCATACAACAAACGTGATTTTTTTGCCGTTTTTATAGATCCTTGTACGGAACCCTTCGTGCGCGAGTCCGACTCGTTATTTATTATTATGCTATATGACTCGTGTTCGAAGAACGATGGGTGTCACAATTCGGTGAGCGGTCGGTCAGGAGAGGTGTCAATTATTTTTGTTGAGATGAAGAAGAATCTATTTGGGTTTCTATGCGCAAAATGCTATTGGAGAAAGTACAGCATGATCTTTCTGTCACTGACACGAATGTTGTGATTAAGTTAATCTTATTTTGATTATTGAAGAATAATATTAAATCATAAGAGTTAATTATGCCTGAATTTATTGAGAGATTTATTTTTATATGAACATTTATTTTGATTTTTTGGTCATCCAGAAGTTTATATTCTAATTTTACCAGGATTTGGTATAATTTCACATTCATACAATTTCTCAAGAAAGTAGATTTTGTTCATATTTTCGAAAGTTATTTCATATTCAGACAATTTATTTTTTCTCAACCTGGATCAGTTCTTCCAGACCCTTAATCTTTCAAAATTTTTTTTCTTCTTTCGATGGGCCTTCCATTGTTTTCGCTTCGCCACATAGATATATAATATTACATAGAGTAGAGTGTGCGTATTGCAGAAATTGGTTAGTGCGCATCGTAAACAAGTGATCTATAGATTAGTGTTGGGTAGGACATACAAGAGGCACTTAAATGTTCCATACAAAATGATTGAATGTCCCAACACCTCAAAATAACATTTTGTACCGCTTCACTGTGACATACAAATGAATGAATCTCGAACTAACAAGTGGTGTGGTGAGGAACGTCGTGTTGTTCAAACCCGTGTCTACTGCTCATAGTTTGTTGCGCGCACTCTATACTATAATTATTTCTCTATGCTTCGTCATTTCTTCTGTAGGATACTACAACCCCGTCATACCCTTTCAAGGCTAGTACCGCGAGCCCACCGGTATCGGGAACAGTCTCCAAGCTACCGGCTCCTGAGAGAGGAACCTCCTAACGATACGCCAAGTATCGCTTTCTCAAGCCGTTGATCCAGCTGTCTAACGAGAGCCTCCTCAGGTGTCGGTCGAGGCTCTTGGCTATTATCCCATTGCCCGTTAAGACTACATGGCAAACACGATCACGGCATGGCATTGCATTCAGGGTTGTGGGAAAGTCCGGAAGGGATACCGGGACCTAGATAGATAGATAGAATACTCTTTATTATGTACACCATAAAAATTACAGACATAAATTAGAAATTTTACATAGGGTGACACAATGGGCGGTCTTATCGCTAAAAGCGATCTTTTACAGACAACCTAGGCAACAGGCAAATGAAGGAACACGGGTGGGTTTTAGTCAGTAAAAGTCTGACACGCCCTTCCGCTCCGCCCAGAGCGGAAGAAGTCCTTAGATGATTTCCAACCATAAAAAAAAAAGCGTGGCATGGTTCTAGGCTAGGGCTATGTTCATTCGGTATGCGCCAGGCATGGCCAACCTATCCCAGTTAAGGCTGAAACAATGCTGTAACTAGATATTTCGTCTCAAGCAAGATCTATTTCTGTATTAAAATCAGCATTACATTACAAAGAAAATTTCATTTGACCTGTAAGAATATTGAAATAAGCTAAAGTAGGTAAGCGGAATTATATTAGCATTTTTTCAGAGGTTCCTTAGCAATAACTGGAGTTTCTAGGAAAATATCTCTTTTGAATTAGTAAGACGATTTTCTAGATTGAAAAAGTAGTCTGAAGAAAAAAGTTATAATATTATGTTCCTAATAAGAAACTGAAGTTTTCGTGGAGAGGAATTTAAAGATTATTGATATACTTACTATGTTCTATTTCATGATAACCTAATATCTTTTATCTACACCCATGCTTTAAATTCCCTCTTAAGGTTTCTGAAACAGTTAGCTTATTGCCAACATTATAACAACCAGTGTCATAGTAACCATTATATCATCCAAACGGGTGTTATAATGTTGTTCTGAATTTCATAATGCAACTCATTTAAAAAAAAGAACATTGTCATTCACGAGCGTTTCACTAACAAAACAGCGATTTAAAAAATTAAAAACAAAACATACATTCGAATTCGAATTTGAATTCACGTCATGTGATACTATTATCAAACACTCATGTGGATACTACTTATAAACCACATTCGTGTTTTAATACCCTTTATAATATAACAGTTGCATAAATAACTATCATTTCATTTGTTCTTATACAGGCTGTAAGGGTAAACAGGCTTGTCATTCAAAACATGGGTAGTTGACTTAAATATAAAAAAAAATGACCGAACACAACAAAAAAAAACGTCATTTTCATTAAAAGATATTAAAAAGTTTCTATCCGACACCGTGCTCTCTAGCGAAACAGCTGACTGACTGAGGGAGGGGTCGCGTTCGCGGCCGGTCCGGTCACATTCCGTACCCCCCGGCCGTGTTGAGACGCAAGTTCGTTGCCCTAGCGCATAGGTCAACGAACTTGCGTCTCTTGTGGTAAAATATAGAATAAAAATAAAAAAAAAAAGTTGTCATTTTCTATTGATTTTGCATTCTATAAATGAAACCAAACCACTGGTTGCAAGGATAACGGTGTTTACCCTAACACCCTGTATTTTATCATTACTCTGTCACGTCACGTCACGTCACGTCTTCTTCCCATGGGGTAGGCAGAAACTACAGAATGCCACCTGCTACGATCCTTACATATTCCTTTTGCGTTGTTTACGTTCATACATCAGGTAATCTTTCTGAAGAAGATCACCAGTTATGTCTCTCTCACCATTTATATTCATCACTCTTTGATAGGCTTTCGAATAAAAATAAACCTCTAATAAATCAATTACTTAACAATATTTTTTTTTGTTTATCTTTCTTATTTCGGTCCATAGAACTCGTTACACCAGCCAGTTTTAATTACCAAAACCGTTGCCATTTTGCTAAGTACAGAGTTTCAAAAATAGTTATATTTTTCAAGCAGTTTTGTTGTAGTCAACATTCATTCTGCCTAGCCTTTTCCCAACTATGTTGGGGTCGGCTTCCAGTCTAACCGGATGCAGCTGAATTCCAGTATTTTACATGGAGCGACTGCCTATCTGACCTCCACAACCCAGTAACTGGGTAATACGATACTCCTTGGTATGACTGGTTTTGTCAGATTTTCGTGCTTCTGACGACTCGTAACGACTGTCAAAGATCCTCGAATGACAGCCGGGACCAACGGCTTAACGTGCTTTCCGAGGCACGGAGGAGTCTCGATATGTAAAGATGGTCACCTATCTACGGACCAGCCCCGGGAAGCGTAGGTCAACCTGATGGATCGACCCGTGCGGCTGTTATTACTTAGCCACGAGCTCCTGTTGTAGTCAACATTGTTAGACCTAAAAATATGCAACAAAATGTCCCGTTTATTACGTAACGAAATTAATTCAGTGTAGTTTTAATAAAGCCAGCTTCATGATATATTACTCTAGAAGCCACGAGTTAATATACTTCGCGGCCTTTACTCGGAGGATGTTGTAAAGAATATGAGATTCAATAAACTAGAAGCTCGTGATTTAATATCGGGATAGTTTAAGGTTGAGTTTATAAATACCCTGGAGAACGGGAATTATACAAAAGGTGACTTAGTTTTTATAAAACATAATAAGTTGGTAAATGAGGAGGAGCTCGTAGCTAAGTAATAACAGCCGCACGGATCGATTCGTCAGGTTAAGCTACGCTTGCCGGGGTTGGTCCATGGATGGGTGACCATCTTTACATATCGAGACTCCTCCGTGCCTCGGACAGCACGTCAAGCCGTTGGTCCATTTGTGGATCTTTGACAGTCGTTACGGGTCGTCAGAAGCCCAAAAGTCTGACAAACAGTGTTACCAAGGGGTATCGTATTACCCAGTTACTGGGTTGTGGAGGTCAGATAGGCAGTCGCTCCATGTAAAATACTGGTATTCAGCTGCATCCGGTTAGACTGGAAGCCGACCCCCAACATAGTTAGGAAAAGGCTAGGCAGATGGATAAGTTGGTAAATCGTGGAATTAAAGATATTAGAAATCTTTGTGAATCGTTGAAATGGCAAAGAAGTGTAATGGAATAAATTAGTTGTATTACTGAAATGGGTCTACTAATTAATTAAGTCATACATTTTCATAACTTTTTAATTTAATAATTCTTTTACAGAAACTTAAGTACCTACATAAATTAGTGAAATAGTTACTTAAATGTTGATAATTATCCAACTTTCAATCTAACACTAATGTAACCACAGATAGAAAACTTTGACGAAAATGTCAAAGATTTAAATTAAATTAGTTCCGAATTAAAAGTACACTCAACTGGAATAAAGTACACAATTTAAAAAACTAGATGAAAAATAAAATGGTAAAACAATACTGTTCTTGAAAAAAAATTCTAACATCGGTGAGTGGTTCTTAATTTTCAATTTCGCTGAGATCTCCTCAACGCGATATTACCTGCCTTTATTAAATTCCCTTGCCATACGGGCCCTACTTATTTTTCACGACAAAATTGAAAACACCTCCGGTGCAAAGGTAACGTTCTCACAATATAAAGATTGGGTTTATTGGGTATCAAGATTGAGTCCGCAATGGGCAGGTAAGGCCTAGAAACGAGAGGCAAACATAAATTCCTTTACGACAAATAAAAATACGCGCCTATAGATGGCAACGTCAGGAATAAATCATTCAATCTTGTGGAATTTCATCCGGTTTTTTCGGGTTCCATATCGGGAATGTGAAAGCGAAACCCTTTAATATTCCTCTGTAGGGAATCGCGTACTTTTTCTCTGAGTTAGACACGAGTTCGTAGTTTTAACGTGAACGCGAACTGGCGTTGTATATGTATTGTCTGCATGAAGCATATTTTAATAAAATATATTCGGTATTCACACTCGTTTTCTGATGGCTTCTACCCGTTTTTTTACCCGTTTACGAGTGAAATATTAAACGGTAAGATCAAGTCAATTTTCTCGTGGTGTAGTTTTTTTTAGGTAGGCACTTACATTTTCTTGCTTGAACTAGGGTTTGGTTACCAAGCAAAAAATAACAGTCGAATCTGTATCAAAGAGAAAAATGCTAAGACAAAGAAAACGACCTCTCAGTATTTGTATAGGATTTTCAGCAATTAATTAAATTAACATTTTATTCTGTAACAATTAAAAACTTTTCATCCTTGATACTTTACAAATCTGAGCTTACGAACTCCTTCAAAACAAACAACTCAATATTATATTATAACAGCATTTTTTAATTACATTTCAGATCTTATAAACCTTCTTTCTTAGTCCTCGGTCCGTTTTTAACCCGTTATCGCGACAGGGTTCAGTTTAATCTCTTAAACCGCTCCAATTTGCCTTGTCTTGACTATACTTAGCTCTTACAGAGTCCGTTTTTCCGTTCCGTTTTTGCTGAAGTTTCTTGAAACTTGAGGATTGTGATAGATTTAATGCATTTGTTTCTTTATCCTCTTGCAATCTTTTAATTAGTTGTTTGGTTTTCAAGCTGTTTTCCTTGTCTTAGGAAGAAAGTTTAGATTAAATAAAATGAACGTATGTTTTAGTGTTGGAATTATGTAGGGAGTTAAAAAGTTTCAGTTATAGATGAGTACAAGCTTTTGGACGCGGCTTCGCCCGCGTGGCCCGTAATCTTTTTCTATGACAAGATTTATGAACATAAACGAAGCAAAAGGAGGTAAGGATCGTAGCAGGTGACGTTCTGTAGTTTCTACCTACCCCCATAGGAAGAAGGCGTGAGTTTATAGTTCATTATGTATTCTCTTCGTTATTTTGGTGTTACCGGGCTGATGATATATCACTTATTTACCTTTTTAATAATTTTGTTCAGTGCTTATTGCACGTTTTCTAGCGATGCCGGTGTCTTAATTCGGAGGAGCTCGTAGCTACGTAATAACAGTCGCACGGGTCGATCCATTAGGTTAAGCTACGCTTGCCGGGGTTGGTCCGTGGATGGGTGACCATCTTCACATACCGAGACTCCTCCGTGCCTCGGACAGCACGTCAAGCCGTTGGTCCATTTGTGGATCTTTGACAGTCGTTACGGGTCGTCATAAGCCCGAAAGTCTGACAAACCAGCCTTACCAAAGGGTATCGTATTACCCAATTACTGGGTTGTGGAGGTCAGATAGGCAGTCGCTCCATGTAAAATACTGGTATTCAGCTGCATCCGGTTAGACTGGAAGCCGACCCTAATATAGTTGGGAAAAGGCTAGGCAGATGATGCCGGTGTCTTAATTATTTTACACCCGAGATTTATAAGATAAGGCGTTATCTTTACATCCAGTTGATAATACCCGTTTTTACGACTTTTACTTTCGGCTTTAATTAAAAAGAAAAATGTCCAGAGGTGACCTATCAATTTCAATGGGTTAAAGGTAACTGTGAAAGCTTTATACATTCGAATTAAAGGAATACAAAGGTAGACAAGTTTCACGTAATATTCTCAAAATAATAATGTCATTAATTTAACTGGCGAAGTGTCGATGTACTATATTAGTACACCTCTGCCTTACCTTCGGGGAAACAAGGCGTGGTGTTATGTTATGTAATAATTATTTAAATGAACATGAACCAGCTGGCTTATTCCAGAGGCCCTAGACAAAGTGACATTCTATCAGCGATAACGATGAAAAAAGGCAAAAATGTATAGGACTGACATATGCTATCGAAAAGCTTATGTCAATCCTGTTGAAAGTCGTTGTAGAAATACGAAACGCTTTTGAAGCGATTGCCACTTGTCTAGGGCCTCTGATACATTCGAGTTTGAATTACATCGAATTTGGTTCAACGAAAATCATATCCACTTAGCTTCGATAAAAACAAAAGACAAATTGCATCAGTAATAATGTCAATCAAATTCGATTAGATTACGAGGCGAGATTCTGAAGTAAATAACCATTTCAACTTAGGTACAGACAAACAGGGAAATTAATTGTCAATCCAATTGAATTGACACACTACGTCAATTTGACGTGATAAAATATAGCCATATCACACAACTGTCAAAGAATGACGGTTATGATTTGAATATTATTACGGATACTTTAAGTTAATAATCAATTTGCTTCACTATTAACGTCCCTGACTTCACCTACATAATCTAAATTGCAAAAAAATCAAAGAAACTGCTAAAAATCCTGTCCTCATGGAATTTCCAAACCCAAACAGAAAAAAAAAAATATCAAAGTCAAAGTAAAATAATTTATTTCAAGTATGCACATTAAAGGCACTTTTGAACGTAAAATACATAGAAATAGAACTGATTCTAGTTGCCCCTTCCAAAAGGTAGTTTTCGTATGGAGAAGAATGGCAAGAAACTCCACCGTTTAAAAAATGTTTTACAATATTTGGTATACATCAATTATATAATTACATGTGAAGACGATGCACCGAGAATACAATTACTGTACCACAATAGATAAAAAACAATTAAAAATTGGAGCAATGACAAATAAATAAATTAAGTATGTGATAGATACACGGTGCTCACATATTTACAAACATTGTAAAAGTATACGATATCACAATATTCCTTAAAACTTACAAGTAATACGAATAAGACAGTGCGTGAGTTTAATAATCATAAAATGTAAAAAATCTATGATATACAAATAATAAATTATACAACTAGATTAGCAACCAGTTTGATTTTGTCCAGAAGTATCAAAGTAATACCTACTAGAAAACATTCCCTGAAATCTAAAAACATTTTTACGACGCCTCGTAATCCAAGTCCAGCCAAGTTAAGGTAATGGCGTCTCCAGACCCGCTTAAAATTTCATGAAAACGGCATATTTTAGGCCCTAATAGATAACTTCGGATTACAAGGCGGCAATGCCTCCGCATTATATATTCAATTCGTGAAACGCAAAGAGCATAAATCTACTGGGCCATTCGTAAATCAAAGTTTTTGTAGATATCTATGATTCAAGAGTTTTAGCGACACTCGTATCATTGGCATCAAAAATTCGAGAGATTTGAGATGAATTAAATAAAATAGTCTGGACTACATTTGATAATGCTGATATCGATTTCTATATTTCTATACATATTATAAAGTAGTTGCGCCCCGCGGTTTCACTTGCATAAGTCTTGATCCCGTGAGAATATCGGGATAAAAAGTATCCTATGTCCTATTCCAAGAGGTCTACCCATGTGCCAAATTTCATCTAAATCCGTTCAGCCGTTTTAGCATAAGAGCGTAACAAACAAACACACTTTCGCATTTATAATATTAGTTAGGATTACAAGGCGGGCTCGTGGCTAATTAATAGCAGCCACACGGGTAGATTTTCAAGGTTAAGCAACGCTACTCAAGGTCGGTACGAGGATGGGTGACCATCTGACCATCCATTTCATACCGAGATCGCTCCATGCTTCGGAAAGCATGTTTTAAACAGTTACGGGTCGTCAGAAGCCCGAAAGTCTAACAACCAGTCATACCACGGGGTATCGTGTTACCCAGTTACTGGGTTGTGGAGGTCAGATAGGCAGTCGCTCCATGTAAAATACTGGTATTCAGCTGCATCCAGTCTGACCCATGTTTTGACATTCATCGTAATAGTTACACATGGGAATCCATAATAAAAATATGTATTAAACTATAACAAGTTAATTCACATAACAATAGTTACGAGAAATAAACTACAAATGAATTTCCACGGTTTGATATAAATGTGGAGTATGGGCTGTTAATCTGATCAGTCATGGGAATGAATGCTGGCATCCGATCGGAATCGACTGGATGCTACAGCAGCGTTCGCCTGTTAAACTTTAACATACGGGTTATATCATTGTTATCTTTCGAGATTACATTTGTATCGTTATGTATGATACTGTTGATAAGGTGATAAATAATAGGTACGTAGCGTAAATAGTTAGTTGTGTTATGTCCTAACTAATATAAATGCCAATACGCTTTTACTCTAAAACGGCTGAACGGGTTTGGATGAAAGGCACAGCATGACCTGGAAAAGCAAATAGGATACTTTTTATCTCGGTATTATTTATCCTACTAATATTATAAACGCGAAAGTTTGTAAGTATGGATGGGTGGATGGATGGATGTTTGTTACTCTTTCACGTAAAAACTACTGAATGGATTTGGATGAAATTTGGCAAACAGATAGTTTATAATCTGGATTAACACATAGGATACTTTTTATCTCGATATTCCCACGGGATCGAGACTTACGCGGGTGAAACCGCGGGGCGCAGCTAGTTAAAAATATAATTAAGACTTTGCTTAAAAGGTAAGCTCGTTGGATTCTTAATTTTTGTGACTATGGTTCATCAACGATTTCGTTGTGAGAGAATAATAATAATCAAAGAACAACAATTCATTACAATGTAGGTACACTGTCAGAAGTAATAATTGAATTAAAATTTCCAAATCTTCGTTCCAATTGCAATTGTTTCAAAATAATAGACCCATTCTTTCGGAAAATTGTATTACAACGAAATTACAAGACTTATTTAATTGTATTAACTAAGTAGGTTGTTATAAGTATCGTTGTATTAAAACTCGCTCCAAGTGTAATTAAGTTTGATCATTCGTTTTAATAATACAAAATTGGTAATTTATGTACACTGGCGAGCAGTTGAATGTACAGTTTTAATGTTTTGATTTTAAAATTAGTTAAGTTCCGACCCATGGGACGAACGAGACAATAAAAGACTGGAGTTTACACTCCGTGCTCGACGAAAGAGGTCATCCTGTAAATATTTACCGAGAGGATTGTGTAAATACAAATATTATAAAAATCTGTGAGACTTTTCCATGCGCCGTGAGTTGTGACTCATGGTTTTGTAGGGTTCCATGAAATGGAAGTATGGTACATGAATTTTTAATCTCTCAATTAAACTTTTTTTGTAGGGCGACAGAGATCCTATTAAAATCTACACTTACCCTTCTACCCGAGTAAAATATGAAAATGGAAAATGTTCTGTGGCATAAAATTTTGATGACACATTTTACATTTTGACAGTTCTCTTTTGAGAATTCTTAATTCTTAGGCATCGTTCTGAGAATATTATCACGCACGTATGGGTCTTTAACGTATACTTACTAATATTATTCACACATACAATATTCCAGGCTGGCTACCAATCAAGACTAATAACTTAGCTAGATAATTTTAAGACGTGTGTTTCATAGCAACGATATTTATCGCCGTAACGAGTATCTCTACTACGTGATCTGGTTTTAATATAATCTTAATGGTTTGTTGTTCATTTATGTACTAGTACAAGTACAATACCGTCTTTGTACTCAATGATTGGTGTGCTAGTTCACATGGTTTGATGTGTAATGTTTTAAATTTTTGATTATGTTTGTGGTATCTTTGCGAGGGGAAAACATCCTTGTGATTTGTCATTGTGTGATCTCTTAGCTTGATGAACTTGCTCCACTCTCTGTCTCTGGACAAAATCAAACTGATAGCTAATTTAGTTTTTTATTTTATTATTTGTATGTCATAGACTTTTACACTCTGCCATTACTTAAACTCACGCACTGACTTATTAGTACTACTTGTAACAATGTCAGGACTATTGTAATATCGTATACTTTTACAATCTTTGTAAATATGTGAGCACCATGTATCTGGTAATTAATTTATTAATTATTGCTCCATTTATAATTCTTTTTACTTTGTGTGGTACAGTAATCTTATTGTAGGTGCATCGTCTTCACATATAATTATATAATTAATGTATACAAAATATTGTAAAACATTTTTAAAAGAGTAACGGTGGAGTTTCTTGCCCATTCTTCTCCATACGAAAACTACCTTTTTGGAAGGGGCAACTAGAATCAATTCTATTTCTTTGTTTTGACGTTCAAAAGTGCCATATATGTGCCTATTTGAAATATATTATTTGACTTTGACTTTGACTTTGACCTCTTAGGTCCGGGCAGGTACACACGGCTACACATCAAGCTAGCTATACATTTTCAGTTTAAGCTGACCTCGCATTGTACGGAAATCCTATACAATGCGGGATCAGCATAAACTGGAAATGTATAGCTTGATGTGTAGCCGTGTGTACCAATGTCTTTTTCAATTCATATACTGCTGTCTGAGTTTATCTTGGACTTTATTATCGGTTACGGAAAACATCGTGAGGAAACCTGGATGTATAGGTAATATAAGTCTGAAATCGCCAACCCGTCTTCTGTAAGCGTTGTGAACAATGCTCGTGCTTTTTCTGTATGAGAAGAGGCCGTCTCCTGCAAAAATCAATCTGCCTAGCCTTTTCCCAAATATGTTGGGAAAAGGCTAAGCAGATTGGGTCGGCTCCCAGTCTAACCGGATGCAGCGAATACCAGTATTTTACATGGAGCGACTGCCTATCTGACTTCCACAACCCAGTAACTGGGTAATACGATACCCCTTGGTAAGACTGGTTGCCAGACTTTCGGGCTTCTGGTATCTTCGACGAATGACGGAAGGAAGGGGCAACTGGAATCAGTTCTATTTCTTTGTTTTGACATTCAAAAGTGCCTTGTATGTGCCTATTTGAAATAAATTCTTTGACTTTGAAAAAAAAAAAAACCTCCAAATGCGAGCCGAACTCGCATATGACGTGGTACTGTATTAAGATCGAGCAAAAAACGCCAAAAAAGCACGTTTCTTGTATGAGGCGCCCTTAATTTTTTAATTATTTTTATTTTATTTATATTATTCGTTGTTATACACAATCTGTAATTCCAACTGTCTACCTATTACCGTTCATGGAGATACAGCCCGCTGATAGACAGACGGACGGACGGACAGCGATGGCTTAGTAATAGGGTTCCGTTTGCAACCCTTCGACTACGGAACCCAAAAAAGTAGGAACCGTTCGTCTGTCCCTTATCACAGCTCACTGATACAAAGTAGACAGTGTTATCACTACATACCCACCTACGTGCAGTGGGTAAGTTCCGATTGCCCTCATATTTGCATAACCGATAGAGTAAGGTTATTGAATCCTTATCTTAGGTTCCTGACCCCTATGTTTGCTCCTAGGGTGCGTCGATAGCGATACTTGTTCAATATTTGAGTCAAGTATGTGAAACGGTGCATATTTGACTGAAATATGAAAGTTTTTTTTGACGCTGATGATATAAATTTTGTGCATTTTTGCTATTTTCAAACTCAAAGCATTTATTTCAATTAACAGGCACTTTGACTTGTCAAGCAAGGCGTCTCTCGGTCAGAAAGATGAAGCTAGTTGCCCATTCCAAAGCGTAGTAGGAGAAGAATGGGCAAGAAACTCCATGAACACTCTTTAAAATATAGTTTAAAAAATTGATTTGTGGCTTATTATAAGTAATTCATTAAATAAGGAAAGGAATATCTAAGGTTCAACTAACAGTAGTTACACTATTCTGTATAATTAATATTAATTATTATTTAACTAGCTGCGCCTCGCGGTTTCTCCCACGTAAGTCTCGATCCCGTGGTAATATCGAGATAAAGAGTATCCTAAGTCCTTACCCAGGTCTTGGTCTACCTATGTGCCAAATTTCATCCAAATCCGTTCAGCCGTTTTAGCATGAAAGCGTAACAAACAAACAAACTCATTTTCGCATTTATAATATAGTTAGGATAATAAATAGATAGTGTAGGGAATCGAAGCCTTATGAGTCATGCTCAGCATTGCGCTTGCGACCACTAGACCAACGAGGCAGTTATTATATTTATTTAATACTTCATAAAAAATATTGATATTGCCATGTGATTCCGACTTGTTGGAAGATCATATTTCACCATTTATTAATAAAATATTTTTGTTTAATTCATGGGATACAACATTTTGTTTGGCTAGCTGCCAACAGTTAGTCAGTCATATTCCGCATAAATCATTACATTCATAAACATTTTATAGTGTATAACGTGATACTGATAACTAATAATTTCTATCACGCAAATAATAAACTTAGTATTCCGTACCGAACACAAACAAAAAAACGAAAATATTAAAATAGAAATTTTTGCCACCGACTCATCATCATCTGCCTAGCCTTTTCCCAAATATGTTGGGGTCGGCTTCCAGTCTAACCGGATGCAGCTGAATACCAGTATTTACCAGTATTTTACATGGAGCGACTGCCTATCTGACCTCCACAACCCAGTAACTGGGTAATACGATACCCCTTGGTTAGACTGGTTGTCAGACTTTCGTGCTTCTGACGACTTGTAACGACTGTCAAAGATCCACAAATGACAGCCGAGACCAACGGCTTAACGTGCTTTCCGAGGCACGGAGGAATCTCGATATGTGAAAATGGTCACCCATCCACGGACCAACCCCGGCAAGCGTAACTTAACCTGATGGCTCGACCCGAGCGGCTGTTATTACTTAGCCACGAGCTCCTCCACTTTTGCCACCGACTTCCGAAATTAAAGTTATTTTCCACTTTTTAGTGTCGTTGTGTCGGTTGTTTTTTTTTTATTTATCACTTTTAGCTCTGGTACCTACCCCACACAGATTCGAATACCACTAACTGCTATGTAATTAACAGTGACGGGAACTTAAAACACCATTCGTACTTATAGGCTAAGTGGGAAAAATAGTGGGTACTTTTTGTCTGCACTACAACCTACAACCAATAAAGTTGGTTACTTCGACCAATTTACAACCAGCATTTGACCTAGATTCGACCAACTTGTTGGTTGAAAAATAGGCTTGTAGAAAAAATATCGATATCGATACATTGATAAAATTATCGATTTAAAATATCAAGTATCGAAAATGTATAAAATACGATATCATTATTTCTAATAGAACACCGTTGTCGTCACCGTCTAAAATCGCTAAATTCAGAGACGTAGAAAGTAGACTGTTTCTAATCAATATTTTAATAATTTAAGATTTTACATCTGATATGATGTTCCTAGTTATGTATTTATATAAAATAAACAAACACAATAGAACAAATACAAGAGTGGAGTTTCTTGCCGGCTCTTCTCCATAAGAAATGACCAATTGAAACCATGCACCTAGCTTCTGACGTTTTATAAGTGCCCAATAAGAAAAAATAAACATAGATATATCGGTCAAAATTCCTAAAAATAATTGTAAATATATTCAAAATTAAAATGTTTTATTTCACACGAACCAACGAAAATAATTGTAAAGATATTCAAAATAAAAATGTTTTATTTCACACGAACCAACGAAAATAATTGTAAAAATATTCAAAATAAAAATGTTTTATTTCACACGAACCAACGAAAATAATTGTAAAAATATTCAAAATAAAAATGTTTTATTTCACACGAACCAACGAAAATAATTGCAAAAATATTCAAAATTAAAATGTTTTATTTCACACGAACCAACGAAAATAATTGCAAAAATATTCAAAATAAAAATGTTTTATTTCACATGAACCATGAATTGAATATTTTTACAATTATTTTTAGGAATTTTGACCGATATATCTATGTTTCTTTTTTCGATATATCGAAATTGATATCAATTTTTTTTTATATCGATACTTTTTGCCACTTCTTTCATCCCTAGTTGAAAAGTTGGGGCAAATACAATCTGTATACTTTGGATTGCAGCGTGTTAGGTCTGTATAAGTTGCTGAAGCTAGATTTGTTCGAAACATGCTGGTGAACAAGTTTAAACTTTTTGCCTTTAGAGTGGTTGGAGCTCGGTAATTTAGAAGCAAATCTGAAGGCGGAGAAAATCAAAATTAGGAATATTGTATCAGAGATGTGTTACAATTAGGAATATTGTATCAGAGATGTGCTACAATTCCGGTGTACAATAAAGTATATTCTGTGTATCAATCAATACATCATTGTCACTTTTAAACATAGGTAATTCAAAACAAGAGGAGTAACAAAAAATAAGCCAAGTGCGAGTCCGAATCGCACAGGAAGGGTTCCGTACCACCTTACAATATTTAACACTACCTATTTTTTAACCCTTTAATTTTAACTTAATTATATTTTTATTATTTATTGTTATAGCGACCATAGTAGTACACGCTCTGTGAAAATGTCAAGTGTCAACCTATTACGGTTCGAAAGATAATAGCCCTGTGACAGACGGATGGACAGCGGAGCCTTAGTAATAGCGTCCTGTGGGGACCCTTTGGTTACGGAACCCCAAAAATTACTTCTAAATCTTCATAACTACAATATAGTCACACTCTTGTCACATAACGAGACATGACCTTTCGAATCGACTTTATATATCTATATATATATATATATATATCTACCTAGCCTTTTCCCAACTATGTTGGGGTCGGCTTCCAGTCTAACCGGATGCAGCTGAATACCAGTATTTTACATGGAGCGACTGCCCATCTGACCTCCACAGCCCAATAACTGGGTAATACGATACCCCTTGGTTAGACTGGTTGTCAGACTTTCGTGCTTCTGACGACTCGTAACGACTGTCAAAGATCCACAAATGACAGCCGGGACCAACGGCTTAACGTGCTTTTCGAGGCACGGAGGAGTCTATGCTCTGTAAATTGATACATCCAACTGACCTTTTTCCATTATTTCAACTAAAAGTCAAGCTAAATCAGATCCATTTTGAAACCCTTTTATAACCCTTAAAAACCACCAAACCTCAAATAACAAATACCATTGTATGTCTCTCAATGTCTCTTGGGTTCACCTTTTGCCTCATATTTGTAAGGTCAGGAGTACACTGGTCGGCATTATTCAGAAGGGACAATAGCCAAGGGTGTGGACTGTACTGCGTGACATTAACCCGACCCGCACTATTGTGGACCCGTCCTTACATAAGCACATTAGTTTGGCGGCTTAAGGGTAGTTATTAATAATAAAACTTCGAGGCTTGCTGGGTTTCTTTTTAAAGTAAATCTTGGGCAAGTAATCCTACTTTAGATGTTGTGTGTCCAGAATAAGTTTTAGGGAACTTTGAGAGCTTTGTCTAGGCTAGGCCACAGATGAATACCTACAAAGGGTTCACCTCGCAAAATCGTTTAAAAAAAACGCGACTCTTGACGGCACAATAAAGTGCAATTCAGATCGCATAACGCTAATTACCTACAGTTAAATTCACATAGAAGTTGCCTCTCTTCTAAGTTCTAAGTTTATCGCGTAACTGTTATATCTTCTGCGTTACGCTCATTGATTTGGCCCGACAGGACGAGCCCGTCGCATACTTGTAGCTTCATACCTAAAATCAGGAGTGAACCATCTGTATTCATCTGTAGCTATACCACAAGACTAAATTATATCTTATTTATTCTGTGGCTATACTCCATTTAAACTAAGATTAGACATTTAAATAAGCACTTTTTACAGTCCGTTCAATCGATTTTGACTTCTATTGCGTTGGTGGCATGACGAATGGCAGCTGCAGTAGACAGTTGGTATTGTGAAACATTTTTTTTCCCTCCCTTTTAATACCATTCTTATGCCTTTTTTTTTTTTTTTTTTTTTGAGGGTGGGAAATCATCCAATGACTTCTCCCGCTCTGGGTGGAGCGGAAGGGCGTGTCAGACTTTTACTGACTAAAACCCACCCGTGTTCCTTCAGTTGCCTGTTGCCAAGGTCCCGGTATCCCTTTCGGACTAACCCGCAACCCTGGCAGGCATCGGTCCTAGCGGACCCCGCCAATTGTGCTGACATCTCTTTGAGGCGCGCGTGGAACACGACGCGCCATCGACCCGGGCCTGGTCCTGATCGGACGGCAAGCTACCCATTGCTCGCCGTCCGCAAGCCCGCGCCTATGGTGGCCGGGAATCCGCCTGGGATTCCCGACGCCCAGGGCGTCTCCAGCGGCGGCGGCGGTTAGGGGCGTGAGGGCGCAAATTTTGCCTCTCCCTCACGCGTTCCGCCTCCTCCTTCGCGAGCATTACTGCTTCGCAGAAGGAGGTGACTGCTTCCCATGCCCTCTCGCTCCGTACCATGGCCTGGACCAGAGCCGGACGCGAGAGGTCACCGCCGCCAATCGCCTCCAAGAGGACACGGCGGGGCTCCGCCCAAGCGGGGCAGACCTCCACCGTATGCTCCACCGTGTCCACCGGGCGATCCACACAGTGGTGACACCCGGGCGTTTCCTCCCGCCTTATACGAAACAGGAACCTCCCGAAGCAACCGTGTCCGGTGAGGACCTGCGTCAGGCGGAAGGTGAGGACGCCGTGGCGCCTCTCTAGCCACTCCTCAAAGAGGGGACTTATCGCCGCAATTGTGGCGTGCCCAGCACTGGGTTGCGACAATCGCACTCTCCATGCCGCCATGAGATCCTGCCGGAGCTCTGTCCGCTGAGCCGCGATTTCTCGCGGCAGCGGAGTTACGCCCCGGTGCTTCATCTCCTCGCGCCACTCCCAGATGTGCGCGAGGACCTTCGCCTCCAGATCCCATGGCGGTAATCCGGCCAGGAGGCTCGCCGCCTCGCGGGAGACCGTGCGGTATCCCCGGGCCAGCCGAATGGCCATGACCCTTTGGGACGCGTTCAACCGGCGGGCTGGCCGCAGCCTAAGGGAACGCGCCCACACCGGTGCCCCGTAAAGGGCCATGGACCGCACGACCCCCGCGTAGAGCCTCCGGCAGGAGGCGTTTGGACCCCCCAGATTGGGCAGGAGACGCCCCAAGGCAGCTCCAGCCCGGTCCAGCCTGGGAGCCAAACGTCGGAAATGCTCAACGAAGTTCCACCGGCTGTCGAGGACGAGTCCTAGGTACTTCATCGTCGACTCGACGCCGATGTGAACCCCTCCTACCGTAATTTGGGAACCCGACGGTGGCGCGTTCCGAGGGCCATGAAAACACATGACCTCGGACTTGTGCAAGGCCACCTCGAGTCCCAGCTGCCGGATTCTATCGACGATTGTCGTTTGGACCGATCCCTGTGGGACACCGCACGACATCTCTCGCCGGTTCCACACTCCCTGGTGACCGGGGTAGATGACGGCCCTGTCCGTCAGATAGGCCTCGACCACACGACAGAGGTAGGTCGGCATCCGGTGGTACCGGAGTGCCTCCCTTATGCAACTCCAGGGCAGGGTGTTGAAGGCGTTGGCGATGTCGAGAGACACCGCCAAGACGACCCCACTCCGGGCCACAGCATCCCCCGTCGTGAGGGCCCGTACGCGCATGATGGCGTCCACCGTAGAGCGCCCTCTGCGGAAACCAAACTGGCTCTCCGCCAAGTCCGGCCCCACCCGCACCAGCCGCCCGACGAGGCGGTTTGCAATTACTCTTTCAAAGAGCTTGCCCACCTCGTCGAGCAGCACGATGGGCCGATAAGCGGACGGAGAGTCCGCAGGGCGACCCGGCTTCTTTATGAGGACCAGTTTCCCCGTCTTCCAACGAAGTGGAAACTGGCCCCTCTCCATGCATGCGCTTAGGAGACCCCTTAGTCGAGGCCCGAGAGCCTCCATGGCCAGGACCCAGGCCTTCCCAGGTAGGCCGTCAGGTCCTGGGGCGGTGTTTTTGGCATTCAGCCTTCGCACCGCCACTCTCATTTCTACCTCGGTCACCTCCGGAGCATCGTCGTCTTCGTCGGTGTTGTGGTCCGCCTCAAGCACCGCAGTAGGCGGAGCCATGAGCGGGGAGGTATGTTCCCCTCTCGAGGGGAACAGAGCGCTCACCACGTCCTCCACAAGCTGAGGCCGGAGACTCTGCGTCAGCGGGGGAGCCCATGGGCGGAGTTTCTCCCGCACCATCTTGTATGGGCGTCCCCACGGATCTCTGTTCAGAGTCTCCAGCATCTCCTCGCGGTCCACTGCCCTGGCCCGCAGGATCTCCGCCTGGAGGGCGGTCTTCGCCGCTCTGTACCCCTCATACAGCTCCGCCTCAATGGCTTCCGTATCCGGAGGGCGGATACGGAGCCTGCGGTGCCTGGTGTACTGGTGTCGCGCAGCAACACACGCATGGCGCAAAGCCGTCAGTTGCTGCGACCACCAGCTCACCTGGCGCGAAGCACGTCCGGGCTGGGCCCGGGGCATTGCCACGTCACAAATATTGGACATGGCCTCCCGGAACCACTCCGCCTCGTCGTTGATGTCGGCAGGCCTGTCCGGTGATGACACCCAGGCCTGCACGATCGATGCTTCCAGGAGGAGCTCCCGGTCCAGCTGCTTCAGCGCCCACCGCGGACCACTCGGGGCCTGTCGGACCGGCGCGCTCGAGGACTGGGCGGAGACGTCAAACCGGATATACCGGTGGTCGGAATACGTCTCCACCCCCTCCATGACGCGCCAGTCAGTGACACGCGGTGACAGAGCAGGGCTGGCGAACGAGATGTCCACCACCGACTCACCCCGCATCCGCACACACGTGGGGACAGAACCCCGGTTTAGGACGACCAGGCATGTCTCCAGAGCCCAGTCCTCCACCATCCTGCCCCGTGTGTCCGTATACCGGGAACCCCAAGCCACATTCTTGGCGTTGAAGTCCCCGAGGACGAGCACGGGGAGGGAACGGAACCCGACGACGACGACTTTCAACTCCGCAAGGGAGTTGTGGAACTCGGCGAGAGTTCGGTTCGGGGAGAAGTACACCCCTAACACGACAATCTCCCCGAACCGTGCTGCCACGCAACCCCGTCCTCTCTTGACAGCCTCGAGGGACGGGGTACCGGCGGCGGCCGACGAAATAAGGGTCACTGAGCCGCTCAGGTCCTCCACCCAGTCATCCCTGGGCGGGACAAAGTACGGCTCAGCGACCACGGCGATATTAATCGACCACTGCGCCATGCTCTGGAGCAAAAGATCCTGAGCGGTGGCGCAGTGGTTGATGTTCGCCTGGAGGAGGCGAAATGGGGCCATTATTGGCACCCCATTTCGACCCCCTCCCGAGACCCATGCGAGGGCCCTGACGCAGCGGCAGCGGCGGCGACGATGACGGTGGTGGATGCGGCAGCGGCGGTGGCGGTGGCGGCGGCTGCGGCGGTGACGGCGGTGGTGGCGGAGGGCTTGCCCCTGCCCCTGGCTTTGCCAGGCTTCGGAGGAGTGCACGCCTTACTCCCGATCCGGTGGTCGGCCGGCTTGCCTGCCGCCGCACATACGACGCAGTGCGGCGTGGCCTTGCACGTGCCGGCCTTGTGACCGGGCTGACCGCAGCGGTAGCAGGCATCGCTGCGGTCAACCTCGGAGGTGCATTTAGCTCCCACGTGGTCGCCCACATGGCAGCGGAAGCACCTCCGAGGTCTGGGTTCGAGCAGTTTGACCTGCGCGGACACCCAGCCCACCAGTAGCCTTTGGCCCTCCCCGGCTATTTTCTTGGCCGCCGCCACGGGGCAGCTCACTGTAACAGCTTGCATGCCCCTGTAGTCGGGACCGATGGTGCCAGCCTTAACCTGCTCGGCAGAGCACCCCCCATTCCTGACCAAGGCGGCCACTACCTGTGCCTGCGTCACAGAATCGTCCAGGCCCTGGATGCGCACTTCGGCGCACTTAGTGGGCCTGGACACCCGGGCCTCGTCCGCCTTTAGGGACACCCTGAGCTTTTCAGCCAGGGCGTCAGCGGCCGAGCCACCAGCCGGACCGGGGAACTCAAGCATCCGAGCCCCAGTGGCAGCGATCCTCAGCCTGATGCCACTGGCGACACCGAGCTCCTCGAGATCCACCACCTCTACCATTCTTATGCCTGCGGTATAGAAGTCAAAATCGGTTGAACGGACTGTACAAATGTTTGTTTACATTTCTAATCTTATTTCAAATGGAGTCTATGCTATAGATTGTATTATACCTACTCTCATCATTCCTGGGAATTAAAAGCCTTCTTTCTTACGAGTATCTTATTTTGAAAATACTGTTCCAGTCTAACCGGATGCAGCTGAATACCAGTATTTTACATTTTACATGGAGCGATTACCAAACTGACCTCCACAACCCACTTCCTGGGTAACACGATACCCCTTGGTAAGACTGGTTGTCGGACTTTCGGGCTTCTGACGACCCGTAACAACTGTCAAAGATCTACAAATGACAGTCAGGACCAACGGCTTAACGTGCTTGCACGGAGGGGTCTTGGTATGTAAAGATAGTCACCCATCCACGGATCAACCGCGGCAAGCGTAGCTTAACCTGATGGATCTACCCATGCGGCTGTTATTTCTTAGCCACAAGCCCCTCCTGAAAGACAAGGGTGCACTGTACTAAAATATTATCGTCACTCACATCGAAGCTCTTAACATCACATCCTCACAGAAATAATAACACTTGACTACACCTATCGCTCAAAAGGACGACCCATCAAAAAACATGAAACATCGACACACCATCCTTCGCTTACCCACAGTATAAATAAGGAACAGTATTGTGTCTTAATAGAAAACGGCTGAAACGACGCACTTCGAAATCACCAAGCGGACATTCGTATTAATTTTAAGGTCACTTCCAAGACATAATACTGTCAATTATTTATACTGTGATTAAGCCAAAAATACCACTTCCATAACGGTACACTGGCGGCCAAACGGAGTAACCCAATGCGCAGATACACGTATTTACATTTCACATTTACACCATCGGTACATAATTGATATTGTCCGTTTGTAAAGGGTGATTCAGACGCTCTATTTAATGTTGAAATGAAATGGGAATCGGATTATCGGTATTTGGGTGAACCGGTTCTGGGTGCTGTTTTTAAAGTTGAATGCGGATTTTAGAGGAATTTGTTTGAATAATTATTAACTAGGTGGTTTAATTTTTGTAGGGACTGTGATGCTATTAAAAATATATTACTGTCTACATTGTTTGTAAAATAATCACAACGTATTCGCAATAATTATGATGTAAAGTCTGTTATTTTTTAATCTCGTAAGCTAATTTGACATTTCAAGTGATGTGATTGTTGTTTGTTTTTTTTCAATTTGGAGTTTGACATTTGCACCTGTCAAATTAGTTTACGAGATTAAAAACAAACTTTCGATGTAGAAAACTTACTCTTTGATTTTATTATTCGGTTATCGAATGATAAAATCAAAGAGTAATTTTATTTGCCAACTTGTGCCATGTTTTCTTCGTAACCAATCTAGTTCGTTCATTTACTAATTATCAGCATACAGTATCGTATAGATGTTGTGTGTGTATCGTCACAAACTCCGCAAAGGTCAAAATGTTATAACAAGATCGTTAACATTAATTACTTAATTAACAGTTTTTGTAAAAGCTTAGAATAGAAAACCAATAGTTCAAGCCTATCGTGACAGCTACGTTAATAAATAAATAACGACCCATTCAGTGCGCGTGAAACTAGAATTAGTTTTTAAATTGGAGTTATAAATTTAAATCACGATATAGAAAATCACCCTTTAAACCGACCTTTGAGTTCACAAAATAATTTCACAGTTTAACGCCGGAGTCGCGTCTGATTTTACTAAGCGTGACCTTTTTGCGCTCCAATCCTGATGCATAACCGTAAAAACCAGGCCAGATGTTTATTATGCTGACTCACTATCCTCTCAATCCACAATATGAACTCTATCCCCGCGACATAAGGTCCATTACAATAATACGTGACGATATGCTTGAAGCTGCAATCCAGTTCTATTTGAAATTCAATAAAATTATCTGCCAAGTCACATAGAGCAGTTTTTAAGATCGCGTTCCGATTTCGTATAAGTAGATTGTTGTCGTTTAATAACGTCGAGAAGACGGGAAATTTTCGATGAAAAGATCTTGAAAAAGGTGTTCATTTCGGAGGTGTCATTTTATTTGACTGGACTTGTAAAATGTTCATTTTAGGTTTAACAAAAAAAGACCTTAATTCGGTTGGTGTCGGTGGTTATCGAAATAGATCTTCCAGTTTTGGCTAGACACAGAAAAAAATAGGTGCATTCATCCGAAAAGGAAATTCATCCTTTTTTTTTTTCGGATGAATGGCCCGATTTTTTTAATTATAATTATATCCACACGAAACGGAAAAAAGGTGAAACCACAAAATAGAATTCGCACATAAATATCTTTACCTCCAACCATTAACACAGCTTCCCAAAAAAAACGTGCAACAAAAATAAAGCGGTTTGCATCCGACCATCTGCTCGATAGGCCGAATCCAAAAGATCGGATGAGTGCATGTGTCGGACGAAAACACCTGTCGGTTTCGGTCAGGTTTGAACAATAATGGAATCACCACCTGTCAGGGTACTATTTTTTTTAAAGGCATATGGGTTTGCTTATAACCAACCAACTGACCGGTTTGAATTTGATCGTTTTGTGCCCTGTATCTGCGCCTCCTTTGCCGGATTTAGGCTGTAGTAGTTCGCATGAATATTTTAGAGGCTGAGCGTTATAATTATACCTACGGACGGACTACGCTCCTTGTATTGTTAGCCTACATTCGCGTCTTAAGAATCCTTGTACATAATTGCTACATGAATAAATTACCAACACTCGCGACGTTATAAAAACGCTAAAGGCTATTTCAAATTTCCCATCCTTTGTTATTAATACTGATGATAGCACCTTATTCCATCAAAGAAAATTTTCGCCCAATTGATAGCCTAAGTTCAGTATTTTTAAGAAATATTTCATATTTATTTTCAATGAGATCGACCGAAAAAATTAATAATTCACGTGTTCCGTTCACAAAGGGGTCTTATTCAAAGTGAATTTCAAATTGAAATTGGTCTTCGCTTTTGCAAGGAGCTGAGGATTTATGAGAACAAGAACAATATTGATTCCGTGAAGCATCAGGGCATCCTTCGAAGTTTCTTTGTGATAATCGCTATTATTAATTGGAATTATGCAAACGAGAGGCAAGTTCTGTTTTTGACTGACAACTGCGACGTCTTTTGTCATTTAACGGCAGATTTTGTTTATCCGTTTCTCTTTTGTTTATGTGGGCTTTTCGTTTTGGTTTCTCATCAACATTGTCCGTACTATTCCATAGTCCACCGCAGACGGCAGCAGCACGCGACATGTCGCTGCGACACATCGCTGCGACACGACTGTTTCTATGTATTTCTACGAAACCGACATGTCGCTGACTACGGAAGGTTATTTCAAGGGACAGAGGCGTACCAATAGTACACCCACATTCCGCCATGTTTAAGTCCCATGTAATAGGGGATGAGCCCATTGTCATCAACCGGGCACGAATCTAGACTCCGGGCTGCTCATGAGAAATGGCAAAAGACAATGAGAATTTGCCCCGACCTTTTTTTTATTTTTTGAATGTGGGAAATCATTCAATGTCTTCTCCCGCTCTGGGTGGAGCGGAAGGGTGTGTCAGACTTTTACTGACTAAAACCCACCCGTGTTCCTTCAGTTGCCTGTTGCCAAGGTCCCGGTATCCCTTTCGGACTAACCCGCAACCCTGGCAGACTAACCCGCAACCCTGGCAGAATTTGCCCGACCTGGGATGGAACCCAGGACCTCGAGCGCTAGCGACCACTAAACCCATGAGAAAAAAGAATTAAGTAGGTAGGTACTTGGAAGAACATAATGTGATATAATATTACCCGAAAATTGCCTGTAAATGGGCCAGTAGGTAATAATAGAAAAATAAACATCCGTTCCAAACTTGAGTGAAACGGAAAATATAACAAGGGGAGTCTTTATTTTTAGAATAACCAACTAACTGAAGCTCACACTTCGTTTTGCCGATTTATTCAAAACTAGCTGATGCAGCGGCTTCGCCCGCGTTGATATCGGTTATTATATACTAAAACCTTCCTCGAAAGTTCAAGTTCAAGTAAACGGCGTAAACTCATTGGGGTCTGAAATGGCAATGGGCGTTCCTCAAGGCTCGATATTAGGTCCATTCCTCTTTTTAGTTTATATTAATGATTTACCCCAATTACTTCTAAATCAACCGAAGATGGTGTTATTTGCAGATGACACATCATTGATTTTTAAAATAAATCGACGTTCACAAAATCTTGACGACGTGAATAGCTCTATTCTTCAGGTACAAGATTGGTTTACGGTAAATAATTTGGTACTAAATGAAAAAAAAACCAAATGCATTCGATTTAAATTACCTAATGTTAGAAGTAGCGAATGTGACATCATATTGAATGGAGAAAAACTGGAGTTTATTAATCAAACAGTTTTCTTGGGAATCACGCTAGACGAGAAATTACAATGGGGACCTCATATAAAATCTCTTGCGGGGCGGTTAAGCTCGGCCGCTTATGCTGTTAGAAAGATAAGACAGTTAACAGATGTAGAAACCGCGCGTTTGGTCTATTTCAGTTACTTCCACAGCATAATGTCGTATGGCATTTTACTGTGGGGTCGGGCTGCTGATATTGAATCCATTTTTATTTTGCAAAAAAGAGCTGTCAGAGCCATTTATAATCTTTGTCACCGCGAATCTCTCAGGGAACTATTTAAAAAGATTAATATCATGACGGTACCTTGCCAATTCATTTATGAGAATATTATGTATGTAAGAAAAAACTTAAATCTTTTTAATAAAATAAGTGATAGGCATAATTTTAATACTAGAAATAAAGATAAAATAGATCAACCATTTTTCAGATTAGCTAAAGTACAAACATCTTTTATGGGGTACTGCGTTAAATGCTATAACAAAATACCTTGTGATATATTGCAATTAAATGAAAGAAAATTTAAAACTCATATAAAAAGTACACTTTGTAAACAAGCTTATTACAAATTAGAGGATTATATCCAAGATAAGAATGCTTGGAAACATGCTGGTCTTGCTCCATAGGACGATTTAGTGTCTGGACAAAATCAAACTGATAGCTAATTTAGTTTTTTTTTTTATTTATTATTTGTATGTCATAGACTTTTACACTCTGTCATTACTTAAACTCACGCACTGACTTATTAGTACTACTTGTAACAATGTTAGGACTATTGTAATATCGTATACTTTTACAATCTTTGTAAATATGTGAGCACCATGTATCTGGTAATTAATTTATTCATTATTGCTCCATTTATAATTCTTTTTACCTTTCGTAGTACAGTAATCTTATTGTAGGTGCATCGTCTTCACATATAATTATATAATTAATGTATACAAAATATTGTAAAACATTTTTAAAAGAGTAACGATGGAGTTTCTTGCCCATTCTTCTCCATACGAAAACTACCTTTTGGAAGGGGCAACTAGAATCAATTCTATTTCTTTGTTTGACGTTCAAAAGTGCCATATATGTGCCTATTTGAAATAAATTATTTGACTTTGACTTTGACTTCGAGAACCACTCTATCCATTGGTGAAAACAGCATGAAAATCGATGCAGTAGTTTTTGAGTTTATCGCGAACACGACGACAGACACGCGGCGTACGATTGTTTAATAATATTATGTATGGATAAATTAAAATACTACTACTTATACTAATAAAAGGAGTAGAAGTACTCGTGGGCAGAAGATGTCATATCATATTTACACACGGTTACTGTACTTCACGAGATAAACTAACATGGCCGCTGGCCACATGGCCTGACCGTATGTCCTTTAGGTCGGTTTATCTCAGTTAATAATAAAGGTATTCTTTGTTACAGGTATGCATGAGTCAAGGATGATGCATCTCGGTGGAATGCTGTTGGTAATAAAGCTAATGGACCAGTCTTCAGGTCAACACTAATGGCTTGTATATAAATGTTTATATATTTAGAAGAAATGAGAATTCTTTGGTGACGTCATGGGATAGGCTTGCCGAGTTTTTTATCAGCTTTTGTAATTGTGCATTGAAATTTAATCGCGTAATTTTGGTGCAGACTGGCGCGACATTCAGCACGACTTTTGTCGCGCCTGCGATATCGCGCCTGTTTGTACGAGCCTTCACTTTCGGCAAATGAATCGCTAGGCTAATAGAGAGTCTTGACTCAATCTGAGCTCAGCCGAAATTATAACCTTACTAGCTGTGCCCCGCGGTTTCACCCGCGTAAGTCTCGATCCCGTGGGAATATCGGGATAAAAAGTATCCTATGTGTTTATCCAGGTTATAAACTATCTGTTTGCCAAATTACATCCAAATCCATTCAGCCGTTTTTGCGTGATTGAGTAACAAACATCCAAACACACAAACTTTCACATTTATAATATTAGTAGGATTTGAACAATAGTCGACACTCCACAGTTCACTGAATTCTAATTGAACTAATTAGGTATTACAAGAACAATTAATTATAGATACTTTATACAGCCATTTCAAACTAATTATTACTTACAATTTGTTCAAATAATATCCAGAAAACTTTTCTGCCTATGGTAACAGAATTTAGAGAGATAACAATTGAAATAATTTTCTATAGAACTTATTCAGTTCCAACAAATAATTTAACAAGGGTGACGAAGTCTGTAACTGATAGGATATTGGAACATTTTTGCCAGTTTGAAAAGGTAAGGGCTTTACTTTGTGTACTGCTCTCAAAACGGTGAAGGAAAACATCATGAGGAAACTGAGGATGTCCAAGAACCAAAAATTCGAAGACATGTGACTGTGACATCTACCAACCCGCACTGGGAGCGGATTTACGGCCCACTCCCTCTTACAGAGAGGAAGCCTGTGTCCCAGCAGTGGGAATTACGCTGATTAAGAGGCAGGCAGAGGATAGTATGCAAACATTTCGCTGTTTAGTTTTAGTCCCATATGTGGTGAGTTTATGGCCAGTAACCGGGCACAATTCCACACTCCGGAATCCGGAATCCTGCTAAGAATTTCCTCATTAAGTCCCCTTCATCATGAGTCAAAAGGATTAAATAAAATGAAAAACCCAAATGACTGCAACTGTTTGCGTTGACCAGGGGATCGAACCCAAGATCTCGGGCTCAGAAGTTGCGCTTAAGACCACTAGATCCAAGAGGCACATCGGATCCCCTATTTCATGTCGAAAGTTGATTGTTCGATTTTCATTATATCGAACACTGTTGAACAAAGACCAAACAGTACACAAAGGACCATCCCTTTTAAATGTAAATAGACTAATCAATGAAATACTTCGTCAATACATCAATGAAATACTTCGTCAATACATCAATGAAAAAAGTCCATAAAGTCAAAGTTAAATAATTTATTTTAAATAGGCACATTAAAGGCACTTTCGAACGTCTAAAACAAAGAAATAGAACTGATTCTAGTTGCCCCTTCCAAAAGGTAGTTTTCGTATGGAGAAGAATGGGCAAGAAACTACACCGTTACTAAATTCCACATAAATTCCTATTCCTAAACTAAATCCAGCAGAAGAATCATTGAAAGATTAAACTAAAAAAGAAAAGGCAATTGATACGAAAAATAGTTCCATAACTACACTTCTCAGGTTTCCAATTAATCCAATAAGCGTCTAGGAACGTTCACGATTCCTTTAATTTATCTCTTTTTCTACCATTCTACCATTCAGCTGGCGAGAACAATTAAGACTATTTTTAACCCTCCGACACTGGATATCCGATCGCTTGGATTAATTCAATGTATGGGAAATGATAATTAGGGATTTTGCCGCTGCCGCTGATATATCATTATTTGTTCTATAAGAACAAATAATGATTACCGCGTTATCCAGACGTCAGCGAGACGTCGAGCGGTGTGCGAGAGAGAGCGCGCGAAGTAAAGTTCGCGATAACGCGACAATGTATTCCGGCATTATAACATTCTCAGTAGAAATTGGGAGTGTGGATTTGTGTCCATCTAAACATAAAAACCGAACGAAACCGTACTGAGTGAGCCCTACGGCCCATTCACTCTCACAAAGAGCGGGGGCCTAAAACGGCCACATTAGCAATTCCTCTAAAAGCATTTAATTTCCTGAATTTCCAGTTGTTATTAGCAATTCCTCTAATTTGACACAAAAGCAATTCATTGTGTGGACCATTTTACGAATCTTCATAGAAAACTGTCAAAAAGATGAATTATTTCGTAATATGAATCGCACGCAGATCATTAATATGATTTGTCAGTTTATGACATTTTACGATGATTTATAATATTTTCCTATTATGATTCTGCGAAAGTGGCTGTTTTAAGGCCCCACGCCTGTGGCTCTGGGCTAAGTTGAAAATCAAGGAGGTTTTGATGCTCTAATAATTTACTTACTCACTTTCTTTGTTTTTTCTTTTGTTTAACATCTAAAATAGAATGTGTTGTGTCCAGTACAGTCACGAGCAAAAATATGTATACACTTAGCAAAATTCAATAACCATTTTCTCGTGGAATAACGATTGCAACTTTGAGATGATACCTATTTCATAATAATATGGGTTCTAAAATACTATGTTCGTAATAACATAAAATTACAATCAATACAGTAGGAGAAAATCATTTTTAAAAGTTGCTAAGTATATGCATATTGGTGCTCGTGACTGTACGTAAGATGCAGGTGTACCCTGTCCTGATCTCAACTTCCATTCAATCTAAACCTTATATCACTTCAATGCATTCCTTAGCCGACTATACATAATCCTTGACTACACGAGCTAGCCGCCTCAAGGCGCCGCAAGACGCTTCCCACCTGAATTCTGCTCGATAAGATATCAAACACTAGTCGGAATAGGTCGTCAGAATACACCCATTGTTCTAAGACAAGAGTATCAACGTCTAATCTAGTCGAACCATTTGAGCGACTTGAAACAATAAGTGCACGTCCTAGGAGCGGTCACACATTGTGTCCCAAAGGCGTAGCTAGTCTAGCTAGCATGTATACGTCTGAAGGACGTACGGATTACGTCTTTGAAGCTCTTGGTGTTTATGAGGTTTCTCCTTACTAAGTTTGGTTGGGTGAGGGTTAAGATTAATTTACTAAGGTCCTTTTAGTGACAGGAAAGTTTTAAGGATGTTAATGACAGTCAAAGCTGATCCATTGATAATGATGATGACGAAGAATATTAGTCTGGTGATAAACAAGAACAAGATAGATTTAGTTATAGACTCTATTTTGCTGTAAATTATAACTAAGATTACAGCATTTTTTTTTGGAAAATACTAATTGCGTAGCAAACAATGGAGACAGAAGAATAAAATTTATGAAAAAATATTCATTTTGGTTGAGGAGAATCTTGAAGAAAATCGTGGCTAAGAAATAACAGCACAGCATAGGTGTTCGGTCCATGTAAAATACTGGTATTCAGCTGCATGCGATTAGACTGGAAGCTGACCCCCACATAGTTGGGAAAATGCCAGGCAGATTGATTGTTTGATTGAAGAGAATAGATATAGAGAATTTGGTATAAAAAAAATAAAAACAATATTCAATAAAAATAACGATTTACAATGAAAGCGCAATGAAAATACTCCTATTACATAAATAAGTAGTCTCGATAAAACCAAAACAAAGAACGGCGGATATTTTGCAAGCCTCGGCATGTCGCCGCTCAAGACAGGTGGTTCAAAGTACAGAGCTAACAACGTTTTAGAAGTAACAAATATAGTAAAGAAAAAAATAATTTCGGTACCTAAATGTGGGTGTACACCATTATAGCGAAGTTCATTACAGCGATGTACGTTCCTACGATAGTACGTGATTGCGATGTACGTTACTGCGAAAGTTCATTACTGCGATGTACGTTCCTACGATAGTACGTTATTGCGATGTACGTTACTGCGAAAGTTCATTACTGCGATGTACGTTCCTACGATAGTACGTTATTGCGATGTACGTTACTGCGAAAGTTCATTACTGCGATGTACGTTCCTACGATAGTACGTTATTGCGATGTACGTTACTGCGAAAGTACGTGATTGCGATATACGTTACTGCGAAAGTACGTGATTGCGATGTACGTTACTGCGAATGTTTACCATTGCGACGTACGTTGTCGCGCGTCTTTACTGCGACGAAATGATAGAAAGAGAAAGCTTGAAGTCCTCCAATTGGCGGACTTCAAGCTTACCTTCCTAACTTACAATATTATAAATGCGAAAATGAGTCTGTTTTATCGTTTGTTTGTTACGCTTTCATCCTAAAACGGCTTTCATCGGAGTTTCGTATGAATTATTGAACTTTGGACAGGAAAATGTCTGTCGGGTCAGCTGGTTCTAGAATAGACATGGACAATACACGGTATTTTCTAAGCGGCTGTCTGACAACAAGCAAAAGACAAGCAAAAAGAGGCAATAAACGGAAAACAAATTAACAAGAAACAAAGATAATTCAAACACAAAACAAACTTAATCTAAGAACAAGGACTTTGTTTCAGCACCGGATAAGTTTTTATTTAATTATCTGGAAGAAAAGTCAACAGACAACCAGTCTTACCAATTGCCAAAGAGGTATCATATTACCCACTAACTAGGTTGTGGAGGTCAGATAGGCAGGCGCTCCGTGTAAAATACTGGTATTCAGCTGCATCCGGTTAGACTGGAAGCCGATACCAACAGAGTTGGGAAAAGGCAGTTGGGAAAAGGCAAAAGGCAGAAGAAAAGAAAAAGCAGATGATGGTGATGTGATCCGAAAGAAAAGTTCACTCTGTGATAGAACAATGTATAAACATCAAATTTTACGTTCCTCCAAATTCGCAATTAATACAAAATTGTTAAAACCAGCTATTTTAAACCGACATCAAAAAGCAGGAGGTTCTCAATTCGCCTTTTTTTGTGTTTGTTACACAATTACTCCGCCAATTATGAATCGATTTTGGTGATTCTTTTTTTGTTTGGTAGGTTATGCTTCAGAGGTGGCCCATACAAATTTTATTAAATTGGCTTGCGTAATTTTTGAGTTAGCTTCAAATTACGTATTTTTCCCACTTAGTCTATATGGACAATGTTTTAAGTTACTCCGTCACTGTTTTTTACCTATCAAGTAGTGGTATTTGAATTTGTGTGAGGTAGGTACCACAACTAAAAAGTGAAAAATAAAAACATTATACAAAAAAAAATAACCAACTTCCAAAAAAAACACAAAAAAGTGAAAAATAACTTTAGTTACGGAAGTTGGTGTCTTTGGTTTTCAAAATAGTTATTTTTCACTTTTTTTCACTTTTTTAATTTAACTAACATTACAACAACATTTTAACCTGTGCTCCTCTAAACATTCCACCCACAGGTTCACAACATGCCAGGACCAGATGCCAGTTCTCAACTGCACTCCTGACTTTACAAAAACATCTGGCATCCAATCTTTTTTCATGATTTTATTTACGACTTTCTTATAAGCCTCACCTGTTCAATTCTTTCGCTTTTGTATGTAGATAGGCCTTTTTTTTTGTTTTTATGAAGTAATACAAGAATATCGGTTGGAATTACCATAAAACCTAGTATTCTATGTTTTTTTAGGTGCTAGTAGATAATATTATTGACTAGCTGTAACTCAACAACTTCGTCTGCGTGTTTATTGTTACAAATATTCAGGTTTATTTTTTTTGATGGTCGGTTGTCGTCAAATGACTTCTCCCGCTCTGGGCGAAGTGGAAGGGCGTGTCAGACTTTTACGGACTAAAACCCACCCGTGTTCCTTCAGTTGCCTGTTGCCAAGGGCCCCGGACTTTCTCCAAACCCTGAAATATTCAGGATGAAAAGTAAAGTTGCACGGGTCGGTCTTCAAGTTTAAGCTACGCTTGCCGAGGTCGGTCCGTGGATGTGTGACCATCCATTACATACGGAGGAACTTCTTCATGGAAAAACCCAATAACCCTTTGCCCGACCTGGGAATCGTACCCAGGACCTCATGTTCAGCAGTAGAGCTTACGACCACTAGACCAGCGTGGCAGTCTCCAACCTTCAGCTTTCAATCTTACTTATATAGATGGAATACCCACATCTGATCAGTAACAGTATTAAGGGTGCTAGCATTTCCATTGCTTTCTTCCCATTCATTTCAGATTGAGATCCCATCATTCATTTTATTAACCCTAACTCTACCACTGCTTTCCCATATTATGTTTATTCCTACAAAATGCAACATGTTTTATTCTATTAGATTTAACCTTTCAATAAAATTAACATTGAAATTAAATGGGAAATTTTTAATTGATCCTCTAGAACTTGTTGACTTCTAATGATGAACACTTTTTAAATAACTTTCTGGCTTTTTCTTACAGTTGGTCGCAGTAATCTTACATCCAAGTTGGTCGCACTTGCTTGGCTATTTAGTTTTTTTAGGACACTAAAATAGGAGTTATTTGAGGTTCACACACACTAATGTTTTTGGGAACGCAAAATGGGAATGATTAGGCTTGAATACCAACTACGCTGATGTCGGTCGCGTACTTCTGTAGCGCGTACGTATATACATTGGTGTTCTTTATTGTACCATACTGTGCTGACGCTGACGTCAGCGGCGCGTACTACGTTGTTACGCGTACGCGACCGACTTCAGCGTAGGAGGAATTCAAGCCTTAGAGAGGTTCCATTAAATGTATGCATAATTAAATGCGCCATATTTCGCTGGAGACCTAAAATACCTGTCATAATATAATTTCTGACGGCTCCATATTTCCTTTCTCATTTGCTTATCTCAGAGAATGTTCCTGTCTGTACAAATAGGTATTATGATAATATTTAGTACTGTATTCAAGTCTGGGATAAGCTTGCTGAAGTTATGTCATAGATTTGTAAGTATGCCAAGATGGAACTTGCTTTTATTGTTATTGGAGAATAAGATTATTTCGTTGTTTGGTTAATTCTTCGTTTTCTTGTTTAGTCAGTTTATTTAATGACTCGTTTGGGAAAAGTTTGCCCATTCTTTAGTAACATAACGTTATGTTACTTGCTTTGTTGAAAATGACAAAGATAGAATAGAATAGATCATTTAGCACAAGGAGGGATAGGTTTATTATTAGTCGATATACATTATTTATTCCACAATTTTCGCCATTGCACCTACCACTCTTTGTCTCTGCATCACCCACAGTTTGACTGGTAGAAAATGCCTATGGCATTAAGTCCGCCTCTGTACAGCATTAAATAAAAATAAAAATAAATTATTAGTCCTAAAGAGATCTTTTCTTGCCATAATGACTCGTTTGGGAAAAGTTTGCCCATTCTTTAGTAACATAACGTTATGATACTTGCTTTGTTGAAAATGACAAAGATAGAATAGAATAGATCATTTAGTACAAGGAGGGATAGGTTTATTATTAGTCGATATACATTATTTATTCCACAATTTTCGCCATTGCACCTGCCACTCTTTGTCTCTACATCACCCACAGTTTGACTGGTAGAAAATGCCTATGGCATTAAGTCCGCCTCTGTACAGCATTAAATAAAAATAAATTATTAGTCCTAAAGAGATCTTTTCTTGCCATATCGTCTGTTAATCCGTTTCCTTGCCTCGCAAAGCATTTTAAGCCCTTGGTCCCGGCTGTCATTCGTGGATCTTTGACAGTCATTACGGGTTGTCAGAAGGCCGAAAGTCTGACAACCAGCCTTACCACGGGGTATCGTGTTACCTAGTTACTGGGTTGTGGAGGTCAGATAGTCAGTCGCTTCATGTAAAGTACTGGTATTCAGCTGCATCCGGTTAGACTGGAAGTCGACCCCAACATTGTTTGACAAAGGCTAGGCAGATGATGATCGTCTTTTAATCTTGAATCAAATCAGACTTCTTTCCTCATAAATCATACCCCATCACTTGTCCCTTCACCCTTCATCTGTCAAAAAGATCACAGTTAAAATTAAACACGTCTCTTTAAACACTACTTCAGTACATAAACACTAAAGTCGTTCCATTTATCTCTCAGCACTGTTTCGTCATCAACCAACCCTCTAACTAAACAACTCACAGTTTCTGTATTTATTTTTTTCTCTGACGTTTATTTTCTTAGCTTGTCGGGACTTTTTTAACTTGATCGCGGTTGTGAGTTCGTGAGCCCCTGGCTTATAAATGTCCGTCGTATTTGAAGGGTTGAGTGTGCAGTTATTTTGGAGTTGAAAATGTGTATGTTTTTTGTTTTTTTTCTCACAATAGTGGATATTTAGAATAAATTTTAATTTTTAATTTTTAGAGTGATTCACCTTTATCGTTGATTTACTACAATAATCAATATTTTAGTTCACTAGTTAGCCATATTTCATATTTTCCTACAAGCAATATTGCCAAATTAATCAAAACAGCGAAATATTTGACATTTATTTGCGACGTTGCCAACTTTGAGAATACACGTTCTTAATTCAATATTCGTAAACAACACAAATGTAGATCTCTAGCCACTTAGACGCTCAGGCTTCAGTTGTTACTTAAGACTACTTCAGAATTGTATGGTTACGCGTAACAACGCTAAACTCGGGCGCTTGAGTCCATAAATACAAGTAAAAACTTACAAAGAATAGAAAAGTATAATAGAAATCGTATCTCTGGCACTAGGCCAGTTAGTTAATGAATTCTATTTGATAGTATAAAGTTTCCTTCTCCTTAGAAGTATCTTAGTTGGCAGAAGTTCATTGTTGTCCACATTTATGAGGACATTTGCATTGAACTTACACAAGTTTACGGGTAAACCGGTAAGTGGTTCATAAACAACAATACCTACATAAAAATGTATGATAATACCTTAAGGATCAATTTAAAACTTCTTATGAACACAATTATCAACTAAAAGACAAGGAAAAGCTAATAAAAAATAGCAAAATGTAACCCTAATTTTCATTGAGTTGGTATCCTTTAAAAGTACGCGCAGTTATTTCGGCTTATTGGTTGATTCACACGAATTTACTCGCCCGAAACGGGCGAATCGACACTTGTAAATATATTTTTTTTCTTGAGGCGATTCACTCCATGTTAATTTATTTGTGGGCGAAATAACATGTATTAGGCTATTGGCATATTTTGAATTTTATATGCAATAAAGATAAGAAAAAAGTACACTAACTTTACTGCGTATCGGCTCAAGAAAAAATAATATTATTTAAAAGTGTCGATTCGCCCGTTTCGGTCATGTAAATTCGTGCGAATCGACCAATAAGCCGTTATTTCGCTTCGATAATAAAATATAAAGTTTAGAAATAAAAAGTTTAGACGTTGGTAGGTATTGGGTAAAGCTGAGTTCTTCATAAGTCATTAGACGAAAGCATGGCAGGATAAATCTTGTAAAAAAAGCACTTCAAAGTTCTCCCATATCTTATTTACTCAGTACAACAATAACCTCCCCCCGGAATGCGGTTAAAAAGAACGATACGACACTCGGTAAACAGAGCCATATCGTTAAAGAGGGGTCTTATAAAAACTTGGCACACATACAATGTTTCGGGCCGCTGTGTCGCAGATACGCGTACCTAATAAAACAATGATTGACTCCGTACAGGGACAAGAACGTGACTAGAATTTTACGTCCAATTTTATATCCGTACATAAAAACAACAACGTGAAAGATTCATAATACGGCTGTGTTGTGCTTGTACAGAATAGGCAAGGTGTGTGACACATACTGCTTGAACAATAGAGGATTCCGGCGCGCATTCCCTGAGTGGTTTTAGTGTGTAAGAGCACATTCCGTCGAAGGTATCATGCTCATGTATGAGCATAGCCGATGTTCATTTTATGCTTCATTATATAGGTCGTTCGCTGACTCCGTTATTTATACGCGGAGTTCACACTGCCGTCTCCGCAGAAATAGGCGTACTAAATTAAGCTCTTGATTTCTCACCCTGACTTTTGCGGTTTTAAAAATTAAGAGAAGCTGAAATATGAATGAATTGGAGACAGGAATGGGAGGAAGAGGAAGTTCTTAGTAGCAGCCCGGAGTCCTGATTTGTTTTCACGAATAGGCTAATTGCCTACAAATGAAATACCTAAATAGTTATTTGTTATGAAAGGTTGCAAAGATGTTTTTTGGCGCGAGGGCCTACTTGTATTGAAATCTGAGCAAGCGAAGGATTCTAGGATTGAACTATGAGTGAAGCGAGTGATTCAAATATAGAATCCTGAGCGTATGGAGGGTTTCAAAGGTACACACAGAAAAATTATACTGTAGAGTGAAACACACAACTTTTCACTTCATTACAGCGAGGAAAATTCTAGGTGTCTCCATGCATTGAACAAATTGTACGCGTTTATGTATTCACATACATAAACACAGTATGTCACCGTTTTGAGAGCAATGGGGATGAATTAATTTTACACCAAGTAAAGTGCCTGCTCAGGTTCGAGAACCCACGAGATACAACTCGTATGTCGTGGTCGTCACCACGTACCACTGGGACTTTAACATAACCAGTGAAACGTTCGGTGGTCTATACCTACCTAAGGTCCATACCATCTTTTCCAAATCGTTCAGGCGTAACATTATGGTACATTAGGAGAAATAATTTGTATATTTTAATCTCTATCTTTGATATGGTAAAAGCCTTCAATTCGCGATGAAATTAGTATAAATGAGGAGCTTACTTTGTGCTCGTCGAATTTATACGTCTGTATGCTCAAACAAACTAATAGGCTCGTTAGAAAGGATTAATTCGGAGGATATGTTTATAGGTAGGGTCCAAGATTTAATAGGCTTTTGGAGGTTCCATTAACGAGCAGAGATTACCCAATGGTCTTTGGAGTAAGATTGTTTTGATGCTGCGACGTGAATTCTGGTGCTGTATCATGCATACTTATTTCGGAATGTTAATTACTTTGCATAATATTGTATAGAATTAACTGCCCCGTTGGTCTCGTGGTCGCAAGCGCGACTGCTGAGCGTGGGGTCCTGGGTTAAATTCCCGGGTCGGGTAAAGTGTTATTGGATTTTTCCATCAGGAATTTCTTAGTAACAGTCCCCTGTGCCTCGGAAAGCTCGTTAAGCTGTTGGTCCTGCGCCTAATCTCTCTCCGGTCGTGTCGGATTGCCGTCCCATCAGGCTATGGACTATCGGACTACTATTAAAAAAAAAAAAATAGCGCCGAAACTTAATATTGCTGAACATTGCTCCAAATATCAAGCAGTAGAATTATTTAATAAGTTGCCTACTGACTTAAGATCATTGATTTACAAAGGTACATTATTCAAAGCCAAACTTAAAGCGTTCCTGTTGAATAAATGTTTATATTCTATATCTGATTTGGTGACAAATGATGGTGAATAGTTTTTATATTTAGTAATTTACCTTTTTGACATTAAATACAGGATGTTAGGGTAAACACCGTTATCCTTGCAACCAGTGGTTTGATTTCATTTATAGAACGTAAAATTACATTTTTTTTTTTTTTTTTAATCTACATTTTACCACAGGAGACGTAAGTTTGTTGCCCTATGCGCTAGGGCAACAAAATTGCGTCTCAACACGGGCGCGAGGTGCGGGACGTGACCTGACCGGCCGCGAACGCGACCCCTCCTTCAGTCTCTCAGCTATTTCGCTAGCGAGCACGGTGTCGGATAGAAACTTTTTAAATTTTTTTAATGAAAATATCGTTAGTTTTTGTTGTGTTCGGTCATTTCTTCTTATATTTAAGTCAACTACCCATGGTTTGAATGACAAGAGTGTTTACCCTTACATCCTGTATACATTCAAGTCATTGTTCGATTTTTTGCATTTTAGAGAATAGATTTATACGAATTTGACATGATAATATTTACAATAATTTATATAATTACTATTTACAATCTATTGACATAATAATTTATCATATAAGTTATTGATTTTATTTTGAGTGAAATTTACTGTTTGATATTCATAATTTATTGTTTTTAGCTGTAAAATATTAATTAATGTACTACAAAATTCAAACACAATGCGAATTGTTATATGAATAAATAAATAAAATAAAATATGAGAGTTAGGGAAGAGAGAGTGCACCTGTGTCTGCGCACACACTTGTCCACTATAATATCTCCCGCGCCGAAGGCTAGTCTCAGTTGAGATTGGCCGCCATGGCCGAAATACGGTCTGGAGGACTAGGTATAATAAAGAATCAAGTTCTTCAAACTGAACAGACAGCTGTGCTGCTGGGAAGTTTGTTGCGCCACTTCTTCTTCCCAGCTGAAGTACTAGGAAGTGGTGAAGGGTGGGCGTTTTGGGGGGACTGTCTCATGTAATTTTGACGTTTCAAAAGTGCTGATTCGCAGTCTATCTACTGTAATTAAATGAATTTTGATCTCGTCGCTTGGGTGGCAACAGAATATTCAATTATCGTGTTCAATCAATGATCGTTGTAAAAAGAAAAACTAAATATGTGGAATGTTATTTCACTTGAATATCAATGTGTTTAATGTTCTCATTAAATTTTGGTTTACAAGTCAGTGCAGAATAACTTTCACCATTAATATTTTATGTTTCAAATATCCGACAGCTGATAGAAAATTAACACACTTTACTAATAAATTACTCGCCACTTGACTAAATTACTAACACTGTCCGAACTAGGCCTTATAGTTATCAAACAATACTAAAAGTAACGCCGTTTACGAAATTGATGCGATTTTGTTTTTTTTTAATTTGTTACGTAAGCATTCCGATTGCTTCACCGTTTATTGGATGCAAACATTCAATTTATGAAATAGCATATCGTGTTTATAGTCTACCTACTGAGTTGACATTGGAGGTTTCGTTTCACAGAAATGTTTATTTTATTGACAAAATAAATGAACATTTTATTATTCTGATGTTATCATTTTATTTTCAACTAGCTGCTGCCCGCGGCTCCGCCCGCGTGGGCCTTATTTTTTTTTTTAAATTATAAGTTCCCTAAGGCCAGTGAAAGCCCTGTCAAAATCGGTTCAGGCGTTTCGGAGACTAGCCGGAAGAAACATGGTTTTTTTTAATTGTTTTTTTTTTTTGTTATAAGTGCCTTGCATACCTACTTTCTTAAGCATTTGTAAAAAGCTGTTATTTATTTTGACATTACAAACAGACATTTCAATATTTTTATAGATATTGGTAACACCATTTAGCGTACTATGCTATTAATATTAATAACCTACCTACGTATTTTTTTCCTGAATATAAATAAATGTTTTTTACAGTAAGTTATTTTTCCACAAATATAAAATTATAGCTTGAAAGCTGCAACTTTTCCAAGACAAAATATATTTGCATACTATGTATCTCATAGACATTTGAGTTCAAGCGGCCATTAAAGATTGACATCGCAAGCAGGATAGCAGTCGTAAATTTAAATTACGTATTGTTTGAAAACCGCGCCGGTACACGACCGAGATATGGGCATCAGCTATCGTATTCTTCAATCGACTTATAAATAAATTAACTATCTAACATCATTTACATTAAATGACAGAAGATAAGTGTTTGTCTATGACTTCTCTTTCTTCCGTGCTTGACTTTGACTCATTAAGGGGGATGCGCTAGGGTAGCCCGCGATATTCTAATTTTCTTACGTTTTTTGCAATTTGCAGGTCAGTGTCAGGTTGTATGTTGATCTAAATATTATTTGCGGCCGTAACAAATATGGGTTTACAGAATTATAAACATTAGAATCAGCAATACAACTCTCTAAGTTCAGGAAAGTGCCAAATGTCATGATTTCATGAAATAGTCATTCAATGCACTTACATGGAGTAATAATATTTAGATCAACATATAACCTGACACTGACCTGCAAATTGCAAAAAACGTAAGAAAATTTGAATTTCGCGGGCTACCTTGGCGCATCCACCTTAATATTTGATCATCTAATTCCTTTGCACCCTTAACACAAGTTAAATCTTACCTTAGGTACCTGAGTTTATCGAGGACACTCTTTCCCTTAGTTGTAATGCTGCATAGTGTTTAGATAACTGTTTTTGTACAACTGAAGGTAATAAAAAAACAATTTTTTTTTTCATTACTTTTTCCTTTATTCCTAGAAATGAATGAAATCATCGTAACTGTGAATGATTAAGATGCTTGTTTAAGTGAGAGTATACAATTATTTGCGCAAGCAATAATAAAGTGTTTAACTCTGCCAGCCTCTTTATTCCCTTCCATATAAAATAACCCCTCTGCCTTCAAAACAAGAGTGAACAGGCATCTTTTGGGCTTGCTGGTTCCATAGATCTCACCCATCGCTACCCATCAGGTGTGATCGAGATCAAGAGCAATTCCATTAAGTAATACAAAACAAAAACTCATTCGCAACTAAACTCGCAACAATTTAAGAAGTCCGTTTAGACGTTTCGTTCTCGTTCATGTAATAAAACGTTATGCCTTGAGAATCAGTTTTAAGCAATGTGGATAAGTCATCGATTACAAACTCGATCTCTAAGTATGTTCAATCGATATGTCTCGAGAATCAGTATAAAAGAAACGATTTTTTTTTTTCATAGCTACACCATGCATTTTTATAGCTGTCAAAACGGACTTCTTAGATTGTCGCGAGTTTAACTATACTCCATTTGAAATAAGATTAGAAATTTAAACAAACCTTTGTACAGTCCATTCAACCGATTTTGACTTTTATATTGTAGGGATAAGGATGGCATTAAAAGCAAAAAACGTTACACAATACCAACTGGCTACTGCAGCTGCCATTTGTCATGCCACCAAAGCATTAGAAGTCAAAATCGGTTGAACGGACTGTAAAAAAGGCTTACCTATTTAAATGTCTAATCTTATTTCAAATGGAGTATAAGTAGTTTCACCTCCTTACCTTCCACAAAACAACCACAACTTGATATCGAAAGCACCTCAAACTTTGTTAAACAAGCACTAATACAGCTTACAAAATTCTTCAGCATTCAATTTAAACTTTTATATTTTAACATAAATAAATCCTCATTTTTGTTTTACTGTAAAAAAATTAGCTCAAGTTAATACAAAAACTCCTCGACTGCCTCGTTGGTTTTGTAGTCGCAAACACTATTGCTGACCGTGAGGTCCTAAGTTCGATTCCCAGGTCGAGCAAAGTGTTATTTGGTTTTGTCATGTGGAATTTCTCAATAGACAGTAGTAGCCCGGATTTGTGCCCGGTTGATGGGAATATTATAGGCTTTCTCCCGGTTACATGGGAACTTAAACTTATCTGGGGAAATATGGCTGTACTATTAGGTAAACCTCTGCCTAACCCTTCTGGGAATACAGGCGGTCAGTTTAGCAGAATCATAATATGAAAATATAAGATCTACGTGTAATTAATATTATGAAATAATTCATTTGTTTGTCAGTTTTCTATGGAGATTCGTAAAATGGTCCACAAATTATGAATTGCTTTTATGTCAAATTAGAGGAATTGCTAATGACAGCTGGGATTCAGGAAATTAACTGCTTTTAGAGGAATTGCTAATGTTGCCGGTTTAGGCCCCCAGGTGGGATGTTATGTTTCTACAAAAAATAACTACAATTCAGTTAATTCACTGTACACATTTCTTCGGCCAGCACTGTACCGAAATGTACCAAAATGTACTAAGGCTTCAGGCGTTTAATTAAAACAGTGCGAATTGAAATTCCCGCGTTTCGGAGGCTCGTTCGCTTTGTTTCCATTATCATTAACTGGAGTGCTATTAATCTTCGTTACATCGCCAATTATTGTGGACTGCAAGGAAGTCTACAGTGAACGGTGGAGGTATTTTTATTGATGGTAAGGTTTCGACCCGAGTGGAGAGAGGTTTCGCAAAAAAACCGATACGTAAGTATCCTAAAGGCCTAAAGTTCCTAGAAGAGCGGTGGCCGCCACATAGCGTCTGCAATTTACCGGCGAATGACGGCATTAAAACGTTATTTATCAAAGTAAGTTGGTGCGATTTCCTAGAAAGGGTTTTTTGACACCAGGCCCTTGTGAAGGAGTCGGTCAGTTAGTCAGAAAATTCATGCGAGCCCATCCCAAAACATTGATGATAGGACATCTATGATTTGAAATAGGATATAAAGAAGAAAGAAAATACATTTATTTAGCACAGACAGGGCACACAACACAATGTAACTACATGTAAACGAATAAAAAAAAATAAAAAAAATAAACAATTTCAAAGTGTAGGCACCTAGGAAAAAAAGTGTGCCTCGCGGCTGCGTTAAATAGGCCCAGTTCAGCAAAAATGAAAGACAACTAGTGCCTGACGCTGGTTTTCAACTGGACCTGAGATGTGAGGTGACAGATGAAAAACAGTCTTATAATACAGCGTGTGTGTATACATAATAAATAAATTGTTGTTAGATATTATGTAGGATATGGGAGATGAACGTGCAACAAACTCCAAGGACACGCTTTAAATATGACGCGTGGATCAGCACTATCCACGTCAACCATTTTGATGGGAACCGATTGGTCAAATTTTGACTGTATTAGGACTTGAGACTGACGTTGAAGCTAAGCTGAAGATGACACAACTGACGCAAACGTATTACTAGATCGATACATCTCTCTTCTTTACAGCACGCTAAACATGACCACAATAGAAATGGGTTGTTGGATTGTTGAATGGGTTTTGTCGACGGAAGAATAAACAAAATGACAATTAAACAATCACTATCTGTCATTTTGTCCAATCTTCCGTCGACAAAACCCGTTTCTATGGATGTTAAGCTACGCGTAAGGTCAGTTATCTACCGTTTGTTTATACGGAAGAGGTTTCGGTGGATGATAAAAATAAACAAGGAGATGAGAAAGATACATATAAACTTTAATGTTGTTTATGTGTATATACCTTAATATTTAACTTGGGTATAGTACCGAAATCTTGATGTTTTGACATGTCACCATTACACTCGTGCGAGGCAAGGGCGAGTCGCTAGTTATAATATGAAAATAAGATGGAATACAAAAATGGTCCCTTTTTCTGTTTGTAAACCATTCAGCATTCATTGTGTAATGCACGATCGGTCAGAATAGGAATCGGTTCGAAACAAATGTCTAATCCATTGCCCCATATGTTCGAAAAAAAAAATCTGCTCAATAACGTACTAACGAACTTATGAAGCAATGGATTTGACATTTGTTTCGAAGACATTCCTATTCTGATTCCAATTCTGGTTGATCGAGTATTATTCAATTAGGGTGCTGTTCATTATTGGTCAGGGCGTCTAGACAAGTGACAATCGCTTCCAAAGCGTTTCGTATTTCTACAACGACTTTCAACAGGATTGACATAAGCTTTTCGATAGCTTATATCAGTCTCATACATTTTTGCCTTTTCCATCATCGTTATCGCTGATAGAATGTCACTTTGTCTAGGGCCTCAGGTACTAAAGAGACATTATTCGAAATCTTGACATATAAGCAAGTATCTGTAGTTTTAGGTGGAATTACTTATAATGATTTAACCTTAATTAAAGTTTCCAATCTTCTATCATTAAAATTTATCTTTACAGTTTGGCTATTATTTAAAATATTATCTTTCCTAAGCAAGTAACATCATTACTCTCAAACCAACATTATAGTAAACTTACATCCAATTATTGCTGACAGATACGAGTTTGAACACAGACTTAGTCGCTATACGTTAATTGCGTTAGAAACTCCGTCTGAACGCGCATTTACTTGAATTATATCTAAGTTGTTACGATGTTTATCTCTCATGTAGTTTATAAGTGGTCATATAAACGAGCGACACGTTGCCAACGGCAGAGACAACTGCAGCCGTCGACACTGGTCGGCGGCAGCCGTAGACGCGTCGACGGCAGACGCAACTGCAGCCGTCGGCGCGTCTATCGATTTAAATTTTATTATTTCATCGTCTTTAGTCACACCTTACCAATAAATCTCTCAACTAACCGTAAAAAGAACAGCTAAATCTTCGTCAAATCAAATGAGCCTTGGTTATTTACGACCCAGTTTAATATTAACTGAAGGGCGATCAGTTATCCGGTCATTAAGACCTTATTAGTTAAGCTTTTAAATGTTTGTATGGCAGTTTGACGGTTATTTGTTCTTGTCGTTTGTTTCCTTGTTAAACTAATCGGTTTGGAGATAGTCGGTCTGTTTTTAGATTTATTGGGCCCAGTTTGAGTTAGTTTTTTGTTTAGATTTTTTTGTCTAGGGGAAAATGCTGTAAAATGTAATTGAATTGGACTTTTTGTGATATCATTTGTGTAGCTTCTTTCCGGATGTGTTGCGATCGCATTTCAGTCTCTCCCTAGACCTGTATCAATCTGGCTAGCCTTTGCCCAATTATGTTGTGGTCGGCTTCCAGTATAACCGCAGCTGGATACCAGTATTTACTACTCTACCTAGACCTCTAGATGTACCACTAAAATACAAGTAACAAGTTTTTTATTGTAAAATATTACATCAAAATATGAAATAATCTACTTACGTTTTAATTAAAACACGAATTACACTTTAATTCTACTACAAAACTCTCATTTTGTTCAACAAATATTACTTAACCCTTCAAATGAAGCTTGAATACGAAACTAGAGCGAAATATGAAACTTTTTGGTTGAAAATAATTAACCAACTTTCGCTGGGACGAAAGTGGTGCAAGTTTAAATGCCCGTGACCCTTTATAGGCAGCCAAGCGTGGGGTACGTGGGAACCCCAACCTCAGACATGTACACACGGCTACACATCAACCTATACATTTCCAGTTTATGCTGATCTCGCATTGTATAGGTTTTCCGTACAATGCGAGGTCAGCTTATACTGGAAATGTATAGCTTGATGTGTAGCCATGTGTACCTACTTGCATGCAAGCCATTCTTGGTAGATGTGAACTTCTAAGTTTATGTAATTTACTTTGATAAATCGTGAGTAATTATTAAAGAAATATCTGTACAATTGATCAAATTATATGTAGATAACCCTTTAATTTTCTCTTTTTAAAAGGAATGTTAATTATTTTCTGTATCAAGAGTATTTTTTACACGTTTGGATTTGAATAAAACTGTAATTACGTGGAAATTATCTGACTGCAATACAACCTTGAGTAAAGTAGCAAAAAGCTTAAATAAGTTATTTGCGACAATAAATTGGTCCCATCCTTAATATTACTCAAAGTAATAGTAATAAGTAATAAAAATTAAAAAGATGGACGATAAAAATGCGGAAACGTGTGTTTATCACGCAATTTTTGTGCAAATATCAATTAATATTCTAAAAACTTAACGTTATTATTTCTTTGTTAGGGTGGTACCGTGTAACTTATATATCGTGACTAATTTTATTGCATTGAACTATTATTTTATTCAGTTTTTAACCGACTTTTAGAAAAGGAGGAGGTTACGATTCTTAGATTCGCTCATATAAATTTTACTGTCCAAAATTCTATCAAGCGTCAAAAACTCCTAAACTCCTTGCATTCAAAGCCCCCTATTTTCAACACCCTTACACAAGATCCCCTAATAACTTCTTTCCAGTCCGCGTGAAACTTGTTATATCATGAAATATACCTATCCTATGACACTCGGCAATACTGTATCTTCCCATGAGTGAAGGAAATTTCGAAATCGGATCCGTAGTTCCGAAGATTACCCCCTTCATACTAACTCACTATAATATTAGTTATAATAAATTATTTCATATAACGTCAGCTGCCAGTGGAAATCGGTCCAGCCGTTTCGGAGATTAGCCGGAACAAACAGACAGAAAAAAAAATTAAAAATTGTTTTTTTTTATGTACCTAGTAGTTTTTTTTTATAATACTTTCTTATGCATTTAGTAAAAAGCTGTTATTTTGAGATTACGAACAGACACTTAAATATAGAGGCTGTTCCATTGCGTTACTAATAATCAACAATATTCCCTCCATCCTAGGATTATATTAGCCCCACACAGCTTTCAATATTGGGTTTGCACATTTGAACCGCACCCTTTGTGAAACGCTCGCTCACGTTTAAATGCCAGAAAAGGTGATTCAATTCAATCCTGCAGCTTTGTCATACATCTGGCTTTTGACGTTGGATTCTTCGTCTGACGTCAGAACGTCGTCTGAACGTTTGAATTGTAGGGTTAGTTGTCCAATTAGAGGTACGAAAACTAGGTAAGGAGTCAGATGTCTTGATTTTTAGGGTTTCATTGAGTAATTTTAGCTTAATTTCGTTATTATTTCTAAAGAAATTGGTGAGTGTTTGAAAGAATAATTACCTATGTGTAGGTAAAAGGGTAATTTGGATCTGATTGGATATTTTGTTTTAGTTGCTTGACTTTTTATCATAAGATTCCAGTGGAGGGTCTTTCTCTAGCCCTATAAGTAATTTAGTGTCATTGGAATGCAGATAATACACCACGAATTTCTCCACCTTCTTTTATAATATGTAACTAGCTTCCGCCCGCGTGGTATGTCGATAAAAAGTAGCCATGTCCTTCCTCAGGATGCCATCTATCTCCATACCAAATTTTATCGAAATTCGTTCAGAGGTCAAGGCGTGAAAAGGTAACATACAGACAGACAGACAGAGTTACTTTCGAAATTATAATATAAGTATGGATTATGCTTATACAACATAATTTTTTGTTTTTGCTAATCCCGAAAAGGGGGCATTGTACTAAAAAAAATCAGCTGTTCCATACATTTGTGTTCACTTAAATCGACAAAATGTATGGAACAGCAGATTTTTTTTTCGCGATTTCAAGGTTGGTCCCATAGAAAAAGTTGTTCAAAATGATGAGTACAATGACCCCTTTTCGGGTTTAGCATAAACAAAAAATAATGTTGTATGATATTAATTAATATTTGATTAAAGTATCCCACAGCAAAGAAAATATAAAAACAACCGCAAAACGGAATAAACAGACATAAAGCTACATTTTAAAGTGCTTGATGAAAGACAAAGATAAAACTCTTCTGCATTAACATAGAATTCCTATGTTCCTCGCTTTTCTTTGAAGTTATCCTGAAAACCTCGATATGCAGTCGGTTTTAAATGCTGAGAAAATAGTTAAAAGTCATGAGGAGGGTGTGACTGAGAAAACTTTTAAGTTCGTGAGCTTTTATAAAGAGGAGGGACTCGTGGCTAAATTATAACAGCCACACGGGTCGATCGAAGATTCTGAGGGCCTAGACAAAGTGACATTCTATCAGCGATAACGATAAATATATAGGGACTGACATAAGCTATCGGAAACCTTATGACAATTCTGTTCAAAGTCGTTGTAGAAATACGAAACGCTTTCGAAGCGATTGTCAGTTGTCTAGGCCCTAAGATATCCGTTGATGGGTGAATCTCTTGATCGTAACGTGACTTGGAAAGCCTTTAGTCCCGGACTCCCGGCTGTCATTCTTAAATCTTTGACGGTCGTTACGGGTCGTCAGAAGCCCGAAAGTCTGACAACCAGTCTTCTTGGTAAGACTATCGGTATCGTGTTACCCAGTAACTAGGTTGTGGAGGTCAGATAGGCAGTCGCTCCATGTAAAATACAATTCAGCTGCTTCGGTTAGACTGGAAGCCGACCCCAACATATTATCTGTCGGCAGTCCCCATGGACTGGTTATTTATTAAAATACTTTAAATGTGGTACCAGAGAAGGGTTGGGCAGAGGTGAACCCACCTTTCGACAGTTATGTTTAAGTCCCATGTAATAGGGGCGAGCTTCACCCACCTCTGTCCAACCCTTCGGGGAAACAAGGCTTGATGTTAAGTTATGTGTTACCTAAGACGCTGCTGCTAAATACCCATAACTACGTAGCTATCTTGAGTAGACTAAAAAGATATAGACACACTCAATAAACTACAAATCACGGACCTTCTACCATTAAACACATTTTTAGGACTACCCCTTAATTTCCCTGTCAAAATCCCGCCTTCCCCTTAACAGACCGTAATTACATGGCCATTAATTTGTGCTCACACAACAAACCTTCCCTGGCCCATTTGAATGGACAAAAAGCGACCATTGTGTAAACGTCAAAACAGCAGTCGAAAGTCTCCGGGAAAATAAGCAGACACAATTAATAGGTTTAATTAGAGGTGGGATCGTTTAGCTGTAGTCGATTATGTTAATCGAGTGTAGAAATCGACTAAATGGTGTCGTGATTTGTTTTTGTGTTAGTGAAAAGGTAATGGGTTAGTAATTGATGTTTTGTTAATAGGACAATGGTATTTTGTAAACTGTAGACAAAAATTCGATCTTAGCGTTTTGCTTTTGATAAGTATTATCTAAATGAGATTTGACTGGTATTCCAGTCTTAGTATTAAAATGTGAGCCTACAATTTCGGCATAGTGTTGTCCTATAAGTATAATATCACACTAAAAACGAATATTATAATATCACTACTTAACTAAGTTTAATCTCTAGTCTAAAATGCTTCTTGTTGTTTCTCACTTAGTAAATTATTGCCTTCGTTTACGCATCATGTACTTTATATCTTCTTGAGTAATAAAATTGACTAATCGTCGCGCGTCCTCTAGTGGAATATGAATACGTTCAACGAAATTGTTTAGGTATTTTTTTCTATATTATCTAATCAATGAAGAATGTAAATTTTAGCAAAAATGATAACCTCAAAAATATTATCAATCAGTCTAATCTAACAAACTTACGATTGTCCCATTGTTAGTCTATTGATTTTGAACACAGTTTTAACAGTTGATAAATCCGCAAAAGTTGAATCGTTTATCTTTATGTATAAGTAGTATTTTTGATAAATAATTTCATCAGTAGGTACCTATCTTAATCTTATTAAACGTACGACGATGAGAGCAGCTTAGAATCTTACGTTTACTTACATCATCAAGCTTTTACTCACTGTATAAATGAAAACCATTACTTGTCTAAGTTGTTCAGAATGTTCTTGTAATTCCTGACTATTAATTTTGGTTTACACCTTCATTCGCACCGTCTTCTGATATAAGACACTAATCTAGTCTAATATGTCTACGCTTTGGGAATTTGTGATTACTTTATTTAGTAGGAAAAAATAAGAAATAATTTAATCATCCTTATTTAGTTTTTACCTACAACAGTATTAGTCGATTAAATTAAAACTCGACTAAATAATTAGTCTCCCATACTAAATTCCCATCACTAGTGTTTCATTCAGAACAAAAAGTAGTGATGGAAACCTCGGATCAATTTAAAGGCGGCCCGAAGCTTGATTGATGAAGGCTTTGACGATGTAAATTAAGAGACTTTTTAACTTTTTTCCTTTTCTTTTTAAAACTAAATCTAAGGCGTAAATTAGGCACCACCTAGATTTATTTAAGGAAGCCGTAGACTGCCGGTTGAGAACGCTAATTTATTTCTACATGGAAAGATAAAAGGGTATTTAAAAGGGGTTTTTTGCTGGGTAAGGAATTCTACGGAAGATTTCATTGTAGTTTTAAGTGCTGAAACGAAAGGAAGAGAAGTTTTATTCAGGATTTCGTTTGCGGTTCAGTTACGGTTTCGATTCACGCACGGAAAAAGGAACATATGTACATGGCTTACAAAAAAGTCCCGGGTCTGTTCGTGCATGTGTGATTTGTGTATCTCGATGCACAATATTCAGATTAAACCTAGAGCGAATTTTTTTATTTTTTTTTATAATAAATATAAATATTAACCTATTTATGTAGTCGTGTACCTATTTTATTTAATTATGTTATCTTTTATTTATTTTTGTTTTTTCCTTTATTTCATTTTAAATACATAATCTTTACATTTTTAAATATTTTTACAACAAACAAAAAAAAAAAAAACATTTTAAAAATATAAAAACTAGGACCCCATCGGCATCAGGTTCAGGATCCAGGCTGCCGGTGGTCAGGGCTCTAGGGAGAGGAACCTCCTCACAATGCGTGCCGTGTCCAAAAGTACTGCTTTCTGAATCAAGCCCTTGAATCAGCCGCGCAATGAGAGCCTCCTGAGATGTTGGTCGAGGCTCTTCGCTATTAGGCCATTGACCGTAACGATAATCGGTACAATGATTGCAGAGTCCACGTCCCACATGTCGACAACCTCGTGTGCTAAGTCGAGATACTTGATTTTTTTATCTTTCTCAGCTTTCACGAGATTCTCGTCATGAGGGACAGAGATATCAACAATCATTGCACGGCGCTCTCGTCGATCTATCACCACAATATCAGGCTTATTGGCTACAATAGTCCTGTCAGTGATGATAGATCGATCCCAGTACAATGTGGCGTGACCATTTTCGAGAACTGGGTCGGGCACATACCTGTAGTATGGTACTTCATACTCTACAAGGTTGTACTGTGTTATTATTATCTCCTCTCAATCAGAGCACCTTCCGTCTTATCTCTTCACCACCCTTGGTTGACTGGAAGAGAATACCTAAGACATTAATTGCGTCTTTGTACCTTATTGTGTGCATAATTAGCCTGTAATGTTTCCACTGCTGGGACACAGGCCTTCTCTCTGTGAGAGGGAGTGGGCCGTAATCCACCACGTGGGCCCAGTGCGGGTTGATAGATGTCACATGTCTTCGAATTTTTGGTTCTAGGACATGCCGGTTTCCTCACGACATTTTCCTTCACCGTTATGAGAGCAGTGGTGATGAAACAATTTACGCAAAGTGCGCCTGCCTGGGTTCGAACCTACGACCTACAACTCGTAAGTCACGGCCGCTACCACCGGGTTACCACTGCTCACTGGGTATGCGAGAAGTTTAAATACATAAATAAATAATAAATAAAGGGCTACCAACCAAAACACTATTCACCTTAAAATATTCACACTATTTGACTATCCGTATCAAACGATCAAGCTAGACAAAGATATCAACAAAAGCGACATATATAAAGTAGAAAACGGAAATAAACAACTTTTATTTTGTTAACATTTCACGGGTAACCCAGTTTATACTTAAAGGGGATCTATTAAAAGTAAGGGTTGCCCGTTGCGCTGTTTTTTTACTCAAAAATACTGTCTACTCATCATCATTTCAGCCGAAAGACGTCCACTGTTGGACATAGGAATCTGCTGGATGCGAGAAGCGTAGAACCGGTCGAAGTGCCGCCACTTCTGAGGGCCTAGACAAGTGACAATCTCTTCGAAAGCGTTTCGTATTTCTACAACGACTTTCAACAAGATTGACATAAGCTTTTCGATAGCTTATGTCTGTCCTATACATTTTTGCCTTTTCCATCATCGTTATCGCTGATAGAATGTCACTTTGTCTAGGGCCTCTGTACATTAACCAGTGCCTATCATTTTTGGCGAGATTTTTTAGGAGTCCGCTGGATGCGAGAAGCGTCTGTGGTTCTCGCATCCAGCGGATTCCTGTGGTCTTCTCCAACCCCCTCCAAAAATGACAGGCACGGGTTACTGTTCAGCAAAAAGAAAGTATATTCAAAATATCCTGTTTATATTGATGTCCAAAGTAATACTTAAATAAAAAGTTTCATCTAATAAGTAGAAAATCGCACGTGCAGTGGTGGACGACAGAAATAGAGCTTCAATACATTTAATAAAAGATTTGCTCCACATTTAATAGCCAAAAGGCTTACAAGCTTTCAAAATTGGTGCTAAATTGGAAAATAGCGCGCGAAGCTCTTATGAATTATGTATTTATTTCAATTATTAAAAAATACTTAAAATACTGTTTATTTTCCCACTTTGACCATAATATTTTTCATATTACTTTATTTTTACCCGACTACGGCGAAGAAAAAAGGAGGGTTATGATTTTGACCGGTATGTATGTATGTATGTATGTATGTATGTATGTATGTATGTATGTATGTTCATCTGTTCCCTCCTATCTTCCAAACCACTTATCACAATTTGACAAATGAGGTATCGTTAGAAGCGTCGTGATTGTCCGCTGGTTATAGGCTATGTGAAGTCACATTAAATTAAAAATGGCGCCCTCTAGAGGACATAAAGTGAGGAACTTAAAAAAAAATATGGTTTAATCGTACCATGTTGGGTATCAAATGAAAGGGCTTAATGAGCACATTTCAAAAATATATATATTATAATCCCAAAAGAATTTAAAAAAAAATCAAGTAATAAAAACTAAAACCCAACTACGACTTAAAAGGTATAAACAAGACACCTCAGACAGACAAATTAAAAATCCGGAGTCACACGTAATGTGATCGATTTATGCCTTAACACGTGTGACTCCAGATTTTTAATTTGTCTGTCTGAGGTGTCTTGTTTATACCTTTTAAGTCGTAGTTGGGTTTTAGTTTTTATTACTTGATTTTTTTTTGTACAAAAAGTTGGCAGCCCTATGTATAAGGTACCTTGAGATAAGCCGGGGAGGTATTATCGTATAAATGGGAGTGAACACGCGAGGACTGACTCAAAGGATAATGGTTTTGATGTGTTGGTGGTACGTATCTTTGATACCATTAGATTGAACGCCGAATAATTGGGAAATATTATTCTTATTGAAAAGCATATATACGCGTTGGTACAGACAGGCAACTGTCTAAGGGATACCTAATACCTACATTTCACTATGAATATAAAAAAAAGCGCCTTCATCCTCTCTCCTGTTAAAAATTAACTTTTGCTGTGCCCGACAGGGTCCATAATTGATTCGATGTCTTAACATACCAACTTATTATGTACACAATGTGGATTGCAATAAAGTATTGAGTATTGAGTATTGGATATCGCGTTCTAGACGGCTAAGACCACGACTTTTGGTCGCACCAACCAGAGGCAATAGACAAAGTGACATTCTATCAGCGATAACGATGGTGAAATAGGAAAAATGTATAGGACTGACATAAGCTATCGAAAAGCTTATGTCAATCTTGTTGAAAGTCGTTGTAGAAATACGAAACGCTTTCGAAGCGATTGTCACTTGTCTAGGCCCTCAGGTAAACTATAGAAACCGATACGATTCGCGCACTTTGGTCGCCACGGCCAACTAGCCGGTTTCTACATAAAAGTTTACCTGGTTGGTGCGACCAAAGTCGTGGTCGTGGCTGTCTAGTGCGCGACAACCCTAAGTAATAATAGGCATATAATAAGGTGTATCTTTTCATACACGAAGCTCTTAAGGGGTCATTGTACTCATCATTATGAACAACTTTCACAATGGGACAAACGCTGAAATCGCGAAAAAAAATTAGCTTTTCCCTCATAGCTCGTCAACATGTAGGGAACAGCTGTTTTTTTGTACCTAGGTTTTCTAGAAGCAAAAATAAATACTATTTGAGTGTGGACATAATGAATTCAGTAAAGCTTGTTCACTCCACCCTTAGAAATCCACATTACCGTGTACACACGGCTACACATCAAGCTAACATTACCAGTTTATGCTGATCTCGCATTGTATAGGATTTCCGTATAATGCGAGGTCAGCTAATATTGGAAATGTATAGCTTGATGTGTAGCCCTGTGTACGTAAATGCGGTAGAGGGGCGCGTCATTTCGGAGTGGACAAACTTTACTAAATTCTTGGTATTTGTGGTTACGTAAAAAACGGTTATTCAGTTTTCGATTATCACCAAACAGCTTTCGGTTATAGCTTCAGTTTGAGTACTCCGATAAACAGCGACAACCTCACCCCATTTGGGACCTAATTCTGTAATCAGCAATCCGGTCTCTCTACAGGGAATATACAATCCACCAACCCTCATACATAATCTATAGCGAAAACAAGTATGTTACTGCAATATTATCACCTACATATTGAGGATATGTAGGTGCTACACAATCACTTGCTTCCACATTAAATATTCATCCCGAACTCGAGGTCGTAAACAGTTAACCGTGAAAATGCGACGTGGGTCCATAGCGACCATATAGGGCCTTATAGTATAGGACAAGCGACCTCCCGTAGGAACAATTCGTAAGGCCATTGTACAACAGGCGGCGATAATTAATGTATTTGTAACACGAACCTTATTAGGTAGGTCGGTTCCCGGGATAGTTAAGTGTGGCATTTTCATATGGGAATGATGTGTTCTGGGTTTTAATGGTTATGATTAATAACTTCGTGGGAGCATATTTGCTGGATGCTAATGAGAGATCGCAGGAAAAACAAGAAAAATAAGAAAACCAGCTCTGATTACGACGGATAAATGTTTCGTTTCATTTTCTAATTAATCAAGTTTATCTTCGAACTCAAACCGATATAGCCAACATAACAACTCAACGTACTCTCAACAATTAATCTGAACCGTACAGCAACAGAAAACGATACAAAACCTTCCGCTCCTATAATTTACAGCTCAATATACGTTCGCACTGAAACGTAAAACGGTGAAAGAATACAATAAACAAATTTATTATACTCTACGGAAAAATAAAGCTAGGAAAAACCTCAGGTATGTAGAAGACAGTAGTGGTGCGCATTCAAAGGGAAGGAACGTGTATCGCGTGCGCCTGACACCGGAACCTAGCCTTTTTTCTCTGAGATCCTTTGTTGGACTTCCTTTGGCTAGAGGGAGGTCATCTGAGGGGGAGGTGAGGTCTATTGTATGAGGTCAATTTGAATATTCAAGTATGGAACATGCTTAGTAAACGATGTCAATGGCTGGCATGTGGAGTAGACTGTTTTTAGGACGGAACCCGTTGCGGCAATTAGTTTTTAATATGTGCTTATGTTTTGTACGGTCGCATAAGAAGGGTTAACTTTTTTGGTTTTATTTTTAATTGAGAGTTTTGTTCTTTCGTTTTTCTTCAAGTTTGTTTTAATAATGTTGATTTAAGACAGATTTAAATGTTTTTTTTTTTCAATTTTAACGCACACACATTTACGAACATGGTTACATAATATTAAAGGAACGAGAAAAGGTGGCAGCAAACAAAATAATCTAACATTTTGTTAAACTTAGCACGAATCTAATAATAACACTTAAAGTTAAATAAAACAGCCAATGATAAAAGAAAAATTATGCAGTCTATTTCCGGCGATATATTTTTACTGTAATGCTTTTTAATTTACGCACATTTTACATGCCCGGGCATTTATTTTTGGTCGACAAACTGACACTTTGGTTCGGATCCGATCGGTTTAACAATAAATAGCCGAAAATGGCCGCCAATTGTCCGCCATGATGGTTTTTATTTATGCTAGACACGCCAGCGCTAATTATACGCTTTTCCGTTTAAGTAAATACTTTTGGCGCTTAAATAAACTAGATTGGTGGATAAATAAACTGGCTTTTTTGGTTTTTGTATTTTTTTAAATTTGTACGCTGTTAAATTATATGGGTACCTACCAAATAGTTTTTGATGACTGTAGGTATATTCAATCATAACTTTGAGTACATATCCTTAGGTACAAATATTATAAATTTGAAAGTAACTCTGTCTGTATGTTACCTTTACCACGCCTAAACCACTGAACGGATTTCGATAAAATTTGGCAAGGAGATAGATGGCATCCCGGGGAAGGACATACTTTTTATAGACATACCACGCGGGCGCAGCCGCGGGCGGAAGCTAGTTCATAATATATTTCAGTAAATATGTATATGTATACATTATAAAAACATAAATCCTTTCTCAATAAGTAAAATAAAAATAAATTATACCTACTTAAGTAATATTCTTCCCGTTGATTATTTTTATGAAACGTAACCTTTATAGCAGGGAAGCTCAACATTTTGAACAGAAACAAAATACATTTAGTATAACATTCTCGTTTACTTGTTAATCTAAGGTTACATTTACAGTAGGTATATGTATAAACGTTATGTAAACACGGCTACGTATCTAAGTGATATTATACCTGAGATTAGCTTGATAACTTAATGTATGTTACTCGTATGTGTATGTGGGACGCATTTCTCTTGGATTTTAACATAATAATTGGTTGCATTATGTATGTGCTTGGCGGCTTGCGACTTCATCTTGCAGCTAGCGTCTGCTTTTCATGTAGCTATTAATGAAGAAAAATGCTTTTGATGAAAATGAAAATAGTTCTAGCAATAATCACTTCCGTTTTGTATAACACAGTCAAATAAATAAAGTAAAACTTATTTTCTTAAAATGTTACAGCCACAAAAACACTTAATTTTCATGTTCATTAACTTTTGTTGTTGGTTTATTAATGTTCATGAACATTGTTCGTTCATGAACATTATTTTACATTCTAAGTTTGTAAGTGTCAGATTCAGGATGACGTTTACATTGTAAATGTATATTTATTTGGCAAATACGAGGTTATCAAGTACCTAAAACAACCTTTCTCGTCAAAAACGTCCTTAACCCAATTAACAATACAATAATAATCTCCAATCACGTCACATAATTCAATAGACAATACGTCTTTATGCGTCCGATCATAGTTCTGCACACGAAAGGGCTTCGTTCTCGGATGAGCAATTATATTGACGACCACATCGTGGTCTGGTCGACCACGTCTAATTCAGAACCAGGCGTTCAGACCAGACATACGGACTCATTGGTCTGAATAAGATTAGAATATGTGGTGCACCTGGTACGGACTCGTCTTCAATTTCGGGGGCGAACACGGATAATAATTCTCGGTACGATTCATGTATTGAATTAGGATATTGAATTTAGGATATAATATAATATTATGATAGATATTCGACATTTTATATCGTCAGAGAAATTAATATGCGGAATGGATATTTTATATTTAGATCCATTTATGTTTGTAATCTATAATTTCCCATGTTAATACGACTATTTTTATTTATTAAGCTATGGTTTGCTTCAATATATTTAATAGAAGAAAAGTATTAGGTACACAAAATCACAATTTCTTAAAAACAAGTCTTAGGGTTGACACTCTCTGCATATACATTATTTTGTACAGTCCATTAGCAAAAAATCTCGAAAATTCTGTCTAAAAATAAACAAAATCTAATTCTCATTTTTATTCCTCAGCCCGAGAACACACGTCACACCATGTAACGAGATTAAGGCACTCGAGACATCTAGACGGGTACCTGCCAATACACACCTCTTCCGTGAGTATACAGCTTTATAAAAACCCATCATAATAAGGATTCATTTATCACCATCACTACCCTGCCCCCAAAAGCTTAATCCCCATAGATTTTCGTGTTATTTTTACGCTTCTTTATTTAAATATTGATTATTATAATAATACTAGATGTTTTGCATGACTATTAATATTTAAATGTAAGTAATAATTATGTATGAATGCAAATACTACATGCTTATAGCACTCATGGAATAACGTAAGTGAATTTCATTTTAATTAAAATCACTTCTCATAATAATTTTCACAATATTTTAATCCAAAATAAGCGTTTCCCGGAAAATATACAGGTATTTAATTATGATATTTTATTATGTGTATTTATTTTAATTATTTGTAGTACATAATATTTATTTTTGTTTTAACCGGAGACTACTTTTCATTTTGATTTACAGTGCTCCGACAAAATTACAGGAAATTTTTGATCTTGCACTGTTTATTATTTTATTTTCATTTTTTTGTAGATTGTTAGTAGAATTGTGATAGAATGATGGTTAAATTATGGTTGGTTTGATGTCATTGCAAAGTTGTTAATTTAATTTGTACATAATTAGATTTTGAGAAAGCGTTGATAAATGAGTTTTTAAACTTAATTGTATGTTTGCGTGATTACTTAGTCATTTTTTTAAGTGGACAGCATGCAATGCAAGATAATTAATGTCCAAAAACTTTTTTTTTGTTTTATCCTCGCCCATTTCTTACAGAACGATGTATCATATTTTTTTCTAAAAGTTATGTCGAAGTAATTATGTTTTTTTTTATAAAAACGTCATAAGCTAAACAATAACTCAAGTTTATGTCCCACTTATTCAAACTTACTAACGAAGTTTTACAAACTAATTACACAAGTTAGATTTCACCAACTAGAGAAAAAGAAAGTAAATAAATACTTGACGACGTCGACGTCGTTGTTCAAAGTTTGATGGAGATACTGTCCCATCACTAGCTGACAAAGTTAAATAGACAACTGTCAGTCGTCTTTGACGTCATTCGCAAATATTTGACAGATTTGAACGTCAAACACGGGCCATTCCACACAGCGTTCGTATTGTCTTGATTGGTAGAATTATTTCTGGCTACCGTGTTATTTAAATTATGTTCTCACTTCTGTAAGGACTGGGCGAGTCCATTATTTCGTAGATGTGTATGTAGCTCTTAATTGACGTAGAGGCATGGCCTAACGCGGTTTCAGTTGGTACCAGCGACGGTGTCGAAACTCGCGGTTAAAGATAACCACAAGCCGCTGTTTACCGATTGCCTGAACTACAAGCCAACTGTGAAGGAAGAGGAGGCCATTGGGACCTATGTGTTCACTGTAAGTATCTCCTTTATTCGTATTTTTTTTGAACGTTCAAGAACTTGAACCGTGGAGAGAATCAGTTTTAGATGTTCCACTTAAAGTAATTTTGACACATTTGGCTTTTTTGCAGTAAAGTTAGTGTACTTTCTTATTAACTGTATTGCATAACATTAAAAATGTGCCAATTGCTTACGTATTTTTGGAGTTGTTGACCCACAAATAAATTAATTTCGTGCGAATCACCTCAAGTAAATAATATTTAAAAGTGTCGATTCGCCCGTTTCGGTCGAGTAAATTCGTGCGAATCAACCAAGCCTGCAAGAGTTTTTACAATGACCCTTAAGAAGTTTTCAGATATAAATTAAATCATACCTTGAATATGATCTAATAACACCATATGATCTTAATTAACGATAAATACGTGGTAAAGCTATCCGAATGTTCTAGTTCTATAGAAAAGGCAATATCGTCGTCCCAAAAATGGTTGAAAAGAGCGAGCAGTTTAGAGTAAATAAGAGAGGTCTATATTTAAAGGTTAACAGGCTTATAACATTATGAAGGATGATTGAAAAAACGATATAATAAATGACGTGAGAACGTTTATATCCAAAAATACAAGATTCCTCATACTGACTTAACATTCTAAGGATTGAGGAAAAAATACTGTTTATCCGTTTGTGAAAACGTCTTCCGATTTCGTTTGATCAATCACTTAATATTTTATGCGTCAAACGTGTAGCTTGTCGTACGAAAATATTGGCTTCTTATATTTTCTTCGTGTATATATTTTATTTAACAGTTTATCATGCCTACTCTTCGTGGGTTTCGGAAAGTGTCAAGTATTTTTATTATATGTTAGACCCAAGATAAACAGTGATTTCCATTCTTACAAAATTCTGTAATAAAGAATCGACCCATTTTTTTTTTTCTAATTATGTTTGCGATGAACCTTGGGGAACTACAGAAATGCTGAGTAATTATACAATATTGACATTATCTATAATTCTAGGTACATGCAGAAGACAGGGATCCTCCAGAAATGGGTGGGACGGTAACATATAAGTTCGTCTCCACTCCTGGTGAGAAGGAGAAGTTCCACGTTGACCCTGAGACAGGGGCTATAAGTACAGCTAGTGTAAGTATAAGAACATTCTCATAAAATACACCTTATATTGGGTATGAAATTGACATTTTTTTCTCACAAATAGAGAACCTCGTCATCTACGATTTAAAATATTCATCAATTGCTTGGTATTATATCTAATAATTACCATCTTATACAACTGCCATTAGTAAAAAAGTCTTATTACTTATAGTTTTCTAAACATAAAAAAATACCTTAATAATGACTACTCATTTTGTTAGCAGAAATTACCACTATTTTTTTTTAACTTAGCCAAAACTTATTTTTTCGCTTAATCTAAGTGGTATAGGTACCTTATCTTAGTTTTTAAACATTAGTGTTGATGGTTGTTATATAAATTAAGAAAACGTTAGTATGAAAAATGCAACTTCTTTAAGATTCCCCATACAAAACGCTGATTTCATAGGTGGGACCTAATATTAATAAATCACCTGAACTAGGCAGCTGGGCTGAAATGACTGTGGAGCGTTGTGAACCGTATGGCAGAATGTGAGGAGGCCTTTACCCTGATAGTTATACTAAGCGCTTCTCCTCCACATTTATTATGCGCATGGCCAAAGTATGGGAACTCTCTGCCAGCGTTTATGTTCCCTTCCACATATAACCCGTCAGCCTTCAAGGCAAGAGTTAGCAGCCATCTTCTCGCTCATTCTATCATAGACCTCATCCACCGCTTTCCATCAGGCGAGATCGAGTTCAAGAGCTTGGCCTTTTAAAAGAAAAGAATTAGGATCAGACTGATGTTGATGCTCTTAAAAAAAAGATGAAAGCTTTAAGGCTCATTAGTGCTGTAGTGATTAAGAAAGGAAAAAGAAAAGTGCGATAACAGGTGAATTATTGTATGTTAAAGTTAATCAATAATGTTCTAATGAATATTAATAGTCATATTTTGAAAGCTAATCTTATTGGAGAAGAGGTAGGTGCACAAACAATCGATGAACTTACTATCTCTAATACTAATAACGATGATATAACACAGACATTCGACCATGATGAACCGTCCAGAGAAAAAGAAGCTTACATAACAGTCCGAGCCAGTGACAACGGTCAACCACAGCTCGACGATGCATGCACCATCAAAATTATTATAGAAGACGTCAATGACAACCCACCTGTGTTCGACAAAGTTGTGAGTATAGATTATACAATAATTATTCCTACTATAAAGAGTCTTAAATAAAATGTTTCTTATTCCAAAGAATAGGATTTTGAGCTTAGTGCTCATATATGCCAGAGGCAACGCGCCGCTCGTGTATAAGCGGTCCCTAAATTTTTCTCCAGCTTGATGTAATATTAAGATCTTTTGGATTGTAAGTTTGACAAATGATCGCAGTATGTTCAAAAACTTCTATAGTATTAATTTGTTTTCTTAAATTTTCTGTGATTATTTTTGCTGTGTTGTCTATTGTGACTTATACCTATATTTATAACATTGCTCCAAGCTTTCTTAATGGATTCCTAATGAAGTCTTCCCCGATACTTTGGCGTGTACCGTTAGCTTCAACTTGCAGCTGATAATTTTCTCCTAATTGTAACTAATTAAGTGTTCGTTCATTAGCCTCAAAACGTGGCGCAGACTATATTAACGCTTGCCTGTTTTTCCAAGGTCTTCCGTGGAGATGTTTGGAAGGTTTGTCCTAATGAGAGAATTTCACAAAACAGAGAGAGTTACCGCACAAAAATGAAATAAAATTGCAATTATAACTTGTATAATATGTATATTTGTTCGATTGTTACCATTGCTGTTGATAGTAAAGTTAATTTTGTAGTTTTTTGAGCCATGGTACCAATCGAAACCAAGAACGTTTCTTTTGAAAGATATTCTATTTCTCTACTTGCATGTTGGTGCATGTCTGATTTAGGACCATAAGCCGCCGCTCAAGGCGTTATTGGTAATAATATTTTATGTGTTTCGTGTGTTTCAATACACTTTCTTTGCACATTTGTAGTTGGTGTGTTTTCTTTAGCTAGGCTGCTCTTTCCCCCTAGGCGCATTTTATCACACTGCACGATTATAATTATTTTGGAAAAAACTTTCTCTAAGCTTTGGGCATGCTTCGCGTAGAACATGTCTAAATAGGTATCTATACCGATGCTATCTATACTGTGTGTGAAATATTACTTATCTTCTTAATCTGTTAAGGTTTCTTTGAAGGATGGACCGCGAATGTTACCCCAAGTTGTTACGGCAACAATTTTTACTGTCCCATACATGAACGTCTCGAAAGTTCCAAGATTTTTTTTGTTAAAATTTCACCAAGTTAACTTAATTTTATGTGTGCAGTCGTATTCGGAGTCAGTCCCACAAGACTTGGCGAGCGGGAGGGAAGTGATGAGGATATCTGCGACGGACATAGATGATGGCAACAACTCCATTGTCCATTACAGTCTGGATTCCAATTCGCCGGACCAAGCATATTTTTATATAGACCCAGACAACGGAGTCATATTTTTGAACAAGACTATTGATGTAAGTATTCCTTTTGTGTTATTTTACATTGAGTTACGTTCTTGACCTTTAGTTAATTTTATTAACAACTGACAAGAATGGAACTGTTAGGCCTGGACTCAACCAAAGTGGATATGTGCGGAAATGTCCGACGCAGAGACAAGAAAAGATGTTTTTCGGCTAGGGTGTATCCCCGAAGCTGTGCGGAGATGCATACTGGCTAGATTGGAGCGGAGCGGAGTTTTTTTTATTTTTTAAAAAACCTTTCCCCACACTAAGAATTTCTTCCTGTATCGTGAGTGCGTTTACAAACATAGAAACTCACATACACTAACACCCAGACCCGGAACAACTACTTGCAGATCATACAAATATTTGTTCCGTGCGAGGATCGAACACCCGCGACACGTTGCGCAGCAGTCCATCGCTCAGCCACTGCGCCAACTGCGACACGTTGCGCAGCAGTCCATCGCTCAGCCACTGCGCCAACCGTGTCGTCAAACTCACTGCAAGCCGCTCATATCTCTTCTCGTTTCCGCTGCGCGCCGTCGGCAGCTTGCGAGGCATAGCCCTCATCTCCGCTGTGTACCGCCGCCCAGCTCAATCTCGGCGAGGCACAGCTCACATCTCCGCTTCGATCGCGCCATACAAATATTATACATCTCCGCTCAGTAGTATCCACTGAAGCTGAGTGGAGACGAGATGTATTAATAACGAAATTCTATTGATTGTTTAAAACACATCTCTCCATTCGTCTCGTCTCCGCTTTGGTGGAGTCTGGGCCTTACTGTGAAGTCGATTTCAATTGTTTCCCAGAAGGCGGCTTCTACTTATTATAGTATAATTTCTAAGAAAGGAATCTCTAAAAAACGTCTTTCATGTTAAAGTAAAGTCCCTTATCGCAAACTCCATAATGTTTATTAAGCAACTTCTAAAACAAATCTTATCGCCAACACAAGCCATTACATAAATACGTTTACTTTTCCGTTTATAAACTTCTGCGACACGTGGCGCTAATTAATTTGTTTTCTTTGAGACAGAAAGCGCCAGGATATAAGTTTAAGCTGAGTGCGATAGTAGTAGATATGGGCAACCCGACCCAGCAAAGTTCCATAGCTTTGGACATCCAAGTTGTGGAGTCAAACAAGAAGAGCCCATCGTTCATTGAGGTACCAGATGAGCCGATTCGATTAAAAGAAAATTACTCGGATTTCAATACGCCTATTGCTACTGTGAGGGCTATGTAAGTATTGTTTTTTTCATTTAGTTATGGTGTTATAAGACCAATGGAGAGGGCCATGCTTGGAGTTTCCCTACGCGATTGTATCAGAAATGAAGAAATCCGCAGGAGAACCAAGGTAACCGACATAGCCCGAAGAATTACCAAACTTAAGTGGCAGTGCACCTGCACATTGCTCGCAGAACAGATGGGCGATGGGGCTTAAAGGTTCTGGAGTACCTACCGACCGCGTACCGGAAGAAGTAGCGTTGGAAGGCCTCCCACAAGGTGGAACGATGACCTTGAAGGCCGCAGGAATCCGGTGGATGCGGGAAGCACAAAACCGGTCGAAGTGGCCGTGCTTGGGGGCCGCCTATGTCCAGCAGTGGACGTCTTGCGGCTAAAATGATCATGATGATGATATTATATATACTCGTATGTAGGCTCTTAAGCAGCAGTAGACGTCTTTCGGCTGAGATGACCATGGTTAAGATGAAGTTGGAATGTAGCTAGCTTCTCTCATCTTGTGGGTATCGTAAAAGGAGATAGATACCACGATTTAGGCTTGTTTTTCCAAAATTAAGTACAAAAACATATAAAAAGGTTCTGATGGTATTTTTATTTCACAGTTCTAACATCCCCGAGGAAAAGAAACTACAGTTCGAGTTGGTCCAGGGTCAGACCGAACAGACGAACAAATGGCATACGTTCGTGCTGGAGCCAGAAGCAGATTCCGCGTACATCAAGCTTGGAAACCACCTTGATTTCGAGAAGATCACTGACTATACACTCACTGTTAGGATACAGGTGATATAATGGAGAATATTTTAATCTCTGAATATTTTTTAAACGTAAAATGAATTTAATATAGACCGAAATGGTCCATTTAAAATATTTTACGGGGTACATAGAATTGGCAGTATAATCAACGTTTTACGGAGTATAAACAGATTCGGACCTATTTTTGTGTGTTCTGAAACAACTTATTTATATTTCGGATTCTAATTTGTAGTACAAGCAAAACTATATATAAATTAAAATACACAAAGATAGCCAAAATCACGACTCAATTCCCTTTATTACGAAACTAAACTACTCTGAAGTAAACTAAAACTTCAGATTACTACCTACAAATAAACAAAAACAACTGAATAACCAAATTATCTTTCCACAGAACAACTACAAACTGGCAGCTGAAACGATAATACAAATCGAGGTTGAAGATGTAAACGACAACATACCTATATTTAGTCAAATCAGTCAAGGCAGTGTACTTGAAAATGAGAACCCTGGTACTCCTGTCATGCAGGTCAGAGCATTCGACGCCGATGGAACATCAGCTAACAACCAAATTTCCTATGAACTTGGTGACGCGTCAGATCCTTTTGCCATCGACAGTTTAACTGGCAACATTACTACTTTAAAAATGTTTGACAGAGAAGAAAGGAGTTTTTATAACATCAAGATTATAGCCACAGACAATTCAGAGTCTGCTTTGATTCCTGGTAAACATAATGCTGGCCAGCAAGTGTTTTTAATAGAGATTGCTGATAAGAATGATAATCCTCCTCATTTTACTCAAGATACGTATGTTGCCGAGTCTATAGCTGAGAATGCTAATATTAATGAACTGGTTACTGTTGTCAATGCCTTGGATATTGATACAGGTAAGATTTTGAATACTTTTTTAAATATTATTACCAACTTCACAACTTAGTCTCTAAAAGGTGGCATTGAGTCCGCCTTTGTACCTTATTTTTTTGAAAAAAAATTGACGGATATTTAAATAAAACTGCTATTTCATACAAAAGTACACTTTCATAGGAAATACCTGCACGGACAAAATGAATGGAACAGCAGATTTTTTTAATAACCGACGAATTTGAACTAAATTTTATGTCTCAGGGTTTCTAAAATCATGCGAGTCGATTTTTACAGCCTGTATTTTTCCGTGATTGTCATAGTGAAAAAATAATTTAATTAAAATAATAATACAGAGAAATAATGTCGCAACTATATGTGATTGAAATCGCTGTAGGAAAAATAAAGCCTGAAGAATGTATTTTTAATATAGGTATAATGTTCGTATTAAAAATTCTCGGAAAGTGGGATTAAAAGTAAAAGCCTTTTTTTCTTTCTCTATTATTTACTTTAATTTAAGTTTTATTTTTATTGGTACATTAGTATAATCATATAACAAAGACTATTTTGAATACAAGCCTGAGATGCCTTTGATTTCGGTCATTTATTTTTGTATTGTTTTCATTTTCATTTTAAAGTAAAATGCCATTTGTAATTGCCAACGTTTTCCAATGAATTTTTATTAAACAAATGAAATTCTAAATCCCTTTTTTACAATGAGATTCCCAGAAAAACGAATGACCTTACTTGATTTTTATGTAGGTATAGTCTAAATTAATCCAGATCCATTTAAATATTATAAAGGCTTATCCAGATATAAGCGCTATCGCGCTCGGTAGCGATAATGGGCCAAAGTGACTAACCATAAGGCAACCAGTATCGCTAGCGATATCGCTTATATCCAAATAGGCCTTAAATGCGAAAGTAAAGTACCTACTCTGTTAGTCTGTCTGTTACCTTTTGAACCAATCGTCATGAAATTTGACTGATCAGAAGCCTGCGGAAGGAAATATGCTGTTATCATACTAGATATTTGTATAAAAAAAAATATTAAAAATAAAAAATAAAAAGTATTAAAAACTTACAATATACACGCAAACAGCTAGTTTAAATATAAATAAATTGCTCATTTTCTCCAATTTGTCAACAGCATCCGTGGTAACCTACAGCATAATAGCTGGCAACACATATGATGCTTTCGTCATCAGGAATTTCACTGGTGAGATCCGCGTCAACAGTGAGCTGGACTATGAAAACATCACCAGTTACAGCCTAGATGTCAGGGCTTTCGACGGCATCTACCAGGACTTTGCTAAAGTCATCATCAATATTGAGAATTTGAACGATAATCCGCCTGTGTTTTTGGCTAATTATACCAAGACTATTGAGGAAGAGAAGCTGTACGAAGGGTGTATTGTTAAGGTATGTTGAAACAAAAAATAATGTTATATAAAAAGTTTGATACAGGAATTTTATGGCCGTGTTAAAAACAACGTCCGCTTCTGACTCGTTGTTAGTTTCATACAAATGGACTTGACATCGTCGGCGGCCGATTATATGTTTGGCGAGTACGCGGCCTGTTTTTTATTTCTGTGGGGAAATCTTCATGGATACCCTACGTCTAGGGAGAACGGAGGGTTATGTCGGACTCCTACCGACTAAAACCCCACTTTTCCTACTTCTACCATGAACCGGGAGATACTTGTACATTCGCCGCACCCCCGATTAAAATCACAGCGTTAAGGGATCTTGCGCACTAGACGGCCACGACCACGACCAGTGGTCGCAGCCACCAGGTAAACTAAAGAAAACCATTTGAATCGCGCGTTTCGTCGCAACGGCCAACTAGTCGCAGACATGTTCAACGCATAAATGTTCAGAATAAAAAGGCTTATTATTGAGTAACTCGCCACTAATTTTCCCTTCCAACAGGTGGAAGCCTACGACCCTGACATCAAAGACAGGAATGCTCCTCAAAACATCGTCTACTCCTTAGTCAAGCATGAACAGAAAGAGTACCTACAAATTGACAATGATGGCTGTCTCCGACTCACCAAACCCTTGGACCGGGACCAGCCTCTAGGATTCACAAGATGGCAGATCCTGATCATGGCTGCTGATCATGGGGGAAGGTTGGGATCTGACAGCTTGAGGTCAACGACCGAAGTTATCTTGGAGCTCACTGATATCAACGATAATGCGCCGTTTTTGACTAATGTAAGTACTCTTGTTTGTATTAGAAATTGTTGTCCAATTATTGACTTGTTTTCTAGATTTTAATAGGATTCATTGATATTAAAATTGCCGTTTGGATCTCATAGCTCATAAATATATATTTTTAAATGTTTTTTAACGTAGCTCACGGTTTAATGGATGATCCGGAAAGTAATACCAACATTCAAACATATTTCTGCCTCGTATCACCTTTCCTGTGTCCCAGGTAAACTAAACCTAGATGATACCTCTAAATTACATTTTTCAACCACTTTTCTGGCCCTGAGTTTCTTATCGATACATGACCCGAGGTCAAAGAATTTGTGAAAATCCTAACATATCTATCCAAATACGTAAAATTGAAGTGTTTGTAGTGTCACAATAACAGCTTTTTACTTAATGCATAAGAAAGTATATACGATACATATAAGAAAAGAACATAATAAAAAAAATTGAATGTCTGTCTGTTTGTTCCGGCTAATCTCCGAAACAATTGGACCGATTTTTACGAGACTTTCACTGGCCGATGGCTGATGTTATACGTAGAACTTAGGCTAGGTATTTATTTTAGAAAAAGCCACACGAGCCAATCCGTGGGCATCAGCTAGTTTGTCATAAAATAGTTTAAGAAAATAAATAAGGTATAAAATTATCGAAACTACCCTGTAAATAAACCATAATGGTCTACCAACATATTTCATTACGCCTACCCTCAACTATGATTGATCGCCCTGTTGATAGAGTGTGCATAGACAAGTAGAGGAGCCGACTATCTATCACACTAGACGTTGAAACAATACTTATTAATGCTTATGAAGACTTGGGCTTTATTCCCTTCGATATTTACCTTGAAATTACCGATATTTATATTTAGATGTTTTTTAGAATGAAAGACAAGAACAATTTTTGTATTTTATTCATTCAAGATAGGTTTGAAAGGTGCTTGTCTAGCTTAACGTTTGAAATCAATGATTTGTTATGCTTTTTGAAACTTAACAAAACTGGTGAACATTAAGTTTGTTTAGTTGGCAATCGCTCTATGTAAAATACTGGTATTTAGCTGTATCCGGTTAGACTTTTTTTTTTTTTTGAGGGTTGGAAGTCATCCTTTGATTTCTCCCGCTCTGGGCGGAGCGGAAGGGCGTGTCAGACTTTTACTGACTAAAACCCACCCGTGTTCCTTCAGTTGCCTGTTGCCAAGGTCCCGGTATCCCTTTCGGACTTTCCCGCAACCCTGGCAGGAGACATTTGCACCTGTCACATTAGTCTACGAAATTAAAAAAACAGACTTTATCTTATTCACAAATTGCTTAGCATGATCCTCTGTTATGCCGAAATACTGCAGCATTAATTTTGAAATAAATATATGTTAAAGATGAGGATTGATGCTAGGTCTTATGTGAAGCGATAGAAAAAAATTCGCAAGTTACCTCTGCACATAATTATAAACCGCTGGTATTAAAAAAATACTTCAAATTAGATCATGAAACTGCATGATAACTGAACTAACTATAAAGCAGGTCTTATGTGTGTCATTTTTTTTTTATAACCATCATTTTCAACGTAAAAAGCAATTACCTAAACTTCGACGCTTTAGAACCGCAAGCGCCCCAATCCGTCTCGTTCTCACTCAGGTCGCGAGTAGTATGGTGCGAGCGGGATAAAATCTGAGGTAGGGTGCGCCCTTAAGTTCAGAAGAAGTTCTTATTTAATTGAATAGATGGCGTTGTTTACGTATTCGTCGAAACAGTAATAATATTTTTTAGTGCTAGTAAAGTTTAAAACACTCCTAAGATGCGGAACAAAGTGAGAATATTAGAGAGAAACAATTGAAGTTGTTTAAGTTGTATATTGAATTATACATTTTGCGGTTTACTGCGTGGTACGTACGGATACAAAGAGATTATTTTATGGGTCATAATAATTTAATAGGCGTGAAATTTAGTGAAAGCATTAAAATAGAGCATAAAAAATTCCCCACAGAGTCAAAGAATAGTAATGTTGAGATTCAATTATACAGGGTGACTTTGAATTCATTGGATCTTTTAGGGGCAAATTATTATTTATTTTTTTTGAGGTTGGGAAATCTTCCGATGACTTCTCCCGCTCTGGGCGAAGCTGAAGGGCGTGTCAGACTTTTACTGACTAAAACCCACCCGTGTTCCTTCAGTTGCCTGTTGCCAAGGTCCCGATATCCCTTTCGGACTAACCCGCAACCCTGGCAGGTTTTACTGTAGACCTAACTTGTGAAATAACGAAAAACGAAGAAACTCAAAGAATCCAACAAACAAACTACCTATGTTTCGGTTTTTATTGTTTCAGGGGCATGTGCCCATGAAACGTACAATTTTGTCCTTAAGGTCGAAAATCAGGAAAATCAATCATTGAAGTTTTGTTCATACCTATAGGTAAAAGAAAGAAAGAATAACGTTTATTTGGACACAGTTCATGAAACACAAAATACAAATAACAAAATAAACCATAAAAATTATGTTTTTACAACAATAGTGTGCGCCTCACGGCTGCGCCGAAAAGGTTCATTTCAGCATTAATGCCAGACAGAACATACTGTCTGACGCTGGTTTTCTAATGAACCCTTATGGACAAGTGACGGGAAGTAATAGGTGTAGGTAGATACACAATATTGGACCGTGTCGGCCACAAAATAACCATTTATGCTATCCAAATTAAGAACAAACTTTACAACCACAGCTTAATACTCTCCCAATAATTAAAACTACAAAACCTATTACACCTTAAGCTCTTTTAAACTCAAACAGACGTGCAATTTACCTTTACAGCGCTCACTACATTTTACAGTCCATTTTAAAAGATATTGCTATTGATTTTGTAGTGAGCCATGAGCGTTAAATGTTAGCAAACACTAGTGTAACGCGATTATAATAAAAGAAGAGTATAAAGTGTTCTGGACGATAAAAATTTAGAATTTCCAAAGTGTTAAAGAGGATAAACGTATGGGTATACCTAGTGTTTTGGTTAATTTTGCTACGGGTTATGAAACTACTAGCTGTTTTCCGCAATGTCGTCTGCAATCCAGGAAGCCTATGTGCGTCTCCTGGTCAAGGTCTGTCCATGTGCCAAATTTCATCCAAATCCGTTCTCGTAACATAAGGTCCAGTTGAAAACCAGCGTCAGGCACTAGTTGTCTGGCATTCATGCTGAACTGGGCCTGTTTGGCGCAGCCGTGAGGCGCACAATACTTTTTGTATGTTCTTTGTTTTTTTCTATAAATATTGTGTGCCTTACCTGGGTCAAATAAATTTATTTTCTTTCTTTCTTTCTTTTTCTTTCTGAAAGCGTAACAAACAAATTCACTTATGTTAATGTTAGCATTAGGATCTCCGTGTAGAAGCGCAGAATTACAGTGGTGAGACGCCAGTTTTTTTTAAAATTAGTTCATAGTTTATATTAGACATTTTCTTGCTCTCAATACAGTGAAGGAAAACATCGTTAGGTTAGGTTAGTCGGCATGTCCTAGAACCACAAATTCGAAGACGCGATAATGTGACATACACCAACCCTCTGTGGGATTACGACCTACTCACTCTTCACAGAGAGGAGGCCTATGTCCCAGCAGTGGGAACATAATAGGCTGATTATGCCAGATATTTTCTTGCTATGCTTATATCACTATTATGCTTATTCATTAATGACCACATTCTTTAATAAAAAAAAACGAAAACAGTAAAAGCTAATCAATAAATTCTGTATTACTTTTGAGCTTAGTTTTAGTGATGTGACATTTTCAAACAGCTAAATAATGACTACCATTACAGTTAAACAAGACGTCGAATTTTCCTACTATTTTCTTAGCATGCAACAATTACTATCGTAAGATTTATCTACACATAAATCTTCTTCGTTCGAGCTAGATTCCTTCTTGGGAAATGTGTGTGTTTAGGACGGAGTAATGTTTGTTTAGGCTTAGTATATGAATAATATCGCGTAGCCCGGGGCTGATGGGTACAGTCATTCGTATATCAAGCTTGCTAGCAACGTAGGTGGCTATTGTTTATATTATGATGTTATGCTATGGACTGAGAGATCCTTAGGACTACCAAGGTAACCAACATAGCCCGAAAAATTGTCATACTTAAGTGGCAGTGGGCAGGGCATATTGCTCGCAGAACAGATGGCCGATTGGACCGAAAGGTTCTGGATTGGCGACTGCGTTCCGAAAGACTTAGCGTTGGAAGGCCGCAGGAATCCGCTGGGTGCGAGAAGCACAGAACCGGTTAGAAGTGGCGGTGCTTGGGGAAGGCCTATGTCCAGCAGTGGACGTCTTTCAGCTGAAATGATGATGATGTTATGGACTGAAGTTTTATGTCATTTGTTAGAAGGATGTGAACTGAACTGTGTTTGGCCCTGGGACGAGATATTCCTTATTAACGTTGAAACACGATAATCACTACAAATATTTTTAAAACAAAGTCCCCCCGCCGCGTCTGTCTGTCTGAACGCGATCGACTCAAAAACTACCAAACGGATTTTGATACGATTATCACTAATGGACGGAGTGATTCATGCGGAAGGTTTAAGTGTATAATTCATTAAGGTTAATCTCTGGAACACCAGCATTTGCCATGGTGATCGTCGCCATTAATTCCACCTATAACAATTCCATGCATCCGATTCGACAATCTCAATTCTTATTCCCCAAATAATATCAAAGCTTTCACGACCGTTGAATTAAGTGACTCTTACCCAACAGTTAGAATCCACCGTTTCTAGTCCCGAAACGCCTAAAATATCCATATTCTGAAACCGGAGCTTATTTGAAATTCGGCCATCCGGCCCGGCTGATCGGCCTCGAATGCCGGAATCCCGGAATCTGCCGGATTAAGTGCGAATGTTATCTGGCAACGCAGAAATCGTTTGCTCAAAGAATCGTGGCATGTCAGCGTTTATTCATTTTGCGATAATGTCACCTTACTAAGCATAATCTACGGTTAAGAGAGAATTTCGGGTGGTTTTTGTGTCTCTTTTGTGCGTATATACAATGGAGTATCTGTGGATATTAATCTGCTTAATTTGGGGGAAATTTTAGTTGGATGTTTTAACGTTTTTGTCCACGATACAGCGTAATTAAAATTAAAATTGTTGCTTAACTAAATAGGTAAGCTAGGTACAGTTCGATTGAAAGTTAATGGCGGCGCGGAACATGAGGCGAGTCGCTGCGCAGTAACAATTCCATGTGTCAGCGGGGCGCGGGGTAGGGTACTGCGCAGCGAGAAACTAACTTCCGAGTCGCCATTAAGTTTAAATCGAACTGTAAATACTGTGATTGCTTGATCAAATTAGTTTATGACAGGTTAAGAAACTGGCATTATAAAGAAAGTGGATCGCCGAGCCGAGCCGATTAAAGTCCCCATTTCTAAACTGTCAACCCTAATAACGGGCCACTCTGGCACCACGCCAACTAAAAGACAATAATAAAGACAAAACAAAAGCACATCCGTACCCAAGCACCCTCAAAATTTCAATTATCTCTTAAAGCGGCTAAGAATTCACGAAATTCACGTTTTTATTTTCATTTCATACAAAAAACCTTTTCCATATTGCCAATAAATCAGGTACAGTGAAGGTACCTTCGCAAACGGCCCGTTACATTATATTATGTAAATTTCTCACATTATTCTGCCCTGTGTGTTTGTATGTCTGTCACCGAAAATCCTCTTGACGGAGGTTAGAATATGGAGCTTATGTTCCTATGGACATCAGACTATTTTTTTGTTTAGAGGTGTCAAGTATTTTAGACTGAATTTATGAACGTGATAGAGATTTCATTTTATTTTCCTTCGTTTTGCAAATGGTACCTACGGTAGATATAGTTTCAAGGTCAAAATAGAATCAATTTGGTATCATGTAACAAACTTACGATGCTGTCTGTACAAGATAAAGGCTCTGTGCAGCCATAAAAGTATTGAAATTCTATCTGTATCGATCAGATTTAGTTACTTTATCAAGACAATAAAATTGAGAACAAAGATTTAAACTTTCGTAAATGAATTTTCATTGGATAATAAAACTGAATTGAATTCAATTATGGCCAAACTTTTTATGACATTTTAATATAAGTATCATTTCCACTTGAAAAAATACTTTTTAATTAAATAAAAGGATTTTAAAAGGCTTAAGTTTAACCAAATTGAATTTCATTTCATGTTGGTACGCTTTCTTGTAATTCATTTCAAATTAATTGAATTAAAAACGATAAATATAAGTTTTTCGAAAACGATAAGTATTCGTTTTCGGCTGAATGAAGAGATAGGTGGACAATTCACCAGTACATAAACTATGTTTCATTCTCATGGTTTATTAAATAGTAGGTATTTTTTTATGAGAGATATCAAAATGTTTTAGCGTTATACGCATAATAAAGCTGAAGAGTTTGTTTGTTTGTTTGTTTGTTTGAACGCACTAATCTCTGAAATTGCAAGTCAGATTTGAAAAATTCTTTTTGCATTTGATCGCTCAATTGAGGAAAGTTATAGGCTACGAGTATTTAACACATAGCTCTCGTAAGAGCCGAGCAAAAATAAAAAAACTCAGAAAGAACGATAAGCGAAAACGAAGTAAAAGCGCGGGCGGAAGTGCAATGCGACGGGGGAACAAGAGCGCGAGTGGACGATGTGATGTGACGGGGGAACAAGAGCGCGGGGGCGGACGATGCGACGCGACGGGGGAACAAAAGCGCAGGCGGGCAATGCGATGCGACGGGGGAACAAGAGCGCGTGTGGGCGATGCGATGCGACGGGGGAACAAAAGCGCAGGCGGGCAATGCGATGCGACGGGGGAACAAGAGCGCGGGTGGGCGATGCGATGCGACGGGGGAACAAGAAATTTCTCGCGGACGAAGTCACGGGCAGAAGCCTTGTATTTTATATCAGAAGGCTCAGTTCCAAACTTCCCTCATTACAAAACGCGGTGAACCCTTTACAAAAAACTTACTACTAATCCTGCGTCACGTCCCAAATCATTTCCAAATCCTACAACTGAAATAAAAAAAGCAAAATGTACCTCTTTTTCTTCCTTTTCCCTCATTTTACTTAAAGATACGTTTCACTCCACACATTGGCCCAGTTGTCAATTTTTTATGCAAATCTACTACCTATGGGCGCTCAATTTTTTATTTTGGGGAGCGATCCTTTGGTCCTGTGTTACGCGAAGGGTAGGCTTAATTTTCATTCCGTAGAGCTGAATGGTCCTCTGGAGAGCTTTGGGCGACTAGTGAAGGTGGTCATGTGTAGGACATGTTGGTATTTCCGGTAAAAGAGGTTTTATTTAGATTTAAATCGTGTGTTTAGGAATAGGTGTTGGGTTTGTGGCTTAGAAGGCTTATGGGGGGTTAACAGATTGTTCTGATTTGAGGCTTCGAAGCACTACCAAAATGCAATTAGGGGTTAACTTAAATGAAACGTTATACTGTTTTGTAAATAGATTCTCCGAAATGCAATGACGTTAAAATTGTCAAATTCAAATAATAACATCACGCCTGTAATCTCCGAAGGGTTGGTCAGAGGTATAGGTACCTATAGTACACCAACATTTCGCCAGTTATGTTTAAGTCCCAATGTAATAATTTAAAATTTGTTATCCTTTGCTAGACGAGAAAAACTTTAAACTTAAAAAAAAATAGGAGGCGAGCTCATACCATCATACATAATAAGCCTTTTTAATGTTCCCATTGCTGGGAAACAGGCCTCCTCCCAGTGAGAGGGAGTGGGCTGTACCCACGCGAACCCAGTGCGGGTTGGTGCCATCAAATGGCCACAAATCCAGACTCCTAGTTGCTGTTCAAATTATGTTTACCACACTGTATTGAGTGCCTACATACCTAGTTCTGCAGACCCAAATAATATCATATTTTAGAAAGATTGGTATTTCAATCTACATTGGAATCACCGCTTTACCAACCGATTTAGCTCGAAAAATATAGTTTGGTACAAGCATTTTTCGGCCAAAAACCCAAAATGGCGGACCGATATTCATAATACTACTATTATATTTCCCCAGTAAAGCTTAATACTAAGTTGCCTTGTATTTTGAAGTACCTTTTTCGGTATTCTGGTACCTATTACAGCGAGTTTCCTATATCTTAAGCCGTAAGGAATAATGTAAGAAAATTTATTCCGCTGTTTAATATTCGCTGGGTTCATTGGGATATCGGAAGTATTTTTTGCCATATTATGCATAAATACATATCGAATAGGCGTGTGATAAGACCGAAGTTATATGAGAGGAACGAAGTTATTGCTAATTTTATAAGATTCTAGCTGCGCCCCGCGGTTTTACCCGCGTAAGTCTCGATCCCGCGGGAATATCGGGATAAAAAGTATCCTATGTCCTATTCCAGGTTATGGTCTACCCCTGTGCCAAATTTTATCCAAATCCGTTCAGCCGTTTTAGCGTGAAAGCGTAACAAACAAACTCACTTTCGCATTTATAATATTAGTTCGGATTTTAGAAGTTATTTTTTTGCGCCTTTTTAATTAAACAGCTGTTTTTCGGCTGAAATGTCACTTTTGATTAAGATTAAGTAAAACAGAATTATATCAGAAACTACCGACCCGCTCCTGTTTCGCACGGTTCAACGGACAGAACATTGAGATTTCTTAGTTACTTATGTTACTTGAGAATTTATTCCTGAAGGTTTATTAATATAATAATAATAAAATCAATCTGCCAATCTGTCTAGCCTTTTCCCAACTATATTGGGGTCGGCTTCCAGTCTAACCGGATGCAGCTGAATACCAGTATTTTACATGGAGCGACTGCCTATCTGACCTCCACAACCCAGTAACTGGATAATACGATACCCCTTGGTTAAACTGGTTGTCAGACTTTCGTGCTTCTGACGACTCGTAACGACTGTCAAAGATCCATAAATGACAGCCGGGACCAACGGCTTAACGTGCTTTTCGAGGCACGGAGGAGTCTCGATATGTGGAAATGGTCACCCATTCACGGACCAACCCCGGCAAGCGTAGCTTAACCTGATGGATCGACCCGAGCGGCTGTTATTACTTACCCACGAGCTCCTCATTAATATAATAATAATATAATTTATTTAACTTTGAATAAATAAATTATATTATATTATTATTATTATATTAATAAACCTTCCGGAATAAATTCTCTAAGCGATGGTGAAAACCTCATCAAAAGCGTGGTTTAGAAGAACAACGCGGACATACAGACAAATACCTAAAAAGCGACTATAATTTAAATTATGTATACATCGATACTTACGACTCCAAAATTAACAATGTAATGTACAAATGATTTTTTTTTTCTTGCTAAAGATTATTTCCTTTGATTGATTTCCTTAACCTTGAACTTCTATATTTCCTTATTAAAAAATCTTGATGGAATAAAGCTGTACGAGATCCAAGCGGTAATTATATTAAAAACTCTTTACATACACTTTCGCCAATTTTCTTATTTCCTATCCTGTTTGTGAAAACTTTACATCAAGAAAATGCTTCTTATTAATTGATTTCTTTTAATTTTTTCCTACAGACTCAACCAGTAATTTGGTATGAAAATGAACCACCCGGCCAGGTTGTCATTCTGACAGCTAAAGACTACGATTCAACAGAGAATGGACCGCCTTTCACCTTCGCTCTGAACGAATCTGCCTCTTTTGATATTCGCTCCAAATTCCACATACAAGGTAAGAACCGTGCTCTTATGTAAAAGTATAATAGAATTATAATGTAATCTTATGGTCTAAGTTTCTGAACAGACAAATATTTTGCTGTATAAATGGTACGATTGTAGTTGGCAATACCATAGTTTCGTGAGTTTATTAAGAACGTAACATTGAATTTGATCATTTACTTTTATGTCGTCTTCAATAGCAAACGTTATTAGTACCTGATGAAACTCAATGGTATAAAACCTATACAAAGTTAAGAAGAAATAAATATTCACGAGCATTTTTCAGCACCAAATGCAAGAGTAAAATCATTCCCTAAATTCCAAAAATATGTTTCGAGAAAGCCCTCGCACAATGGACCAATTGACACAAATTCCACTAAACTCGAAGCTAGGTTCCAACTGGAAACTTCCCCGATTCGTCTTTAGAGCAATTCTATTTCAATTCAGCGGCGCCCATTCGCGCGGCAGAAATTTTCCGAGAGTCACCCAAAATCGAGTTTCGATCAATTAGTGTAGTTAACATGCAATAAATGGCGTGCCAAGCCTAAGTCTAACTTTGTTTGCGAAGTGCCAATTCAATTTTGGTCCTCTCCATTAAGGGTGGCGTGTTTATAATTTTGTATACTATGTTTGTATTGAGTAAAAGATTCTGTTTTTAAATTTGTAAATAGTCGATGTTTTGGCAGTTAGTACGCGGTTGCTGGCAGCTAATAGCTAAAAAAATATAAATCGTTTGAACATTTGGCTCATGTAGCCCATTGATGCTAATTTCTCAAACGTAACTTACTATAGACTATTTTTATTATAAGTGACATTACTATACATAAATGCCACTCAAAACAGATTATATCACCATAACATAATGTTCCTCAATGTAAACAACAATTAAAATAAACCTAAATCGTAAACTTTTATAAGAGAAATGCTCGTGCTATTCGCTCCACACAAGTTCTCAATGTCACCTGTCGAGGAAACTTGACATTAAAATGAAACAACTTTTAAAGTTTTGTGAAGTCATTTAAAAGTTGATAGAAAATAAAAACTTTAATTGGTTTGTAAGATATTATTTAGTTGACATAGTGTATGTATGTCAATTATTTGATTGACGAATCGTTCGTGTAAAAAAAAAATCAAGTAATAAAAACTAAAACCCAACTACGACTGAAAAATCTGGAGTCACACGTGTTAGGGCATAAATCGAACAGATTACGTGTGACTCCGGATTTTTAATTTGTCTGTCTGTGGTGTCTTGTTTATACCTTTTCAGTCGTAGTTGGGTTTTAGTTTTTATTACTTGATTTTTTTTAATATTCTTTTAGGGTTATAATATATATATTTTTGAAATGTGCTCATTAAGCCCTTTCATTTGATACCCAACATGGTACGATTAAACCATTTTTTTTTTAAGTTCCTCTCTTTATGTCCTCTAGAGGGCGCCATTTTTAATTTAATGTGACTTCACATAGCCTATAACCAGCGGACAATCACGACGCTTCTAACGCTACCTCATTTGTCAAATTGTGATAAGTGGTTTGGAAGATAGGAGGGAACGGATGAACATACATACATACGTCAAAATCATAACCCTCCTTTTTCTTCGCCGTAGTCGGGTAATTATCAAGCGACTGTCATCTTTATGGCCTACAAATCATTTTCAATTGATCTACTATGTTATGTTGCTGTCAAAAAGAGTTATGGTGGTTATGTCAATTATATGAAGGAAGATTTAGACGTCCGTGCAAGGAAATTGTCTTATCCATGAATATTTTATGAGGATTGTAATTGTCTCAACCCGTACTGGGTCCTTGTGGTGGATTATGGCACTTCCCTCACAGAGATGAGGCCCCAACTGTGGAGATAGTATGGCTGATTATATAGGGCAATAGCCATATAAGCATAAGACGGACCTTTTCTAATTCTAGGTATTTTCATTCTCACGATGTTTTTCTTCAGATAATAATTTGAAAAGTAAAAATTTACATCATCCGTTTTTTTTCACAGGCAACATTCTATCGACCCTCGTGTCATTTGACCGCGAACAGCGCAAAGAGTACAAGATTCCAGTAGCCATCACCGACTCTGGCACTCCTCGACTGACAGGCGTCTCCATCCTTCATGTGGTTATCGGAGACAAGAATGACAACCCCATGGGACCAGGACACAGCGACATTTTTGTTTACAATTACAAGGTACCGTGAATTTTAATCCTCCATTTTTATTCACTTACTTTTTAAATACGTTTTTGTTTTCGTTTTGAAATTCGAATGTGCTAGTGTTTTGCCTCGTTATTTGAATATTTCGTCTTGTTTTAGGAATACTTGTTTTACTTTATTTCTCATTAGTAGAAATTCGTTTTGTTAGACATTTTTGTTTTATGTCCGTACCTTATTTATTTAACTTCCAAGTAAATGTTTTCCGAATTATTGCCTTTTATTACAGTGGGTAAATACCGTCAAGTTTCTATTAAAAATAGTAAATAACCCAGAGAATGGGAAAGGCTTTTGATATTTACCTACATATTTAAAGGCCAATTACATTCCGAATAAAGTGGCTCGACAAAGGCCAAAAAAGATTTCTGATCCCTTCGGGGACCATCACATATTTCCTTTGAGCCTCCAAGTAGACCTTTAATAAAGTTCACCTTTTAGTTTCCTGGTTATGTTTAATTTAGCGTAGTGTTTTTTATTTTAGTTGTACTAGTTATATATAATTTTGACCATCCAGTACAGTTAAGAAGCTGATACTCTCGATATTTTAAACGATATTCGGGCGTTTTTTATTTTTGTATCGAGAATGTCACCCCGATATTTATTCTGTAGTGCTTGATTTTTGAAAATGGAGCTTTGTGGTAGTACCTTTTCTTTTTTTATTGCAAAGGTTTTTTTCTTTTAATTTTATTCGTTTTTTCAAATTACCGTAACATTATTCGTTAATTCGTCTGATTTGTGGTTTGATCGCGTAATATCACTTATTCCTAATCAGAGTTTAATTTTCCAAAGTATTTTGTTGTTATTCTACACTTTTATAAGTTTTTGTTTATATTTTATTACCAGAGGCCCCAGACAAAGTGACATTCTATCAGCGATAACGATGATGGAAAAGGCAGAAATGTATAGGACTGACTTAAGCTATCGAAAAGCTTATGTCAATCCTGTTGAAAGTCGTTGTAGAAATACGAAACGCTTTCGAAGCGATTGTCACTTGTCTAGGCCCTCAGCATGCTTAAAGATTTAAATTAATCTCTTTCTTTCTAACACAAGTATGTATCTTTAGACACATTGTATTAACAAAATTGTTTTCCCTAATGCAATCAGCCGGAAACGTACTACAATGAAATTTTATACAGTTGGCGGTATTATGTGAGTATAAATTGGCATTTTAGTTGCTATTTATGATTTCTTTGCTTCTCGTTTTGTTTCTTCTATACTATCGAATTGTATTGGATGGTATTTGGTGTTTTCTAAGTTCGTTGTTAATGAAATTGTGTAATTTTTGTTTATACTTTGTTTTTTTGTATAATTTCCGATATCTTTTTATGGTTCCGCAGTCAACAAGGAACTCTTATAGTTTCGCCATGTCCGTCTGTCTGTCTGTCCGTGGCTTAGCTCCGAGACTATTAGAATAAGAAAGCTTTAGTTTGGCATGGGTGTACAATTTGTACATACTAAAGATTAAACATTTTTTTTTTCAACTTCCGCACCCTTCATTATGTGTGTTCCCACACTCATTTGGCCGGTTTATTTCATTATGGGAATGCATTCGACGATTAAATAGGTATATTATGAAGGTGTTGATCGAATCACCATTTTATAATATCTAAAACATCTCATCTAAGAGTTACCTTCGACAAATGAACGAACCTTGTGCCTTTCTAAAATCGGAAACTGCGAAAACTACTATATTATAAAACAATTTAAACAATAACTAAACGATCAACTATAAAATTCCAAATCAATCGAACAACCCTTAATTTTATTCGATTATTCGATCGATCACGCGACATACAAATCAAACCAAATAACGCCCATATTTTGTCAATTATGATTTATAATTAATTAACTATGTGCCAAACCGATTGTTCCACGGTGATTATTGGCAAATCCAATTAACGATCCAACAGTTAAGTGTCGCATAATAACAATATAATTTCAATTGGCTGTCGAATTATTCGAATAATTCTGTTAATTGATACGAAGCGTCGATTTTGATTTGGATGTAGGTACTGTTTACTTGTATAGGCTGTGTTTACGTGTGAAATGATGTTGAAGTGATCTGGTGATTGACCTGTGTTTTAAAGCATATTTCGGTATGTAAACCAATCAATCTGCCTAGCCTTTTCCCAACTATGTTGGGGTCGGCTTCCAGTCTAACCGGATGTAGCTGAATACCAGCCATATTTTACATGGAGCGACTGCCTATCTGACATCCACAATCTAGTAACTGGGTAATATGATAGCCCTTGGCAAGCCTGGTTGTCAGACTTTCGGGCTTCTGACGACCCGTAACGACTGTCAAAGATCCAAAAATGTCAGCCAGGACCACCGGCTTAACGTGTTTTCCGAGGCACGGAGGAGTCTTGGTATGTAAAGATGGTCACCCATCCACGGACTAACCCCCGCAAGCGTAGCTTAACCTGATAGATCGACCCATGCGGCTTTTATTACTTAGCCACGGGCTCCTCAGACAGATAATAATGATACATTTATTAAAATACCGCTTTGAGCTTAGAGAACTCGGAAACATTGGAATAAGAACTTTATTTACCACTTTATTTAGTACCTTGGATAATCTTACTAGTTAAAGAACCTATCTCTTGGTAAATAATGAAATAACGAGAACGACAGTCCTTAAAATCTAAATCCAGAGCGCCAACTTTATCACCACGTTTATAACTTTTAACATAAGCAGAATTATAGACTTAAAGATGGTATACAATAAAATCAGTAAAACTGTTACTGCTTATCTAAAATCTTCTTTCATTCCTCATCGGATAACCCTTTAATTATTTTTTTATCATACATTGCCGAAAATGTATATCCTCATTACTAAAAGTATGTTGGGGTATGTTGGGGTCGGCTTCCAGTCTAACCGGATGCAGCTGAATACCAGCCATATTTTACATGGAGCGACTGCCTATCTGACATCCACAATCCAGTAACTGGGTAATATGATACCCCTTGGCAAGCCTGGTTGTCAGACTTTCGGGACTTCTAGACTTCTGACGACCCGTAACGACTGTCAAAGATCCAAAAATGTCAGCCAGGACCACCGGCTTAACGTGCTTTCCGAGGCATGGAGGAGTCTTGGTATGTAAAGATGGTCATAGCGTAGCTTAACCTGATAGATCGACCCATGCGGCTTTTATCACTTAGCCACAAGCTCCTCTAAAAAAAGAATCTACTAAAAAGGTCTAAAAAGAGACTTATACATGGAGAAAATACGTTCTACAGGCCCGTAATAAAGACCTCATAATAATTCAGGTACCACAATTAAAAGCCTCACAAATTTAATTCTACAAAAAATTTTCATGCTATTCATCAAAAACAAAAAAAGTTAATCTTCAACGTCACTTTTTAATTATTTAAACTGACTCCATTTTATCACTTCTACAACATTAGGGCCATTTATTCGTTGTGAACCAACAAAATAATCACGTAGCGCATTTTTCTTCGTGCCCAATTCAAAAGCGCCTTTTTATTTGCACAACAATTCTTAAAACATTCGTTTCATTTCACAATTTGTATTCAGTGTGTGGCTAATATAAATAATAGCAGGCTGTAAATTGTCCCTCAACGGGTAAAGGCCACTTCTCATAAAGAGAAGATACCAGAATTATCTCCACTCTTTCTCTATAGGGGCTGGTGATTACGCAATTATCACCACTCTTGCTCTATAGGGGTTGGTGATTAAGCAATTATCACCACGTTTGCTCTATAGGGGTTGGTGATTACTCAATTATCACCACGCTTGCTCTATAGGGGTTGGTGATTTCGCAATTATCACCACTCTTGCTCTATAGGGGTTGGTGATTACGCAAATATCACCACTCTTGCTCTATGGGGGCTGGTGATTTCGCAATTATCACCACTCTTGCTCTACAGGTGATTTTGCAGTGGCGGCTTCTCCCGGCGTTTCCACTCACATCTACCTTTTAAATACCTTTTGCTGTCGCTTTTAGTAATGAGGATATACATTTTCGGCAATGTATGATAAAAAAATAATTAAAGGATAACCCTTTAATTATTTTTTTATTTTTACCCTTTAATTACTTTAAATATCTTTAATTATATTACGATGAGGAATGAAAGAAGATTTTAGATAAGCAGTAACTGTTTTACTGATTTTATTATATACCATCTTTAAGTCTATAATTCTGCTTATGTTAAAAGTTATAAACGTGGTGATAAAGTTGGCGCTCTGGATTTAGATTTTAAGGACTGTCTTTCTCGTTATTTCATTATTTACCAAGAGTTAGGTTCTTTAACTAGTAAGATTATCCAAGGTACTAAATAAAGTGGTAAATAAAGTTCTTATTCCAATGTTTCCGAGTTCTCTAAGCTCAAAGCGATATTTTAATAAATGTATCATTATTATCTGTCTGAGGAGCCCGTGGCTAAGTAATAACTGCCGCACGGGTCCATCCATTAGGTTATCCTACGCTTGCTGGGGTTGGTCCGTGGATGGGTGACCATCTTTACAAACCGAGACTCCTTCGTGTCTCGGAAAGCAGCCGTTGATCCCGGCTGTCATTCGTGGATCATTGACAGTCTTTACGGGTCGTCAGAAGCCCGAAAGTCTGACAACCACTCTTACCAAGGGGTATCGTATTACCCAGTTACTGGGTTGTGGAGGTGAGATAGGCAGTCGCTCCATGTAAAATACTGGTATTCAGCTGCATCCGGTTAGACTGCCCCAACATAGTTGGGAAAAGGCTGGGCAGATTGATTGATTATTATTATCCGTAGATAGAATTGGTTTCATAATACATAACATAACATGACGCTTGTAATCCCCGAAGGGTTAGGCAGAGGTGTACCTATAGTACACCTACATTTCGACAGTTACGTTTACGTCTCTTGTAAAGGCTCTTACATACTGGCGCGATTCGCCGCGCGACGCGACGCCGCCGCATTGTTCGCCGTGAAGTTTTCTCAAAATTGTTTTGTTAAAATTCGCGTCGCGCGGTAAATCGCGCCAGTATGTAAGAGCCTTAATAGGGTGCGAGCCTGTTGCCAAGACTTCCATTCCTTCTTTATTTTCTGACCTTTCAAGTTCTAAATCGATTCCTTTTTAATATACCCATCTCAAAATTAAACATCGCACCGTTTAAGGGCAGCACAGACAATATTAATTTACCCTTTCCTTGTTTACCTTTAATCCAGCGGTTTTCGTCTACCAATGAATAATCAAGTAAACAGATTCGATATACCGTATAAACATTAACCATTATGTTGCTGTTTTTTAATAATGTATGGCTATTAAAATGTTAATTTTGCGTATTAATGAAACTCAGTTTAGTACGGATACTATAAACAGGGATTATGTGGGAAGGCACTTTTTACTGCCGTGCCCTGATTTCTTAGTTATAGGGGTATGTGTGGATGCGGCATCGGGCTGACGGGGTGCCATCTTTATTTTAAATAGGGGTTGGAAACTGTGTCAAGAGATTTAAATGAGGGTATAATATGAGTGATCGAGGGGCCATTGGACAGGGTTAGGATCTTGTTGGGGTGCCGTTTGATCTTAGAATGGGTATTTTTTTTTTCAAAAGAGTTTGAGTTGCTAATAATTGGTAATTAAATAACAAAAGGAGGAGAAGTACCTCTCACTCGCGTCCTCTAACAAGTCCTCACATCCTCCTACTCCTGAAGTGTTGGAAGGACAACCTATGCTGTGGTGAAAAGGCATCTTCTTTAGTATATAGCAATACAGGTAATGATGAACCTAACTCCTCTTAGTGCGATGGCCTGTAGTAGTCACTCGTGTAAGCTTCATCATCTAGCCTTTTCCCAACTATGTTGGGGTCGGCTTCCAGTCTAACCGGATGCAGATGAATACCAGTATTTTACATGGAGCAACTACCTATCGGACCTCCACAACCCAGTAACTGGGTAATACGATACCCCTTGGTAAGACTGGTTGTCAGACTTTCGAGCTTCTGACGACCCGTAACGACTGTCAAAGATCCACAAATGACAGCCGGGACCAACTTACGGCATAACGTGCTTTCCGAGACACGGAAGAGTCTCGGTATGTAAAGATGGTCACCCATCCACGGACCAACCCCGGCAAGCGTAGCTTAACCTGATGGATTACTCCTACTCGTGTAAGCTTATTTAATTAATTGATTAAATACTAGCTTTTGTCCGCGACTTCGTCTGCGTTTACCTGGATAAAAGTATTCTATGTCCTAACCCAGGTCATGGTCTACCCATACGCCAAATTCTCAGAAAACACGTTGCCAATAAAACCATGCAGCTGAATGTCGTAAGTTAATTCACTACTTTCAAAAAAAGAACTTCAAACAGCAAGTTTCTTTATTAACTTTTTAATACTATTTGAGCTAAAAATAAAGGAGAATGTCCATGCATGCACTACGCGCAATCTGTGTAAAGCTAGCGGAATTCGTTTAAACTCAGCGCTTAATGAAGGCGACTTGCCACAAATACGCTGGGTAGCGTTTAGTCTGTATGCCATTGGAGGCGAGTTACTGGCATACCGATTAAAGTTAAGAAAAGTTTAAGCTTACGTTTCGCTAAAACTTTTTCATCCATAATTTAGTGACCTATGATTGTCACTTGCTTGAAATGCAGGTAAGTGTATAGTTAGGTAGTTATATTCAAAATTGCCATTCGACTTTGTCCTAGTTTCCAAGACTTGTCACTGTAAGCTCAGATTAAGTACACTGCAAGTGACAATTTACGATGGAATTGTTTTGCAGTGAAAACTTTAGAACTAAATTTTCGCGTGGTGACTTTAAATAATGTATGCCAATCTTACATTTGCTATTTTTCTTTTATTCTGAAGAGGACTCGGAACTCGCCTAGTTACTGTCCTCACATAAGTCAAGTAACTATCCATAAGCAACACAAACGCGTCTTTTGTCCGGTGTTCGTTTTAACGACCAGCTTACCTCATCCCTCCTAAGCCGAGGACTGACCAAAACTCCTACACAGAACTCTGGGAAAAGCTATCGTCGCCATAATTGATTTGTCGCAAACAGTTTCAGTCAGCAACTTCGTAAATTAAGTTATTCATCGGAAATTACAAGTTGCTTAGTTTAAAAACTAAGCGCCGGCAGTCAACATGGTCGGGTGAAGTTGGTGGCAGTTTGGAGTTACTTTAACTGTGTATTTTCATTTTGTTATTTATAACGTGAGTAGGTTTTAGGTAAGCAGGTTGTTTGGTAGTTATTTTGGGAAATTAATTATGGTACAATAATTTATATTGTATTAAAAACAAAGTATTTAAATTAAAGGAGAAGTAGGGCAGAGGAATAATAATAATAAAACCAGAACTGTAGTCTATTAGATTGCCTGAAGCTTTAATGGTCATTGAAGCTTATGAAACCGAAAACTAATTAGGTAAATATAAAAATTTGCAAGAAGAAATTTCCTATCTAACTAGATAGGAAATTTCTTCGCTCACCACGTCGTAATTAATTTAGGAAGGTCCTATTCAAGGTTTACTAATTTATTTTTTATTATTTAAACGATTTGGCATCTTGGTACGGTAGTCCGTGCGACAGTGGTAACAAAACCGTATGTTATTATATTGAAATCAGGGCTTGGTACCGGTACCAAAGTACAGGTTCTGTATCGGTAATTGGCGGTTCTTGCCATTTCGGTACCTGGGTACCGGTACCAGACCGGTACCGGTACCAAATTCCCGGCGCGTACCACAAATCTCATATTTATACGAGGTACCTCGTACGGTTGGAGACCTTGAAGTTATTTTTCTAATATGAACTATCCTTTATACTTACTATATCTGCTTTCTCACTGTAACTTACAGAAATATTTGCTTGGTACTGGTACAGTGTACCGATACGGATACTGATTAGAAATACCAATAGTACAGGTACTACTCTGGTACCAGTATCAAACCAAAACCCAGTTCCAAATAATACCGGTATTATAAGCCCTTATTGAAACTACTTACCAATTAAGCTAGGCCAACTCAAGGTCAAAGTGTTACCACAAACGTTCGGCCTACTGTACTATCAGTAAAAGGCTTCGTATTTCCGTATCCCAGATAATTATTAAATGAATTGGAAAATTACCGTTCCGTACTCGAGCCGAATTAAATTGGCTTAATTAGCCATCTCCGAACGTTGTTATTAAAAGTAAAATGCTTTGGAGGGTTAACTGGCATTGAATTCATGGTTTTAATCGACGAGAATGTGTTGGGATAACAATAACAAAATACTTAATTTGTGGATTGGATGTAGTTTTATTTTGTGGGAGTTATGATTTATGGAGAATCGGGACAGTTTAGTCCGACTAGCTATTCATTATCGGAAGTAGTTAGTGTGACTTTGTTAAACAGCTCTTTAGGAAAGGGGAGGTCTCGGCTTTGGTACAGTTCGATTCAAACTTAATGGCGGCTCGGAAGTGCGCTACTCGCTGCGCAGTACCCCACCCCTCATCCCCGCTGACCCATGAATTCGTTACTGCGCAACGACTCGCCTCATGTTCCGAGCCGCTATTAAGTTTCAATAGGGGTGTATGAGTAAAACACACTTTTTTTTTGGGTGGATAATTATCAAATAACTTCTCCCGCTCTGGGCGGAGCGGAAGGGCGTGTTAGACTCTTACTGACAAAAACCCACCCGTGTTCCTTCAGTTGCCTTTAAGCTGCCAGAGGCCACGTATCCCTTTCGGACCCTGCATCCCCGGCAGATGAGAAAACGACACTAAAAATAAATAAATCATAAAGGCTCTTACATACTAGCGCGATTCGCCGCACGACGCGAATTTTAACAAAACAATTTCTGAGAAAACTTCACGGCGAACAATGCGGCGGCGTCGCGTCGCGCGGCTAATCGCGCCAGTATGTAAGGGCCTTAAAACGTCTTTTGAGATAATACTTACCTAATAAAATCAGTAAACCGTAAATTCTTCGTACGTCATACTGTCAATTGGGTTTTCTCTATGGTTAAGGCTATACCTATAGCGTACCTAAGAATTCTCGACCTCTTCAAAATTGGTTAGCGATTTTTCGCTGAAAAACCTACACGTGTATGTAAGTACTACAAAGTCCACAAATCTATTTCTATCAACAAAAAACCAGCCAAATTGGTCAGCAAGCCTTCGGACTTTGTGAAATGGCCGGGTTTAAGTACCTTCTTGACAAGTGGACGCATTTAGGCCCTTTATAATTGTTCTCTCTCAGTAGCCTGGAAGGACCATTAACATTGTACCTACTGGCAAATTAATTCTGGTCCTATACTATACATACGGATAGAGTGAGTGGGTATATTTTTATTTTGGAAGTCTTATTGGCATTATTTGGTTCCTATTGTTATGTTTTATTTAGTGGTTCTTTTTTTTTTGTTTTTTTTCTGGTCTGGTTTTCCTTTTTGTTTTGGTTTCATGCCCTTGAGTTACGTGTCGTATATCCTTTTGTTGACGAATTTCTACGATTTTGTTTATTTCTAAATCTATGTTTGTTCATGTCAATTATTCAAGATTGGAGGTTCCCATGTTCTGTTTTTTTTTAATGGAAATAATATGCAGTATTTTTACAAAAAATAAAACTATCTTTTCATAAACACATTTTTCTCCTACAGGGTGAAGCCCCCGACACGGAAATCGGTCGTGTCTACGTTGACGACCCCGACGATTGGGACTTAGCAGACAAGAGGTTCATGTGGCTACCATCGTATGAGCAAAGGAGTCCGTACTTCGACATTCACAGCAATACCGGCATGATCACCATGAAGGAAGGGACGCCTAATGGAACTTATTTGTTGAGGTTTAACGTGAGTACCAGATCTACACGCTCTTAAGTCCACTGCCTCTTAGGTTGGTGCACGGAGGGGTTCCACAGCATTTCATTCGTTTGCCAGCCACGCATTTGTGCGAAGCTAAGCCATAGGTCGCAGTGGATGATCCCGCCTACATTTGAATACAAAGCGAAGCTAAGCACACGCGTAGGTGCTAGGTCTGCTGGGCTGTGGAGCAGGGCCCTTAAAGTCCGCAAAGCAGACTCAGTAGTTTACCAAACACCCCGTGCCATGTGTGGTTCATGCGACCGGAGAGGGTTAAAAGACCATAGTTATAAAGTAACAATATGGGACGGAATCTAATTGTATTATTTCGAATTTATTCTCGTCTCGTAACGTAAGATCTTGTCATAAGCCACTTTAGTTTATGTTCGCCTAATTTAGGCACTGAAATATTTATTAGGCACTCACTGAGACAAATTGTACGTCTACTTTGGTAACAAGTTAATTATAATGATAGATTGAATCTATCAGGTTTATTTAATTGCAGAATAACTTTTTTTAAATTAAAGCTGGCCTTTTTGACAATATTATAATCAGTATATTACGTTACTACTACATGAACACAGGTCTCGTCTCTTTGAGATAGTCCTTTTGGCATACATACTCTGAATGAAGTGTTGCAGAAGATCTGTTATTCAAACAAGTCTCGTTATTTGTTGTGATTATAATGTTTATTTGTTAAATATAAAATTATAAGTTTGATTTAGTCATACAATCTTGCTAAACAATTTTTGGAGCCCACTAGAATAACATCCACATGTAAAATACTGGTATTCAGCTGCATTCGGTTAGACTGGAAGCCGACCCCAACATAGTTGGGAAAAGGCTAGGCAGAAACACAAGTGCCACATGCCTAGATAACATTTATACAGATGTTATAGCAACCCATAAATAAATAAACACTCAAATTACTTTAAAAAAAAAATAGCCACAAATAAATTATTAATTTAATAACCATGGATTAATTTAATGGACCATTTTAACAATGGAGTTTCTTGTCGGCTCTTCTCCATAGGAAACGACCAATTGGAACCGTGCACCTAGCTTCTGACGTTTCATAAGTGCCCATGTAGGTTTATGTGAAATAAAATATTTTGATTTTAGACTCTGATCATTGCGGATAATTGATTCCTAAAGATTAAAATATTTCTGAATTTTAGGTGACCGAAGAAAATGAGCCACTAGTACCGTTCCACTGGGTGGAAGCTACAGTCAATGTGACCATCAAGGAGATTCCTGAAGAAGCAGTGGATAAGTCAGGATCCATACGTTTTGTGAACATCACCGCTGAGGAGTTCATTGTTCCTGAACCTGATGTAAGTTACTTAAAATACATTATTGTTTTCATGGCGATATACAGCGTGTATAAAATCTCTGTCCGATCAAAAAGAGGGCGTCTAGGTAGGTACCGCAATAACATTACTAAAAGTAATCAAACATTTTTTTTTTGGAAAACTATAAAGTTATTACTGTTTAAAATTCACGTTTTTGGTACCAAAATAACACTAATCTCATTATAAATTGGCAAATTTTCTACAGAGGTCATAAGTTATGTTATGACTTGTAGATACCCGCTAAACGCCGGCTGCCCGCTCCGTATGTATTAAGCCGGTAAAATAACCCATTGAAAAAAAATCGGCGACATATTGTTTTCTTTTTTTCCAAAAAAAAAAATCAAATAGACTCAGTATGATTCTTAACGGTAGGTACCCTCCCGGATCGTACAAGATTTTTTTACACACTGTATAATAATATTACGCCTGGTTCCCTATAGTACACCCACATTTCACCAGTTATGTTTAAATCCCAAGTAATAAAGGGCGAGCCTATTGTCATCAACCGAGCAGAAATCCAGACTCAAAGCTGCTACAATTTTTTTTGAATATATAAAACCCAATTACACTTCCTGACTTGGGCCCAAAACCTCATGCTCAGTAGTAGAATAAAGAATCTAGAAAAACTCGAATAAGCAAAGTGCAGAATAGGCATTGTTAGGATTTTAGATTAAAAAAAACACGAAATGTTCTATGCAGTACGGTGCGGTTATCAATATGTACCACAAAATTGTATTGGCCTCTGTGTCAATAAGTTTCGCCGATAGAATATTTATAAAAACTAAGTAAATTGGAATATCATGCAAACAGGAATATTGGAATAACATCGATTCAATACAAATTTAAAAAAATATTTACACAACGAACGCAAAATAAATGTCTATTCTATTCTAACCTAACGATTTAAGCCCCTTTCAAGCTGGCGCGATATTGCGGGCGCGACAGGTATCGCAAACCTGGTCGCGCCCGCGATATCGCGCCTGTTTGTGGGAGCTTATAAAGTTCTGCCTTTGATTACAAAGTTCTATTATTTTGTACTGAAATCACATCATATATAACTCACCCCTTCTTCCCATGGGGGTAGGCAGAAATTACAGAACGCCACCTGCTACGATCCCTACATAATTATTTTGCTTCGTTTTTGTTCATACATCTGGTCATACTCACGCGCCGCTTGCGAACAACGCATCTTAACCTTTCTGAAGACAAAAAAAATAAAAAATAAACAAAAAAATACTTTTGTGATGTTATCAAAATTTTATACGCCTGCTTAAATATCAATCTTAAAATTAAAATCCCTAACAAAATTGTCGACGGCAGCTTCGTTTCAAAACGCTTATTTCACAAAAAACTTAAAACCACTTAAAAACTATGAATCGAGTTATGAAAATTCTTAGTTTGCCAATCAAAATGAGCCCTAATTTCGCTGAGTCGTTGCCTCAAACGCTCTATTAATTTTAATCCTGCATATTTTTGGAAAGCTCAAAATGCGGTGAGTCAGGACATTGCTTAATTTTCAACGAAATTAAGATGCTCATCGAAACTTGTTTACTAAGTGGGCAGACGAAGTGTTCTCGCCAACTGAAGATGCTTTTTGTCAGGAACGTAGATCTTAGAAAGGATAGAGATAAGACAAAGACAATTAAAATACGTAACGTAATATTTCTGAGTGCTCATCGTCTGTTTAGCCTTTTTCCCAACTATGTTGGGGTCGGCTTCCAGTCTAAACGGATGCAACCTATCTGACCTCCACAATCCAGTTACTGGGTAATATGATACTCCTTGGTAAGACTGGTTGTCAGACTCTCGGGCTTCTGACGACCCGTAACGACTGTCAAAGTTCCACGAATGACAGCCGGGACTAACGGTTTAACGTGCTTTCCGAGGCACGGAGGAGTCTCTGGTATGTAGGTAAAGATGGTCACCTATCCATGGATCAACCCCGTCAAGCGTAGCTTAACCTGTTGGATCGACCCGTGCGGCTGTTATTACTTAGCCACGAGCTCCTCCATGTTTGCACATTCTCCATTTGTTATTATAAAAATCGGTTAAAATGAGACCAATGTGCTGCCTTATCCATTCCTTCTAAGATCTTAGTTCTTGACCTTGGTCAGAATTATGCTTACGTAAAGTTTCATCCGGGGATTCATTGAGTCCAGTTAACAGCTTAGTGGTTTACGAGCAATTGGCTGCGGTCGCCATTTTAGAACTGTTGTGTCATTGTGACGTAGTTTGTTAAATATGTACTTTTTCGAGGTCCTTCGTTTTTTTTTGACGAGCTAATTAGCTCTTTAGACCAAGAATATCTATTAATCGTTACATAAGTTCTTAGTGAGCAATGGTGACCCAGTGGTAACGGTAACGGCCGACTTACGAGTTGTAAGTCGTAGGTTCGAACCCTGACAGGCGCTTTACTTTGTGTAAATTATTTCATCACCACTGCTCTCAAAACGGTGAGTGACATCGTGCGGAAACCGGCATGTCCTAGAATCAATAAAAATTCTAAGACTTGTGACATTTACCAACTCGCACTGGCCCCGCGTGGTAGATTACGGCCCACTCCCTCTCACAGTGAGGAGACCTGTGTCCCAGCAGTGGGAACATTATAGGCTGATTATGCTAAATTCTTAGTAAGATCAGTGCCCTGTCTATCAAACTTACAAGCCTTATGTGTCATTATTTAGTTCACGAGTACTTATATTTTTACACTTTTATTCGTGGTTTTGTATAACAATTTTTTTTTTGTTAGTTACAACTTGTAGAAAATCATAGCAAATCCTTGCAATTTCATCACTAGGAATAAAGTCAGTAGGTCCTTTAAAATTAAATAAATACTTTGGGCAATTGAGTAGTGTTCAATGTATCGTGTGTTTATTTCGGTTATGCTAAGTGGACCACACTACCAAAAGGAATCAGACACCAGATGTAAAGTAGGTATCTCTGATCTCCTATAGCACAAAGCGATTCAGTCACCGATGTATGTCAGCGATCGTTCGGTGGATAACGCAATCTGAAGCGGGAAATATACACGCAGGCTGAAATATCGGTTGCAATTTGTCGATGCATGCGAAGCAATTTATATTTTATCAACATTTTTTCACTATAACGAAAAAATTACGAGGTCCTTTTAGTTGTTACATTTTTTATACGCACGTGAATCTTAAAATAACCTTTTTATCACCTTCTCGATAGTGAGAAATAATGTTATACACACTTTTCTTATAGTAAATCATTAGTATACCATGGGCTAATTAGGCCACAAATAAAAAATTCGTATGAAAACTTTTGCAAAAAAAAACTTATTTGAAATTCGAATTGCTTTTACGCTCGGGATTCAATATAGTGTGTTAGATAAGACACTGCTTTATGCCCTTGGTCAATAATATACCATTATTATTAATGTTTAAAAGTCACTATACAACAGGGCTTGAAATACCGTTAAAAATATGGTATCGTTACAGCCTTTTAATGCAGATATCGTTATCTAATAAATAACGTTATAATTTTTACCGGTATATCTGGCACATTTTACCGTTAAAATATGTAACGATAAAATCTACGCTACCGAAAATTTTACCGTTATGATTTAGTTTTGTTACCGTAGCTCTCGTCCAATCGCAATCAACGGGGCGTATGTAACCCGAAAAATTCTCCCGTCTATGAAATTTGGTATGTGATGAAGTTAGGTAATACAAAGTATAGACGTACAAATTTTGCCAACAAATTTTGTTAGGTACGAGAAGTTAAATAACTTCTCGTACCTAACAAAATTTATTTTAACCTAAATATGAAAATCGCTTATAGCTCTGTGAATACATCAGACTAAAATACTACTTTCTGTATACGTACGCATGTACTAGTTGGAATAAGTATTTAAAAAAATCCAATATTTTTTCGATTTCAGAGATAAGTCCAAATTTAATTTTTAACATTTTGCACTATAATTTCTACTGATAAATTGCTCGGCGAATTGTTATTTTATAATATGGTTTTATGTCCTTAAATACACAGCATTGTTTAGTTAGGTATTCAAAATATTTTCCTTTTTTTTTTTTTTTCGGTTTTTGCTTAACTACGTAATGTTGAAAATCACTCCGTCAATTTTTAGACCTTTATTAGGCTGATGGTTATAAATTAAAAAAGATTTATCAATTTTCGAACGTTCATATATATTTTAGGGTTCGCTGATTTATGCTAGAGCGAAAGGGTTGACCTTCACTTGACCGCTCGGAGCTGCGATGCCACACACTTTTAGTGAAGGCGAGTTTGGTGGCCACCGTTATTACAATTTTATTTTTTTATCTTAAGATTACACTAGTCGGTCATTCTTCCATACAAACGTAGTATGTTGATTACTCGTCTGTTTGACGGTGTACGTTCCAAAATAAAAATTATATCGGGGGGCACGGCAGTGCCTCCGCCAAGCCGAGCAAAACAAACACAAAGGCACAACCGTACCATCTTCTCTAGAAGCCATTCAGAACATTTTCGACCTCCTGTACCTTGGTTGTGGATAAAGCTAAGAGCCAGTTCAGTTACCAAGAGGGCTTAGTTTAACTAGGTATATTGCCAAATTACATTCAATTTGAACCTGTAGTTAAAGAACTATTGCAGGTCAAAGTTCCTTAATTTTGTCACTGACATTCTCTCACCGATTAGGTATCAAAAGTTCACCGTTATAAATGTGTGTAGAGTCCGCGCCACCACTGAAGTCCTATTGACCCGGCGTTAGTGTTTATGTTATTGCATTTAAAATAAGAGGATACTACAAAACATCAAGAGTCGATTAAAATAATTCATGCATGGTGAGGTAGGGCAAACATAGTATGTCACAAATACTCGTAAGCTTTGTGTTGTCGAAACGTAAAACGATCCCCGAGAGGCAGAAGTTCTCGGGGTTCTAGAATCACATTCACATCTATGTAACGGTATCTTTAACGTAATTCATCAACTTCTAATTGTCGTTTTGAAATGAAACCTTGGACCCAACCATTTTGATGTAGTTCGGATAACAATACTATAATTTGGAATCTGGAAGCTGATCTAAATGATGCAACCAGGAGGTGGATAGTGCAACTCTTCAGTGGCTACTAGTAAACCCCTCGAGTTTGGGCTCATATGATTCGTTTTCACAAGTCCAATAGATTGAGCTTGGTAACGAGTATCTGGTGATGGAGCCAAGAGATAGATACTGGAATTCTTCAGTGGCTACTAGTAAACTTCCCTAGTTTGGCCTCATGTGATTCGTTTTAATGAGTCCAATATATTTGACTTGGAGTCGAGGGTCTGATGATGGCGCCAGAAGGTGGACAGTGTAATTTTTAAGTGGCTACTAGTACTAGTAAAACGATTGAGTTTGGGCTCATATGATGCTTTTTGACGATCTCCAAGAGAGAGAAGATCTCGGGGTTCTAGATTCTGGAGTATTTTTTGTTACGAAACCAAACTATTTATTACCATATTTCATCGGTGATATTATGAAAAATGCCTCGTAGGGCTAGTGGTCGCAAACGCTACTGCTGAACATGAGGTCTCCTGGGCTCGATTCACAAGTGGGGAAAAGTGTTATTTGGTCTTTCCATCTGGGATTGCTTGGTAGCAGCCTGGAGTCTGGATTTGTATCCGGTTGATGGCAATTGGCTCGCCCCCTATGGACATATACATGGAATTTAAACTTAACGCCGCGAAGTGCCATATCAATAAATAAATACGTACATAAAAATAAAAGTGATAAAACTAAAACCCAACTGCGACAAAAAAGTCAACTAACAAGACATCATAGACAGAAAAATTAAAAATCCGGAGTCATACGTGTTAATAAATCATAAGGCATAAATCAAATGGATAACCGCAAAATCTGTCAAATATGCAATGTCAAAGAAGTCCGCGCATTGAGATGAATAAAACGCGTGCGGTTATATTCACAGTTGGCTTCCCACTGCAAATTAGCGGTGAGTCCACCGCACGAATTTTGTGTCGCAAAGAGATATATATACAACGTGTAACGTTAAATGCGCAAAAACTCAGACCCCCTACTGATTTTTAATTCAGTTGACCTATTGAGAAACAAAACCATTAGAAAAATTGTAAAGGTTTTATGTGCTGTTTTAGTTTTACTGGCAATTCTGATTGTTTCTTGCGTCTGCGACGACGCTCTATCGACGGAGGGGTCGTCACCGGGCTGCTGCGCCGCGCTGGCTTGACCTATTAATAAATAGACACGGCAACGTTTTTAATGAAGATTTTTTTTTAAATGTCACCAATATTATAAAGTGGTTCAATTGATTCTGCTCGTTATTCTGATCAAACTATTTTCAGGTTTTGCGCATTTAACGTTACACGTTGTATAAGGTGTATCTTTTCATACACGAAATCATTGTACTCATCATTAGACTCGCGACAGTCTAAGAAGTCCGTTTTGACGTTTCTTTCTGTGAGGAAATATTCACATAAGTTAAAGTGTAGATGTGAAAAGCAAGGTGAAGATGAGTTAAAATTCTTCCATACAAGGCTAGATAATGACAAGAAAAATTGACATAACTTTTAGTTTTGAACTTACAGTGTCAAACAGAAGAGTAATCACCATACTACGTTTGTATGGAAGAATGACCGACTAGTGTAAACTTAACACTTTCGCGGGCAGTAAACGCCTATAGACGTAATAATAATAAAACTTCAATTGTCTCATTCACTGTCCGCGAAAGTATTAAGATAAAAAAAATATTTGTAATAACGGTGGCCACCAAACTCGCTTACACTATAAGTGTGTGGCAGCGCAGCTCCGAGTGGTCCCTTACGCTCTAGCATAAATCAGCGAACATAATATATGTGAAAGTTCGAAAGTTTGTTGGATTATTGATAAATCTTTTATAATATAATATCAGAAGACTAATAAAGGTATAATAATTGACGGAGTAATTTTTCACATTACGTAGCTAACAAAAAAAAATTTAAAATATTTTGGATAACCTGTGGCGGTATCTACATCGCCACATGCGAACTACGCATCGAAGACCTGACGTCACATAAATCCTGCATCGCGCAATTAGAGTTTACCGTGCAGTGAACATATATACAAAAACCCAATATCAATCATTGGGCAGTTGCCCGCCAGACACAACACCCGTCTGGTAGGAGGATCCTCCCTTTTCTATGGGGGATGAGTGAACTTTACACCCTGTTCCTCATACCCCTAAATTGGTGACCCCGACGTGATACGTCAACGCAGCCTTCGTGCAAATACTCCAGCGTGACGTCATCATCATCACTCCCGCAAGCTTTCAGTGAGGCGAGTCACACAGTCAAGCCAACACCCGAGGCGTCAACGGGTATCCTGACCACCAGCATGCAGCGAACGCGCATTCCTGGTCATCACCCTTAGCCTCATCACCCCGACTCACAGGGGAATCACCTCAAGCACCTCAACCTCATCACCATGAGCCACTGGGGAACCACCGCAATCACATCAATCACCACAATCGCCGCAAACAGTTCCGACCCACCGCGAACAATGCGGCACCCGGTTCCGACTCACTGGAACCACAACTGGCACTAGCAAGCATCGCAAGATACAAGACTCAGCCCACTATCGACCTCCGGTCTCCGGAGGGGAGTGATGTGGCGGTATCTACATCGCCACATGCGAACTACGCATCGAAGACCTGACGTCACATAAATCCTGCATCGCGCAATTAGAGTTTACCGTGCAGTGAACATTTAAACAAAAACCCAATATCAATCATTGGGCAGTTGCCCGCCAGACACAACACCCGTCTGGTCGGAGGATCCTCCCTTTTCTATGGGGGATGAGTGAACTTTACACCCTGTTCCTCATACCCCTAAAAACCAAACAATGCTGTGTATTTAAGGACATAAAAGCATAAAATAACAATTAGCAGAGCAATTTGTCAGTAGAAATTATAGTACAAAATGTTAAAAGTTAAATTTGGGGTATCTCTGAAATCGGTAAAATATTGGATTCCTTTACATACTTATTCTAAATAGTACATATTTACGTACACAGAAAGTATTTCAGTCTGAGGAAATATTCACAGAGAGTTATAAGCGATTTATATATTTGAAAATTATTCGGAAGCCTCCAAACAATCATTTCCTCGTTGAGTGGACTATGCATCGACGCTCAGCCTGTGCCGTACGACTATTACGTGTTTAATATTCTCTTTGCTATTCTGTGTTTTTGTTCATTTATTTCAAAATATCTATAGACGACATTTCTTTTCGTAATCGTGACTAAAACAAGTACTAATAATTCGCGAATACCTAATAATTCGCGAGCGTGTTCTGTAAGCGCGAGCGAATGCCGTGAGATTATAGAAGACGACAAACGAAATGGCAACAGCGCCGACAGCGTATAAGAGGGGCGCGCGCCGGCCTCCTTTGAGAAAACGGGCAGGCAACGTCGCATAAAATAACAAAAATAATACCGGTAATTTGTTACCGCTATTTTTACAATAACGTTAAAAATACCGGTAATTTTTACCAAGATTTATAACGTTATTATTTTGTTATGCTACTAAGTAACGCTACCAAATCGTACCGATATCGAAGTATCTCTACGGAAATACCGTTACTTAACGTTACTTTTAATGTGAATTGGTAACGTTTTCAAGCCCTGCTATACAAGCAATTTTTGTCTTCGTCAAATAACGTTACACTTTTTTCTTTGTCCAAGCAAATTGACCGAATAAAACGCCCAAAGATACAGCCAAGAAGCAGATTAAGAATAATTCAAGCGAATTTTACTAATATCTGCCGCATCGTCTTTCATCACAATTCGTTCTATCGACGTCTCTAATTATCTTCTGTCTCTTTTCTACAGGGTACGAGTAAGAAGGACAAACTGCACCGCCGTTTGGCTCAACTGTATAACACGTCTCTGGACAATGTGGATGTTTTCACCGTGTTTACAAAGAATACTGTAAAGGATGTGTTCCTGGATGTCCGGTTTTCTGCGCACGGATCGCCTTATTATCCTCCTGAGAAACTTGATAGTATGGTTATTGGGATACAGGAAAAGGTATGTTGTATATTTGTTAAACCTTTAATAGAAAATAGGTATTTACGGCCGAAATCTCAAACGCAACATAATTTTAAGGCGCTCTTAAGTCCCATTCTGTGACTGTCACTATAAGGGCCGGCGCACATTTGGCAAGGCGCAGCGCAGCGCATTCGTCACTGCCAAACAAATATCTACCTTGTATCACTTGAAATAAAGTTGATAATAAATAAACTTCCATCGGCCAGAGAGCGCGCCGTAAGCGGAAAGAGGCGCGCGTCTTAGGTTATCTATTCTCAACTTTATTTTTAAGTACGCAACGTTGATATTTGTTTAATAGTGACAACCGCGCCGCGCTGCGCCTTACCAGGTGTGCGCCAGCCCTAAGGATCTCGGAGGCAGGCACGACGTGTTAAGGCGCGTCGACTCTAATAGAACAATTTCTATGAAAACTAAATGGAGATTATTCTACAAGGCGCGTCGCTTCGCGTCTGTCTGCAAAAAACCTTAAAGGCTCCCGTCTTAAAATTTGAGAATTCGGGGGAAACAAACTCGCCTTGGGACGGCTGTGTTCCCAGATTTATGCATTATTTTGAAGGATACTTAACTAATACTTCGCCTATACTTCATACTATCATGAACATCGCATCCTAGTCCAACACTGGTTATAAAAGGTTCCCAAATTCCGTCATCGATATCATTATTACTGTCGATTCACTACAAATTCACCCCACTGTACACTTAATCAATTCGATCAGCCGTTTTTTCGTGACCATCTTACAAATGGATCTAAAACTTTCCTTTTACAACTTTAATGCCAAGATACTTAAGACTTTGGATGTTGTAACGACTCTTTAGTTGACCTTGACGTCACAAGTTCGACACAGAAGTTTTAACCCGTAAACGTCCGAACATGGGTCCTCGGATAGAATGCTATAATGAATGAGGTTACGGGGACATTTCGTGGAATTGGTATCCGCATGATGTTATTAGGACCTTATTTGATGGGGTTACTCTATTTGCAATTATTATAGAGGTCACTAGTGTAGTTCTGCGTTTTATTTTACTGTACTGTAAAATTTTTGTTGCGACTTTATTCGACTGCCCCAGTAGGAGTGTAATTTTTGAGAAAATTATTTCTTCGCATAAGTTCCAGCTACTGTTAGCCTGTATCATCCTATTGCTAGGCAAAGGCCCCATGACTTCTAGCCCTTTCGGTCCTAATATGGACCATTGGCTCAATATCAGGATAAAATGGTCGTTTAATACGATATTTCTAACTTCGTATAACCAAAATAAAAATGGTAAAATCGTTCTTCTGGCGATTGTCCTAAACCATCATTGCCAACTTTTTTTTTTTTAATTCCCTAAAACAATTATTCCTAATACAAAGTCTTTGTCATAATTTTAGATCATGTATTTAAAATTATAGGAAAGCACAACACTATCAATAAGCGTCTTATATATTAAAACATTTTGTATAAAAAAAAAATATATAAACATAAAATAATAACAATAAATAATTTTATATTTTTAAATGTTTTTTTATAAAAATATTAAAAAATGTAAATAATATGTATTGAAAATTAAATAAAGGAATAATAAATAACTTATATTATTGTTACCTGCATCCCTACTTTAAAGATACCAGTATCCGAAGTTCATATTACCTATTATTATATTTATTTATTTCAGATCACATGATCCATAAGTTGTTAGTAAAGGTCTTAACCTAATGTACCATCATAATTACCTATGACGGCCATTTTAACCCAAAAATTTCTCCACAGCTCGAAGAAGAACTCCAATCCAAGATCTACATGGTGAAGATAGACGAGTGTCTTATAGAGAAGGAGCAATGCGAGGACTCCTGCCGAAACGTCCTGATGAAGAACAACGTTCCTCTCTCCGTGTACACTAACACCACCAGCTTTGTGGGAGTTTCGGCCAGGGTTGAATCTGAATGTACTTGCGATGTGGTGGAGCCGCTTGTCTGTTTGAATGGAGGTGAGTTTTTTTTGTTTGTGGCGGCATCTACAACGCCATATGCGAACTACGCATCAAAAATGACGTCACACAAAGCCGCGTATGCAGAGTTTACCGCGCGACCGATATATATACAACATCCCGACGCCAATCGTCGGGCAGTTGGCCGACACTCGTCTGGTCGGGGGATCATTCCTTTTCAATAGAGGCTGAGTGAACTTTACATCCTGTTCTTCATAAGTACCTCTACGTGTTTGTAGATTCTTTACAAGAATTTGTAGAAAAAAAAAACTGGTGTTGGACCTATGATATTTACCTACTTAATTACGGCCATTTGCCATCGGGTTCAATTTTCATCAGGGATAGTATTAAACGAAATTAATTGGCTTATAAACTCCCCGAAAAGACTGGTCCCCTGATGGTCCATCGTGTACACTTTAAATTCGCTAGTATTAAGTATTCCCAACATGCACCGTTATTTCCCAGCCAATTTTATGATTAATAGGATACTGCAATTTTAAATTGGATTATAATCATCAATTTTTACTCCAAGGTACGCCATTCGCGGACAAATGCGAATGTCCAGAGGGGTTATCTGGCCCCCACTGTGAGCAGACCTCCATTGGTTTCCATGGCGACGGCTGGGCCATGTATTCTGCACCACCGGCCTGTCAGGAAGGCCACGTGACCTTGACTGTGACGTCACACTCCAGTAACAGCCTTGTGTTCTATTTGGGACCTTTGAAACATAATCCTTTACTTGAAGTTCAAGGTACGTTGATTTTTCATTTGGTTAAAGTTATTTACTGTATTTTTTTAACTATAGGAAAATAACTTTAACTACTCATGTTACGGTAAAAATATAAAAGATAAAAAGATAGAAAAGTAAACATAAAATACACACTAATACGAAGTAGCAAAAATCTAGTAAGTATTCGGAAAAAATAAACGGAAAGTGAAGTTAAAAGTAAGCCAGCCAGGGTAGCGGACTGACTGTTCAGGACTTCAGGTTAACATTGTTGAAGAATAAGATCGTCATATTGAAGGATCTAAACTTCTAAATATAGGTTCTATACTTATTTTAGCATCAGGGATGTCCTTACCTCTTTATCACGCTATGATGCTTTATATACAGGGTGTTAGGGTAAACACCGTTATCCTTGCAACCAGTGGTTTGGTTTCATTTATAGAACGTAAAATCAATGGAAAATTACAATTTTTTTTTAATTTTTTTTGATCTAAATTTTACCACAAGAGACGCAAGTTCGTTGCCCTATGCGCTAGGGCAATGAACTTGCGTCTCAACACGGGCGGTGGGTACGGGATGTGACCTGACCGGCAGCGAGCGCGATCCCTCTCATAGTCAGTCAGCTGTTTCGCTAGCAAGGACGGTGTCAGATAGAAACTTTTTTAAATCTTTTAATGAAAATAACGTTTTTTTCTTGTTGTGTTCGGTCATTTATTTTTATATTTAAGTCAACTACCCATGGTTTGAATGACAAGAGTGTTTACCCTTACATCCTGTATAAATAAAAATCTTTATATCAGATCACACCCATAAAAAAAAACAATAAAAAAATAAAATAAAAAAATTATTATTGCACACATGCTCAAACATCGTGAGTAGGCAATTAGTATCACGCACCCTATTACTTATTCACCATAGTGACGATATTTCAGGGCCAAATATTCGCACGCCAGCGCCATCCAAGTATTTGTCCTCAAATCGAAACCATGCCAGTCTGTCCTGGAAATACTTAGGTATTAAAACACTCATGTGATACTATTATCATCACACTCATGTGATAAACCCACATTCGTGTTTTAATAGGCCGGCAATTTTAGTGTCCGGCAGTCCGATTTTTTACGGTCCGATGCTGATAGCACCTTTATTTCGAAGCAGTAAGGTCGGTTTTCGAACTTCAAGTAATTCAGCTGCGTTCACATTTTTACTGCCGGACAGTAAAATTCCTTGTAGTGCACAAACGCCCTTATTATATAACAGTTGCTTAAATAACTATCTAGCTGTCTGTACCTACGTCTTAAAATCATGTAATCTATTTCGCATCTCCCCAAGCTAACATGTCAAATTGTCAACGCTATAAAAGTAATTTACAAACACTGTTTAAACTCGGTAATGTATTGGCTATTAAGGATAACGTATCCTATATTCCACTTTGCCCGGAGCAAGTAAACCTTCATATAGGAAAAACACGACCGAACCAACTCCTATTACAGTAATAGCACTTAAGAAAGCTACGTGGGTAGGCACAACATTATCAATAATGACGCTCTTACACGGCCGATTAAAATTGAAGTATTGTCGAATTGGAATATTGCTGGCTTAAGGAGATATCAGACGGTTCACTTAAAAAACGATGAAGGAAAACATCGTGAGGACACCGCAGCTCTTTGATCATTTTTGTCTTTAATTCCCACTCGAAGTAAAACAGCTGACCAAAAAACAAAAGTGAAAAAGAATTCATTAGTGAACCAATCCAACTTTGTTTGGATTTTGGCAATCCACATCCATTGGATCGAAAAATTAAATTAAATGACCTTATGAACGTTCACTCCTATTAAATCTTGGTGTCGTGTGAACGTGAAATGAAATAAAAATGAACATACGAGTGAAACATATGATATCAGCTTAACACCTGGCAATATTGACAATACAGTTATGTGAATATTGGGAAATCGCTGAGTAATAATTATTCACTTTCGGCATCTACTAACTCCAGTATTTGTTGAACTGTTAACATGAAATAACGTGGTTTAGCATTATTGTCTTGTATGCTGAAGGTAAAATAAGAATTAGGAGATTTTGAATGTTTTTTTTTTTGCTCATGATGGCTCATGCTCATGACAAAGGCATATGTTTTACTCACCGTTTGGAACGTGAAAATGACTTAACGAAACCTAGCTTAATTTTAGTAATAGGTAATAATTAATTACCCGACTACGGCAAAGCAAAAGGGAGGGTTATGATTTTGACCGGTATGTATGTATGTATGTTCATGTGTTCCCTCATATCTTATAAACTACTCATCACAAATGAGGGTTTTAGGAGTGACATCACATTAAATATGAATATGGCGCCCTCCTAGAGTACATAAAATCATGAAATAAAAAAATCGGGCACAAATTCGAGGCTCTTGGCTACTACTGAGAAATTCGAGATTGAAAAGCCCAATAACACTTTAGATTCCCAGGTCGGAAATCGAACCTCATGCTCACCACTTGCGACCACTAGACAACGAGTCAGTCGATCAATTATAAAAATTTAAAAAACCGAAGTGTCAATCGACAGCTGAATCGTTGACCTATCGTATTTCGTATCTCGAATAGCGAATATTTTTGAAGGACCCTAAAGCCTTATCCAGCTACAGTATGAAAGCCAAAGCAGCCATCTATCAACAAAAAAACACGTTTCCAAAGCCGGTGGCAAAAAAAACCAGGTCATCAGGAACATAATAAAAATGAAATATGCTCCTAAAATCTGAATCCAATTACGTTTCCCGGCACAACATCACATCAGGCCCTTCAATTAGAATGGCCGAAAAATGTCAACGAGACGCGACAGGGGGAGGATTCTGATACAATTATGTAATTGATTTGAATATTTATATCTCGTTATTTGGCTGGTTTACATAATTTCGAACGTGTTGGTGAGAGTTATGAATTTATGACATTTGTTTTGTAATTTGAGAGACGGATCAGACAAATAAATGTATGTAGATTGGAATCTCGAATAATTTCGTATGAAATATTATGGCGTCTTTGGTATAGAAGTACCAAGCGCTACTGCAGAGCGTGAGGTACTGGTTACGATTCCCTAATGTCGTATTATGCCACCATTTTTCCAGTGTGAGAGAGAGACGGAGCTAGACAAGGCCGCTAGCACCATCCCGTTTTCTCAGTGGAATAATGATGGCATTAATACTTCATAATACTAGAGCAAATAATAGCACGAAGGCTGGATTTGTGCCCGGTTGATGGTAATAGGCTCGCCCCCTATTACGTGGGACTTAAGCATAACTGGCGAAATGTGGGTGTACTATCCTACACCTCTGCCTAACAACCCTTCGGGGAATACCGGCGTGATGTTGTGTTTTAAAATGTTATATTTTGATACGTATTTTCTAAGAGAGAGAGACTAAAATAGCACTAAAGTAATCCTAACTAATATTATAAATGCGAAAGTGAGTTTGTTTCTTTGTTTCGCTTTCACGTTAAAACGGCTGAACGGATTTAGATGAAATTGGGCACAGGCGTAGACCTGTAGAAGGACATAGACTACTTTTCGTCCTGCAGGGGTAGCATGGCGCTTTCTATCTCTACGAAGAATAGACATAACTTTTTCTATACAGAGTGACAGTTCATTTCTTCATTTTTGACATCCACCGTAGAAATCTTTCTACAATCTGTCATTTTGTCTTTCATTTCTAACGATCTTTGTCTACGTCTTTGGAGATGTAGACTATTTCGGAAGAAAGTTTTCTATCCTTTCTGTCAAAATCACACTGACAATCGATAAATCCTATGATAAAACCAAGAATTCTGAGTCGAATTATATAAAAGAGTGAATTTCGTAAAAAGTGCAGTTGACTCTTTCTATTTTGCTGCCGTCTCGTACTGGCATTTTTGTCTACTCTTCCGTCGACAAAACGGTGCTCATGCTTCGCCTGCTGGATCACAGACAAAGTCGCGGGCAAACAATACATATAATAATGAAATTGTATAAATCTTTGAAAACTTGTTACTATCGCTATACCTAGAATAAATCATTTAAAAAATAAAGTTAAACCCGAATAAAACTCAAATCGACAGCTGAAATGTACTGAAGGTACGTTTAAAACGCGATTTTCAATGTATTTTCACGGTGAAAGCAAATATTTCCGAACGAGTGCCAAATTGCCAATCTAGCAAAGTGTTGTGTCCACATCGGGCCGAGCTAAAGGACCCACTTAATTTGTGTCAACTTACTTGCCAAAGAACATCTCACTAAGAAAAAACATAAAAAATACTAAAACATCGCATTTTAGCTAAATTGCTGGAAAATTTTACTTATTCTAGTTTTTTTTGTTCGTTTTATCGAGAATAGATAAAAGTTTACGAATCGTTAAGAAGAAAATAATTATGTTTTTAAGTCTTCGATCTTTTGAGTCGAGATTTTTCTTTAAGTATTTAAAATGTAGTCTTACGCTGTTCAGAGAAATATATTCTTAGTTACACTTTAAAAGGATTTGTAAAATGTAACCTTCAATGTCACATAGTTTGCTTTCGAATTCATAGTTTTAGATTTTTTTGGTGCCTATTTTTACAACCGTTTACTCGCTACTCGCTGTGCCCCGCGGTTTCGCCCGCGTAAGTCTCGATCCCGCGGGAATATTGGGATAAAAAGTATCCTATGTCCTAATCCAGATCACGGTCTACCCATAGTACCCATGTGAAAAATTTCATTTAAATCCGTTCAGCCGTTTTAAGGCTCTTACATACTGGCGAGATTCGTCGCGCGACGTGAATTTTAACAAAACAATTTCTTAGAAAACTGAGAAAACACGGCGAACAATGCGGCGGCGTCGCGTCGCGCGACGAATCGCCCCAGTATGTAAGAGCCTTTAGCGCGAAAGTGTAACAAACAAACTCACTTTCGCATTTATAATAATTAGTTAGAATATTAGTTAGGATTAGAATAAACAGATGAATTCAATTAAAAAGTAAAGTTTTACAGATGGAGTAATTGAAAATTAAACGATGTTTTATGGTATTTAAAAAGTTTTTTTATGTTGCCATCCCACCGTATAAGAACCACAGTAAATCTGTGTCGGAAACATAACATGAATAGAACCAAAAAGCTCTTCTAACTGTCAACTAAGACCCGTTACTGCATGAGAATGGCTGTAGAACACATTACCGATGCATTATGGTAATCTAAACCCAATGACCATAATGTTACTATTACTCAGTTAACAGAACACTATGAGAAAACTTTAAAAGGTCGGTCGGTGAGAGATAAGGCGGCTTGGGAAAATATTGAGAGGAGGAGATAATATATTATGTAGATTTTTTACACTAAAGACTGTGGGTATAAAAATTTTTTTAGGCTAGGTACAGTCTAATAAGCTATTTGGTATACAGGCAAAATAATTTAATTTTCCGCTATACTGCCAAAATTCGTTTTGATTGTGTGTGTAATTAAAATTTTTGGGCTTAATGGCTTAGGAGAGAGACGTAAAAGGATTGTTGACTACTGAAAACACTCAGAAAATTCTTTAAAGTTTTCTACCTGTATACCAAATTGCTTGTTTGACTGTAAATATTAATTATACGGGCATTATTGACAGTAAGAACATTATAGCTTTAGTTGTTATTATGTCTTGCAGTGTAGTTGTAGGTAAAAGCGCGTTTGAAAACTCATTCATTTTACTTTTCACCTTCCATAGACAGCTAAGATTACGTCAATTTAGATTTCTACTATCAAAAAACTGATTCTTGAACATCCATTAGATCAAAGTCGAGAGAATGCCTTTTTGACACATGTCAGTTTCATACTAATGAATATGTGTTATGCGAATTTGATCCTTACTACTAGGTACTAGAAAATTGACCAACTGACAGGTGTCAGGAACGCATTCTCTTGTAGAAAGTTAGTAAGTTTTAGATCACTGTAACTATTTTTTTTTAAAAGTTTCCTGATATTTCATGTTTCCTAGAAATTATCCTTCATCAAAATTTCGGTCATAACTTTCCAAACAAAGCTAGCTTAGGAACCTACGTATACAAAAGTTCATAAAGCTATCGTTAACTAGAACTCCACTTGGAAACATAACAACCTCCAACAATGAACATGTCACAGTAGATTGGCGTAACTACTTGAATAATGATTTCCTCACCACAATAGACCTCATTCTGAAGGAAAAAGTACCTTTATTTTTGTAGCCAATCAGCGCTCACGATGTTGTGATGGCGGCAAAAACAGCCAATCAGAACGAAGCATTTGCATTCTTGGAAACTGAGGTTGTGTGCGTCTTTATGGCGTTGGCTTTGCGTTTATTGATAGGATGACCAAGCTTGCGAGATTAAATATAACTCTTTTTTTAATACAGCTTTTTAATAGATATTTTTCAAGAAAAAAATAACTGTATTTATTTATTTAATACTTTAAGCAAACAAATGTACAGAGGCGGACTTAATGCCATAAGCATTTTCTACCAGTCAACCTTTGGGTGATGCAGAGAAACAGTGGTAGGTGCAATAACTAAGATTGTGGAATAAAACATATTATTATTAACTTAAATATAAGGTTATAAATATACCTATTAAAACTATGAATATCATATATATATATATATATATATATATATACCTAATTATATATATCTATAAGCACAAATAAATACAATAAATACATGAATATAGTAATGCAAATAAGACAAACCATGGTAAAGCACTACCGATGTGATGATACTGCCAGTTTCTTACGAATATGTAAGATTGATATATTTTTTAGCATTTACTTAATATAATGATATTTAATTGGAATAATAAATCCCGATTTACTGTCCCGTTTTCCTAAATTAGGCAATAATGTTCATGACAAACCCATGACAAAAAATATATTATTTTTATACCAGTGTCGTGTTATGTATAGGTACTGTACTTATTATTATCAATAACTTATCCGTCCCACTACATAACAAGCTGCCATCCCACACTTGAATGCGAGCTATAATGATTTTTTAATGATCCCATAATGACTGACAGCCGTGTACCTACCTATAGAACATTATGATTTATGAAAGTAACCATCGCGTGATAGGTGGAACCTCTAATACCTTTCCAACTGTTACGTAATTATTTTTGTTATTGTGGTACACCTAGTTTGTATATAATTAATATGGTACGAGGCTTAGTCCATAGAAAACATTGTAGCGTTGTTACCCCATGTTTTGGTTTTGATATTTCGTAATTAATTGGTTTAATTCTCTTTTGATGTTAGTGGAAAGTGGTGGGTTTGAAATAATTATTAGAATGGTTTCATGAATCGAAATTGTTTTGATGTAAGTACACATGTTTATAAAGCCACAAAATGTAATTTAAACTGATCATTGGCGCAGCAATAAACTTTATCAAAGCAATGGAACAATATATTGAAAAATAAAATATAAAATGTAAAGTCAAAATAAATGCTAATGTTTAAAAAAAATCTATCTTTCGCGGCGTTTCTATATAAGACGGATTATTCACAGCCATTATACCACCTTACCTTTGCCATAATCAAAATCACTGACACCATTACCCGGAAAAATCATTTTTTTTTTCATTGACTGTGTAACTTATATTTGCTAACCCTCTCTTTTTGTTCACAGATTTCATGTCTTTAGAACTGGTGGAGGGTTTCCCAGTCCTCCTAGTGAACTACGGGTCCGGTACCACCAGGTTGAACAACAGCGTGGTCCACGTGGCAGATGGGAAGCCTCATCTAATAGAAATAGTCCTGATGAGGAGTTCCATTGAAATGTTTGTGGACAGATGCAAGTTGTCAACGTGTATGAGCCTAGCTGCTCCGACTGGGCCTAGAGAGATTTTGAATGGTGAGTAATTTTTTGTGTTTTTGTGTATGTTGCCCTCCGTTTACACCCTGGTATAAAAACATGTATTTCACCCGCATAAGTCTCGAACCCATAGGAATATAAAGGTCTGCTGGGGAGTTTGTTGCGCCACTTCTTCTTTCCAGCTAAAGCATTAGGCAGTGGTGAAGGGTGGGCGTTTTGGGGGACTGTCTAATGTAATTTTGACGTTCGAAAAATGCTGATTCTCAGCCTAGTTTGAATAAATGACTTTTGATTTTTGATTTTGGTATAAAAAGTATCCTATGCCAAATCCATTTTATTTTAGGAGGAATTATTCATTGATATCCTTTATTTACAGGATTATCTTTAAATCCTTATCTTTAAAAAAAACAATTTTTTACCCGTTTTAGCGTGAAAGCACAACAAACAAATAAACTGACTTTCACATTTATGATATTAGTTAGGATACCAGTTGTTTCATTAATCGGTGTCTCTCGTGCGATTATCCATCGTTCGAGATCTAATATTATTCATTATAGATCTCGAACGATGGATAACATCCAATTAATTTGCCTAGCCTTTTCCCAACTATGTTGGGGTCGGCTTCCAGTCTAACCGGATGCAGATGAATACCAGTATTTTAAATGGAGCGACTGGATATCTGACCTCTACAACCCAGTAACTGGGTAATATGATACCCCTTGGTAAGACTGGTTGTCAGACTTTCGGGCTTCTGACGACCCGTAACGACTGTCAAAGATAACATCCGATTATAAATAAATGTTTAATGTGTCTGCCAGTTTTAAAACCAAGATTCATGCCTAAGCAATTTTTGTCCTTAGACTTTTGTTATTAATTTGTGTAGGCAGCGTTAATATGTAGTGTCAAACACTTAGAATCTAAGATGAAAATAGGTTATTGTATTCCCAAGAACTTGTTATTCCCTGACACGAGTAATAATTTAATTTAAATAATATAAATTTGTGAAGATTAAAGTATTCATTGTTTTCTAAATTACATTCAAAGTTAGTTTCTAAACCTTTTCACGTTCAAATTATATTTTCTTCCAATTAATTTATTGTTTCTTCATCATTATTTAGCACTGGGAACAAGTTTAAGAATTTATTGTTCATTCATTTGTGTCATTAATTAAATTCAGCAGGGCTAAGTTGGTAAGATGGTTAAAACTTGATAATAGTTTTAAATACTTATTCGTTTAAGTACATTCAATCTAATTACGGTGCCTACCTACTTTTAACTTTGTTTTTCAAAATATATTTTTAGTAGGAGTTGCCCGCGACTTCGTCTGCCATCCAGGTTGAAAAGTAGCCTGTATGTCCTTTTCCAGGTCATGGTCTATCCACATACAAATTCGTTCAGCCCGTTTAGCATAAAAGCGTTACAAACAAACTTACTTTAGCATTTATAATATTACTAGCTTCCAAACGCGGCTTCGCGCGCGTGGTATCTCGACAACAACTAGCCTATGTCCTTCTCCGGGATGCCATCTATCTTCTTGCCAAATTTTATCGAAATCCGTTCAGTGGTTAATACGTGAAAAGGTAACATACAGACAGACAGAGTTACTTTCGAATTTATAATAATGGTAGGGATAGTTAGGATACATTTAACAATAAGAGAGAGCCTGGTGAATAAAATGTATTTCTATCGGGTCACTATTGAATCTAACGTCAAAACCTGCCTTATATTTAAATTTTTGTTATTTTTTTTTTATAAAATTCCTTCTCCACAGTAAACGGACCACTCCAGCTGGGAGGTTCCAGCATAGACCTGCAACACATAGCAAGAACATTCGGCTGGAGACACGTGCCCACTAATCAGAACTTCGTAGGATGTATTAGTAACTTCACATATAACGACTTTGTAAGTATATTTACCATGTCTAATTATTTTGTATAAAATTTAACAATTCATTTAACAATATTGTAATATTATCGCAAATGATTTTTTTTTTCTTGAAAATCCTATAAAAAAGTAAATGATGGACACCATACATTTAGTTAATTAAGTTGTTTAAAATTAGAAGTATCAGCTAGAACTTATAGATTATAAGGCCTGACTAGAGGCCTTAATTTATTAAGGCATCCACAGGACAGCCCAGTTAAGCAGCCGACAAACTCCGAGAAGGCAGACATGGGACTGCCGACAGAAGTGAAAACTTAAACCTGGTACTAGCGCCATCTAGATTCTATAGAACAGGACTACGGTGCGAGCACGTCGGTGACGCGTGAAGTTTTATCCCCCACCAAAAAGCGCTGAAAGAACATAAAGAAGATTTTTCTTCAAAAAAAATTTGATCCTTGTCATTGGAGTATTAATTACTTAACAAGAGTAACCTTTGGTATAGAGGCCGGAGGGACTGAGTTACTCTTCAGTCACAAACCCGATTTAAACTTAAACTTTTCGGACACAATAAGGTACAAAGGCGGACTTAATGCCTTAGGCATTCTCCACCAGTCAACCAAGAGTGGGTGAAGAGATTAGATGGCAGGTGCTCTGTTTGACAGGAACAATGTTATAAAAATAAAATAAAAATATATCATAATGAATTATAATTAAAATGGTATACAAGTGCATAAATAGGTTATAAACCTATAAACACATAAATACATAATTTACTGCAATACTTATACATATGAGGAGTAAAAAAATCAACTTTACAAACTTTAAAAAAAATCAGCTATTCCATATTAAAGTTACCTACTGACTTCTAAACTGTATGGGACAGCTGGTTTTTTTCGCGATTTCAAAATTGGTCCCATACTAAAAGTTATTCAGTTCGCAGATCTGAAGCACCTCTTAAAGTTATTTTTTTTACAACTTATAATACCCACCTATACTAAATATATACATAAGTATATACAAGGAAGTGAGGTGTTGAGATGACTACGCTATTTAACCCTTGTCAGCTTTTACAAGATAGCCAGCATACTGCAAACTGCTGGAAACTGGTACTAATATTCTCCCTCTCTCAACAGATGTACAACCTGGGCGAACCCTCGTTACATCATAACGCGGACCCCAGCTGTCAACGAAGCATGTTCACCGCCGTCACCTTCGGGATTGACACCAACTTCCTGGTCGCCATACTTGTCTGCATCGTCATATTAGCCAGTAAGTTTATTTTTTTATAATTGACTAGCTTCTGCCTGCGGCATCGCCCGCATGGATGTCGAAAAATATCCCACGGGAATGTACTACCGGGGTTAAAAGTACCCTATGTGTTAATCCAGGTTATGGACTGTCTGTGTGCCAAATTTTATCCAAATCCGTTCAGCCGTTTTTACGCCAATCCGGAACATACAGATATGGAGACGAGTCGTTAAGGACGGAGGTCAGATAGGCAGTTGCTCCATGTAAAAGACTGATTTTTAGTTGCATTTTAGTTAAGAAAGAAAGCTAAGTAGATGTTGAATGCAATATCTGCCTTGGCCACGTATTAGAACAGATTCGTTATCTATCGGTTTGGATTCGAGATTCATGCTTAAGTATCTTTGTAGAAGGATACCTAGGATTCTAGTTTATCACTGCGATTTTACTTAAGGCTTTTGACTCTCTCATTAAAATTAATCTTTGTGTTTTCAGCCAAATTTTTTGTCATAAAGGTTCATAACCGTTTTTATTATTTTTAGAAACAGAAATATTATTTTGAACACAAAAATTATATTCAAATTGTGTTTTAAAAAGTTGTAAAAGTTTGTGTCACATGCCTTTCATAATAAAAATCATAACTTTTGCGACGGAGGGTTTCGGGTCAAATCAGTATTTTGACAGACTTGCTTATATTTAACCGAGTAAACTTTTGTGGGATGGTGTTTTACATGAAAAATCACAGAAAGGCTTTGAGCCTGTTTGTTACATTTCACGGATAACCTACCGAACCAATTTTTATGAAGAGGTAGTAAGTTTTTTTTTTTTTCAATTGAATGATATTTATTTAACTTAAAGACTTATAATATCTATAATAATAATTATGTACAAGGGGAAATTATCAAAGGGCATCAAAAAATTCGTCTGCATCGCTGTGAACAGGAAAAGTGCCCAAAAGGCTGGCATCATTGCCACGTTGTATGGCAATGCTGATTCTTTGGCCAAAAAATAGTAGAAGTAGTAAGTTGATTAAGTAAAGACGGTCACCCATCCACGGACCAACCCCGGTAAGCGTAGCTTAACCTGATGGATCGCCCCTTGCGGCTGTTATTACATAACCACGAGCTCCTCCATACAATAAAATTAAATAATATATCTCATAGTTTTAGTTCTCATTTCCATTGGTTAGTTACGTGGCAGAGTTTGTTGACTTCTAAGATCCCGTATCTCTGTTTAAAAATCTAACCGCCATCTTCTTTCCAGTCCTCCTCCTAGCGGTCGTAGTCCACCGCAGAAGAGCAGACGCCTGGGCTGAGAAGGAACTAGACGACATCAGAGAAAACATCATCGCGTATGAAGACGAGGGTGGTGGTGAAGGCGACGCTGGTTACGACCTGCACGTGCTCAGGCAGATGTATGACGGGCCACTGCCTGATACTGACACCTTTATGCAGAGTAGAGGTAAGAAACAAACCTGCCAGGGTTGCGGGAAAGTCCGAAAGGGTTACCGGGACCTTGGCAACAGGCAACTGAAGGAACACGGGTGGGTTTTAGTCAGTAAAAGTCTGACAAGCCCTTCCGCTCCGCCCAAAAAAAAACAGCTGTTCCATACATTTTGTCGATTTAAGTGAACACAAATGTATGGAACAGCTGATTTTTTTTCGTGATTTCAAGGTTGGTTCCATAGAAAAACTTGTTCAAAATGATGAGTACAATGGCCACTTTACGGGTTTAGCATCAACAAAAACGAATGTTCTATAGATAATATTTTATTTTGTAGAATTCCTTCAGAAATAGCAAAAGACAGTATTTATTTCTATCTGATTTACCGAAATCCGCAAATCTTTCTCCCCTCCGATATCAATTTCTGTCAAAAGCAGTGTCGAGCAAAAAGTCAATGTAATGAGAGCTAGGACTCATTTTTAACCTGCTTTTGCCAGGTCAACGGTGATCGGTATTGAAAATGGCGAGAGCGATAAAATACCGGTACCTATCTGATATCGTATTGAGCGTTTTTATCTCAATATAAGCTCTATTGACTATAAAAATTGTTTAAATGGACGATGCTCGAGCTATAATCTTTTTTCGAGAAATTTTAACTTTATTCATGTAAAATGCTGGAACATAATATTGAGCTATTTTTGTATTTATTACATTTTTTTTTTATAATTTGACTTTTCTTTCTCTACTAGGTATGGTAGGCGCAGCACCAGACATCTCAGGGTTCCTAGATGACAAGAAGTCGGTCCTGGACCGGGACCCTGACATCACCCCGTACGACGACGTGCGACATTACGCGTACGAGGGAGATGGGAATACTAGTGGTTCTCTTTCTTCCTTAGCGAGCTGTAAGTATAAAACTGTAACTACTACTCTGTATATTGGATATGACTGTTTTGATGAGAAAAATCTAATGCGCACCGGCTGTTGGCGTTCGTCGCCATGCGGTCGTAACTCTGCGACTCGGCTCGGTGATCCCTCTCTCTCAGCGCGTCGATTTCGTATACCTGTGGCGTATTTTCTATACTAAATAAGAGAGACCGAAGCCCTCCTATACCTATACCTTTAACTCTGCCGGGCAACTCTATTGCATAAGTTGTGACTGGGTATTTAAAACAAAATTCGGTCTAGCGAGTCATATTATAGAAGGAAGGAAATAATAGTTTTAAAGGGTCGCCGTTATCGAAATCGATAAGGAGGACGATATATAGTTTCGATGTTTCACATCTACCAGGCTTCATGCTAGGGTTAACTTTTTATTTTTTTCAAAACATTTAAAAAATTAAGACACATAAAAAAAATTGTGGTGATAGTAACATTCAAATCCATATACATTCACTTCAAGAGAAAACGTCCAACTTCGCCTACCCACATATATTAAGAAATAAATTTTTATACCCTTGAAGGGTATAAAAAATTATTATTTAAGAAAATTTAAACTCAGCCGATATGAAACCGAGCTTAATTTATACTAGAAATGAAAACATATTGTTGCAATATTTTACTAAAATGTTGCGTCAATATTGGTTTTCTGTACTTACGTCTAGACATCTACCTTTATGCTTAATAAAATTCGTTTTCACGAACGAAATTTTTGTACTTAAAATATTTTTTGTTGTACCGATCGTTTTTACTGACTTACTAAAATATTTTATTATTATTATTAGTTTTTTATGTTTCCAAAATATATGTAGGTGACTTTATTTGAATTTCATAAAAACCTACAAAAAAGAAAACTTTAAAAGTTTTTACACAATCCGCTTCTACAAATTACGAAATGAGTTTAGCGCTAAAAAAAAATCCAAACATCCATGAGTGATGTTTGAAACTTGTTGTCTCTGTCATTTTCACACGATTTTAGGAAATAGAACGATGTTTTAAACACGTTCAGCAAAAACGTTATTTGTGTTTGCAAGTGAGCCTAAATATCACACTGTATTTTTTTCTCTTAGGTACGGACGACGGTGACCTCAAGTTCAACTACCTACAAACATTCGGTCCGCGGTTCCGTAAGTTAGCGGACATGTATGGCGATGAGGAAGAGGACCGGGAGCGACCACACGAGGAATCCTGGTGCTAGCGCCACGCTTGGCTAGTGTAGCCACATCGGACTCTCCAGGCGTAATGCCAAGTGCTTGGTGATGTGACTCCCGAGCTCCCAGATGCCTTACCGCTTCACAGCGTATGATTTAACACGGTACTTGTGTTGCCAGTGACAATTACACCCCACCGGATAGCCCCTTTGATTGAAATTGACGTTTGAATAATTAGAACCCTGTGATAATGTGACTTTTTTTTTAAAGTTCGCTTCGGGATTGTACGAAATTGTTTTTTTTTTATGTTTGTGACAGGTTTTTGTACAATGTTTTTGACAGGTAGTGATAAATACCTACACTTGTTTATGTAACTGTAACTGTAAATTACTGTTTTATAGACGTCTTAATTTCCTACGCAAACTGTAATGCTGTTCGATCCACTATTCCCCACTGACAATCCCTAACAATGGGGATTTGTGAACTTTTTGTCCACAAATCTCCATCAATAGGGATTTGTGGACAAAAAGTACACAAATTCCCATCGGTTTAAGGCCTAATTATTTTAGGTAAAACGGGCAACGGGCTAGCAATTGAAGAGTTGCTGCAAAACGCTTTGCAGATTGGGTGAGACATTAGAACGTCTGTAAATACCGCTTCAAACAGCATTCAATTAAGTTTTTTCCTTAAAACGTAACTACATATATTGAATCCGTCAATGTACTATTACAACTATAATTAAAAAATGTAAACGTAAATGCGTATTTTTTGGCAGTCATGCAGTCAATTTTACTTAGTTTTTTAAACATTTTGAACTTAATTTCATTCCGATCCCTAAGCTACATTAAATTTCATTTTTAACAATTACCAACTTAAAATCAAGTGTCAAATAATTTTGCAAAATTAATAACAGTATTATAAAAAATAAATACTTATAATTTGCATTTTGAAAGTGGGTTCAATTAAACCTATGAAATGTAAAACCAAGGTGATAACCTAAAATGGTGGAAAGTTTGTAGTAATTTGCGTTTTTTAAGAATATGTACGTATTCAATTATAATTATTCAAATAAATCACATTTAAAAATGTTTTTAAGAAAATGACTGACGTAACAATAGGCATCGTTGTAGATACGCCTAAATTATTTCGAGTATGTAATTTTTATATGTAAAATGTTTAGGACAGAAATTGAGTGATGTGTATGACTTGAATTTAAGACTTTTATACGTATTATTCATTTAGTTTTGTAATAAAATAGGTCGGCCTTAGCTATTAGTTAGTGTTATTGGTATGGGATGTTCACAACTCCTGATAGTCGCCTCGCCTCTTTAGATTTTATTTAGCACCTCTTTTATTCAGTAAATTGTGAATAGTTCTATTATTCAATAAATTATTGAATAGTTGACTTATTCAAAAAATGATTGAATATTATTTCTATTATTCAATAAATTATTGAATAAATGATTCTAAGGCTTTTCTGATGGCAAACGTTTCAAGCACATTTGCGTTCTATTAAGACGGACTTGCGCTAACTTAGACATGAGTCGTCTGAACATAGCTGTAGTAGATTTTGTGTTTAATCATTTCAAAACAAAGTTTAAAAAGATGGTAGAGGCTAGGCTGGACGGATAGTTCCTACCTTATAATATTAAAGATGGAACGAAAGTGCCATTTTGTCTTATTTTATTATATTAAGCCATACATATTTATGTTAAAAAGCATTTTGTAACGACTTATTGAAAAGGGCCTATAAAAAACAATTAATATTTTTCATATATTCTGTAATGTGAAAAAACAGCCAATATGTGTGATTCTTAATATTTTTGTGACATGCCCCGAACGGTGCAAATACTAAAAACGTTTTGTATCTTTCATTATTCTAGACGTCTACTGTTAAATAATAGTTTCCAACTAAATATAAGATCGTCTTAATTGAAATATAGTAGATTTTAAATGTAAATATGTACAGCGATGGATAAACATTGTGTGAACTTAATATTCAGTAAACTAACTTTTGTATGGTTAATATTAGGCGAATATACAAGGTGTCTTATCATTATGCATATCAACGAATTGTAATATTAAAATATTATCCTCTAATCGAATCCGTTCTTTGGACATGTTTTCATTGCCTAACTATCTGTGTGTATTAACCTGTAATAATATCCTTAGCATATAAAAATAGTGACTTTAACTATGAATAAATCCCTTTTTTTATTTCGGACCAATGTAAACCTGTAACCGTAGAAGCTGCAAAACATTTTTATTAAAAAGTCCAAAAAAATTTAGAGTTAGCACAAAAAATAGAACCAGAATATTTTTTTAGTTATGAATACTTACTATTCTTTTTTCGAATATGATTGGAACGGGATAATATTTTTTTCTTTTTTTGCATACTGTACACCGAACAAACTTATTGCAAAAATACTTGCATTTTTCTATTTAGACTAATTCTTATTATTTTTTTAATGTGTCCATAGTTTTTAAGTAGTCGTTCGCTTTATTTTTCTTTTGTTATTGACATGTTGTTTTGTAATTATTTTATAAGTAGGCACAGAATAAATACAGTACTGCTTAGTACTTCGAGAAGTAGGTTTAATTATATTTTTATAATTTTTGATACCGATCCTATGAGCTGTTTATTACGTATTTAATGTCGTATATTATTTTAATGTTACGTATTTAGAAAAATAAATGTTTAATTTTCACCCTTATTATGAGTTTAAACTAAAATGATATGTGACGAAACCTTAAATACAGAAATATTGATAAATAATTGGTGTTTTTCATGATATTGGAGTAAAATCGAATGTTCCATAATAAAAAATAAAAAAATCTTAAGAAAACTGTTGTATTATTATCAGAAACTTTTGTAAAAGTAGAGCACCGGACTATTTATGGTTTTTTCATAAAAAAAGTTTTTTTTTTTAAATTATCTATGCCACGTAAATAATAGCTGAAATTGTCACTATATTAGGTTATTTTTTTATGATTTTTTCTAGTTAACTCTTGAGAAGTATTGTGTTGGGATACATTTATCCCAAGATACTATTTCTCAAAGCACCATAAAATAGTTAAGTAACAGTGTAAAAATAACTTTGATTACATTCCAATATACATACGTTAATAATGTAATGTTATTGATCAATTACTCGTACTTAGGCATTGTTGGTGGAAATTTTTCACAGATAACCGTCTCCAAAAATTGCCACCTACAAAATAAAAACACTGCCATAAAAAAAAAATTAAGAATAAGAACGCTTTTAAAAGTTTTTCTTTTATTTATTGACTTAAATGCGAGTTTAATTTAAATGACAACTTTAAGCGGTTAAGTGCCTTCTGTTCTTTATGAACATTATATTTTAATAAATAATTTTGCGTTTGATTGTACCTTACTGGTACTGCTCTACAGTAAACTTTTTAATTTTCTTTTTTTAGTCACTTGCATTAATGAATTGCGGTCGTGATTGTACTTTTTATATTTTGTTTAGAATTATTTTTATTTTGATTATAAAGCTATACTATTGCGAATGAATAATTTTGATACTTGAAGCATTTCGTTTGTTAATTCATTTCTTTGCGAGTGACTAAGATGGATGGGTTCCTTTTCAACATGGACAAAAAAAAACTTGAATTTGAACCCATTTTTTGCTGCGTTTTAAGCTAGTACAGACTTATAAATGCGATAAACATCGTTGTTATAAGTAAGTGTATGATAAATCGACCATAATATAAGTTTATGTAAGTAAAGAGTATGTGTACCTAATTATCAAAGTACCTAATGATGGATGTTATAAGGTAAAGACGAGAGCGACTGATGATTGTCATATTATATTATAGGATAGCTTGGACTTTGTTACATAGACATTAAGTATTCAAGGTCGATATTGGAATAAACGAAATGAAATAGATGTTTTTTGTATTTTTATTTTCCTTTCAAACCTATAATATTTGATACTAGCGAACAACCAATGCTTCGCGCAGCTTTTACGATTTGACAAAACATCGAAGCTTCTTTAATATGAATGTATTATACACATACACTTTTTAGAAAAAATGCTCTAAATTAAGGCTCTTACATACAGGCGCGACTTGTCGCGAGACGCGACGCCGCCGCATTGTTCGCCGTGAAGTTTTCTTAGAAATTGTTTTGTTAAAAGCCGCGCCAGTTTGTAAGAGCCTTTAAGGTAATAACCGTGTAAAAATCAGTTGTGCCATTTAGAAAAATTAAGCGGTCGACAAACACGAAAAGCGACTTTATTAGTACAAAATTATAACACTTCATCTAAAATAGTCTAACTTTATCTTAATAGACAGAAACTTAAGCTTTGTAATATAACTTAAATGCTCAGAATCTTCTAAACAATTTATATTAGGTACTTAAAGGAAAATTACATGAGTTCAAGACCTACATTTTGTGGGGAAATATTAATTTTAGTTAGGTAAGTACCTACTGATTTATTAATAAATATTAGCTTGGCAAATATTTCAATACCACCAGTTTGCAAAGACGAAGAGAGTAAGAAAAATATTTGTTGAAAGAAGTAATACAACCAAAGGAAGTGGGGGTACGTACAGAGTTCTTATTCTTAATTAAATTTTGAACGAACTGGAAAACGGCGCCGAAAATATATCGATGTTCTTGCTTCTGTCCTCTTGGACAATCGGAGCCAATGTCGACAATTCTGTCAATGACAGGTGCGTTATAAAAAATCTATGGAATTAGTATGTACTATTTGGAATTGGAAAAATTAGATGCGTTTGGCCAATCTATCCTCCATAGTAGGCGACAGCCATCATCTATTTCAACTGATGCGTATGCTACAGGAATGAAAATTGTCCTTTTCTTATCCAACGAGAAATAAGTGGAGTTTTTCAAGTCGACGCGTTGGTAGTTTTTTTATGTATGATTTTACAGAAAAGTCCGATTTTGACGATTCTTTTTTTATTGGAAAGGATGAATTTAAAATTGAAAAATCAAATCCATCCCTAAAGGTAGAAAATAGTTATTTAAATAGCTATTTTGTTATTGCTCCATTTATAATTCTTTTTACCTTTTGTAGTACAGTAATCTTAGTGTAGGTGCATCGCCTTCACATATAATTATATAATTAATGTATACAAAATATTGTAAAACATTTTTAAAAGAGTAACGGTGGAGTTTCTTGCCCATTCTTCTCCATACGAAAACTACCTTTTGGAAGGGGCAACTAGAATCAATTCTATTTCTTTGTTTGACGTTCAAAAGTGCCATATATGTGCCTATTTGAAATAAATTATTTGACTTTGACTTTGAACAGATTCTGTAGAATACATTTGCAGTTCTTTTGGCACTACAACATAATAGAGACGGCGCATCCCGATAAATTTGAGCGCCCGCGCCGCTCGCCCCTGTTCGCGTGTGAATAAGATTCACTATCTGTGCTAGTCTTTAAAATACAAGACGTAAATGTTCATACAGCCCGTGGCCCGTGAAACGACGTTCAAAGAAAATCTGAAGCCTCTCTCCAAGGGCTTTCTGAAACACCACCACGGGTCTAGCGATTAATTATAGTTTAGGAGCTAACATCAATTAAAGTGTGGAACAGCTGCAATAAATCAGCATACTACTGTTCACCTTTCATAATTAACTAAACCAAATGACAAAAACCAGTTAAAGTGTGAAAAACGTAACATTCAACCTCGCAACCTCGCGTTTGTGTCCAACCAAAGATTTATTATTACCAATGCGCTTTTGTTTAACATTTTAATTAACGTCTTGTGATACATAGTTCGATATACAAAGCGGGTACTTCAGGCAGGTGAAAAGTCCACAATTGATCGTGACAGGTAGGCGTTTCGAGTTGAAGCTACATTTTTATGTGACTCGAACACGCCAGCCGATTTTGTCTGCTTACTTAGGTCGAGCTTACAATGATAGGATGAGACGTCGACATATGGACAATGGATGTGAACTGGCGGGGTAATTGCGTTAGGCTTCCTGTACATGACATAAGAGGAAATTGGTTCGGTCTTTTCTCCATACAAAAAGTCATAATTCGAGGTTCGGCTCTCGTCTATTTCCTCCTCCAATATTTGACCAATTTGAAAGATATTTTATAAATTGAATAAGAAGGATATTTACTGTTCCCCGATGTTTTGCTTTTTTCATTAATAGTTGTCAAATTTGTACAATATGGCCTCTGATGACAGCAGTCTAAACAAGCAATTTTGAGCTTTTTCAGAGGGTTCTAGTGCTTCTACAGATAATGTATCATCAAAACGGAAAACATAGGGGCATAGTAAATATCCTTCTTATTATTCAATTTATACAATATCTTTCGAATAGGTCCAGTATTGGAGAAGGAAATAGACGAGAGCCGAACCTCGAATTATGACTTTTTGTATGGAGAAAAGACCTCACCATATTTGCTGTAGAAATTTTGGCATTTTGACAGTTCAACAATATTCATTGCGTTATTTACGTCCTTCAGCAGAAGAACTTTTTAAACTTATGAAGCAATGGATTATCAATTTGTCTCCGTATTGTGATTGAAAGTGTATTAGGTACTCATTTAGTGTGTGCATCGTTGTCGTGTAGGTTGTTTTTTCATAAGTATGATAAGCAGATAGTACTGAACTTTACTCGGATGAAAACCCCTAAGTATGTATATCTTTTTGAGTGCCTATATCTCAGTCAGTTTGGTTATTTCAAAGGTCAGAAGGTCATAAATATTATATTTTATGTTTTGTTATTGCAATTTAGCATGAATTGTATAAGGATTGCGTTTGCGATTAGCGTAAATTGTATAAGGATTGCAGACGTGTGAGAGAACAGTAAAAAACATTAATTTTGCGTTTAGGTAATTAGGAAAAGAAAGAAAGAAAGAAAAATTGGTTTATTTGTCACAGAAACACGTGCATACAAAAAGATACAGTATCTACTAACTACCTCGTACTACTAGGACTGCCTCGTTGGTCTAGTGGCCGCAAGTGCTACTGCTCAGCATGAGGTTCTGGGTTCGGTTCGAATCCCGGGTCCGGCAAAGTATTATTCGGTTTTTCTATCTGGAATGTCTCAGTAGCAGCCCGGAGTCTGGATTTGTGCCCGGTTGATGGCAAAAGGCTCGCCCCCTATTCTTTTCTATTTTTATTATCTATGGCAATAGTTAATTGATTCAGGCGTGACTTTGCGGAAATCCATTATAAAATACAATAGACGCTGATATATTTAGTAACCTATTCCGCTTGACTATTCTTCTAGAGTCATAAAAACCCTGTAAGAAATCGACACGTGTTTCACCTCTCAACGAGGCATCTTCAGGATGACGATTGACCAATTGAAAACCAGAACGCGACGTGTTACCAAACCGAGCGCTGGACGCAGAGTGAATCAAATCGCCCGACACCCCCACTTATATAGGATTGCTGCTCGGCGCTGATTGGCTAGGACCGTTATCAGTGCGATAAGCGCGATAAGGGGCGAACAATCGCAACAAAGGCGACCTTGGAATACTGGTATTTAATTCGTTCAACAGTGTAACGGTCGCTGTATTATTTTTAACAATTTCTAAACTCTCTAATACTGACATTTTAAATCCTTTATCACAAGTGTGTAAAATTTTGAATGTGTTATTATTGTTTTGAATCTATTAAATGTTGAGCAAAATGAGATCTTTCTGGATAATTATTCCTATATGCTGCAATATGTTCCTTATATCTTGTTTGGAAATTACGACCAGTCTGACCTATGTAAATACCATTACAATCATCGCAATGTAATTTGTAAACACCAGATTTTTTATGGTTTTCTAAACGATCTTTTCCGTTACAGATCCGTCTTAAAGAATTATCTGTTTTAAATGCTACCCTAATTTCATTTCTAAACAAAGTTTTTGAAACCCTATCACTAATTGACCCTAAGTACGTCAAACTACCTATATATTGATGTTGTTTTTCTGGAGGCAGTGGATACAAAAGAGAACGAACTATGTTACGGCGTTTCGTTTGTATCAAATCATTAACCATTTTCCTAGTGTAACCGTTGCTCTCAGCTATATGATAAATAATGGTTAGTTCTCTGTTATAATTATCTTGGGATAGTGGTACTGACATCAATCTATGAGCGAAACTACGATAAGCTGCTAATTTATGCTGAATTGGATGACAAGATGACGCAGGAATCGTGACGTCTGTATAAGTTGGTTTTCTATATATCTGAAAATCGTGTTTGTTGTTAATTCTTGTAATAGTTAAATCTAAAAAGTTAAGGGATCCGTCAACTTCTAATTCTAATTTAAACTTGATTTTAGGATGGAATCTATTGATTTTATTAACAAAAACATCTATTTGACGCAATGTACCGGTCCAACACATAATTATGTCGTCAACATAACGGTAATAATATAAAATTTGTGGCTGTCCAATAATGTATTTATTTTCAAAGTGGTCCATAAAAATATCTGCCATAAGTGGACTGAGTGGAGAACCCATTGCTAAACCTTCTTTTTGTTTGTAATATTGATTATTAAACCTAAAAAAGAACCTAGAAAAGATCGTTTAGAAAACCATAAAAATCTGGTGTTTACAAATTACATTGCGATGATTGTAATGGTATTTACATAGGTCAGACTGGTCGTAATTTCCAAACAAGATATAAGGAACATATTGCAGCATATAGGAATAATTATCCAGAAAGATCTCATTTTGCTCAACATTTAATAGATTCAAAACAATAATAACACATTCAAAATTTTACACACTTGTGATAAAGGATTTAAAATGTCAGTATTAGAGAGTTTAGAAATTGTTAAAAATAATACAGCGACCGTTACACTGTTGAACGAATTAAATACCAGTATTCCAAGGTCGCCTTTGTTGCGATTGTTCGCCCCTTATCGCGCTTATCGCACTGATAACGGTCCTAGCCAATCAGCGCCGAGCAGCAATCCTATATAAGTGGGGGTGTCGGGCGATTTGATTCACTCTGCGTCCAGCGCTCGGTGTGGTAACACGTCGCGTTCTGGTTTGCAATTGGTCAATCGTCATCCTGAAGATGCCTCGTTGAGAGGTGAAACACGTGTCGATTTCTTACAGGGTTTTTATGACTCTAGAAGAATAGTCAAGCGGAATAGGTTACTAAATATATCAGCGTCTATTGTATTTTATCTATGGCAATGGTGCCGATGTTGACAATTCTGCCAATGTCAGATGTGCAATGAGAAAAAGTGCGAAGGAGGGAAAAGGCTCGCCCCATATTACAATAATAAGTAACAAGATGTCAAAACGTTGAAAACGTCAGACAAATGTTTAATTTTGACAGCTTTGTGCATAGACTACTACGAGCCGGCGAAGCGCGAGTTCATGCACCACAGAGTACTTTTTATATATTATGACGACAAAACGGAATGTTGCCTTTAAAAAAAAAAAAAAACTATACTTTATATATATTTTTATTTTCACAATTATTAGGTATTTTATTTATTGTATTTCTTTTTTTTCTTTTCAATCAGTTTTTTAATTTATTAAGTATATTATGTTTCTAGCGTATGACACTCGTGGGTTGCAGCTGAAAATCAGCGTCAGGTGGTACACTGTGTGTTGCCATCTGACAATATGCTGAGCTGAGGCCCTTTTGGCATTGTAATGACTGTTTTCTGTTTTTTTTTTTTAAGTTTTAAGGTGTATTTTTGTGTGACAATGCCAATAAACGCATTTTTCTTTCTTTCTTACATGGGACTTAAATATAACTGGCTAAATGTGGGTGTACTATAGGAACACCTCTGCTTAACCCTTCGGAAATACAGGCGTGATGTTATGTTATGTAATGTTTGTGAAATCTTTTCTGTGTGACTTGTCCCTTATGCATTAGGTACTGTCCCATACACACTAAATTAAAGAAGCTAAAACCATTTGTATTATGCTTGGAACACGACTAAGTTTTTCATCATAGGTTTAGTAGTTAGAATTATCAGACTGCACTAAGTTTCTGTCACCTTACCTAAGAAAGCTCGGATTAACGTGTTTCCGGACGAGTATTTGCATTTTAAAATACATTTCACTTGTAAAGTGATATCTTTGTAATTTAAGGAAAGAGGGGAGATACAAATGACACTTTAAAAAGGGAGTCTTATATTACTTAGCCTTTTTTGGTTCACTAACAAGAACACCATTAAAAATAGGTTTCTTTAAGGCGCTGTTCACACAACAGCCCATAGCTCAGGTAAGCACGGATACCTACTTAGCTTCGCCTTGTATGAAAACTAGCTGATGCCTGGCTTCGCCCGCGGGGATGTCTACTAAAACCTTCCTCGAGAACTCACACGACACTCTATCCATTGGTGAAAACAGCATAAAAATCGGTGCAGTAGTTTTAGAGTTTATCGCGAACAGACAGACGCGGTGGAGGACTTTGTTTTATAATATTTTATGTAAGGATGTACGGCCACGCTACGCACGGATGCGTAGCTGGTAAACAAATGAACCATACATCCAATGCCGTGATCCGACGGTGCGCCATATTGCGGACGGACACAGACGAGCCCGCACGCCGCACCGTGGGAAGGTGTACGTGTGGGGTATCGCAGACATCGGAAGTTTCTCGGTGCGCGGTGCGTGGCGGTCTGTGGTCGTCTGCCGTGCGTGTCCGTCCGCAAATTCGCGGATCGTCGGATCTCGGCATAACGTGGCAAACCTCTCTGTGAACAGTCACATCCTACGAAGCAGTGGACGGTCGACTTTAGACAAATATTGACATAGAGTCTACAACAACACAACATTTTTTTTTAATTTCTCCGTCATCAGACTATAGCGATCTACTGCTGTAGTAGGTCCTTCGATGGCGAAGAGTTGATGTGACTGACATTGCATTCCAAGCTTGGCAAACGAATGGTTTATTTAGGTATTTGAAAAATAAATGGTGTGATTCGATGAACATTGATAGTTTCGATCGAATTCCTGATTGGCATGAGCCCTGTGTCAATTTTCAATCTAATTTATTTCTAGAAATATGCACAGCTGTACAAACAATTTGATTTCAGATGCAGTATTTTGCGTGAGTGCTCGGCGACATGACATGACACGATTAATTAAAGTATTAGAATTGGAATAAAAAACTGTTTTTTTTTTTCCATCGCCGGCTGCTTGCAAAAGTGCACGCGCTTTATAATACTTTAAATTGGACAAACATTAAATTGGCGGAACGGTGCGGCGTCAGAGCGGCGGCGGGCGGCGCGGTGGCGCATGGCGGCGCGGTGGCGGCGCGGTGGCGGCGCGGTGGGAGCGCAGTGGCGGCGCGGTGGCTACGCGGTGGCAGCGTCGTGTCGCCAAGCACTGACGTCAGTGTGTTGCGTAGTTCGCATGTGGCGATGTAGATACCGCCACATAGTTACTACTACTAAAAGTACTTTTAATTTTTCCTTTTTAGCTGTCGGCTTAACGCAAAAGGCCCATGTTCTGTGTCGTACAAATGCGACCTGATTACGGATTTTGCATACAACCATAAAGTAGTATTAAAATAATTCATCACGCAATGACCGGCGAGTGCTCGTAATAACAGTGCTCTAATGTTAATCAGGTGGCCGTAATTAAGAAATTGCTTGTAATTTCTTGTTTAACTAGTTTTTGCCCGCGGCTTCGCGTGTGTTGGTCGGAAATTAACCCTTTATTACTGGAATAAAAAGTATCCTATTTTCCTAACCTAGCACCCTAATTGCATAGCACACTTTCAATCAAAATCTGAATTCTTTTGAAGTATATAGCAATATCCTTAATATTGCTTCACATGTTCGAAAAATTCGTCTACTCAACAACGTAAATAACGCAATAAATGCTGTTGCACTTTGCACTGTCAAAATGAAAGCCATTGCAACTGTTAGCGTGTTACGCAATCCGTTCAGCTGTTCAGGCGTGGAAACGTAACATACAGTCAGGCAGAGTTACTCTCGCATTTATAATACAAAAATATGGATTCTTGAAACTTTGTTGCGTTTCATATGCTTGTTACTTGTATGCAGGTACGGTCTTAATAAAAACTAATTAGGGTGCATTAAAATAGCCTCGACGAGAAAAACGACAGACGATTCGTAAATGGAAGCCTGACCCCGCGTCCTATTTAAAGCGATCGTCGCGCGAATAAGACTCATTTTTGTTCGGTGTACCTGAACGCGTGGTCACGCCGACAGAGGGCACTTTCCAGCTTTCCGAATAAAAGTGACATACACGCGACCGATACTGTCACTTTTCGTTCGAAAAACCGGAAAGCGCCCTCTGTCGGCGAAATCGATATTTATACATTAGTATAGATATCGATTCTATTAATTATTATTAATTGAATCGATAGCTGTGTATCGAAGCTGAAGTATTTTTTTTTGAGCGCGCTAATCTCCTGAACTACATGTCGGTTTAAAAAAAACCTTTTTGCATTTGAGGAAGGCTATTTTACATCAGGCTAAGACCCTAAGGAGCCGAGCAAAAAGAAAAAAAAGTCAGAAATAATGCTAAAATCGAAGTAATAAACCGCGGGCCGGAATGAGCTGCGATGCGGTGGGTTCGGGGAACAAGAAATTTCACGCGGACGAAGTCGCGGGCTGAAGCTAGTCTAAGATAAAATGACCACTACACAACCCAGCTAATATTTGCAGCTCGATATTTTACCCTGAATAACCCCCCAACCAGCACTAACCAACTATTTAGCAGTGTTTTAAACTTGAACACTTCAGGGCTCTAAGTTACGTCCGTGTCCTTATTCGAGGACACGGAACCATCTGACCTCGGACGAGGACGGTTTAAATTTTAATAATGTTGGACAAGATGGCGGCTATTGACTTGCCTGTTTTTGGGTCAAGGTATGTTTTTTCTTCTTAATTTATTTGATAGTTCATTAAGGTGTTTTTGTTACTTTCGTGTTTGTAAAAGGTTGTAGCTGATAGGTAGATTTACATCGTGGTGGAATTTTGAAGATACTGAAAACAGTGATAGCATTTAGGAAGGTGAGTACTCGCAACCGGCGTGCGTGTATGACCAGCCGGTCGATTCTCTGAAAATCTCACCGCCAAATTATAGGTGAAATGAGCTTGAAGTAAACTGTCATCATATCCGACGCTATATTGCAGCTCACTTCGAACTCAGTTTACCTACCTACGTTTCCACCGTGAGCTTTTTACAGAATAGTCAAGGATCGTAGCACGTAGCGTTCTGTAATTTCTGCCTACCCCCATGGGAAGAACGCGTGAGTTTATGTTTATGCATGTATACTTTCTCTCCCTATAAGTAAGTCCTTCCTATTGTAAGTCTTTATTATTATTATCTACTTAGCATCTCTAGTATATTTTGTCTTTTGCATGCCTTTTGGTTAAATATGGCTGTTGCTATTATATATTTTTTATTTTATGTCACCATTATGTACCCATATTTGCAAAATAACTTATCTTATCTTATCTTATACAACAGCCATTGAACCAACCATCGGATTTAAGATTCTCACAATTGTGGAAATGGAGAAAATTCTATAAAATGTGGCTTTCCATAGCAGCTTTAAAAGTTACACTAAAAAACTATATTTTTAATGAAATACGTCTGAAAACCTTACTTCATTCTGATACAACAGTCTCAGTTATTTTCATCCTTCAGTTTCGTCTCTTCCTCATCAGAATACGTCTGTTGGCAGTTCGCCAAATTTAGTTTAAAGTCTTCGGCAGACTCAAGAGTGGTCGCTTTCACAGCCCATTGACCAAACCGGCCGGGGCCGCATCAATGAAAAATTGTTTTAATACGAGTACACTTACTTTGTATAAGGAAACTTTTTTAGAGAGTAATAACAGCCGTACGGGTCGATCCATTAGGTTTAGCTACGCTTGCCGGGGTTGGTCCGTGGACGGGTGCCTCGGAAAGCAAGTTAAGCCGTTGGTCCCGGCTGTCATTTGTGGATCTTTGACAGTCGTTACGGGTCGTCAGAAACCCGAAAGTCTGACAACCAGTCTTGCAAGTTTTACCCAGTTAATGGGTTGTGGAGGTCATATAGGCAGTCGTAACATGTAAAATACTGGTATTCAGCTGCATCCGGTTAGACTGGAAGCCGACCACAACATAGTTGGGAAAAGGCTTGGCAGATGATGATGATGATTTGGACAATGGACATTTTTGCTTACGTGTTTTTTTTGACTAAACATTATGATGATCACTTCTAATTTACACATGTTTCTTTGTGTTTATTATAGCTATTGATTTCATTATTATTGTGCCCAGTCACAGATTAATACAGATAGTTCACCCCACTCATTGAAATAAAGTTTATTAAAAAGCGTCTTTTGCTACGACACAATATAGTGCAATTCAGAAGACCTAGACAAGTGACAGTCGCTTCGAAAGCGTTTCGTATTTCTACAACGACTTTCAACAGGACTGACATAAGCTTTTCAATAGCTTATGTCAGTCCGTTTATTAGTAAGTTTTCATCATCGTTATCGCTGATAGAATGTCACTTTAGACAAAGTGACATTCTATCAGCGATAACGATGGCCGGCTCGGCCGCTAATTACCTACAATTATATTCACCCAGAAGTTCTTATGTCTTCTGACTACGTTACGCTCACTGAATTGGTCCGACAAGACCCCAGTAGGCTGGATTACGATATTATCCTACACCATTGTCAGTGATGTCAAAGATAAGTTAATAAAATCGACCTGTAGGTATAGGGGACACACTGCTTAAGTACCGAAATTAAATTTTTCATCACACTTAAACTTAATTTTCTCAAAAAACCAGCTTGAAATATCTACAATAGATAACATTAGTAGTACGTAGATACCTATTTTGCTGACTGCACTGTCTAGACATCCCTGGCGTCCAAAGTTAGCGAATTTAAAGTTATTATTATTTCTGCGGGTTCTGCGACACTCGTAACAGAGGGTAGATGTAATCCTGCCGAGGTAGCGATCTCGGATTTAAAATAAAGATAATAATGTTATTACAGTTTGAGAGGATAATCTATTTTTTTACCAGATTATTGCAGAGTAGGGTTAGGAGCTCGTGGCTAAGTAATAACAGCCGAACGGGTCGATCCATCAGGTTAAGCTACGCTTGCCGGGGTTGGTCCGTAGATGGGTGCCCTTTACCTATCGAGACTCCTCCGTCTCTCGGAAAGCATGTTAAGCCGTTGGTTCCGGCTGTCATTTGTGGATCTTTGACAGCCGTTAGAAGCCCGAAAGTCTGACCAGACTTGCTAAGTGGTGTCGTATACCCAGTTACTGGGGTGTGGAGGTCAGATAGGCAGTCGCTCCATGTAAAATACTGGTATTCAGCTGCATATGTTAGACTGGAAGCCGACCCCAACGAAAAGGTTAGGCAGATTGATTGAATGCAGAGAAAGGGTTATGGCGATGTCTAGCTATGTATGTACGATTGTACGTAAGTACGTACAATCGTACATACATAGCTGCTTGAAGTATGTAAGTTTTTTAATAACTTTACCACAAAAAGATCTCTTGCTAGAACTACTAAACAATGTTCAGTTCCGAGTCAGAATTCGCTAAACCCTGGTATATGAACGTCGGATGGTCTGCTCGAGATATATTTACCGTGACCACCGTAAACCACAGGGGACCGGACTTCAAGACACAGTTTACTAACTAGAACCAGCTTTTATCTTCACATTAATTTGTGAAGTTAATAATACTTATTTACTTGTGCGTGACCAGTTTTACCCACTTTCAAAAGTCGCCAGATTTTTCATTCGATTTTTTTTTACTTACATATTTGTCAGATACATGGAAAATCTGCATTACTTAACTGGAAACAGTAATCCTAACTAATATTATAGATGCGGAATTGAGTTTGTTTTATTGTTTATTTTTTGTTACGCTCTCAAGCTAAAACGACTGAACGGATTTGGATGAAATTTGGCACATGGGTAGATACTTTTTATCCCGGTATTTCCACGGGGTCAAGACTTACGCGGGTGAAACCGCGGGTCGCAGCTAGTACTTAATGTAATATTCATAATATAAATACAAATTATTATAATATAAGTAAATAAAAAAGGTTCACGCGATGTAGATGTTAAGTGGTGAGTAAGTCTATGAAACACAGATGTCCCACTGCTTCCGGCACTCGGGCCTCCTCTCTGAGGACCACTCCTCGAGGCTCCCATATTGGCCCACGCCAATGCGGGATACTGGGATGTTACAAGTCTTCAAATTATTGGTCCTAGTACACACGGCTACACATCAAGCTATACATTTCCAGTATAAGCTGATCTCGCAGTGTAAGGAAGTCCTATACAATGCGAGATCAGTATACACTGGAAATGTATAGCTTGATGTGTAGCCGTGCGTACATGCCAGTTTTCTCACCATAAGTATATACAGGATGTAAGGGTAAACACTCTTGTCATTCAAACCATGGGTAGTTGACTTAAAAATAAAAATAAATGATATAGAAATAAACAAAAAAAAAACGTTATTTTCATTAAAATATTTTAAAAAGTTTCTATCCAACACCGTGCTCGATAGCGAAACAGCTGACTGACTAAGAGAGGGATCGCGCTCGCTGCCGGTCAGGTCACATCCTGTACACCCCGCCCGTGTTGAGACGCAAGTTCGTTGCCCTAGCGCATAGGGCAACGAACTTGCGTCTCTTGTGGTAAAATTTAGATAAAAAATAAATAAAAAAAAAGTTGTAATTTTCTATTGTTTTTACGTTCTAAATGAAACCAAACCACTGTTTGCAAGTATAACGGTGTTTACCCTAACACCCTGTAGAACAGTTATGATAAAAAAAAACAACTGAGAGACGCTCTTTCCTGAAACCCAACTAATTTCATAATGTCCCTCGGCAAACATAAACTATAAACTAACAAACGGAACGGGTTTAAATTTTGCACACGGGTAGACCACGAACTTGGTGTACGATTACGATATATCGGATCTTTAAATCATGGTACCACGTTTGTTTTGTTTTTATTTGAAGTTTGACGAGGGACATTAAGAAAATATTGGTACTGTACCTTCATAACTTATCAAGCGCATGGTTTATTTCGTATAGGTACATTAGGTGATAGGTATAGTATGACTTAGTTATGAGCGAATGTGAAAGAGCCATAAAGGCGGTAACACAGTGTTTTTGCAAATCTCTTTATAATTTGATAACAGCTTGGTTTGCGTGACAATAGTCCATGGTTGGTAACGATTAACCTGCCACCTTACCTGATTGTTACTAGGAACACCTTTACCGGTTCCTTGAAAATGAATGCCTATTAGAGAAAACTTATGTTAAACTCATAATTCTTTTTTAAGTTAAGTTTGAGTTCCCCTGCACCACGCCGTCGCGTCGCATCGCGTCGTCTGACCGCACGATTACTTCGTTCTCGCTAAGCGTTCTTTCTGACTTTTTTCTTTTCGCTCGGCTCCTAGCGTGATGTTAAATGACCTATAGCCTTCGTCAGGAATTGGGCTATCAAATGCAAAAAGATTTTTTTTAATCCGACTGGTCGTTCCTGAGATTAGCGCGTTGAATAAACAAACACAGAAACAAACTATTCAGCTTTATTATTAGTATAGATATAGAAATCTCAAATGCTTCAATAGCTCTTCAATCTTTGCCTACATGGTTCACAACTATACAAAGTAGAAACTCAATAGCCGTATTGTTAATAAAACCAGTAGAGACCCAAAGGTCAGGAATTCAGCATCAAACAAAAACTCAGTAAGTCAAGTAGTCGTGTTCCAATTGTTACGTAGGGCGCACACTAGGCAACTCATCATTTGCCTTGCCTTTTCCCAACCAAGTTGGGGTCAGCTTCCATTCTAACCGGATGCAGCTAAATACCAGAGGCTTTAGGTAAAGGGTCATCGATAACGGTGATGGAAAAGTCAAAAATGTATAGGACTGACATAAGCTATCGAAAAGCTTATGTCAATCCTGTTGAAAGTCGTTGTAGAAATGCGTAACGCTTTCGAAGCGATTGTCACTTGTCTAGGCCCTCAGTATTTTACATGGAGCGACTGCCTATCTGACCTCCACAACCCAGTAACTGGGTAATACGATACCCCTTGGCAAGACTGGTTGTCAGACTTTCGGGCTTCTGACGACCCGTAACGACTGCCAAAGATACACAAATGACAGCTGGGACGAACTGCTTCACGTGCTTTCCGAGGCATGGAGGAAGGAGTCTCAATATGTAAAAATGGTCACCCATCCATGGGCAAACCCCGGCAAGCGTAGCTTAACCTGATGGATTGACCCGTGCGGCTGTTATAACTTAGCCACGAGCTCCTCACATACTAGGTAACTACTGACCGACAACTTGGCGACTAAAGTAGTACAGTACGACACAATTTAGATGTAGCATCGGCAAAATTCGTAAAACCGATCACCATCCGAACTGAGTGCGCCTTCAAAATCTCCAATCTGAGTGAGACCAGACGTAATGCCTTGGAAATTGGGTATTCCTTTGGTGTGGGATGCAACCTGTATCGACACCCTCTCGACACCCTATCTCATCCTCCTAACACGGCGGGCTGTTCTGGGGCGGCTGCTGCAGGTGCAGAATACCTCAAACGGCGCAAATATAACAAACTTATTGGGAGCTAAATGTTTGACCTGTTTGGGATTGAAATACTAGGGCCGTGGGGTACCTAATTCGTCAACTCGTCCTTCATGCCTACGGCCCATTTAGGACAACTTGGAGAAAATCAAAAGAACTTCTTAAATGGGCCGTAGGCATGTAGGACGAGTGGACGAATTACTCGGTCCGAGTGCTTATCGAGTATTTCGGTATATCGCCGAGTGGTTGGTTGGTCGATGCTTCACTTGACCAGAGGGCTGGCCAATTTTTCTGTCTTTAGAGGTATGCAGACATCCAGTAGCCACATTCAGTGGCTTAGTTTGCGACGGTTCTAATACCTACTACGGAAAATAATTCCGTTTTGTTGGTTCCTCGTTAAAATGTTTTGCTCTAGTTAACCTGGGTGGGTTAGGCCGTGTGTGTTGTTAGATCTAGGCTTAGCTAAAACTTATAAGCTCGGGGAGGGGAAAACTTCTATTTCGAAGAACATTTAATACCTCCAACTATCACTAACAAGACACAATAGAATTTTAATTGGTATCGGCCTTTAAAAGGCCAATCAACAGTTGAGGACTAAAAGGCTATTTAAAAAAAAAAAGTATATTACTATCAAGATCCTGTGACCCCTTCACATGTCGTAGATGTTGCATCCCAAACGCTGGAAGCTGCTGCAATGCAACAAGAATTTAAAGTAGGTACTATTTTTACCCGACTACGGCGAAGAAAAAAGGAGGGTTATGATTTTGACCGGTATGTATGTATATATGTACGTATGTATGTATGTATGTTCATCTGTTCCCTCCTATCTTCCAAACCACTTATCACAATTTGACAAATGAGGTAGCGTTAGAAGCGTCGTGATTGTCCGCTGGTTATAGGCTATGTGAAGTCACATTAAATTAAAAATGGCGCCCTCTAGAGGACATAAAGTGAGGAACTTAAAAAAAAAATGGTTTAATCGTACCATGTTGGGTATCAAATGAAAGGGCTTAATGAGCACATTTCAAAAATATATATATTATAATGTAACGGCTAGGGCTTTGCAGGTAGGCTGCGCAGGCCGTTAACGGATAGGTAGGTAGGTAGGTAGTGTAGAGAGAGGAATGAAACCAGCTGGGTAGTTTGATACATATATTAGGTAGTAGATCCACAGCTAGGTCGCGGGTAAGGTCACTGATCTTTCCGAGCACTCACACACTTAGGTAGGTAGAAGGGTACCGTCCTTGGTCATCCGTTGTAGTAGGTAGGGGCCTGCTAGCGCAGGCTCAGCGGGAACAGTAGGGCCGGCACGGGTCGGAGACACGTGGCAGACGAGGAGGCCTGTCAGCACAGGCCTGCAGGTAACTCGCGGCGGTAGGCCGCAGGTAGGCCGCAGGTAGGCCAGGCCTCGGCAAGGACTTGGTAGCGGGCATTGGCAGCATGCCAACGCGTCCTGTCCTTAGCCGCGAAGTAGTAGCCGGGGTGTAGAAGCCGGGATGTAGTCGAGGTGTAGAAGCCGGGATGTAGAATTTCCGTGTAGAAGCCGGGATGTAGAACCCGGGATGTAGAATCGCCGTGTAGAACCCTGAAAGCGCGTTAGGGAGCGCATGTCAGATGCGGTGCAGATGTTAGCAAGCCGCGTGCGATGTGCAACCCTCCTTAGCGACCAAGAACGGTATGGGAAGCAGGATAGGTAAGCATAATACATCGCAGCGGCTTACAGGCACAGATAGAGTGCAATCACAGCGTGGCAGAATGACAGGTGATTTTAGGTTATGTTGTGACAAGCCATGCTTAGAGAGCATAACCATTGCAGATGGCACAAGGAGCACACAGTACAGTATAATAGGTATAATAATAATGGTGAACTCACCCTAGACTTGGGGCACATGGTAAATCTAGGGGTTCTACATAACGAACCGCTAGTATGGCCGGTTGCAGATGAAATGAATGAGTAGTCTGTCAAGTAGTGTTGGGCATGTAATTTAGTGTTGTGCTCAACCACTTAGTATTATACTAACTACTCGACTAAGTTCAGGTGTAAAGCCACAACGTTACAATAACCCCAAAAGAATTTAAAAAAAATCAAGTAATAAAAACTAAAACCCAACTACGACTTAAAAGGTATAAACAAGACACCACAGACAGACAAATTAAAAATCCGGAGTCACACGTAATCTGTTCGATTTATGCCCTAACACGTGTGACTCCGGATTTTTAATTTGTCTGTCTGTGGTGTCTTGTTTATACCTTTTAAGTCGTAGTTGGGTTTTAGTTTTTATTACTTGATTTTTTAGGTAAACTAAACAGCAAAATAATGTTTTCACCAAAATATTGTAATGTATGAGAACGCTGATTTTTAAAATAAATAACTTAACCTAACCTAACTAAACCTAAAATACGGCGTCAAAAAATTCCTTCGCGTGGCTGTTGACTGGCAATGTACCCAAGCGACTGGCAGTATTGCCACGTTGTATGGCAACGCTTAGCCTCTGGCCAAGGTAAAAGGCAAGCTTTGGGTCACGGGAAGTGTCAATCAGCCGTTTGGAGATTTCATTCAATGTGAAAAGCCCGTTACCACGCAATGGCATCAGTTAAACTAACATTTGAAGAGTGTCTCATTATTTTGTTCCGTTTTTTACCAATGAAATGTAGGGGAAGTATTCCAAACACAAGAATAGGATTTATTTGAAGCAAATTCTTGCGACCAACAAAAATGCCTCCTACACTAAGGAAGTCCAACCAAATTCATGGCACCATACGGAAACTCCGCATACCAAATAAAAATACCTTCAAAACAAAAAAAAAATCAACTTCACCAAATATTTTACAGTTATTTAAATTTAGTTCAGACGAACTTGCCGACATTTTATTTGACGTAGTCATGAAACTGAATAAATACATGTGAAATGTCCCTTGCATTACCATGCAAAAATTGCCTGAATACTTTCTACTGGACTCGAGTTTTAGTTCTTCGAGTTCCTCATATCGGAATGCAGCTGTTGGCATATTATTTGGCTATTTTTCTGCTAATTTTACGCCTGAAAAAGCGTGGAAAATCGCTTTGTCTGATTTGAATTAAGAAGGCAACTATCGGTTGAATATTAACTGGATTTCGATTTTAAGATGTTATGTTCGTTACTAGGTTTTTTTGCTCGCGGTTTTTTCTGGGAAAACGACCACTACCTAAAACAGTGTTTTTCAATATTTTTGAATACGCGACCCCTTTAGAAGTTAACAAATTCTAACGGGTCATCCTTCTGACTGAATTTGTATTTTAGTGTGAAGTTTAGGACCTAGAAACACTTGCCTTTTTTCTTTCGTCCACGACCCCCTGAGTAAGGCTTCGCGACCCCCCAAGGAGTCCACAGGTTGAAAAACACACATATCCTATAGCACTTGGAAATACTGTATGTATCAATTAAATATTTTTGTAATCGGATCAGAGATCCCGACCTCTGAAAACAATATTGCTTATTAATTTAGATAAGATATTATTAATTTATATTATATTTATATAACAAGATATTATTATTTAATTTTTTAGATAAAATATTATTAATTTAGATAAGATATTAATTTAATGCTTATTAATTTGGTTAAGATGACTGACCAACCATGGCAAAGAGTTTTGTAATCGTATGAATCCTATTTAAAAAAAAATACTTTTACTAGTAAAAAGTTAATCAAATAAAAAGTTTGCTGGTGGATCAAAATTCGTAACAATGGCAATAAAGGGAACTCAACTTTTTATTAAAATGAACATCAGTACTTTGACAAGTTAGTTGATTGTAACCGTGCGACTTCTATTGGGACGAATCGACCATTGAATATTATTGACATTAATTGGAAATATAATTAAAAAAACAAACATAACATCACGCCTGTATATCCCCAAAGGGTTAGACAGAGGTTTAACTAATAGTAAACTCAAAAATAAACGCACAATATATAGTAATAAGGTATTAAGTCCGCCTTTGTACCTTTTTTTGAGTGTGAAAATTTAAAATAAATAATAAACAATGACCATTGGTTTTAGCCGGTTTTGATTTGTGATAGGTATGTTTAATAACGCTGAAAATAGTCTTAAACTAACAGGGAATATTTCATGCTCTGAATTCATATTACTTGGTCACACGATTCCTTCATGATAACACACATTTATATTTCTGCACAGTTTGGAGGGAAAAAAATAATAATTGTGTCTTTCTCCTGCAATCAGCCTAGAGTCCTAATAAAAGTTGTCATGTTACACTGGCTGGACCGTACAGTTCTTAGGGATTAAACTTTTAATTAAAGGATTTCATGTGACGTACGTAATCGTTGTCGTGGGCAGAAGAATCGGTAGGGATGAAAACCAAATCAAATCAAATCAAATCGTTTATTTGCTAGAATAAGATTGTTTAGGTACAGGTGAGATCTTATAACCTAAGTGTCATTGTATTCTGCAATTTTTTTATAAAGTTTACATAAATTCTCATTTATTATATATTATATTATTTATTTATATATTTCGCTTATTTATTTTGTTTACATTTTTAAATATATAAAAAAAATCATTTATATATATTATTACCATGCATTTATTCACTGTTTAATTTATATTTTGTTAATAATTCTTATAATCATAATATGTATTAATTTTCATCTGAGGAATATTCCATGTCAATGGGAATCCCGGTCATTATTTATTATTATTTATTTAAATCACAATTATAACACCTTTACAGAATCATCCAATGGCGATGTTATAAGTACAGTTTACAAAAATTAACAAACATCACTTGTAAGCAGAATTACAAAGAATGGTATACCTACCAAGTCATATAACAATTAATATAAACATAAAAAATCTTATAAGATGGGACCTCTTCATAGAATGGAAGCCTACTAAAGAAATAATCCAGAATAAAACTAGTGTTTTTTCATATCTCGTTCGTTCGTTACTGCCTCGTTGATCTATTGGTCGCAAGCGCTACTGCTGAGCATGAGGTTTTGGGTTCGATTCCCAGGTAGCGGCAGTAACCACGCATCAAGCACCGCAGTAGGCGGAGCCATGAGCGGGGAGGTATGTTCCCCTCTCGAAGGGAACAGAGCGCTCACCACGTCCTCCACAAGCTGAGGCCGGAGACTCTGCGTCAGCGGGGGAGCCCATGGGCGGAGTTTCTCCCGCACCATCTTGTATGGGCGTCCCCACGGATCTCTGTTCAGAGTCTCCAGCATCTCCTCGCGGTCCACTGCCCTGGCCCGCAGGATCTCCGCCTGTAGGGCGGTCTTCGCCGCTCTGTACCCCTCATACAGCTCCGCCTCAATGGCTTCCGTATCCGGAGGGCGGATACGGAGCCTGCGGTGCCTGGTGTACTGGTGTCGCGCAGCAACACACGCATGGCGCAAAGCCGTCAGCTGCTGCGACCACCAGCTCACCTGGCGCGGTCCATGGCCCTTTACGGGGCACCGGTGTGGGCGCGTTCCCTTAGGCTGCGACCAGCCCGCCGGTTGAACGCGTCCCAAAGGGTCATGGCCATTCGGCTGGCCCGGGGATACCGCACGGTCTCCCGCGAGGCGGCGAGCCTCCTGGCCGGATTACCGCCATGGGATCTGGAGGCGAAGGTCCTCGCGCACATATGGGAGTGGCGCGAGGAGATGAAGCGCCGGGGCGTAACTCCGCTGCCGCGAGAAATCGCGGCTCAGCGGACAGAGCTCCGACAGGATCTCATGGCGGCATGGAGAGTGCGATTGTCGCAACCCAGTGCTGGGCACGCCACAATTGCGGCGATAAGTCCCCTCTTTGAGGAGTGGCTAGAGAGGCGCCACGGCGTCCTCACCTTCCGCCTGACGCAGGTCCTCACCGGACACGGTTGCTTCGGGAGGTTCCTGTTTCGTATAAGGCGGGAGGAAACGCCCGGGTGTCACCACTGTGTGGATCGCCCGGAGGACACGGTGGAGCATACGGTGGAGGTCTGCCCCGCTTGGGCGGAGCCCCGCCGTGTCCTCTTGGAGGCGATTGGCGGCGGTGACCTCTCGCGTCCGGCTCTGGTCCAGGCCATGGTACGGAGCGAGAGGGCATGGGAAGCAGTCACCTCCTTCTGCGAAGCAGTAATGCTCGCGAAGGAGGAGGCGGAACGCGTGAGGCAGAGGCAAAGTTTGCGCCCTCACGCCCCTAACCGCCGCCGCCGCTGGAGACGCCCTGGGCGTCGGGTATCCCAGGCGGATTCCCGGCCACCATAGGCGCGGGCTTGCGGACGGCGAGCAATGGGTAGCTCGCCGTCCGATCAGGACCAGGCCCGGGTCGATGGCTCAAAGAGATGTCAGCACAATTGGCGGGGTCCGCTAGGACCGATGCCTGCCAGGGTTGCGGGTTAGTCCGAAAGGGATACCGGGACCTTGGCAACAGGCAACTGAAGGAACACGGGTGGGTTTTAGTCAGTAAAAGTCTGACACGCCCTTCCGCTCCACCCAGAGCGGGAGAAGTCATCGGATGATTTCCCACCCTCAAAAAAAAAAAAAAAAAGGTAGCGGCAGTAGGCGACGTGTCGCCGCGATACTATTGGTTTCTATGTATTTCTATAAAATACCTTCCATAGCGACACGTCGATTTCATAGAAATATATAGAAATCAGTAGTGCTGCTGCTACCGGCAGTCGGCTATGGACTTTTACCTTTACGAAGTCGAAAACACTTAAGGGGCCGGCGGAGCACCGGTCGCAACTACAAATCGATTGCTACAAATATACGACCGTGAACTATACGACCACGCACACATTGGCATTGACATAAAATTTGGTTGACGTGATAGCACTACTAGCTATTGAAAATTTGTGATAAAGGATATGTTCTCTAAAATGATGAATGAAAACTTAAGGTTTTTTAAATTTTTGTTCGATAATTTGTCACTTGATAATATAAGCTATGTTTCTGCCGAAACAATATCACAAATATTTTTGTTTATAATACAGAAAAAACAATATGAAAACATGTCATTTTAATTTTTTGGGGAAAAAAAGATGTAGAAATCTAAATAAATATTGTTTAAATCCGAATATTAACATAATATGGTGGAAATATGCTCAAATTGCAAATGATTTAGGTTACTCCTAAATCATTTGCAATTGCGTTTGTATGGAAAATTCATCGGTCGTCGCATTCTTAAGTACTTGAAACGTGAAAAAATAGAATATTAAGGAAAAATAATTAGTGGTTAAAATACCTTAGATTTGCTTACAAAAAAAGATCGAGCTGATTTATAATAAATCGGACCAAGAAATTGAGTTTTCAATCGAATTGGTCAGTCTCTCAAAATAAAAACTTACGATTTCACTTAAAAGCATATTGCTTTTATCGTTTCTAACAAATCTGTCTAGCCATTTCCATTAAAGCTGGAATTAGCAATTTCGTATTTGCATTTTAAATAGTTCACTTAAAGATAACTCTCATACTAACTCGACTAGGTACTAAAAGCGTGTTAAAATGAAAGTAAGTAGTTAAATCATTTTGCTATTAAACTTCTGTCAACTTTGCTATACAAAGTTGAACCTCTATTTAACGCGGCAACTGCCGAAATAACCGCTTGGAACAATTTAACCCGAGTTCACTGTACCCCATTAATTTGATATTCAAATGTCTAGCAATATAACTAACCATATACATTGTTTTTGGTAAATATTTGTGCAAAGACTTTCATAGAGTATGATTATATTAAAAAATAAAAATGTTTACAATATCTCGCGGTGGTTTTCTTTTATTTGTCTTTAAAAAAGATACATTCAGGTTCAGATAAGGACTTTTTTAATTTTAAATACAGAGGTGTAGGGACATCGTCGCGGACAGTGTAGGGAAAACCGACAGAAATATTTAGTGGGTTATTAAAAAAAAAGACCTGTTTCATATGAGAGTTATCTACACGGTCAAAATATATGAAACAGCTGATTTTTTTACCTGTTTTTTCCGCCCCAATTTGAATACTAAGTAGGATTTTTTTTTTAAATGTCAATTCTATTGCCGTGTGCGATTGCCAACTTATTATATTTATTAAAAAAGAAATAAAGGTGTCTAATATTGATACGGTCACTATAAAATGTTGTTAGTTAACTAATTAGTACCTGCTGTTGCAATTAGGGCACTCCCGAAAATAAATACGGAATAAATTAACCTGTTTTACGAAGACCTGCGTTGCGAAACTTGGATTTTTTACATGTTATGTTTATGATGGGATCTATTTTTTATTTTTATTTTGTTGTATTTAGATATCGATACTCATCACGTTTGCGGGGTTTCCCTAGCTAATTTAATCTGACCCTGAATAAGTTAAGATTACAGGATTAACACAATACCTACTCACAAACATACTTGAATTTCAGCAACCGGATTGCAGAATATTACAGCTTAATCCACACAGTTTCGTCGAGTAAATCTGTGCGAAAGCAAGTCTCAACCGACGCCGCAGGACGTCATTGTATGTAGGATCTGTTACGATATGCAAATAGAGCGGCGCCGGCGGCGCAGATGTTAGAATGCCGCAATGATACGGTCTGGATTCTATTCCGAATGGCCTAGTAAGCTAGTTAGTATTAAAATGCGTCTACATGTTGTTAGGGAATAGTGCTTGCTTTGTCTTAAGGCGAACTGGGACTGACGGGAGCCGAGGGGGGTGGTATGTCCACGCCCGCGCGCAACTAAGCTTACAAATATTTAATTTTAAAATTTAATTTGTGTTTATATAGAAAAATAAGGCCATAATCCCTTAAAGTATTAAATAGTGAACACGTAGACAAAATTTTATTACAATTGCTTTGATAACAATCGAATGGAATAGGTTTTTCTCTTTAAAAAGCAGATTTTAAGGAAACTTTGCGGTTTTTTTGTATCGAGGAAAGTTTTGTCAATCGTGTTTCGGGCCTTATACTTCTTCTACTAAAGACACTCTTCAATTTTCGTAATCATAAAAAAAATACGCAAATACGTTGTTTTTGTGAGAGAAAAATTGATTTTGCGTGAAGTCGAAACGCATCAAAACATCTGCTTTGGAACCACTTCACCTTAATGAAATGAAATGAAATGAAATACACCTTAAGCAGGGTACATGTAGGTATTGTTGGATTTCTAGTAGGGTTGTTGTTTTCAAGATGCCCAATGTTGTTGGTCTTAGAAAACAAATTCCTTGACACACTCACATGTAACATTTTGAGTGTTTTTAGAGTACACCAGATTATATTGGGTGGCACCTATGAAATTGGCGTTTTTTTCTCACAAATAAAGAACCTCGTCACTTCTATGATTTAAAATATTCAATTGAATATCGAATAAAGACCATCATAGACAATCAGACCAACAGTAAAAAAACCTTATTACTTATAGTTTTCTAAACATAAAAAATACTTTAAAAATGACTCCTCATTTTGTTAGCAGAAATGACTACTATTTTATTTTAACTTAGCCAAAACTTATTTTTGTCGCTTAATCTAAGTGGCATACGTTATCTTAGTTTTTACACATTAGTGCATAAAACATTAGTCCATAAAAGTTTTAAAACATTAGTGTTCATGGTTGTTATATAAATTAGGAAAATGTTACTATGAAAAATGCAACTTCTTTAAAATTCCCCAAAATGTTATGAAAAAGAAAAATGATGTGTGTGCGTGAATGTAATATGTAATAATAACGACTATTGTGGTAAAAAATAACTAAACTAACTAAAAAAAAGCTAAACCCTTTTGTAGTTTTAAGCACAATAAGCTATCCAACGATGCAATAATTTCACCTCATGCCGCTGAGTAAAAGACTGGAAGGAAACTGAAAATTCTGTTATTACAAAATCTTTCATGAAACGGTGTTTGTTTATAACAGCTTATTAAATAAGTGTTATATCTAAGCTGAACCTATTAAGAACCTGTCAGTTCCACTTATTGGATAGTCGCCATTTTACCCTTACGATATTGTTGTTACGAGTAAAATATTACAATTTTTATATAAGAAAAGTTTAAACATGTAAGAAATTATTAGGGTTTTTATCCAGAAAACTTGAGTTTATCCCCGGCGTTAAAATAGTAGTGTTTTAAGATTGAAGTGCTTGTCTGCCTGTCTGTGCCATTATCGCTCCTAAACAGACGAACCGATTTCAATTAAGTGTTTTACATGTTAAATGATTTCAATTTGTGTCCGATTTTCGAACTGGGGGACACCAATCCTAACTAATATTATAAATGCGAAAATGAGTTTGTTTATTTTTTTTCACATCTAAGTTACTAAACTGAACATCATGAAATTATGCATATAGGTTGTCAGGGGTATAGAACAGGCCTCAAAGAGAAGTCAGCACAATTGGCGGGGTCCGCTAGGACCGATGCCTGCCAGGGTTGCGGGTTAGTCCGAAAGGGATACCGGGACCTTGGCATCAGGCAACTTAAGGAACACGGGTGGGTTTTAGTCAGTAAAAGTCTGACACGCCCTTCCGCTCCGCCCAGAGCGGGAGAAGTCCTTGGATGAATTACAAACGTCAAAAAAAAAAAAAAGAGGTATATTTTTATTATTATATTTAAATCAAATTAAATTAAAATAATATCTTAACGTTAGTCAGTACGTGAACCATACAGCAGTGGTTCACGTACTGACAATCGAAACGTTCAGAAAAAAGGTTCAGGATACTGTTGCGGCTGGCCTGCACCCTGCGCACCAGGGATGTGCACCGCTTGCGCATGATTGTGTGGAAACAATCGACATGCGCCTCGGCAAACACAGCGCTACAGAAGCGAGGCAGCCTCAAGAGCACCCTGAACGCGTTGTTGTATTGGACGCGTAGAGCGCTGTACTGTTTCTGCGAATAATCCACCCACAGACTGCCAGTATAAAAGGACGTACAAAATGCCCTAAATATTGCTATTTTGACGCCCCTCGAACACCGCACGAACAGACAGCGCCCTACGTTCCCTTTCGATGTCTGCATCGTCTTCCAGGTCAGAGGTTAATAAATGTCCAAGATACTTAAACGTATCAACTCTATTAAGTGGGGCACCCGTTGAGCTTAATTGCCGGTAAGTACTCAGGACACCTCCTCTTGGCCCGAAAGACCATGCACTCGCTCTTGTTTGTGTTATACAACAAACCATGTTCCTTAGCATACTTTTCACAGATGCGAATCAGCCTTGTCACACCACAGACAGAGGCGCTCAGCAGCACCATGTCGTCAGCGTAACTGATATTGTTTAGGCACACACCCCCAATATGGCAACCGACATGCGTGCTGCTGAGCCTCTCTATCAGTGCATTAACATACAAGTTGAACAGGACATTTCCCTTTCGCCGTTACCTTTTAACCAGAAAAAAATTATACTCCCGAGGGATTTGATTGACAAAATCTTCATTAACGCGAGCGAAGCCGCGGGAAAAAACTAGTATAGGTATACTATACTTACTAATCGCTTGCTAGATTTATAAATTCAGGCAATGTCTTGTTTTAAAAATACAAGACTCAAACATGTTCACGTAAAAAAAAGGTCTAACCGTCCAACTCGATTGCGTTCATAGAAACTTATCAGACAAATTGGACATGTCTGGTCTGAATTTTAAGGCTGAGAAGTTCTGAGTTTTTCCAGACAGGTATACCTCGGAAAATACTTTTGTTTCGTCCTTGAATCAAAGGCTCCATTGTACCGTCTTCTGTGCGCGTTCATTGAGCTCTTTTGTTTTTCAAGAGAATTTATCAGGCGCTTTCTTTTGAATCTTGATTCGTACTAATATTATCCCATCAAAAATATCTATATTTATAAAAAAAAAAAAAAAAAAAAAACTAAAACCCAACTACGACTGAAAAGGTATAAACAAGACACCACAGACAGACAAATTAAAAATCCGGAGTCACACGTGTTAGGGCGGCATAAATCGAACAGATTATGTGTGACTCCGGATTTTTAATTTTTTCTGTGGTGTCTTGTTTATACCTTTTCAGTCGTAGTTGGGTTTTAGTTTTTATTACTTAATTTTTTTTTAAATTATTTTGGGGTTATAATATAATATATTTTTGAAATGTGCTCATTGAGCCCTTTCATTTGATACCCAACATGGTTAAACAAACATTTTTTTTTTTAGTTCCTGACTTTATTTCCTCTAGAGGGCGCCATTTTTAATTTAATGTGACGTCACATAGCCTATAACCAGCGGACAATCAAGACGCTTCTAACGATACCTTATTTGTCAAATTATGATGAATGGTTTAGAAGATACAAGGGAACAGATGAACATACATACATACATACATTCATAAATACATACATACATACATACATACATACATACATACATACATACATACATACCGGTCAAAATCATAACCCTCCTTTTTCTTCGCCGTAGTCGGGTAAAAATGAATCTCTATTTCCCTTGGTCACGCCATCACGCGTGAACGGTTGAACGGATTTTGATGAAATTTGGCACAGGGGTATACCATTGCCTGGAATAGGACATAGGATACTTTTTATCCCGATATTCCCACGGGATCGAGACTTACGCGGGTGAAACCACAAGGCGCAGCTAGTAACATATAAAAAATGCAAGTTTCGCAACACAGTTTTTCTACCGCAAAAAGATGTGAGATGTAATGTAAAACCAAGTCTAATTTATTTAGTACCTGTCTATTTGTGATCTTTATTTCTATAATACATAGAATTACTTGGCTATCACACGGCAACATAATCATATAAGAATAATCTACTATTTTAAATTTTCCTAATTAAATAAAGCGCGCACAGCGCTAATAATAGGTCTTTACCTATGAAATTGCCGTTCTGCAGTACTGGCCATTTCAAATCAAAATAATTTTTGTTTGGCTAAGAATTCTAATTTCAAATAATTTTATTTTAAAACATGTAATTCTTTTTTCAAAAGAAGTCATTTGTTTAATGATTAGTGTTACATTTTCATCGCATTTCAATCTTTTTCGTCATCATGGATACGTTAAAAATTCGAGTAATTATGGAATATGAGTACCGTCGTGGCAGCAACGCGGCACAAGCGGCACGCAACATCAACGACGTTTACGGAGCTAACACTACAAACCAACGCACCACCTGTTATTGGTTTGCTCGCTTCCGTTCTGGAAATTTCGACCTGAAAAATGAACCTCGCGGTCGTCCGAAGACTTTGGTCGACAATGACGAATTAAAGGCGATTGTGGAAGCTGATGATACACAATCTACGGCTGAATTAGCAGCAGCTTTCGACGTTAGCGTCAAAACAATAGGTCCATTTGCGTCAAATTGGCAAGGTAAAAAAGCTTGACAAATGGGTGCCCCACGAACTCAATAATCGCCAGCGCGAAGTACGCGTCGAGGCGTGCCTTGCACTGCTCAACAGACACACAAATGAAGGAATTTTGAACCGCATTGTTACCTGCGATGAAAAATGGATTCTGTTTGATAACCGCAAGCGCTCAGCAAGTTGGTTGGATCCTGGTTCAGTACCTAAACAATGCTCTAAACGAAAACTTACCCCTAGAAAAGTGATGGTGACTGTTTGGTGGTCTAGCGCCGGTGTGATTCATCACAGCTTCTTACCAAACGGGGTGAGCATTACTGCAGATGTGTACTGTGAAGAACTGAACACAATGATGGAGAAGCTGGTACATCTCCAACCAGCATTGGACAATCGCTCGTCTCCGCTGCTCCTGCACGACAACGCGCGACCTCATACTGCACAGCAGACGGTCTCCAAGTTGCAAGAACTGGGGTAGGAAGCTCTCCGTCATCCGCCCTACTCACCAGACCTTGCGCCTACAGACTACTACTTTTTCCAGAATTTGGATAACTTCTTGGCGGGAAAAAAAATCAATACCCGAGAGGCAGTACAAAATGCCTTTAAAGAATTTGTTGCCTCCCGTCCAGCTGATTTCTTTAAGAAGGGCATCAATAATCTGCCACTGCGTTGGCAAAGATGCATTGATTGCATGGGTGATTACTTCGATTAATACAAATAAAAAATACATGAAAAAAAATCGTTTAAATTTTTTCATACAAAACGGCAATTTCATAGGTAAAGACTTAGGTAGATTTTGTTAAATGTAGATTCTATTGCCATGTGGTTGGACCATGACCTGGGTTAAGACTTAGGATATTTTTATCCTGATAGTATGTTCCGACCTCCACCGGCCAAGCCGCGGGCAAAAGTTAGTAAAGTATATCATGAAATTAGACTACAACCTTGGCCACTGCTGAGGCACAGACCTCCTCTCTGTGAGAGGGAGTAAGCCGTAATCCACCACGCGGGCTCAGTGCGGATTGGTAGATGTCACATCTTCGAATTTTTGGTTCTAGGACATGCCGGTTTCCTCACGATGTTTTCCTTCACCGTTTTTAGAGCAGTGGTGATGAAATAACTTTAAATTGAGGAAGTCGGTGTCATTGGTTTTGAATTTTAGTTTTTTTTTCAACGACTTCCGAAATTAAAAAATAGTGTTTATTTGGAAGTCGGTTGTTTATTTTTCACTTATTCGTTGTGGTACCTGCCCCACACAAATTCGAATACCACGACCTGCTATGTAAATAACAGTGACAGGGACTTATTATAACATCATCTACATATTTAGGCTAAGTGGGAATAATACGTATTATTGAAGCTAATTCAAAGACAAGAAAAGTTAATAAAAGGACAATGCCAAGAATCGGCTCGAATTGTATGGAGCGTCCGACAAAATTTCTACAATAATGATAATTCATAATAAAAAACATTAAGAATTATACAATATAAATAAAATCTGTAAAACCACACCGTTGAAAAGTCATTTTAAATAGTTATTCAATTTAACAACATATTCCATATGAAATGAATGAAATGTTACCAATACCAAAATAAAAACAATATCGATACGAAATTGCACTTTCGAATCGATTACAATAATATCAATATGAAGATACGTACAGCTTGGCAAAAAAGAGTTTGGAAAAAATGAGGGCGCCACTACCGCATTTAGGTCACTTCAAATGAGAAATGAGTAAAAAGAATTTAAACAAATAGTTAAAAACGCTGCTTGTACTGACTCAAAAACCTACTAGCACTTCTCGGCAAAGTAGTGCCAACATCATAGGTCTGCATTACCTAAGTAAAATATTTAGTTTCATCTGTCACCGCATCATACTCTTTTTTGCCAAGTTGTAAGAGAATTTATTATTTACATTACACGTAATTATATTAATAAATAGTTATATTTTTGAATAAGTTTATTATATTTTATAGTAATGTAATAATTAAAAATATTTTTAATTCGATTATCGATACCGTTTAGAATAGTTTATTCCTAATAAAGTAATTATAGTGCTGGCAGCACTTGATGTAAAACTTTAACTGGCATTTGTCATTTTCAAAAAAGTTTGACTTCTCCCGCGTTTTTTTTGAGTTTTGTGTTTGTATATTGCTGTGTTATTGGACTCCGATTTTTCTACCATTTGCTGTTACCGTGTCTACCTTGGCTGTTGACACTGAGGATAATATGCTAAAAGTCATTAATTCATTTAATAGTTTATTTCATGATAAGTTAATATCAGAAGTGTCAAGTAGTCAACTTAAAAAAAAAACTATTTTTTTTTTGGTGTGCTTCTGGTAGAAAACTAATTATACTATCAAATTCTATATTTATTTTCCTTTTTTATGAAATATAGTTCATCTTTGTTGGTTCTGGCCGAGTCTTGTGGGAAGCCCTGGCATTCTCCTACATTTAGGTCTTTACCTATGAAATTGCCGTTTTGTATGAAAAAATTTAAACGAATTTTTTTCTTGTATTTTTTATTTGTATTAATCGAAGTAATCACCCATGCAATCAATGCATCTTTGCCAACGCAGTGGCAGTTTATTGATGCCCTTCTTAAAGAAATCAGCTGGACGGGAGGCAACAAATTCTTCAAAGGCATTTTGTACTGCCTCTCGGGTATTGAATTTTTTTCCCGCCAAGAAGTTATCCAAATTCTGGAAAAAGTAGTAGTCTGTAGGCGCAAGGTCTGGTGAGTAGGGCGGATGACGGAGAGCTTCCAACCCCAGTTCTTGCAACTTGGAGACCGTCTGCTGTGCAGTATGAGGTCGCGCGTTGTCGTGCAGGGGCAGCGGAGACGAGCGATTGACCAATGCTGGTTGGAGATGTGCTAGCTTCTCCATCATTGTGTTCAGTTCTTCACAGTACACATCTGCAGTAATGCTCTCCCCGTTTGGTAAGAAGCTGTGATGAATCACACCGGCGCTAGACCACCAAACAGTGACCATCACTTTTCTAGGGGTAAGTTTTCGTTTAGAGCATTGTTTAGGTACTGAACCAGGATCCAACCAACTTGCTGAGCACTTGCGGTTATCAAACAGAATCCATTTTTCATCGCAGGTAACTATGCGGCTCAAAATTCCTTCATTTGTGTGTCTGTTGAGCAGTGCATGGCACGCCTCGACGCGAACTTCGCGCTGGCGATCATTGAGTTCGTGGGGCACCCATTTGTCAAGCTTTTTTACCTTGCCAATTTGATGCAAATGGACCAATATTGTTTTGACGCTAACGTCGAAAGCTGCTGCTAATTCAGCCGTAGATTGTGTATCATCAGCTTCCACAATCGCCTTTAATTCGTCATTGTCGACCAAAGTCTTCGGACGACCGCGAGGTTCATTTTTCAGGTCGAAATATCCAGAACGGAAGCGAGCAAACCAATAACAGGTGGTGCGTTGGTTTGTAGTGTTAGCTCCGTAAACGTCGTTGATGTTGCGTGCCGCTTGTGCCGCGTTGCTGCCACGACGGTACTCATATTCCATAATTACTCGAATTTTTAACGTATCCATGATGACGAAAAAGATTGAAATGCGATGAAAATGTAACACTAATCATTAAACAAATGACTTCTTTTGAAAAAAGAATTCCATGTTTTTAAAATAAAATAAATTTGAAATTAGAATTCTTAGCCAAACAAAAATTATTTTGATTTGAAATGGCCAGTACTGCAGAACGGCAATTTCATAGGTAAAGACCTATTATTATAGAACCACCGAGCAAGCTTCCTGTACCAAATGAAAAGAATTTTCAAAATTCGTCCACAATTGACGAAAATATATTTTAAATAAACTTTTTTGGAAGTCGGATAATAAATTACACAAACTAAAGCAAAGAAGTCAGAAATTATAATGTCTTTAGAAATAGTACAGAAAGAATAAATACTTCCTTTTTATCTTCTAGAATGTTCGCTAAAGATAGTGAAATATAATCGAGTGCCGTTAATATTTCGTATGAGTGTGCGACAGTGTTCCCGCGATATTGTGGAGCCAATGAAATTTATCGATACCATTTCATAAAGATGACGATTTATTTGAAAGACGGTCCCAACGCCATTTTATATTGGCTGTGAATTGTATTTCAAATTCCTGCGACCGGAAAATTTCTCAGCTAAACAATATAAATGTATTGTGATTTGCTCGTACGATTGGGAGATGCAGGTATATTTACTTTTGAGTGTTATAATAATGATGATGAAACTGCCTCGTTGGTCCAGTGGTTCGAAGCGCTACTGCTGACCATGGGGTCCTGGGTGCGATTCCCGGGTCGGGCAGTGTTATTAGGTTTTTTACAAGATTTGTGCCCGGTAGATGGCAATAGGCCCCCTATCGGGGGTGATAGGTATAGGATTATTTTAAGCATACATGCATGCATGTGTTTTTTGTTTTTGTAAGCATGTATTGCGTGCATGTGTTTCCCATTTGGTGCAACCTAGAGTCTTGAGACGCACACCGCATTTTGTATGTTCGTTGATTCGTTGTCATAGCCAATAGTGTCTTCGAAATGTCTTTTTTTCTTCTTTTTTAGGGTTCCGTACCCAAAGGGCAAAACGGGACCCTATTACTAATACTCCGCTGTCCGTCCAACTTTCTGTTTGTCTGTCCGTCAGTCACCAGGCTGTATCTCGTGAATCGTGATAGTTAGACAGGTGAAATTTTCACAGATGATGTATTTCTGTTGCCGCTATAACAACAAATACTAAAAAAACAGAATAAAATAAATATTTAAGGCCCATACAACAAATGTGATACTTTTGCGGTTTTTTTAGATAATGGTACGGAACGCTTTAATATTACTGGTTACACTTATTATTTTATGGGGCATGCGGTGCTAATGCTAACCTATAATAAATTGTTATACTAACCCTTTGATATAAGAATCTTTATTTGAACATGTAATAGTATAAACAATTGTTGGTTGGCCAGAAATCTATACATATAATAAAATCGTAAACGGTCCGTGTCTGTACATTAAAGATTTTTGCAAAAAAAGTACTGGAAGCCGCGAGAAATAAGTAATAGAAAATAAAAAAATATTTTTTGAAATTTTTGTCTGTTTGTTTGTTCGTTTGTGAGCGCATCACGTAAAAGCCACTCATTGGATTCCAAATTGAATTACTGAACAATAAGAAGCTTTATTGTGAGTAACATTTAGTCTTTATTTCATCAAAATCGACCTGCAGAATCAAAAGATATATGGATTTAACACTTATGATTTTTTTTTTTATCGGGTTTTTTTTTTTTTTTTAATAATAAATCATTTATTTTGACCAAACATTGTACACATTTTATAAACCTGCCAAACTGCGCGGCAGTTTGTCGGTTATTACGTGCAGCGCTTGACGGTATTCTGTTCACAAGAATTGTGCAGTTTCCGAGCTGTAACCTAACAGAAAGTACTAGGCTTGCATGAATTCACGATAGTATTAACTAATAGGATATCAAATACTTATAACTGACAAAAAGTACTAGGCTTGCATGAATTCACGTTTAGATTATTTTAAGTACATCACTCACTTTTTTGTTCTATTCGTATCTGCAATACTATATCGTATATTTGTATTTGTATGAAAAATGTTTTTTGTTAATCCACCGGAAAAGTCGGAATTACACCCGGGCAACGCCGGGCACGAACAGCTAGTAAATAAATAAACCCTTCGTGCGCGAGTCCGACTCGCACTTGGCCGGTTTTTTGTGTATATTGGCATCTTGTAGTTTCCTAATATTCATGTAATTAGTTATTATTTAATCATGCTTTTGTATGTTGTGCTATATAGTGTGACGATCTCTCTATCTATCAAATTATTCTGCAAGATCCAATACTGTCCTACCTCAAAATCTTACCCAAAGATTGAAGACGAAGACACTATACTTCCGAAACCGCATCAAAGCATGGCCAGTGTTATTGCAACCGTTCTTCAGTCCAAACCTAATAGACGATAGTAATTCAGCTCCGGAGCTCCGAGATCCGTCAGCTCAAACAAAGATGGCTGCGATAGACTTGATTAGTGCCAACGCTTTGAGCATTAGAACATCCTTTGTGTACCTGGCTTTATTTTGGTTGGATTGTGTAATTGCTTGGTAATTAATATATTGGAGATATGAGAAAATATATACAATGGGTAATTTATTATATGGAATCCTAACTAATATAAAATAACACTAACTATACAAATAAACAATTCATATTTAAAATTTAACCTTACTGGTATAAAAATACAAAATAAAAACAAATATTAGAGAGTTTATAATGTGTTGTTTGGTTGGTTAAACTTTACAAAATGGCTATTTTTTTACATATACCACAGTACACCTACATTTTGTCAGTTATTTTTAAGTCCCATGTAATAGGGGGCGAGCCTATTACCATCAACCGAGCACAAATCCAGACTCCGGGCTGCTACTGAGAAAAACCCAATAACGATCTACCTGACCTGGGAATCTAACCCAGGACCTCGTGCTCAGCTGCTCTCTTTACAATAGATAAGGTTAACTAAAACTCTGTTTTTATTTTTAGTCCTTTTGTAGAAATCTGTTTTTTTTTTAGTCCTTTTGTACAAAAAGCTAAACTAGAATACAATGCACACTCTAACTAACTTAACTTAACTAACTTTACCATGCCTAAAACTAAATTACACAACACACCTCCAGTGTACACTAATCTTAGCTTCACAGAATATTGTGAGACCTCAAGACGGGCCCCAGTGCACACTATCGGAACAGACAGCCTTAATTTGTGCCTGACATTGTAAAGGCGCCCTTTAAGCTTCCTGAGACTGTGCAAGATACTGGGCACAGTGAGAACTAGGCTTTATTTAATTTTGGAGATGTTGTCCTGTACTATCTTAACTTTGGTGAGCTGGAAACAAATCCATACTAATATTATAAATTCGAAAGTAACTCTGTCTGTCCGTCTGTCTGTCTGTTTGTTACCTTTTCACGCCTAAACCACAGAACGGATTTCGATAAAATTTGGCGAGGAGATAGATGGCATCCCGGGGAAGGACATAGGCTACTTTTTATCGACATAACACGCGGGCGAAGCCGCGGGCGGAAGCTAGTCTATAATAAAGCTCTATACTAATAATAAAGCGGAAGAGTTTGTTTTTTTGTTTGTTTGAATGCGCAAATCTATGGAACTACCAGTAGGATTTGAAAAATTCTTTCTGCATTTGATAGCCCAATTCTTGAGGAAGGTTATAGACTATTTAACATCACGCTACGACCCTTAGGATCCGAGCGTACGTCGCAATACCTACTTTCGCAGTAACGTACATCGCAGTAAAGAACTTTCGCGACAATGAACGTCGCGATAGAAACTTTCGCAGTAACATACATCGCAGTAAAGAACTTTCGCGACAACGAACGTCTCGATAGAACACTTTCGCAGTAACGTACATCGCAGTAAAGAACTTACGCGACAGCGAACGTCGCGATAGAACACTTTCGCAGTAACGTACATCGCAGTAAAGAACTTTCGCGACAGCGAACGTCGCGATATAACACTTTTGCAGTAACGTACATCGCAGTAAAGAACTTTCGCGACAACGAACGTCGCGATAGAACACTTTCGCAGTAACGTACATCGCAGTAAAGAACTTTCGCGACAACGAACGTCGCGATAGAACACTTTCGCAGTAACGTACATCGCAGTAAAGAACTTTCGCGACAACGAACGTCGCGATAGAACACTTTCGCAGTAACGTACATCGCAGTAAAGAACTTTCGCGACAACGAACGTCGCGATAGAACACTTTCGCAGTAACGTACATCGCAGTAAAGAACTTTCGCGACAACGAACGTCGCGATAGAACACTTTCGCAGTAACGTACATCGCAGTAAAGAACTTTCGCGACAGCGAACGTCGCGATAGAAAACTCTCGCAGTAACGTACACCGCAGTAATGAACTTCACAATAAGATTTACACTCTATAAGATGGCTACGCTTGACATATTGGTTATTGCAGTTACTGTTCTTCATCCTTCTAATGAAACACTGTCATCACTCGTCCCAATTTCACAGCACATCTAGCACATCTGACCCTCGTTCAAGACCTGTCAGTGTTATCATCATCAATTGACACTGACAGCTCTTGAACGAAGTTTAGATTGGTGATCGCGTTCAGTTTCATTGGTGAAATCAACCTTTAGTCGTTTTTAAGGTTCCGTACCCAAAGGGTAAAACGGGACCCTATTACTAAGGCTCCGCTGTCTGTTCGTCTGTCACCAGGCTGTATCTCATGAACCGTGATAGTTAGACAGTTGAAATTTTGACAGATGATGTATTTCTATTCATAAAAAAAAGAAAGCTAAAAAACAGAATAAAATAAACATTTAAGGGGGCTCTCATACAAAAAAAGGTGTTCTTTTTGCCGTTTTTATAGATAATGGTACGGAAACCTTCGTGCGCGAGTCCGACTCGCACTTGGCCGGTTTTTAAGACAGCCACAATAAAAATGAAGATCACCAATTCTTTCCCAACACAACCTAGCCCCAACTGTTTATCTAAAATTAAAACAGCCCCACCTTATGTTCAATTTCGGTCCCCAATTCGATTCTATAGAGCCTAAACAACATTCTGGAACATCCCATGAATATATTACCGACCACGTCTGCTTCCAAAGATATTCCTCTACCCGTTTTATTTTTATTTGTTTCATATTTTTCACGTCATGAAAATACAGTGCCTCTATTCACGACAAATTTTACGGTTTTCTTTCGTTCCCTGAATTCCAATACAGTTGAGGATACTCTACGCCTATTCGTCGGTTATACGAATGATATTTGCTTCTGTTTTTTGATACTCCAATTTGGGGGAATAAGGAGAAAATGTAGCTTGGAATTGTGCAGTTGAATTTTTGAAGTAGGTACCCAATGTTTGGTATCTCTGGATGTCGTTTTAGCATTCATGTATCTTAATTTAGTTGTTGTAGTACATTGATAAGGAAATTAGAATATTAAAATGACAAGGTATTGTAGGTATGTCTTTTGTGAAGATTAGTTTAATTTAAATTATATTAGGCACCTATGAAGTTGGTGTTTTGTATGGGTTTAAAGAAGTTTTTCATACTAAGGTTTTCTTAATTTATATAACAACCATGAACACTACTGTTTTAAAACTTTTATGCACTATTGTTTAAAAACTAAGATAACGTATGCCACTTAGATTAAGCGAAAAAATAAGTTTTGGCTAAGTTAAAAAAAAAATAGTGGTCATTTCTACTAACAAAATGAGAAGTCATTTTTAAGGTATTTTTTATGTTAAGAAAACTATAAGGAATAAGGTTTTTTTACTATTGGCAGTTGTATATGATGGTCATTATTCGATATAATACCATGCAATTGATGAATATTTTAAATCATGGAAGTGACGACGTCACCTCGTTAAGGAAAACGTTAATATTAATAGTATTAATTTAATTTACAAAGTAGATTATAATTTCTACATAAATTCCTTGACATTTGAAAACTGGAATTTAATTTTTTTAATATCAAATCGCGCTTTTTGGTAGCTTATTGCCTACAAACTTTTATGTTTACTATACATTTGGGTACAATAAACGTAAAAGGTAACGTGAAGTTCAGTTTAATTTAGTGTCATCGTAAGATTAGTTTAGTGTCATCGGATTTGAACAGATCAGAGGCCAAAAGAGGTCAGAGGTGCAAAGACGAAAAAGAACCTAAACCTTACCTCAGGTTATGCTTTCTTCGGACAATGTTTTTGGTTGTACAGCAGAACATAGAGCAACCGCTAGCCCCGTTCTTGGTCGCTAGCGTGGTTGGCATGTGTTATAAAGGCTTTGGCAGTCAATTTACAACGATAAAGGTGGAAGCTAGAGCGAGCGAAGCGAGCTCGAATATTGTAGCACCCTGACACGGATAGGTTACATTTCATTTTGATTATTCATATAGAAATAGCAGCTGCTTGGTCGACTTCTGCAGAAAATATTCAAAATTAGTAGAACCAAGCATGCAAGAGCGAGCGGAGCGAGCTCGAAAATTTTGCATTTTTTTACGGTACTCTTTTTTCTTAAAGTTTTATTATATTATTCTAGAAGCCTCTGAGGCCCTTTGCCGGTTGCCTTGTTGGTATGGTAGACTTTCCGGCCCGGGTAGTGAGACCCCAAACACCGTGGGTCCTAATGTTCCGCACCACTTTTACGCCATTGCAGAGATAGAAAATGTCCTGGAATAATACATAAATTACTTTTTATACTAATACATAAAGTAGTCACCCTAGGATATGAGTGCAAATGCAACTAGTCTACAAAATTTAGTCTGAAAATCATTACTAAACTATTTCACCAAAACACGAATGAAACAGATTGTGTTATAAACTAAAATTTAATTACTGCAGAGCTTAATATAGTGCTAACTTAAGTCTATTTGGGCAGTAATAAAGGTCTTGAGCGTGTTCAAAGATACGTACCAGGTGACGGTGGGGCCACGAGGAACTAATCAATTGTGCGAATTTTGATTTTAGGGACAAAATTAAGATGAGTTTATTAATGTTCACCGAAAACTAGTATCGAAATGGAACTAGAGATTTTAGTCGTCAGTTTTAAAACATAAATTTCAGGTTTATTATTTATTAGGCTATTATTTTGTCGTGAGGCTATTGTTTTTATATGAATGTCGATAGCTATAAGAAGAGGGGTAGAACAAAGAAACGATGGATGGACTGTATGTAAGATGATATGGCTAGAAAGGGGGTGACTACGGGAAATCAACAGAACCACTGCATGTTTTTTTTATAGTTATTGGAAATTAAGACTCGTGCTGCAGGCGTAGCATGGCGCTTTCTATCTCTACGAAGAATAGACATAGCTTTTTTCTATACAAATTGACAGTTCGTTTCTTTATTTTTGACATCCTCCATAGAAATCTTTCTACAATCTGTCATTTTGTCTTTCATTTCTAACGATCTAAAAATAGTCTACGTACAAAAAGACCTAGACAAGTCTTTTTGTAGGTAGACTATTTCGGAAGAAAGTTTTCTATCCTTACTGTCAAAATCACACTGACAACCGATAAATCCTATGACAAAGCAAAGAATTCTGAGTCGAATTATGTAAAAGAGTGTATTTCGTAAAAAGTGCAGTTGACTCTTTCTACTTTGCTGCCGTCGTACTGTCTACAGGAAACGTCATTTTTGTCTACTCTTCCGTCGACAAAACGGTGCTCATGCTACGCCTGCTGGTGCACCTATCAAGAATACCAAACAGTTCAAAGTCAGAATTTCGGGTTTTTGACCGTGCACTACGAACACAAAATGTCCATCTGCTCACTCGCTGGTTCTAACGCTCTAGTTGGTTCTATGGCCCGTCAGTGAAAGAGGCAGGCTGCATCCATTAGTACAGGTGGCGTTGGTAATTTGCATTCTGGATCGGCACAATTCAAGCCCCCGGCGGTCTTATACAGAACTGATTCTCTTTCTGCTGACACCCTAAAGCTATGTGGTTGTTGGTGACGGATTTAATCTAATTAGTTGTTGATTTTGATGTTAGAGTTGGTGATTTTAAAGTGATGAGTTCTGAGGTCTTATTATATCTCCCCGCCTCCGTTGGTCTCGTGGTCGCAAGCGTGACTGCTGAGCGTGGGTTCGATTCCTAGGTGGGGTAAAGTATTATTGGGGTTTTTCCATTATAGGAATTTCTTAGTCTGGAGTGATACCTTCGTGCCTCTAAACGCACGTTTAGCCGTTGGTCCTGCGCCTGATCACTCTATGGTCGTGTCGGATTGCTGTCCCATCGGACTATGAGAGTGAAGGAAGGGTGTGTCTGCGCACACACTTGTTCACTATCTCCCGCGCCGAAGGCTGATCTCCGCTGGGATTGTTCGCCGTGACCGAAATTCAGTTAAACTCAAACTCATTCAACTATTATAAATGCGAAAGGAACTAAGTCTACTCTTATCTCTTTTCATTTAACAGTTTTCACGTCATAACGGCTGAACGGATTTCGATGAAATTTGGCACACAGGTGGATCATGACCTTAGGAAACTTATACGTAATACATTCCCGTTGGAGACAAAAATTGTGTTCTACTTTTTCTCAACAAAAGTTTTTCCATTCATGGGAATATGAATCTGTGACGTGAGGTGATATCACCTCACGTAAAAGGAGTCGACTAAGTCGCCATTTTCATCAACCTTGAGTGGTATCGTTGGTTCTTTAACGGGAACCACAAAAAGCTGCCTTATCTACAGTACTCTGTATTAATTAATTAGCAACAATCATAATAATGCATTAATAATGGCCGGTTGTCCATTAAGATAATTATTCGCTAACTAAGTACCTACACGTATCGTATAACCTATACGATACGTGTAGGTATTTAGTTAGCGAATTTCCACCAATTACCGTACCTACGTACGGTAATTGGTTTTTTAATTGTTATGCTTGCTGCCTAGGAAAGCACGCTAAGCCGTTGTTCCCGGCTGTCATTCGTCGAGTGGATCTTTGACAGTCGTTACGGGTCGTGAGAAGCCTGAAAGTCTGACAACCAGTAACCAAGGGGTATCGTATTACCCAATTACTGGGTTTTGGAGGTCAGATAGGCAGTCGCTCCATGTAAACTAGTGGTATTTCGCTGCATCCGGAAGCCAACCCCAACATGGTTGAGAAAAGGCTACGCAGATTGATTGATTTTGATGCTTGCAAACAAAATACTTATAATATGTTATCTATGGCCATGGATGTCTGATCGGTCATCCTTGTAGGGATACCTTTGCTGTCGTTAGCCTTTTTTTTTTAATCAATTGACTTCTCCCGCTCTGGGCGGAGCGGAAGGGCATGTCAGTGTCCTCGTGGGTTGCAGGCGCTACTGCTGACCATGAGGTGCTGGGTTCGATTCCCGGGTCAGGCAAAATGAATATGTTTTTTTTTAATCTGGAATATTTCATTAGCAACCCAGCGTCCAGATTTGTGCCCCGTTGATGGTTGTGCCTTCTATTACATGGTACTTCAGACCATGAACCTGAACAACTTTTTCAATGGGACTGTGGTGGTATCTACATCGCCACATGCGAACTACGTCAAAGACCTGACATCACACAAAAATTATGACGTCACAAAAATCCTGCATCGCGCAATTAGAGTTTACCGTGCGATGTACATATATACAAGAAACCAATATCAATCGTTGGGCAGTTGCCCGCCAGACACAACACCCGTCTGGTCGGAGGATCCTCCCTTTTCTATGGAGTATGAGTAAACTTTACACCCTGTTCTTCATACTCTTAAAGGACCAACATGGTAACCGCGAAAATGTCAATTGTTTTTCGTTTCAATAAGCCTAGCAGGGGGCTTAGCATGAACTCTTATAGCAGGTCAATTTTCGACGGAAAGTGAACTGTCGGGCTATTTTGTACCGTGAACATGTCAAATAACAGGCAAGCCAGCGATCACGTGACTAAAGCCGGTCAGTGGTCACGTGACAACATTTCACTGGTCTGACCTGCGTTGAGCTGTACCATCAAGTCCTTTTTGACATGTAAACACTCGACTACTGAACTGCCCTGCAGTCATATTAAGCAGGCGTGTAAAACTTACTTTTAGTGAACTGTTTTCTTTAGTTTCGAATAAAATACGTAGGTAGGTACATGTTCATTTGTGAATATGTACTCTGATAATGATCTCTAGATTACAATGGTAGTAATAATTATACTTCGTCTAACGAGGTTACTGAGAAATACGATCATAACTTTAAAAAATGTTTAGTGAGTAGGCCAACCTTCATCGGTATTTGTAGTTTAGTAAAATAGTGCACTGTTCCGTAATGTATAGTAGTTACCTGGGAACGTGGGAATGTATGAACGTAGGAATGTATAATAGGAACGTAGGGTGTTTTAAACGATTATTGAAAGCAAAAATCACATTATGTAAACAAAGCATTTTTATTACTGTAAGTATCAATTTCAACGTCGGACGGCTTCGAAGTAGATAATATTTCATCTAAAAAAGATGCAGGTTGCTCCTCCAGGCTCCACCTCTCATCTTTGTACGACGTGCATTTGATACAAAAGCGTTCACCGCACATCTGTAGCTTCGGACTATGTCTTCGCACATTGCGTTGGAATCTCACAGAACAAATAACACAACATCCATCTGGAGTAAATGCTGTACCATCTTGAAGATTTCATATTAATTATAATTCTTCAATAACACACAGGAAAAAAAGAAATATATGAAATTGATGCAATTCGAAAGAAACTGAAAAAATTAAATAATGAAGTGTTGTTGTCCCTTGACTTGACTTGTCTTTCTGACAGTGTCAGATAGTGATGCGGCTAAATTTTGTTTATCTCGTTACTGCAGTGTATAAAATAAAAACTCGATTTCATTTTCTCTCAAGGTACCAAAATACTATGTTGTGTAGAGTCAAAGAGTTTTAATAAGAGTGATACTTTCACTCTATGTACTGTGGGTTAATGATTTCTGTTGATAACTTGTAATTTGTCATTAAAATCATCATCGTATCATCATTGATTATCAGATTGAGAGTGGAATGTGGAGAAAGCGCTTTTTACAAAGTCGAACAAAGCCGATCTTACCCGAATGTCACTGACTTAAACCCCAATATACCAATATGGAACGGTTGTTGTATTTTGGATCGGGTTATGATTCTTTTCTCTGTTTTTTTTGTGTGCGTTTCAAGCGTGCGAAGCTGTTGGAAACCTCCCTCTAGTCTGCCCTCTACTCAATTCAAGTTGAATCTAAGGTAGTTCCTTAGATTCAACTTGAATTGAGTACTTGAATTACATAATCGGAACAATCGAGTGCCTGACCGTTAGTGACTAAGTAACATCACTAGAGTCAAACTGACAAGCAATCAAAAACTATAATTTTTTATACTTAATGGCTAGGATAGTCGTTCGAAAATAGCACTTTGGTATTTTTCAAGATTATTTTCATAAGTATCTAAAAGGGTCTCCAGTGTCATAATCGTGTTAAATAAGATATTTTGTTAAGAAACATAGTTTTTTTTAGAATTCTCTTGATCATTATAAACTGTTATTCAATTAATTTAATCTAATTCTTTAAAACCGTAAAACCGGTAACATTGCGAAAAAGTATTTCCGAACGTTTGTTTATAATATGGCGTACCGGTCAACGGTTACGTAGCAGGTCTGAAGTTGATACATTGTAGGTCAGACGGAAATGCTCATGGTACAAATAGAAAACCTGTCAGTTTAGCCTGCTAAGTTGACCTGTCATGTACTTGGCAAGTATTTTAAAAGTTGATGGTAGGGCCCCAGTTCATCTGGTATTTACATTACAATGGTTTGGGTTAGATCTGGGATGAAATTGTCCTTGCACCTTATTGTTCTTGAGTTTCAAGCGTGTTTTCATTCATTAAGATGTCAGAAATATTTGTCCATAATTATCATACATTTTGAGAAAAGGCTACATGGAAGACTGTGGGTACAAGTTTATCTTTAATAGCTAATTTTACTTTTATTAAAAAAAAACTTTATACAGTATGCAAGGGTAAACATCGTTGTCACTCAAACCATGGGTAGTTAACTTAAATATAAAAATAAATGACCCAATAACAACAAAAAAAAAACTTATCTTCATTATAAGATTTAAAAAAGTAAATATCCGTCACTGTCCCGATACTCATGGATACGCGTTCGAGAGTGCTGCGAAACAGCAACACTGACGGCCGGTCATGTAACGTCCCGCGCGGCCCGCCCGCCCCCGCCAACCGCCGGCCGCGGCCGGTCGTTGCCCTTGCGTGTAGGGTGAAATATTCTTTAAAAAAAAAGTTTTTTTTTCCATTGATTTTACGTTCTATAAATGAAACCAAACCACTGGTTTCAAGGATAACGGTGTTTACACTAACACCCTGTATATTTATTTATTTATTTATTTACAACAACAATATTAATAATATTAGGTAGGAACAGTTCCTTGGTATGATTTTTTACAACGGATTTTGTAGCTATCTTCGTTTTTAGTCATTCTTAATTATAATCTACCAGTTAAGGCGAGCGCACACTGGCAGACGGCGGGGGACGATATTGAGGAGGATTTGCCGCCGGTCAACGCACACTGGCTGATTTGCGATGCCGTATGCCGCCAGCGCCCGCGTCCTTCGAACGTTCACCGTTTGCAGCGGGCGGCGGCGCGTGTGGAAATACGGAGTGCACCCCACTAGCACTGCCTCTCCCCCGCGATCGTATGCTAGCGGACTCTGGCGCATACCGTCGCATGCCTTCGCATGCCGTCCCATCCCTCCGCGGTATCTCTCAGCGGCTTCTTGAATACCCTTTGTTGCCCCATGGTCAGTCTCCGAGCTTTGGAATCTATTATATCTTGTTACTATTACATACTTACTAATATTTAACTTGGACATTGTAAAATACCCTGCCCTGCCGTCCGCCGATGTGCGCTGGCCTTAATTTAAATAAAGAGAAATAGGCTAACTTAAAATGATTAATTAAACTATCAGGTTAATTATTTTCTATTGAAAATTCTCCCGGCGCTGTCTCAATTGATTGGTTTGAAACACAATACGAATAATTATAAAGTAACTTTAGGCCTTGAAGGTCTCTGCTATAGTAGTAAATATACCAGTAGCAGTAAATATTAGAAGGAAATATCTTAAATTATAACATATATAACCAACTAAAATATTTGCTTTGAAAGTACGTAAATGCAAAAAAAACACACGAAAGAATCTGTACCACTGTACAATTTTTAACACCTACTAACTCATTTTCATTAGTCGATAACTCAGTCAATATACAGCATGCGGAGACTCCTCGCAGGTGGACTAATCAAAGTCATACGTAAGTCAATAACGAGTTCGGGAGGCCGTCTTCGGGGAATCCCCGTAGCGGGCGTAGCGACCGTCCAATGAAATTCATCGGTCGGTAAAAATTGTGCGGAGACACGCACCCAATTGAAAATGAGCCTTTAAAGCAACTGCCAAACGTGCGGTGCAGGGTCTCCGCATACCGCAATCGTTCCCAATAGACTCATGAAAACGGCTCCGCGAATACGGGCCCTATGGCATGCTTTACAGAAATCTCGCATAGCCCGATACGAGCCCTATGGACGAATGAAAATGAACCTTACCTCTATTTTCATTAAATGTTTATTTTCGTCTCAAAACATCAGACCAGTGTGTTTAGTTTTCCATCTAGTAACTGTATTGCATAATGTCCTATTCAAAACAGACGTAGCATTTGCTCCAGCTAGCATAGTACTATCACAACCTACTTACTCTGACAAATTGTTCCGCTTGATAAGTATTCCGCATACCTACTGTTTTCGTTTCATTTACAGATTTGAATGAATGGAATTGATTTAAATACTTAATGAAATTTTAACTTTTAATTTAAAATCATCCTATTCGAAAATGGATTTCAGGATGAGCCGAAGACCGCAATTTTTATTTTCTTGTATTAAAATTGTGCTTTGCCCTTCTATAGAATAATAACAATAAAATTAGTCCTATATTTAAGCCATGCAAACGAATAAAACAGACTTACCTACCTTCTTTCGCTTTTATGTAAGTATAACTATAAATCGAAGTATCTTTAATCGAATATTCGATAATCCAATGTTCAATCTTTAGAATCTTGAGAACCAGGCAATATATACAAAGATAATAAAATAAATAAACAAACTGCTTAGCTCAAGCATGTAAACCAGAAAGAAAAATAGCGGAAAATATTTTTTTAATTGAACGGCCCTCACAATCTGCAAGGCTGCAGCCGACAGTGCTTTATATCTCAACACATTAAAAAAAAGTAAATAAAAAAAAATAGCCGACTACCAACGAAGCTATAAAGTGAGCTGACGTAAACACAGAGTATTCCTTAATACCAACTTTCAGAAAAATGTTTCTCGCAAGTAAAATGAATAAAACCGCGACAACAGAGTCACGTTTTAGAAGTATTTAATTAATGGACACTGTGCGAAATGAAATTTTCTTTTCTTTTAAAAGTCAGCGGGAAAACTAAGATAATAGTTTGTTGGAGTCCGGTGTCGGAGCGGCGTGCGCCATCGTTGTTGGCCTCCTGTCCCTTCGATAATTGAAGTGCTCAGTTTGCACTCTTTAATCATTGTTGGAATTCTCCTTTTAAAAGGAATTTTGGTTGCAATTTTACTTAAAATTTTTTGTTGAGGTTTAAATGGAGAAAATCCGGATTTTGTTTTACCAGTAATCACTTTGATGAATTAAGTTCATTTTACGTGGTGTTTTTACTGTTTCCACTCGTTGACTGCGTTGTTTATATCGACTGTGGAAAGGCAAAATGGCTAAAGCGCCAAAACGTGAAATCTCAGTTTTGGCACTTTAGCCATTTTACCTTTCCACCGTCGATATGTAAAGCAACTGTAGGTCTAAGTAGCTCACGTGAGGGATTGGTGTTTCAGCCTTAGTTTTCCTCTGTAAAGTTAGAAAGTCAAATCACTTTTTAATTTGTTTAAGGCTCGTGCAAACTGGCGCGATATCGCGGTGGCGACAGGCATCTCTACCCTTGTCGCGCCCGCGATATCGCGCCTGTTTGTTCATTCTTTATCATTAAATACATCCAAGTATGTATGCTGTAAGGCTGTAATGATAAAGCAAAGGAGCTAAGTCTCCTGAGGCCCTAGAAAAAGTGACATTCTATCAGCGATAACGATGATGGAAAAGGCAAAAATGTATAGGACTGACATAAGCTATCGAAAAGCTTATGTCAATCCTGTTGAAAGTCGTTGTAGAAATACGAAGCGATTGTCACTTGTCTAGGCCCTCCGATCGATCTAGTTCGCTTGTTAAAGCAGATATCTAAGTTTGTATGTAGGGAGTAATCTTCGGAACTGCTGATCCGATACCGGAATTTTTTTCGCTAATGGGAAGCTTTTTTTTTTTTGTAGTTGGGAAATCATCAAATGACTTCTCCCGCTCTGGGCGGAGCGGAAGGGCGTGTCAGACTTTTACTGACTAAAACCCACCCGTGTTCCTTCAGTTGCCTGTTGCCAAGGTCCCGGTATCCCTTTCGGACTCTCCCGCAACCTTGGCAGGAATTCCAGCTACAGTATTGCGGAGTGTCAAAGGATATATTGTACATATTAAAACAAGAAATATCACGTGGAGGAATTTGCGAGCAGAAGCTAGTAAGTAATCAGTAAAGCAAAAACCTGCCAATTATGTGAAACAAATCTCAAATCTCAAGCGCTGTCCAGCAGAAAAATGCAGCAAAGTAAAAAGTCGAAATTTCAATATAGCCAGCTATAGTGGTGCAGTTTTCTATCAGGAGTGTCGAGTGTCTAGTGTCCATTAATAACACATGGTGTCTTACGACGCTGATATTAAACTTCAGGGAGTTGGGAGTGAAAAATGAAGCGAAGATAGCGGTGTGAGACAGCCCTGTTTATTTTATACGTCAGTGCATTATATTCGGTGGTAACCCGTTTAGAGCACTTCCGTTTCAGGATATAGTGAAGCTTTTATTTGAAGTAGTGCGTTTGAAGACAGCTTTTTGGTTCTGAAACTTTTCTGAATTGAGCACAGAACTGTCAGTGAGGAAATAATTATTCAAAAAAAGCCTAAGCTAAAACATTGAAACTGAAACTAAAATGTTAATGAATTGCATTTTTTTTTTCCGTTTTTAGAAAAGACCTTTATTAACATAAAAATATTGGCTGTAGTACTTAAAACTAAAAGAAATAAATAAACGAACAATAATAAAAAAAAAACAAAAAAGGAAAAACAATGAATTGGCTGAGTTTTAGCTGTAAAAAAAATATTTGGATACTTTCTAAATGCACCTTTTAACTTCTCCAATCAATCATACTTTTTTGAGCATTTTAATCTGATTTTTTTTTTAACAGACTAATTAATTAAAATAATTAAAGGTAGACCAGTAATGGCTAGGCTATTATTATACTTAATTAACCGATTTCAGCATCAAAGAAGGTATATACAATGTACGTAATCTTATGTAAATCGATGTAAATTAGACTATTAATTGTTGCACTATTATACCATGGAGCGTTTGAATGCTCTAGTGCGGCCCTTAATTACTTGCACATGTAGTATACCTATTTAGGTCAAGCGACATACAATATTGTATATTGACAGTATTGTTTGGTTTTTAGAGGTATGAGAAACAGGGTGTAAAGATCACTCATCCTCTATAGAAAAGGGAGGATATTATCCTACGACCAGACGGGTGTCTTGTCCAGCAGGCAACTGCCCAACGATTGATGTCGGGATCTTGTATTTAATGTCCTTCGCGCGGTAAACTCTGATTGCGCGATGCAGGATTTTGTGTGAAGTCAGATAGTTCGCATGTGGCGATGTAGATGCCGCCGCTACAGGTTCAAAATAAGAAGGCATGAAGTATAATCAGCCTATAATGTTCTCAATGCTGGGACACAGGCCTCCTGTGGCACCTGTCCCACCCGGCGACCGGGAAGCTATCAACGATTTTGTCGCTCAAGAAGCGTAAAAAAGATGAGAGAAGAAAGAAAAGAAAAGAGAGAAAGAAGAGAGGTCCCGCGTAAGAAAAAGAGATAAATACAGGGTCTAAAAAGACCCATCACATAGCCGTAAACTACGCTTTCTGTACATCAAATTAAGTAACATTGTACAAAAATAATTGCTGGGAAACGACTTTTATTTTTGGTGTGAAAAATCGCTGTTTACGGTAGTGCGCAAAGGAACGCACGCAAAACATTGTGTTTATGGGTGCATGCAACGGCTCGGGGTTTGTGGGGGTGTATAAAATTAAGTTAAAACATTTAAAACTTACTTTCTTTAAAAAAAATGTCTGAAAATGTTGGAACTTTGACCTTCACTGTCTCCGTGTCCAGAAGGTGTCCAGAACAAAAAAAAATGTTCACAATTACGGGAATAACAAGTGACTTTCAGCGTCTTTTTACACCCGTTATATTAATAGTTGATCGCTAACTGTTCACACCGCAAGTAAATACTCGTTTGTCGTAGCGATATAAGCAAGAATGTCATACGGGTTTTAGAACAGTAATTCCATAATTGTGGGAAAAACAGGACTCAATTCGCTACAATTTAATGAGCACTTGTGTCAGCTTCTCCCTTCCTCCCCATATCAAGCCCAGAATTTCCTTATCATGGTTCCAAAAGTCAATAAATACTGCCTGATAAAGCGCTAACAGTCGTGCAGGTAGGGGGCGCCAGCATGGAACGTTGCAAGTCTGTCCGGGCGCCCTGTGCCATCATACGACGCTAATTTGCATTTTGGCAAAGATTAAAAGGTTATAGATAAGAGTAGTAAAAGTGGTGGATCCGTAGTGGTAGCTCGAAAAATTCAAATTTTCTTCCGTTTTTTGCAATTCGCAGGTCAGTGTCAGGTTGTATCTTGATTCAAATTTCTCAAAATATGATTCGCGACTATAACGAATATATACCCCTGTATATATTCGTTATAGTCGCGAGTGTTAGGGTAAACACTGTTATCCTTGAAACCAGTAGTTTGGTGTCATTTATAGAACGTAAAATCAATGGAAAATTACAACATTTTTTTTCTTTTTTTTTAAACTACATTTTACCACAAAAGAAGCAAGTTCGTTGCCCTATGCGCTAGGGCAACGAACTTGCGTCTCAACACGGGCTGGGGGTGCGGGACGTGACCTAACCAGCCGCGAGCGCGACCCTTCCCTCAGTTAGTCAGCTGTTTCGCTAGCGAGCACGGTGTCGGATAGAAACTTTTTTAAATCTTTTAATGAAAATAACGTTTTTTTTTGTTGTTACTCGGTCATTTGTTTTTATATTTAAGGCTACCCATGGTTTGAGTAACAACGGTGTTTACCCTGAAAACCTGTATTTTACAGAATTAGAATCATTAATACATCTCTCGAAGTTAGATTTCTTCTCAAATGTCATGATTTCATGAAAAAGTCCAATGGAACAAATCTAACTTAAAGAGATAAATTATAATTCTGTAAATACATATTTGTTCTGTAATACCATATTTCTTTTTTATTTTCTGAAAACTGTTTCACCAAATAATTCTCGGAAAGAGTGAAGTGCAATCTCCTTCCTATAAAATACTCTTTGACCCACGTCGGCATACTTAATTAATAAAAGCAAGCGAATAAGTGCACACTTAATTGTATTATATTATATCATGTGATTCTCTAGAATTCCCTAGTGTCTAGAGATGTAGGTAAATCACTTGGAGAATTCTCTCTTTGGAAATGAGTGGACATTTTATATTATATACGGGAACATTACGTGACAAGACTCCGAAGAAGCCGTTGTATAGTCTTTGAAATATTTTTATGGTCCCTCCAGGACCAATCTTAAGTGTTTAGGTAGGACTTAAATCTAAATGGTGTTAAATTGCTGGGAAATTAAATTGAGGTCTTTATTCTTGAAAGAGAGCAGTGGTGGCCCAGTGGTAACGGCCACGACTTACGAGTTGTAGGTCGTAGGTTCGAACCCTGAGAGGCGCTTTACTTTGTGTAAATTATTTCATCGCCACTGCTCTCAAAAACGGTGAAGGAAAACATCGTGAGCAAACCGGCATGTCCTAGAACCAAAAATTCGAAGACATGTGACATCTAACAACCCGCACTGGGCGTGGTGGATTACGGCCCACTCCCTCTCACAGAGAGGAGGCCTGTGTCTCAGCAGTGGAAACATTATAGGCTGATTATGTTATGTTATTCTTGAAAGTATCGAATTTAAAAGAAAAAATGTGTTTTAAGAATTTCGATCTAGTCGCCGCGTGGTCAAATATCACCAATCTTCTTTGGGCCTCACACTAGCGATTTGTGGCCATGTTTTAAGCGAGGTGATTTATTAACGCGCTCGCTGTTGTGCGTAGCGAGCACGCCACGTGTGCGCAACGTGTTCGCCGCGTTTGCGTTACGAGAGTGATTGACGTGACTGTACAAGAGAGAGCGAGACAAGCGAGAGTACAATATTGTGAAAACGCTGAGAATACGTCGCGTAGTCGCGGCTACTTCACTTCACACCCAGGGAGATTTGAAAAAAATGAAAAAGTAAAGTCCGTTGCAAGAAATTAGCAGGAAAGTGTGCCTCTCTGCTGCGCCAAATAGGCCCAGTTCAACAAAAATGCCAGACAACTAGTGCCTGACGCTGGTTTTCAACTGGACCTGGTTTTCTGCAGATTCATCTCCGTTACACCTTCAAATTCTAGACAAATAAAAGTCTGTTCTACTGTTTTAAATACCGGTAGAACTAGATTTAGTACGGACAGCCTGGAAATGACCCGGTTAACTCGAAACTGGCGCTGCTACCTATACAGCATGCACCAGAAATGTGTGCACATATTTGTATGTGTGATATCGACCATTAAACTGAAAACTTTCTCCATGGAACCAGCATTGTAGCATAACAGCATAACCAGCCTAATAGGCTAATATAGGTAATGTTCCCACTGCTGGAACACAGGCCTCCTCTCGGAGAGAGGGAAAGAGCCGTAATCCACCACGCGGTACACATGTCTTCGAATGTTTGGTTCTAGGACAAACCGGTTTCCTCACGATGTTTTCCTTCACCATTTTGAGAGCAGTGGTGATGAAACAATTTATACAAGGTAAATTATTATTAATCGATTTATTTCGGATAAAAAATGTATCCATAAAATTATTAAATACAGTGAAAAATACAATAATACAATACAATAATAAATCAATCAAATACCAAAGCCAGCTGTCCCAGACATTTGGGTCTAGATGTTGAAGTTTTGTATGGGACAGCTGATTATTTTTCGCAATAACGTTTGCTAAGATAGGGAAAGTTGTTCACCTTCATAGTCTGTACGACACCCTTAAATGACCACACATTTCTGTTACACCCTGTATAGCACGACTTACTTCAAACTTGGGTAGCTGAAGGTCGAATTTGAGAATGGCGTCCCGAAATGAAAGGGTGTTGTGTTGTGATGTTAGGTTTACAATATTTTAGGTACTACGTTGACATCTGTTTACAGAGTTTGCTGAAACTGGAGTTTAATTTTTCATATAACATGTAACAGAAATATCAAGCAGTTTTCAATAAGGAGTTGATAATGAAAAAAAAGCATGACTACACTCGCGACAATCTAAGAAGTCCGATTTGACGTTTCGTAATCGTACGTGTATTAAAACGATATAAAAAAAGAAAAAAAAAAAGGTTTATTCAGCCCTTGATCCATATGTCGTTAGAATCAGTTGTAGAAAAATCGATTACAAACTCGCTAAGGATGATAAATCGATGTTTCGAGAATCGGTTTTTAAAGCAATCGATTTTTTTTCATCACTACACAAAGTATATTTGTAGTTGTCAAATCGGACTTGGAATGTCGCGAGTTACACACTTGAACACACGCCATAGCTTCTTTTTCTCACTGTTTTAACTCTTTTACAGCTCAATTTCGTTCATTATCAATTCATCAATGTTTTTTGCAGCATTTTGCTGCAAAATCTGCGCTGGACGTTTATCACGCAGCTTTGACGTGTACGCGCAAATAGGTAGATATTCAGGGGATAACCCCAGAGGTAAAAATATTTATATTTATACAATAAATTAAAGTCGCTTTTCGTGTTTATCTGTATGTCCGCCTTGTTCTTCTAAGCCACGCAATAGATTTTGACGAGGTTTTCACCATCGTTGAGAAAATTTAGTACGGAAAGTTTATGTGTATAATACGTTGATATTTAAGTTACACATACCTAAGAAATCTCGATGTTTTGTCAAGTCGTAAAACCGTGCGAACCAGGAGCGGGTCGCTAGTTAATATAAAATAATGTATTTAGATTATCTACGTACCAAATTGTCAAAACGAGTTTAATCTGTTGTATTTATTTAAATTTAAAATATTTAGGTACGGTGCGACAGATTATTTAGATGACCTTCCTGTTGTAAATGTTTTTCCATCCTATTTTGGGATTTTTAACTGACTTCCAAAAAACTAGAAATGAAATGAAATTGTTTATTCTGTAAATAGGTTATCGAAATCACTTTTACATGTCTTAAAAAAATAAAATAAGCCAGATGAGGTCGGCATTTCCTATCTGACTACTCTGAGAAGAAAGGCCGAAACAAACATAATCTTGGTTAGGTAGATTAATGTTTGAAATCGTCTTTTGAGGAAAGAGCCACACAGATTTGAGTGGACCTGTCCAGTCAGTGCAAGCATTTGTCAGTAATTGAGGAGCTCAACTCAGAAGAATGTTACGTTTTATTCGACATGGTAATTTTAAAACTAAAATCTTTTCAGAATATTTTTAAATACAAGTAGGTATTACTGGTATTGCTAGCAAAGTATTACAATAATGCTAATAACAATTCCCTCATACAGAATTTCCTGTTTATCACTTGTAGCGGTTTTCATGGGTTAAAATGTCGGGTCCTGGCAATCACTCTAGTTGCCTTTGACAAAAATACAGACAAACCATGTGTAGTTGACTAAATACTTAGAAACGGATAATGGATAGAAACTTTTTAATGTAAACATTATTTTCATTAAAAGATTTAAAAAAGTTTCTATCCGATATCCGACACCGTCCGCAAATTCATGGATATGCGCCCGAGGTCGCCGCCCCTCCTACCTACTTACACAACACATGAATAAATACACAATAGGGGTCGCACTCGCCCGTGTTGAGACGTAAGTTCGTTGCCCTAGCGCGTATGGTGAAATACTCTTGTGGTATTATGTAGATTTTCTTAATTTTTTTTGTAATTTTCCATTGATTTTACGTTCTTTATATGAAACCAAACCACTGGTTTCTAGGATAACGGTGTTTACCCTAACACCTTGTATACGTTAGACTGCCATCAGACGGACTGCATTTTTTTGAATGCAATTACAGTACATTACGAGTATTGCAGTCGTACTAAACTGCATTCAAACAGCAAGAAGTCAGTTGAAATGCAGCCCGTCTGATGGCAGCCTAAGTCAGAAAGCAAGGTAGCAGCGGGGCTGCCTGCCCAGGATATATAAACACGGACTTATTTACTTTATAAAGTTATCGCCATTCTTATTATAAAACTTTTCAATAACACTATTACGGATATCCACATTCCAAAAATAAAAATAATCTCATCTTACCTTTAAAAAAATCCCCTAATTATTAGCCGAAAGAAACAAAACTAGAATTAACTCATTTAATACACGAACAAAGGGCAGCTATTTAGTTCTCAAAGCCTGATGACCTGGTAATCAGTGCCTCCACACCTCGTTGATTAATGGACGCAACTCTGACAAAGTGACCACTTATAGTGTCCATTGACAAGTTCTGATGCTAACAAGTGCAGGTGTTGTGTTGCGGGGGAGTAAAGGGTGGTAAAACCTTTTTTGTATAGGTCTGGGAGGTTTAGTTTTCCAAACTTAAACGTTTTAAGAGAAAACGGATTCGATATCAGCACCGTAATTATTGCGTAACGCACTTTCAATCGCGGGAATGCGCTGGATGCGAGAAGCACAGAACCGGTCGAAGTGGCGGTGCTTGGGGGAGGCCAATGTTCAGCAGTGGACGTCTTTCGGCTGAAATGATGATGATGATGATGATGATGACACTTTCAATCACAATCCGAGAGTTTTGAAGGATATTGGTAATCAATTGCTTCGTAGGTTTGACAAATTCGTGTGCTCAACAACGAAAGAACAACACAAGAATGTGGGTGAACTGTCAAAATGAAACCCATTGCGATCAAATGTCATTTTATGTGTGTGAACCAAATTACCCCGCTATCTATTATATTTGATTGGTAGTATTGTTCGAAAATAACTTTCGGAAGTTTTTAATTTACTCAAATCACCTGAAACAAAATAATTCGACGAATTTAAATAATTATTTTGTTTTTTAGGGTTCCGTAAACGGAAGTATTTAATTTACTCAAAAAAAATACCTGAAACAAAAATAAACGAAGAATTTAATTACTTAATTATTTTGTTTTCTTGGGGCTCCGTCCGTTGGGGATCATTAATTTGTATTACAAAAAATCGACTTCCATAGACCAAGTTGAAAAGCAAAGAAGACGAACTCGTGGCAAAGTAATAACAGCCGCACGAGTTGATCCATCAGGTTAAGTTACGCTTGCCGGGGTTGGTCCATGTATGGGTGACAAGCTTTACATACCGAGACTCCTCTGTGCCTCGGAAAGCACGTTAAGCAGTTGGTCCCGGCTGTCATTCGTGGATCTTTGACAGTCGTTACGGGTCATCAGAAACCCGAAAGTCTGACATCCAGTCTTACCAAGAGGTATCGTATTACCTAGTTACTGGGTTGTGGAGGTCAGATAGGCGCTCATACTGGTGATTCAGCTGCATCCGGTTAAACTGGAAGCTGACCCCAACATAGTTGGCAAAAGGCAGATTGAGGCCAAGTTCAAAAGCCTTAAATGCCTTGAGTTTCACCGGGGATAGATTGGACTCAAAGCATTAAGAAAAATAATCAATAATTACATTGTAGATTCACAGAAGATGCGATTTACTAACCATTTTTTTCTATTTTTTAAAAGCAAATTATTTTTTAAATAGTTACCGCGAAGTTTCTTGCTGACTCTTGTCGGAAACGACCAATTAAATAGGAACCGTGCACCTAACTTCTGACGTTTCATAAGTGTCCAAAGTGCCCATGTGGGTTTTTCTATCTATTTGTGCCAGGTAGGATCGCCCCCATTACATGGGACTTAAACATAACTGGCGATATGTGAGTATGGGTGTACTGTAAGTAGGTACACCTCTGCCTTACCTTTCAGGGTGATGTTATATTATGTTACTTATGTGAAATATTTTGATTAGGTTTGATTTTGAACAAGCGTTTCTAATAATATTCTAGGATAAGTAAGATTGCTTTCATTCATGACTACGGAACTCACTTAAAAAACGCACTTGCCAATTTTTGCAAACCGTTAATAAAATAAACTGTTTAACATACACACATCGAAGAAATTATAGTTTTTCCTCAGCTGCGGATCACTTGACGGATGTCAAAAAACATGTGTCATGCGCGCTGGGTATGGGAAGCTTCTAGAATTATCTAGAAGCTGGACTGTGGTGGGAGCGGTTTGAAATACCTGCCTGTTACAATAAAATAAAAAGCGACAAAAATACAAAACAATAAGATAGGAATTTAAAGAAACAAAATTCGTTGTCTGGTTTATAATATTGTTCTCATAACGGTACCGAGACCCGGGCATAATAAATGATTCCGTGCAACTCGGGAAGAATTCCGGGCAAAATACTTGACGACTCATCTCGGTTTTAGAGATTTCGGACCAGATTTAGGCATTTAACATTTAGATGAGAATTAAATTTTCTGCTCGTTGTGCAGTATTTTTATCTTCCGACGCGACGCGCGCTTTATTTGTGGTAACCAAATGCTCTCGTTAGGTACCCTTCCGAGACACGGGCGACGTTGGAAGTGTGTGTGTGTTACGTGCTGACGCTAGTCGTCTTCACGCACTCTTTCACAGCATGTAGTCTACACTCGGTTACCACAAACAAACCGCGCGTCGCTTCGAAAATATGTTTTTGTTCAAAGAAAATATGTTTATCTACTTAAGTGTTTTGTATTGATAGAAACTGTTTATTTTTATTAGGGTAAATTACATTTCAATACAAACAATATAAACCCAATCATGCCGTCTGATGTAGGTAACCGACTACGCACGGTTAGCAGAGCATAATTATATGAATTATGCTCTGCTAACCGTGCGTAGTCGGGGCGGGTTGCTAATGAGTTTGTTTATTACGCTTTCACGCGAAAACGGCTGAACAGATTTGGATGAAATTTGGCATAGGTATAGACCATGACCAGCAGGCGTAGCATGAGCACCATTTTGTCGACGGAAGAGTAGACAAAAATGACGTTTCCTGTAGACAGTACGACGGCAGCAAAGTGGAAAGAGTCAACTGAACTTTTTACGAAATTTTACATAATTCGACTCAGAATTCTTTGTTTTTCATAGGATTTATCGGTTGTCAGTGTGATTTTGAAAAATTTCTTCCGAAATAGTCTACCTACAAAAAGACCTAGACAAAGATCGATAGAAATGAAAGACAAAATTGTAGAAGGATTTCTACGGTGCGATGTCAAAAATGAAGAAACAAACTGTCACTTTGTATAGAAAAAGCTATGTCTATTCTTCGTAGAGATAGAAAGCGCCATGCTACGCGTGCTGGAATAGGACATAGGATACTTTTTATCCCGATATTCCCACGGGATCGTGACTTACGCTGATGAATCCGCGGGGCGCAGCTAGTTTTCAATAAAGATAGGATTAGAATTGCCTTAATGTAAGATGGTTAATTCTTACAACAAACATCAATGCACAAGAACCCCTTTGATACTAATTGAACAAGCCATTTTGCCCTGAAAACTTCCTCGAAATATCCAAGAAGCAAGCTACAACCTCTTTATAATATCAGTATAAAGCATTACACAGACATTTCTCTTAGAGCACCTTTCAGAAACAGTGTAACAGAAATTAATATGCGCGTATTACGGAATGCCGAGAGGTTGCCACGAAATCCACGAATATTCGCTTTTGGATAGATTCCAGGTAGATATTAAGGTCGGAAATAATTTTGTGGCTTACAGGTTGGAAGTGTTCTCGGGTATACGATCCTGTTGTTGCTTTTGGGGGTAATTGTTTTTGGTTAGTGCAAATATAAGCGCTACTGGGAAACGATTCTTTGATGTTACTTTAAAAGATAGATTTAAACACTTTTTAGATTCTTCTGTTCTTCATTTTACACCTGTGGCCTGGCCATTTTACAGGTCGTACAGCGCCCTCCGCGTACTTTCAGGGTGTTGATGGGGCTGCCTCGCTTCTGTAGCGCATCAGGGATGTTTGCGGAATTGCGTGTTGATTGCTTTTATGCATTAATGCGTAAAAGATGTGCGTACTTGGTGCGCAGGGTGCGAGCCAGTTCCAACATCATCCTGGGAATGATTGCTGACAGCCTGGACTGCTGTGTTGTGAGTCGCTGCTCCAGTATTTCAGCTGGATTACTGAAGCAGTGATTGTTATGTTTGTTTTGTGTAATAATATGTTGTAAATTAGTATACTTTGCCCCCAGATTCATCGCTAATCCGTTTTTCAAGCGTGGGAGTTCCACGATGTATGAATAGCCCAAATCTAGAATTAGAATTGAAATGATTATGGTATGGATTGTTTATTCTAGGTTTAGAATAATTATTTCGATGGTGATACCATAGTGGTAATGTTAATGATGCGTTTATTGACGTTGCACGGATGTTTTTACCTACAGTCCATTTTGGCCAATATCGATTTAAACTCCGCTATTTGCGACGCATTTTTTACACGACTGGCCGAAAGAGTGTACATTTTTTTACAAGTCTTCTAACGGGTCGGGCGTATGATTAAGTGACGTTGCATAAAAAAGGTCAATGGCCAGTCAGTACCAACTTACGTAGGTAATGTTTGATACATTACTCGTTTCGTTGACCAATTTGATTGTGATTTAAAGGCTTGAAGGCAATGGATACTTGAAAATAATTTAATGCTTTAGGTTCGTTAACGCTGTAATAAAAGATGGTGCAAAATTAATCAATGCGATTGATGCTGTCTGAGGTAACTTTGGATTTTTTTTCTATCGAGATAATTTTATGTAATCGTGTTTTCGCCAAACATAAGACCTAGCATCAATCCTCAACTTTAACATATATGTATTTATATCAAAATGAATGCTGCAGTATTTTCGGCATAACGGAGGATCATGCTAAGCAATTTCAGGTAGGGTGCGCCCTTAAAGTATTTTGATTGCGCCACTGATAGTGCTTTGGGTGTAGTTAGTAAACGAGACATCTCATGTTTATTAATACAATTGAGTGAGGAATCGATCCTGAACTAACCTACTGACATTACACCTTACCATTTAATCCGTATCCTAATTAGTCAATCAATCAATCTTTATTCGTAAACACAGGTATTACAATAAAGGTCTTAGTCGAACTCTATGTCCTACCAATGAAATTGGTGTACAAATATATTAGTTTTTTAGTAGGTAGTACCTAAGTCTGAATTTAAACAATACAAAGTCAATCTTCCTAAGTTAATCTTACTAAGCTACCTTTCGGCCAGAAACATAACACTAACTCACAGCAATATTAAAACGCAGCATCCAACTCCATAAGCGCATCTCATTTAATTCAGAGATTCAGCTGAGACAGCAAGCTCAAAATATTTAGAAAGTTACAGAAGGCCAACTTAATACAGTGAGTGAAAGCACAGGCACGGTGATCTCATACTAGTAACTACTCTAACTAACCTCTTAGACAACTATATGTGAACTATAGGGTGAAATTAAAAACAATCGACAAAAAAGGGGGTGTTCTACCCATCAATACTAATAACTTTTATTTTGGGAACATGTAGAATTCGCAAAAAAAATCGACCTACCCATATAATACCTAATTGGACCATTTTGTATAAGAAAGTCGATTATGTTTTGCGAATTGGAAGTTCATCCCAGAGTAAAAGTTGGTTATATGGGTTGTAAACCCCCTTAAATTATGTCAATTATTTTCAAAGTCATCTTGTATATACGACGGAAACCGCGCGATTCGTGAACGCGCGTGGTTGCCGCGCGGATTCCGCTGCGTCGGCACGGGCAATCGCGAGTACGCTTGCACCCGCTATACATGGACGCGTGTCTATGTGTGCATGCGTTTTAGTTGGTCGTATCAAGTAGACCTCCTGTTCCTATCTATTTTGTGTTGCACGAAACTTGGAATGCTCCCAGCAGGTAATAATGCTCCGTAATGGGTATGTGTAAATAGAATTAGTGCACATTTCCAGTTTGGCAAAATGTTGGGCCATGTTTCAGGGTTAATGTGAATTATTGCAGGTCTGTCTTCTTTTTTTTTTAATACTTACGTATGCTTGATTGTTTGTTTATTGTTTCCCAAAAAATATTTAAGTACACATATAAAATTAATGTGTTTGCCAAAGTTCCAAATTGTTTGCAAACACATTAATTTTATATGTGGTCAAGCCAGGTAAAATATTTGTTTTTGAATTAACCAGAGGATGTAACCTACAGATTTTAGCATCTCCATTTAAAAAAAATGTCTTGAACATATCTCGGGACCTTGGGGTCTCGGACCTTTAGAAGGCGTGGTAGGGGCCGAAGCCAACTCCTAGAGGCCCCTTAAACAATTTTAAATGGAATGAGGCACCAACCGACGGTTATTCCTGTTTGCACTATGCAAGTGCAGCCAAGGACAACCCGGTTGGTGTAGGACTATTGCAAGATATGGAAACAAAGATATTGGATATGGGTTTGACTGGCTTAGGGAACTGGTTACTACTACTACTATGGAAAGACTATGGCCCCTGCCTGACCAATGTTTTATATAAAATACACGGATAAAATGGCAGGGGGTGACTTGCACACTCAATAATGGGCCCCCGAAAATGGTCGTTAGCATAAAGCATCTCCATTATTATTGTCATCTGCCTAAGTACCTTTTTTTTATAATTTTTGTGCGGCCTTCTGTCATCTTACTTTCACTGCCCAAAGATCTATTACATACTTATAATTTTCATTTCTATACGTATAAGTATTCTTTATCGATTTCATGGGAAGTAATTGCCATAGCTCTATGCTCGGTACATGTATGATATAACATCATAATAGACAGACAGACACTTCACTGTTATTAATATCGATAACCATCGTCAATTGTTCTTTAACCAAACAAATGAATCGATTGTACTAGCTAGTCCTACTTATTATCGATATAAAATTCAACATTGGAAAGAAAGAGCACGGAATGATGAAAATTTAAAAAAGTGTTGTTTTATTATTACGAGAGGATAAATGAATGCCAATAACAAAGGAAGAGTCCAAACACGGCAGTAATTATATTAAAATATTTATTAAATAAGGACTCATCATAAAACACCATTAATTTTTATTCGATATCCATTCATAAATTAATCGAGAAATACCTACGGAATATCACGGAGATCTACATACACCAGAATAATATCATAAATACCTTTCTTCTATAAAATAATACTTACACAGACTTAAAATACAGAATACATAGCTTAAAATTAGAAAAATAATAATAATACCTACAATAGGCGAGATTTCATAAAACCGGAACGTACCAGATTTGGTTAGTTGAAACTGGTTTGAAGTGGTTCTTCCTGGCTTAAACCAGTTTGTTCCAGATTCATTTTAATAGGACAGCGTCAATTCCAAGGACAATAAAATTGCAATGATTTGACAAATTCTAGCTACGATAAGTTTCTATCACGAAAGTACTAACACAATACAAAAGAAAATGTCACTATTAATATAATAATAAGTCTTGATATTAGAGCAATAGCAAACTTTAAAAAACTTTGCTAATTTCGACGATAGATTTTTCAAGTCGTTCGTCTTCGGGCCAATATAAAATATAATATTATTGGAAAATGATAAATGTTAACATCGAAACATCCTCCAACACTATAAAACAGTCATTTTTCTGCTAGGTACTACAAGTTTTTGTAAAATATTTTAATACATTGTTGCATAAAAAGATAAAAGTCTGAGGAGTATATATCAAAATGTTTGACTTTTACAATAAGAATAAAGAATTTTTTGCTCAAAAAATCCTAGAAGTTTTTTTAGAAATATATCCTGTACATTTTCTATCCTCATCAACATTATATTATTTATTTTATTCTAAATTAGCCAATAGCAGGTATCCTTCGCAGTAGACCATTAAAAATTTAAATTTCGTTCTAGACCAATCAAGATTTTTCTCCATTATCTACGGGCGTTTTCTTCTCCGGATCTACAATTATAACTTCGATGTCTTTGACGTCATAGCCTGGCGGACGCATGGGTCCATTGATCAGGCACTCAATGTAAGATGGTGGTTTCTCAACGTTCTGGGTAGCTGCCTTTTCCAATCTCAGGGCTTTGGTGTATTTCTGGACGATTACCAGGAAGACGACGGCGATAACTGAAAAAATAAATAAAAATTGTTGCATTTTGGTTTTCCAAAATAACTAAGTTTCATCATAATTTTAGTTTTTCTGAACTGAACCTCGATTTTTGAAAAGCCTGGTCAAATATTATAATTTGTATCTAAAACTGTTATGATTGATCGGTCAAAAACATTAACCAATTTAACACAAATTAAAATGATAGGCGGTTAAACCCACGTTAAAATAATTAATAAATGGAACGGCAATATTTTGATTAATTTCAGTAACTATATTCAAAACAGTACTCAGAAATGCATTGAAATCGTAATACAAAACACACATGATGTATATAATCAAAATAGTCCATGACAACCAAATGTGTTAACATTTTAATTAAAATGTATTCAGAATGCAACAAAGAATATGAAAGCACACAGTGCGCTGCATAGATAACTTTCGTTACAATAAATTCCATTGAACATATATAATGCATATACCTATACTATTATTTTTATCCCGACACTCGATATTATTATTATGAATACAGAGTCACGCGCTAGCTGCATCGAAGGATTGAATTACAATAAGGTTGACAGAAGTATCGAAGTAGATTTTAAACTTGCACATGTGTCATACGAAGTATGAAACAGTAGTTTTAAGGAAAAACGTTAAAGTTCCAAAAACACGTGTCCTTTAGAATTTGTTACACCGGGCATTCTTGAGGTAGTGCATCACAGTTTGAAAGGGTATTTTGTGAAATGATAATAATATGATGTATTTTCGCAGTTGGTTAGTTCATCATGATGTAATCGTTCTGCTGATGTAATTTTGGACTAGTTGATGAAATCTTTTGTTATTAAAGGGAGTGAAATGATCCTATCGCAAGATATTGTTCTTCAACCAAATTAATTTTGATTGTGATCTTAGATCGATAATAATTTGTGTGTTGTATCGAAAACAGTTTCAATTCTATGTCATTTGTTATATCTGAAGCAATATGTCCTACCTAATGTATGGACTTATTCTCATATGCGATTTCTGCTTATTTTTATACATTCATATTATTATAATATAGGATTGTTATGCTATACCATTATGCGATATAATTATCAGCTAATAATGCTTCCCCTGCCGGGAGCGGGCTCATTGCGGGTTAGTAGATGTTACATATATTTAGGAACGTAAACTTTTTGCTAAAGTAGACTGGGGTCTTAAAACGGTCACTTTATCAGAATCATAATATGAAAATATTATGAATCATCGTAAAATGTCACTAACTGACAATTCATAATATGATCTGCGTGTAATTCATAATACGAAATCTGTTTGACAGTTTTCTATGGAGATCCGTAAAATGGTCCACAAATTATGAATTGCTTTTGCTAATGACAGCTGGGATTCAGGAAATGAACTGCTTTTAGAGGAATTGCTAATGTGGCCGGTTTAGGCCCCCTGAACGTTTGTGCTGAACTAAACGAAGATGAGAAAATTAATATACTCACAGATATCAGTTAGCTTCAAGAACCAGACGGTCTCAATGCTGTAGACGTCGAAGAAGAAGGGCTGGTATCCGAAGTACATGGCTTGCATCACTAACTTCACGACGGATAGGCTCAGGAACATACGCATTGGCTCGGGGTTTTTCTGTTACGGTAAATTGTTTATGTGATATTTCTTGTTGTGTAATGGATGGTACATACATGGAATCGCAACGGACGTCACTTAGGATTAAATGGTTGCAACTGATGATGCAAACAACGTATCAGAAAATTGCAATCCTAAGTTGCTTGCAATCAATCTAGTTCTTTAAAGTGATAAAGAGCTATAAAGAACCAAGGGGATAGTCATCATATATGCCCGTGAATAATTCAACGAGTACCTGACATTTATGAATGACATTAAAAAAAAATTATATTATGTAGTTATTCAAAAGATACTGTTGATAAAAATAGAAAACAAAATTAGTCATAATTACCTTATGTACACCCCCAACATATGACACAACTATCCTTAGCCAGATCACATTGATAAGGAAGTTGAGCAGATCAATGAGGTAGATGTGTAGCATTCCAGGGTAGCACCTAGGCTCCGTGGCCACGGACATCTGTTCCACGTAGATGTGGTACTGGTTGCGGAAGACCCTGGGGTAGGGGTAGAAGCCATGGGTGCCGAGATTGAGGACTATGAGGATTGGTTCCAGCCATGGGATTGAAATTGCTTGTAGCTGTAGAAAAAAAGATTCTATTACTTATGATCATTTCAGAATCCTACTCTATTGGAGAGATTAAAGATTGAACTATGCTCCATTTATTATAGCATTAGACAAATAACGGCTAAATAACGACTGTTATTGTTGATATTATTGCACTTTACAGTTATTTTTTTAATGTAAATGGTAAATAGATTACATTGCTTTGTATTTATCGTGAATTATCACTTTATCAGAGTTTAATGTTTATATCAAAATAACGAAAGGTCAAGTAAGTTTTATATCAAAATCCATTATTTTAAAAAAAATTCTAATAAATGCAGTATAATGTACAAACATTCAATTCTTCAGTCGCTAATAGATTTGAGCTTAATTTAAGATTACTGCTTATTTGCACATAGCTATCTATAATAGTAATTAATAATTATTTATTAATTATGTTTCTTCTTAATTGCAGTTTTTTTTTTCATTTTTTTTCAGCTTCAACTTGATAGTTTTACAACATCTCATTATAATTCTGTTTAAAGATTTTATCTTCTATGATATACAATTGTCCGTTGCGACAATACATCGCGTGTGAGTTTATTTCTCGTGTATTTATAACCAAAGAAATTGCATGTTTTCTTTGGGATATAAGGAAAACTTTGTACAAAATCTCAGTTTCATGTGGTGGCAGGTGTATTGCATAGGATACAATAGTGTTGCATGCATGCGTCTGCGTCGATTGCAGTTGCACTTAGGCCGGTCGTCAAAGAATGACGTAAAACCATTAATAGGTAATTACAATGTAACTCTTATCTCATATGAGTTTGATAAACACTCTCGGCAATCATTCTAATGTATACCTTACCTTACCGAGATATGAGTCGATCGTGAATTACCTTATGATCGTTCCATTATTGTATTACTAGGGCTTAAAATATACTGACAAATAATAACAGCAGGTACAGTTCGATCAGAACAGGAGGCGAGTTGCTTCGCACTTCGCAGTAACAATTGAATGTGCGGGGGTGTGGTACTGCGCTGCGAGTCGCATCGAACTGTACCTACCCACGAAAATGATTGCAAACTATTTTCAATAGGAGATACTTTGTAACTTGCTTGAGTGATGGCGATGGCGTCCTGACCATATGTTCACTAATGTGTCCGTTTCTTTGTATTTTGCTGCTAATTTACGTCAATAATAAGGATAATGGAGAGATAGTCAGCTGTTTCGTGGTAATGAGTAGAATTTATCGTATTCGCATTTGTTTTCTTTAAAATTGTTAAGTGTAACGTACCTTTTCTCAGCAAAAAGATGTTGGAATATTTTTATGGCTACCTGGGACCGTATTATGACGTAGTAATGCCACCATTTTTTCCTGTGTGATAGAGAGACGTAGGTATCTATACAAGGCCGATAACTCCATCATTTTTTCGCAGTGGAATAATGATGGCATTATATTACGGCTGTTTTTAATTGGCTGTTTATATTTCCCCTCTCATAGAGAGGAGGCCTGTGTCCCAGCAGTGGGAAAATTATAGGCTAATTATGTTATGTTATGTTATTATGTTTTTATTTGGCAGTATATTTTAAGCCATAGTTAAACTTTACTAGAACGGTCATGGTTATAAATTACAAATCTACAGCAAGTTGTTATTGTAACTGCAAGAACTTTAGTAACAAGATTGGTAACTTGAGTTAAAATACAAAATAATAGAAATTAAAGAATTAGTCCTAAAAAATATAATTTTTATTTTAATAAGAAAATATTATGAATCATCGTAAAATGTCACAAACTGACAATTCACAATATAATCTGCGTGCGATTCTTATTACGAAATAATTCATCTGTTTGACAGTTTTCTATGGAGATTCGTAAAATGGTCCACAAAGTATGAATTGCTTTTTTGGTCAAATTAGAAGAATTGCTAATGACAACTGGGAATTCAAGAAATGAATTGCTTTTAGAAGAATTGCTAATGTGGCCGGTTTAGGCCCGCAGCTAACGCTAATGCGTTGCAATGTCTTTTTCATATTTTTTTTTGTTAAGAACCTTCTCCGGCGCGCCCACAAAAACTTACCAAAGTTTCATCAAAATCGTTCGAGCCATTTTCGAGTTTTTGCGAGATTATCGCACGGTAATTGATTTTTATTTAAAGAAAAGATAATTTAGAAATCTCCTTCAAAACTCTTGGATTGTGATAGTAACTGTGTTACGCAATTAGAGTGATGATCTATTACAACATTACTGAATACTTTTTCGTTAAAATCATTAACATTACTGTCCTCATTAGAACCAAAAGTTTACTTTTTGTTGATATGAAGAACAATAGTGACTCGTGTCAGTTTACCTGCTTAATATTCTTGCAGTTAGCCTTGGTTTCTTCATGAATAACTATTTTCTCTGATATAACGTTTTTGTCTTTCAGTATTTTGTTATATTCTTGTAGGTTCTTTTGTGTTGAAACGTTCATCATTACTACAAAAATAACCGGAAACACATACGAACAGAGCAAGCTAATATAAAGTTTGTAACAAAGTCCTCCGCCGCGTCTGTCTGTCTGTCTCTTCGGGATAAACTCAAAAACTACTGCACCGATTTTAATGCTGTTTTCACCAATGGATAGAGTGGTTCTCGAGGAAGGTTTTAGTATATAATAACCGACATCCATGCGTGCGAAGCTTCGGGCATCAGCTGGTGTATAATAAAACATCTAAAGGCCAATTCAAATTCAACTCGCAATCTGTCAAACTTGTCAAAAATTTTGGTAAATTGATTGTATTTTTGACAGATTGCGAATGAGACGCGCATGCGAACGTTTTTAAAAATTACAGGAATTGCCCCTCTGTTTTGTGATTCATAAGGTAAATTATCATCATCCATGTCATTGGATAGACAAGATTAGATAGAGTTTAAAATAAAATTGTGACGCACATTGTATACAAAACAATTTTTTTATCGCGCGTTTCAATAAAACCTACCTATATTTATATCTCACTATTCAGAAACTTTTGGTTGCGATTAGATTCCGTGAACAATTTTGAAATTTTTATTACAGAACATCTATTACTACTGAATAAAGGCTTAGATGAATACACTTCGTATTTTATGTATGAAGCTATAAATACGCGGCGGGCTCGTCTTGTCGGGGCAATAATGTGAGCTTAACGGAGTCAGAATATATAAAAGTTACGCGATAGAAAGAGAGGTAACTTCTAGGTAAATATAACTATCGGTAATTAGCACTGTGCGACCTGAATTGCACTTTATTGTGTCGTAGCAAGAGTTGCTTTTTATTTAAATGATTTTGCGGAGAGAACCTCTGTATGCATGTGTGCTAAAGGTAATTAACTATAAAATATTACCGCAACGATCAGTAAGTTGAATAATTTCGATATCTCATGAGAAACCTACCAAGAAAAAACTCTCAAAGCAGCATTTTTTTAAGAAACCCCTATTGTCCTTAAAACAATACACCCAACATTCACATAGCAACATTATCAGGCTACTCACACTATCATTGTTCACATCACACTGGAACCCGTTCGTCACAATGGCGACTGTCAACAAATGGCAGACAAGATCCACCACGCTGGATACCTGAAATATAAACAGTTATTATTTACAAGTCAAAACAGGAGAGAAACGGTTACAGTATTGTGTAAAACGGAGATGTTATTGCAGAAAGCCTGAAGCCTTGGCTCTCGATATTCTGCAATAACATAATTAGGTTCTGAGCCACTAGACGTACAGGTATTTAGTCTCTGTCATCAATTCTGTTGGAATATTGATCAAGTGTCATGTTGATTTAGTGATGGGCAGTTCCTGAAGGACAAACTCATCGTTTTCTTGACATAGTTTTGATCGTTTGATAAGATTCTATTTGACTTCAGAGGCCCTAGACAGAGTGACATTCTTTCAGCGATAACGATGATGGAAAAGGCAAAAATGTATAGGACTGACATAAGCTATCGAAAAGCTTACGTCAATCATGTTGAAAGTCGTTGTTGAAATACGAAACATTTGTTTAGGCCCTCAGGATTTAACGAATTACTAAGCGATTAAAACTACGAGTCGATGTTAGAAAAGGCAAAAGGAGACCATTTTAGGCTTGAGATTTTCTCTCTAGTCATGAGTCACATTAACATCTATTTATAGTGCGCTTTTATCATTTCTAACTAATATGAAATATCGACCGAAGCCCCTTCAGACAGACGCGACACGACTCTGGTGGAATAATTTCTATGAAAATTTCACGGAAATCGTTCTACCGGTGTCGCGTCGCGCCTGTCTACGGGAGGCTGACCGTTATAATGTGCAACGTATTTCCATACATTTTATGGACGTGGACGTAATATCGTCGCGTTAGAAATTATGTCAGTGTCTCACATTTCACAAACCCGAGCAATAAGGAAAAGTTTCCACTAACTTCAAAACAGAATATACAGGATGTTAGGGTAAACACCGTTATCCTTGAAACCAGTGGTTTGGTGGCATTTAAAGAACGTAAAATAACAACTTTTTTTTTTAAATTACGGTTTACCCCAAGAGTATTTCACCCTTTCACCCTATGCGGTAGGGCATTAACTTGCGTCTCAACACAGGTGGGGGGCGCGGGACGTGACCTGACCGGCCGCGAGCGCGACCCGCAGTCAGTCAGCTGTTTCGCTAGCGAGCACGGTGTCGGATAGAAACTTTTCAAAATCTTTTAATGAAAATAACGTTTTTTTTTTGTTGTTACTCAGTCATTTATTTTAAGTCAACTACCCATGGTTTGAGTGACAACGGTGTTTACCCTGACACCCGGTATGTTTGATAACAATATAGGTATAATCCTATCAAGATGGAAGTAACAGTTAGTATAAACATGCCAGTTTGTGCACAGTTTAAATTTAATTTACGACGTCTGGAACGGTAAACGGCTTATTGGTTGATTCACATGAATTTACTCGTCCGAAACGGGCGTATCGACTTTTTTAAATAGGTACCTAATAGATTTTTTTCTTGACGCGATTCGCACGAAGTTAATTTATTTGAGGGCGAATCGACAACTACGTAAGATTTAAGGCTCCCACAGACAGGCGCGACGCTACGACGGCGCCACACGACTGCGGTAGAATAATTTCCATTAAGTTTTCAAAAAAATTGTTCCACCAGTGCAGTGTCGCGTAACGCCGACGCGTTGCGTCTGTTTTCTCGAGCCTATTATAGCGAATAACAGGAAACGCATATTAATTTAGCGTACAGTTTGATACAAAGTTTGCCTTTGCAAGCAAAGCATAAGTTTCATGAAACACTGGCTAATTATGTGTCAGGTGTAACTTGAGACCTACATTGTACGGTCAACAATGCACTAGCGAGTACTAGCGACCACATCCTGTCCTTTATTTCATCATTTCAATTAAGACGCTGACAACAGCTAAACCGCGGTCACTGTCTGACTGCATAGACAAGAAAGAAATGCGCGATGGCATAACACTTGTAATATATTACAAAACAATCTGCCTCAATCTGCATAGCCTTTTCCCAACTATGTATGCTGGGGTCGGTTTCCAGTCTAAGTGGATGCAGCTGAATACCAGTATTTTACATGGAGCGACTGCCTATCTAATCTCCACAATCCAGTAACTGGGTAATATATTACAAAATATGAAGCATTGATATAAATACTCAAAAATGAGTTGTGTAGGTAATCGAAAATAAAAACAACCAAGTTCTGTTACGACATTACGTTACAATATACGTTTATATTTAATACAGATATTTTAAATTGGAACTCACGGTAAAAGGTTAGTTTACCATTAATTTGCATCGAGTTCTTTTTTTAAAACGTGTTTTGGTAACAAACAACCAATTTCTGAGAAATATGTTTGGGATTTAACATATATTTTTTCCGCAACCACAAACTATATACATTTGGCAATTTTTTTGTTAAAGTCAAGCCCACTTTTACCGTTTGCCTCTTGTCAGAGCCTTAAGTAGCAGATGTTTCAAGTTCCAAGAAGGGGGAAACAGAATTGCTGGTATAATTTGAACAGGAATTTGAAAGAATAAAAACTATTATTACATATGAGTAGTATGGGAATTGTAGAAGTCCAGGAAATGCATTGGTAAACACTGGGGATTGGAATTTCCTGTTTGCAGTTGAACGAGATTCGATTTAATGCTGTTCATTGACATGCCCATCCTAGCTGGCAAATATTGGTTCTTTAGATGATGCTATTGTTCATCAGAAAGAGATGGTCTATCTTTTACATCCCAGGCACAAAGAAGGACAGGTTATATAGTTTACACAATACACATCAACATCATCACCATCGTGTGCCCAGTACCTAGGGTCTATTTAAATCCTTGTTTCCATTATTGATGCTATTTCCACTTAAACAAACATCAACTTTATGAAAGTGTAAATAAACTTGATTTTAGACTGACTAGTACCGATGAAAAAGTCATAAAAAAATATGAAGTTGTAGCGCAAACTGAACCTTTTGTGTGGGCATTACAGTTGTTTTTTCTAAAACACATGTTTGGCAAATAAATTGTGAACGCAGAACAGAGTATTCCCAACTATGTTGAGGTCGGCTTCCAGTCTAACTGGATGCAGCTGAATAACCCGTTTTTTCATGGAGCTACTGTCTATCTGACCTTCACAACCCTGAACCACACAAAACATTTATATCTAAATTGTGGTTACAATTTATATAAACATAATATCTCAAAAAAAATTGGGATTGAGAAGCCTCAAAATAGCCACAAATAGCCATTCAATTTGAAAACTAAACTACATTCCCACTAGTTCAGCGGAGTAATTGCATAACACACATAAAATGATAATTGATTGCCATGGGCTTCATTTTGACAGTTCACCCACGTTCATTGCGTGTGCTATGAAATAGCAATATCCTCCAAAACTCTCGGATTGTGATTAAAACTGTATTACGGAATTAGGGTCCAGATTAGTAGTCATGTCTAATCAAAAAGCGTATTATTTAACATAATTTCCAACTATAACAATGAGTCGTACCACCGATCAATCAAAAGCGTTAGATTGGAACAGTCGGGCCTCCATATAATTATTGAATTTGGTAGCCCAATCGGATCGGCTAATAGGCAAATTACACACTTGATCGGATGGGTCAATTTGCCTCAATTGCAAACGTCCAAACTAGTCCAAAGATGACTTAATTGTCGATAGGTGGCTTTGTAACCATATATTATCTTGGATTACTTAGTTAATTCTAGTATTCAGTTACACAGAAGAGTCACAAAAATCTTTTTGGGATCAAAAATGTTTTAGAAAATACGTTTAATTATGGCAAACATGACGCAAAGGATATGTACACGAAAATAATAAGTTGGGAGAAAATATATGCGTCACATTCACGCAAAACGGCCATCGCTCATCATAATGCTGCGACCCTATGCGAGACAGAGCCTCAGCGCTGGTTTTCAGTGACGGCCGGAGTATACATCATGACGTCAATCGGTGCAGCATATAGTGAATTATCAATACCCTATTACTGGGTAGTAACGGGGTTGTAGATTTCAGATAGGAAGTCGCTCTGTAGTAGACTGGAAGCCGACCCTATGATAGTAGGGAAAAGGCTAGGCAGATGATAATAATAATGCATTTGTACACACAGGTGACATTAATTGAATCAGATCAAGACAATGCGTTTGCTGTTGTGGTTCCACGAAGGCTAATTACAACCGATTGTTAGCCAATCAATTGCAGATCGTTAGGTTAGTACTATCAATTTATGCAACATGACTGATGCCTATATATTACCCAACGGTTATTGGTAAAAAACGTGTCGTACTTCCGCTAGGTACCGATAATGAAGCCATATAGTGTAGTAAAATAAAAGTTATAAAACTAAAACCCAACTACGACAAAAAAGTCAATCAACTAAAAAGGTATAAACAAGACATCACAGACAGACAAATTAAAAATCCGGAGTCACACGTGTTAGGACATAAATCGAAAAGTATACGTGTGTATTTTTTTTTAGTTCATGACTTTATGTCCTCTATAGGTCGCCATTTTCATTTTCAATTTAATGTGACCTATAACCAGCGGACGATCAAGACGCTTCCAACGATACTACATTTGTCAAATTGTGATGAGTCGTTTAGGAGATATGAGGGAACAGATGAACAAACATACATAAATACCGATCAAAATCATAACCCTCCTTTTTGCTTCGCCGTAGTCGTGAAAATAGACTCTTTTTTTAATATTATAAATTAAAGTCGCTTTTCGTGTTTGGCTGGATGTCCACTTTGTTCGTGTTTGGCTGGATGTCCACGTTGTTCGTGTTTGGCTGGATGTCCACGTTGTTCTTCTAAACCACGCAATAGATTTTGTTGAGGTTTACACCATCGTTTAGAAAATTTATTCCGAAAGGTTTATTTGTATAATACGTTAAAAAGTTATTTAATAAGTAAGAAATCTCGATGTTTTGTCAAGTTGGCAGGAGTTGGTCGCTAGTTATGAATGAAATTCGTCTGATCCAGTTTTTGCTTGTGTTAGAGACCAATCAATCTACCTAGCCTTTTCCCAACTATATTAGGGTCGCCTTCCAGTCTAACCGGGTGCAGCTGAATACCATTATTTTACATGGAGCGACTGCCTATCTGACCTCCACAACCCAGTAACTGGGTAATATGATACCCCTTGGCAAGACTGGTTGTCAGACTTTGGCTTATATCAGAGACTAATCTTTAGATCATCCATTTTTTATTGAAATCTGTTGAACCCACTGGTTGATGGGCTGTTTTTACATGCAGATTTCGCGGTAAACATTGCTTGCGCGATGTAGGATTTGTGTGACGTCAGATGTCTTGCGTAGTTCGTAATTCGAATGTGACGGTCATAATCGCTGCAGGTTTTTGCTAAAGGTAATGAAATGTGAAGCTTCCGTACTTACCAAATGCAGGTATCCGATCAGGAAACATAATGGACGGAGGTTGATACCGCAGCAGCGACCCTCTTTAGGTGTCATGGCAACACTAGAATGGAAAAAATCGTGTTTAATAAATTATATTCTAGGTTACGTAAAGTCTGTCCCACAAATATGTCACCTGTCATAAGTATTATGATTAAGATTGTTATTTTCCTTTAATACACTACTTTTATAATAATAAAAATAGTACATTTGAAATTATAGCAATTCTTGTTATTCTAACTTGGTCATTTGTCAGAAAATACTATAATAATTTTAGCATTTTTGTGTTTTAAGTCCAAAATATACAATTTCATTATACAGTATGTTAACTAACTAAGGGCGTTCCCGTTAACCTGCAATAGTTACGTCCATACATGCTAAAAAAAATATTACCATAAAAAAACAATGTTTTTTATTGTTTTTGTATAGTAAAATATTCACAAAAAATATAAAATTGTTACGGAAAATAAACTCTCTGTACACGCCCACTTGTCACACTTGTTTTTCTACGTTGAAATACAAGTGTGCGTGTACAGAGTGTTTCTTTTACGTTTATATTTAATCGTTTTGTGAACATTTGACGACACAAATTATTATTATTTTTTTTTTTTTATTGGTAATATTTTTTTTAGCATGTATACACGCTATACTATTGCAGGTTAACGGGAACGCCCTTTGTTAGTTAACATACTGTATATATTGGTGATTTTTATAGCTGCGTCACGCGTAAGTCTCGATCCCGTGGGAATATCAGGATACAAAATATATTATGTCCATCCAGGTCATGGTCTACCCATGTGCCAAATCTGATCTAAATCCGTTCAGCCGTTTTAGTGTGAACGCGTAACAAACAAGCCCACTTTCGCATTTATAATATTAGTTAGTATTAGTAAAGTTGGCTTAGTGGTCGCAGGCGCCGAGCAATGAGTTCTGGGTTCAATTCACGGGTCGGGCAAAGTGTTATTGGTATTTTCCATCTGGAATGTCTCAGTAGCAGCCCGGAGTCTGGATTTGAGCCCAGTTGATGGCAATAGGCTCGCCCCCTATTACATGGGACTTAAATATAACTGGCTAAATGTGGGTGTACTTATAGGTACACCTCTGCCTAACCGTTCGGGGAATGCAGGCGTATTTATATGTAAAAAAAGATTTAGAAAAGATCCTAATATTAACTTTTGTTTATTTTAAACTGGTAGTATAAGATCGATTCACGTAAAAGTAGGTATTACGCGAGCATCTTTTTCTAAATATTTTTCCTCAATACGTTAGGGCCATGACACACGGTCAGTTTTGATTTTGCTAGATATAAACTCGAAGGCCATCGTCGGTTCAAACTGAACCATTCAACTAACTTTTAGTTTATTTTAGTCTTTTCCTTATACCTGTTGGTATGATGGTGACGAGTTTTTGCGTAAAACCATTCGCGGTTTCATTGATATGACGTCAAAGTGTGTCATAAGGAAAATACCGTCTTATCAGGTTGAATATAAAAATATATCATTTTCCTTATCGATTCTAAATTCATAATCTTTGTAAACAAATGGTTTTTTGTGAGAACAGGTGGTCAAAAATATTAATATTGACAATGATAAAATTTGTGTAAGTAATCAATATGTACGTAGGTAGGTAATTATGACATTTACCCAGCAATGGGACACAGCAGACCATAAAAAACCGGCCAAGTGCAAGTCGGAGTCTTACACTAAGGGTTCCGTACCACCGTACAATATTTAACACAACATAATATTTTTTGTAACACGTTTCTTGTATATATCCTCTTTAATTTTTAACTTTATTTTGTTTTCATTATTTTTTTTTAAAGCGGCAATAGAAATACGTTCACAATCTATGAAAATTTTAAGTGTCTACCTATAGGGTTAATGAGATACAGCCCGCTGACAGAGAAACTGACAGCGGAGTAATAAGGTTCTGTTTGGCAACCTTTGGATACGGAAAACTAAAAAAGTAGTAGTGACGCAGAAAATAATTAAAAACGATAACGGTTTTATTTTACAGAAAATTGAGATGAATATTTTTAAAGAAATGTTGACAACAACTGTATCAGATATCAAAAGAAAAAAAAACAGGGTTGCACAACATTTTATATTTATGTCGATAGTTATTATTTTGTAAAAATAAACAAAGTATTTCCGTAATCAGAGATACTGCAGTGTTAATCAATATAATGGTAAATAGACAACGTCTGACATATTTTGTTATTGAAACTGCTCTCTATTTTATTTTTGTATTCTAGCTTTTTGCATGGTTTTTATTTCTGACGAAATTAATAACTTACGGAATATTAATGTTTGTGTCGTAAAAGGGTACTAAACTATATACGGCACTCATTACCTTTCTGTTTGTTAACAAATCGTTAATAATACAAGTTTGGATATAATGACATAATAATACTAGCATAGATGTCGGAATATATCCCACGGGAACGTACAACCAGGATTTAAAGTACCCTATGTGTTACTCCAGGTTATAAACTATCTGTGTACCAAATTTCACCCAAATCCGTTGGGCCATTTTTGCGCAAACCCGAAACATACATTCAGTCAAACAGACAAACGAACGAAAAATTCTTTGTTACTATTTTATTAAAATTATAAAGAAAGAAAAAAGAAAGATTTTTTTTTAATCTGCACAAACAAAACGTACATTCCAACAATTTAAAATAAAAAATAAAAAGACAACACATAAATTCAAATATAGCCAAAAGCCTCGTATTCAACCAATAAAAGTTTGACAGTCTGGGTCTTATTATGAATATACCTTGATTATGTGCATTATAGCTGTGATTTTCCGACCTCGCCGCCGAGGTCCACCGCGACCGCGAGAGATACAGGAAGAAATTCTTAGTGTGGGGCAACGTTTTTAAAAAAAAAAAAAAAAAAAAAAAAAAAAAAAAAAAAAAAAAAAAAAAAAAAAAAAAAAAACCGCGACCCCGATCCGATACTACTCCTCCCCGACTCTTGCTCGACGCTCCAACACCAGCCCGGGCTGATGTAGAGCCGTCAGTAGTTTTAAACTCCCCGATCCAGCCTGTCCCGACTTGCTGCCCTCCCCCCAGCGACGCCCTAAGCCGAGGTCCGTACCCCACAGGGGGTGCCCTTAGCGAGCAGTTGCTTAGTTTAAGTTAGTTTTTAGTTTTTATGCCCCTGGCTGGAGGCTTTAAGTTAGTAGCTTAGAGCATCTCCGCAGGAAAGTCCGGTTGAGTAGCAAATACCCCTAGTGGTAACCCTAGGAGATGCCATTCAAAAAAAAAAAAAATAGCTGTGATTGCACTATGTAATGTGCTGTGTAAATATAATGTTCGTTTTATCAAATACAATAGACGCTGATATATTTAGTAACCTATTCCGCTTGACTATTCTTCAAGAGTCATAAAAACCCTGTAAGAAATCGACACGTGTTTCACCTCTCAACGAGGCATCTTCAGGATGACGACGCGACGTGTTACCACACCGAGCGCTGGACGCAGAGTCCAGCGCTTCTTACAGGGTCGCAGAGTCGATTTCTTACAGGGTTTTTATGACTCTTGAAGAATAGTCAAGCGGAATAGGTTACTAAATATATCAGCGTCTATTGTATTTTATAATGGATTTCCGCAAAGTCACGCCTGAATCAATTAACTATCTTAAGTTCGTTTTATCTTTCTAAGTCTTTTTTTTAATTTTTTTTTTTATCTCGATACACTTTTCCAACTCACTTTAGACATTGGCAGAATGGTCGACATCGGGTTTGCTTGCCATAATAAATGAATGTTCGTTTTGTTGAGGCCGGAATCCTCTGTTGATTACGGAACTAAAAATAGCTTTATCTCTTGACAGTTAACGACCAAAATCATAATATTTATTTTTGTATGCATTATAACGTCATAACATCACGCGTTCTTTCATTGAAAGACTGGGTAGAGGTGTACCTATAATACACACAATAGTTTAAGGTGAAAGCTCCAGGGTAGTCTGCGGAATTCATTTGCAATTTGCAGGTCAATATCAGGTTGTATGTTGATTAAAATATGATACGCGACCGTAACTAATATGGATTTACAGAATTATAAACATTAGAATCAGTAATACAACGTTTAGTTACCGAGCGGCCGTAGTTTAATTATTTCAAAGTCACTGTTGAGATATAATACTGCTACTTTATTATACTGTGCCAAGGTGTTGAACAAGCAATAATTTTGGTTTATATTGATGTTTAATTAAAAATATGAGTTCTGCGTTTAATAAGCTTAGAAAACAGCCTACACTTATTTATAATATTAAAATATCCTTAGTAAGACTAAATTAATTACCTAATAATTTAAATGAAATTTAGTAAATTTCGTGCAAAAGCCACCGTATATTATTATTAGCCTAAATAACCCTTGTATTTACATCAAACAGGAATATTGTTTTTTTTTTTTGCATTGCGTTAATAACCACGGGTTTTTACAAACTCCATTGTTAATAATAATTCTATGAATTCTTTGTTTATTGTGGGAAAAGGGTTTTACTTATACATTTTAATTTTATAATGAAATACGCAAATGCGTGTTAAATTAAGTTTCCAAAGGCCAGTTTGGTCGTGAAATTTCTTGCCAATGTAATGATTAGATTATTGTTCATTTAGTTTTATCAAATACTAGGTATTGCCTGCGACTTCATCTGCGATACAGGATGAAGAGTGCTTATGTCCTCCTTCAGTTCATGGTCTACAAATGTGCCAAATTTCATCCAAATCCGTTCAGCCGTTTAAGCGTGAAAGCGTAACAAACTCACTTTCGCATTTACAATAAAAAAAATATATATATTAAAAAAATATATATATATAATTTAGGATTAGTTAGGATTTATCTATACTATATATAAACCATAACAACAAAACACAACAACAACGTATCGAACTGGCGAAATGTGGGGTACTTACAGTAGAGTACATCTCTGTCTTACCCTTCGGGGAATACAGGCATGGCGTTATATTATGTTAATTATTTATTTATAGGAGAACCAAAAACTAATATCAGATGGATAACAATTATAATATAAAACATACAGCCAATTACAGGTTCTCACGGGTAAAAATTATACCAAGTAAGTATTGTTAATTCGACAGTATTTCACAAAATTTGATGTTTTGTTAAATCTAAGTTTGTATTATGTAACATAAACATTATGTTAATTCTATTCTTACCTACTCTATGATTTATGATGTGAATTACCTACGTCATTAGCATGTTATCACTAAATTGATCAATTCTAAATACACTAATTTAGTCATTATGAAACCGTTATTTATGTAGATACCGCTAACTTATTACATATACAACTATTCAATTCCTGTTTTATTCATAAACGTTTTCTACAGTTTAATTATGTTTTGACATAACGATATAATTTGACATTTCCTTAATTAAAATGCCGGGTATCAAAACAAACCGTATCGAATGGAAACCGTATACATTTCGTAAATTGAAAGAACAGCATTACTATAACTACCTTATTTAGCAGAAGGACAAAAAAACACTCTCTGCAAGTGACATTAGACACGAAACACGATACCACAGGAATTAGCCATTAAAAACTATAGCAGCTGAAACACCATTTTCACTAAACAACGTTCAAAAATCGAACAAATTACTAAAATACAAGTCAAAAACACTTACCTAAAGTTAAAATGCAAGAAAATCCAATAAAACAGATACTAAAACAGTTTAATCGAATAAAAACGAGTAATAAAACGTTTTCTAGACCATCAACGGAGGAACGCGCAGTGGGCACTGCGCAGTTGTGCGCGCGCTGACAGTTGCAAGCTGCGCACGAGTGTGAGTGAATCAGCGAACGTTGGCCACGGTTGTGTGCGCGTTCTTGACTTCTTGGAAAGCCCCGTGTGTATATCAAACCCGACTCTCCATTCGAAACGAGGAAACTAAGCGTCGATTTGTTTCAAAACCATTATTTTCGATACTTTTTCAAAACAAAACGTTCAATGGAAACAATAATCAACGACGATGCTTGCAAAAACTACGGAGCCTCTGTAAAGGGAGAGTGTAGTCAATTGGTCAAGCGTTTGAACAAATGTTGGCGTTGTGCCGTCTCTTTCTAACGCCAACACTGATTAGATGAATGCCTCTTATTTCAGAGATGGGATTTTTATTACCTACCACAATCGGTGACTCACCAGATGTAGCCACCGTGTTTTCAAATGCCTGATAAGACTGAATACGTACCAAACTATAATTATTTATTACAATGCCCTTGAAGTGTAATTTTTCTTTCGATCACTGTTCTCTACTTTTTCAGACCAACTGAAATTCAGTTGAATATGTTAGTATTTAGAATGGCCTTCTGAAACTAAGTTCCTACGCGATAAGGTTGACAGACATCCCAATGTATGCCAATGTTCTACAATAAGCTCCACTATTACTGACAATTGCTTGCACAGACTGGACAGGTCCACTCAAATCGTTGTGGTTCTTTCCTGAAAAGACCATTCAGACGCTAATCTACATCGCCCTCATATTGGCCTGACCAAGATAATGTCTGGACTCAGGACTTTAAAAGAGACTGCGACCTCTGAGTTTGTTTCGGCCTTTCTTCTCAGAGTAGTCAGATAGGAAACGCCGACCTCATCTAGCTTATTTTTACAACTTTTTAATATGACGTGTAAAAGTGATTCCAATATCCTATTTACAGAATAAACAATTTCATTTCATTTCATTTTGGTATTTGAATATCCTATGGGAAAAAAACACATTTTACGATCACCAAACCCTTTGCCATAAGCATAATAAGTCTATAATGTTCCCACTGCTGGGACACAGGCCTCTCTTCGAGAGAAAGTGGGCTGTAATCTACCACGCGGGCTCAGTGCGGGTTAGGAGATGTCTTTGAATTTTTGATTCTAGGTCATGTCGGTTTCCTCACGATGATTTTCCTTCACCGTTTTGAGAGCAGTGGTGATGAAATTTTTTACACTATTTAAAACCCGACTGGGTTCGATCCCATGACCTACAACTCGAATTTCGGGGACGTTACCACTGGACCATCTGGTACCGTGCCCTTTGCCATTCATGGTTATTATTTGCATTCTCCCGGGCTTGGTGGTCATTCAATATCAGCTGATGCTTACTAAAGTTTAATACAGCCAATTTTTTTTCGCGATTTCAAACTTGATCCCGTAGTAAAAGTCATTCAGTTCGATCGGGTTTAAAGCACCTCATAAAGTTTGTAAAGTAAATTTTTTAACACCTATTCAAAATCATTTTTACAAAATCAGTATAAACGCAATCAAAATAAAAGTGATGGGACACGCGCTATCGATATTTATAGGTACTTACTCGACGGATTTCATCGACAGACGTCCGCTGACCCAGTTCGTTCGTTCCGTGTCACTACAAATTGCATTCACCTAACGATGCCCTATCATTGTAGTAATTATTCGTATAGCTTTTGCTGCGGCTGCACTTGTTTCTTTTTCTTTGAGTTTTGTAAAAATGTATGGGTTTTGGAAGAGATTTATTTAGACAGCTGCAGCCTGTGCCTTTTATTACATTTCTGTTCGTCATTAAAGATCAGTTAGCCTAGTGTTAGTCGTAAAGCCGTAAGCCATAAAATTATAGGTCGATCAATCAACTAAGCCTATTGCCGGATATAGGCATATCCTAATTTGCGCCAAAACATTAGCTCTCATATCCTACAGCCGCGTAGCTGCAGCCGCTTTTATGTTCATCAGTTCATCTAGATAGGGCAGTGCCGTTTTCACGTTTTCATTTTGGCCTATTACTTAATAATGAATATGGTGTTTAAAATAAAGTCCTAGTGTTATTCTAAGCGATTATTTGAAAACGTTTCTCTAGTCACTCTTTCCATTCCAACAAAAAAAGTCAAGTTGTTAAATACTATACAATGACATCTAAAAAATCCATTCATCAACCGGTATTTACAGTTTAAAACAAATGTAAATTACATTTTTATTAACACAATTACACAATATTTAAAAGGTGTTTCCTCAATCCTGACTCACACTTTAGTGTTGCGTTTAATGAGGAAAATATCCGATTCATGTGCCAATATTTACGTGTTTCCGATTAAAATTAATACACGAGATTTCATACTACGTTAAATGTTTGGTTAACTTCCAACTAGATTTAACTTCGAAAACTGGGGAAATCCGACAAAAACACTTCAGCAGATTTAATTATATTTTTGCGTTATTTTTAGATAGTTAGTCATTAGTCGATGAGTATTATTGCATAATCAGTCTAATGCTGCCCCGTGGGATATTTGCGTAAAACACTTGCACGTCTAATGATAGGTATTCAGTTTGATAATTCCATCATATTCATTGCGTTATTTTACATTATCGAGCTGACGATTCTATCAAACATATTTTTTTTGAATTTTTGACAGATATTTCTTCTAAACTATACGTACTTACAATGGATATAGATGAGGTTTTTACCATAATTTTGAGAATTTAGTCCGAAAGGTTTATGTGTAAATATTAATTTTATGTATGTGTAAAAAATCATATTTAAATTGGTTATAGAAGACACAGAAACTCGATGTTTTGACATGTCACCATCACCACATCAATTGTTTGTACCCGTGCGAAGCATCTCGAGTCGCTCGTGTTTTATACCAGTCTTTCTTTGAACTACCGATATTCATATTATATTCGGAGAATATGGACCAACTGGTCAGGTCTGAGTAAGCCAATTAAATCTTATTCTCAATAATTCTTTGTCATCAATAAATTCTAACGTTGTTATTTCTTTGGACGTTCATATTTTCTTAATAGATGCGGTTTTTAACATTGGGGTTTTATTTATAAACGTTGCTGAAAGTTAAGTACTGATTAGCGACTGTTTAATCATACATTTTTGACGTTTGAACGTCATTTAACTTTAAGCAACCCAATAATGCGTCGAAACTATCGTGATAGACGCTTATCCACTGACATGCATACTTGCATACTATGCCATGCTCGAGCGCATGTTAAGAATGCATGTAAAGAAAAAAACCGTTGATTTAATCTACGGTTTGGTTTTACAATCATTGAGATGGATTTATTGTCAAGAAGGTAATCTAACTCTGCTTAGATGACTTGAAACACTTGATATAATCCAAATACCCTGACCCTGTTTCAAACGAACCAATGTCCAATGGGAACAAACACACATACACACACAGTCACACACACACCGCACCACACTCCACACACACACACACATACCATTCCACACCTGGAATCACCTATCTAGTCTCCGCTCTGGAATTCGTACCCTGAGCCTGAGATACAGGAACTGTCAGGTTCGGGGCTCACTGACAAATAATACTTTATAACCTAGTTTTAAGTAATATTTTAAGCTATCCATGTCGTCTCAAAACTATTTTTTATTTCAAAACCTACCTTTGCAAATTATAAAGATTGCTAAGGATCTATCTATCTTATTAATTTCGTATTTGACAAAAAAAATCCATGATTTTTTTTAAACCTATAATATCCAGTTTCCTTCCTGTCACAGAAAGTGAAACTGCATCGTATCGTATCGTATTGGCAGTCGTGTGCTAAATTCTATCGACATGAAAACTGCTTTAGTTCCGCACTATTACCTCGTATTAACTGAATTATCACACCGTTGTGTTACAATAATTTTATAATCGTTACCTGAATAAATAAACGATGTTTACATTAGCACTGATATACTGCTAATATCATGGATAATAAAAATGTCTTTTATGATGGACCGTCAAAGAGGATAATATTTACATTAAAGCCATTGGTTCCAAGACATTTAAATAAAGAAAGGAAGTTTTTTTTTATTTGGGACACGCACATGATATGCAAAGAGTAATAAAAACAAAAAAGGAGCATCTAATTCTTAAAATAAATTTCGAATAAAAAAAAAAGCATACAGACGAATTGAGAACCTCCTCCGTTTTGAAGAAGTTGGTTAAAAATAATAATAATAACGACTGTGGGAGGCCAAAAAGGATCCTATCTAAGTATATGCTGCGATATTTAAAAAAATAAATACCATCTCGCAGGTATTCTGATAGCGCCCGCTGTGATGCCATTTCTTAACAATATCTTGGAGAAGGAACTCAAAACCTTCTCTTATAGAAAAGGTTTTGAGTATGAATGTGGATGGCTATAAGAAACGATGGATGGATTGTGTGAAAGATGATATGGCTAGAAAGGGAGCGACTACCGAGATGACTACTAATAGAGAAGTATGGATAAAAAGGACAATGTTGTGACGACCCGAAATAATAAATTGGGATACGGTTATGGGAATAGGTTATAATGATGATCTTGGAGGTTAGCCACAGTTACGTTCTACGGTTGGTACATATTGAACAATGTTCTATGTCTATTGTCTATCTAGTGCGGTCATATTTGGATGTTCAGTCGTAATTGATGTCATACTATGATTATATATCATTATCATGCATGATAAACTACGACAAAAACGTCGTAAACGATCAGGATCGATTGCTACTTTGGTTACCAATCTGATTCTAAAGGCTCTTACATACTGGCGCGATTCGCCGCGTGACGCGAATTTTAACAAAACAATTTCTTAGAAAACTACACGGCGAACAATGCGGCGGTGTCGCGCCGCGCGACGGATCGCCCCAGTATGTAATTATATAATAATATGTAATTGTATTAATGGAAAAAATGTAATTGATCTTCTAAAAACTTATCGGTCTTCTTATAATAATCGTTTTTTATTATAGATGAGCCTTTTAAATGTTTTGATTTTTTATATCTTTTAGGTCACCTAACCCAACCAAATGGGTTAGGTTAGAACTGTGACAAAACGTGCGCGAGCCGAACGAGCGAAGCGAGCTGTGCCGCCGTATCGGCCGGTGAGCGCTAGGTACATCCAAGTTGGTCACAGTCACTTGGCTATTTCGTATTTTTAGAACACCAAAATGGTAATTATTTGAAAATCACAAAAATAGGCACATTTTAATAAATGTGCTTATTTTTGTGAATGGACTCTCTAATGTAATCATTAGAGAGTCCATTAATATGTTTAGAAAATCGAAATGGAAATTATTTTAAGTTCGACTAAATCCATTCTCGGCACATAACCATATATTCTGGTTTTTCCATTTCTACACTGAAAAAACTTAAGGATATCCTCATTTCAAACACAAACCGCAACAAAGCGAGACTTCTTCGAAATTATTTAAAAAAAACTCCATTGTTTCTCCCAGACAAACAAACAATGAAATAGTTACTTATATCAATCGATAGCGGCCAGGTGGCATCGCTTTTGCATTATGTATCGACACAGATGCCGACTGCCTTCTAAATATTATATGCGACTCCAAATGACCTGCCTCTGAACCTCGGACAAGCATTTATATAAGGAAAATAGACGACATGCAATCGTCTATGGTTCGCGTTCATTATAATTTTATAGTGCGGTGGAACACACCTGGCTTGGAACTGGGAAATAAGGTTGAAATTATAGATTTTATTAAAGGGGTTTAGATCGTATGTCTGTTACTCTGTATGTAGGGATTCATAATTATCTGCACGGGTAGATGACCACAATAGAAACGGGTTTTGTCGACGGAAGGATATACAAAATGACAGATTGTGACTGTGAATCTGTCATTTTGTCTATTCTTCCGTTTCACGCTAAAACGGCTGAACGGATTTGGATGAAATTTGGCACATGGGTAGACCAAGACATGGAGAAGGACATAGGCTACTTCTCTTCCTGGATTGCAGACAAAGTGGGGAACAGCTAAACATTTTTATCTAATGATGATGATAGGTGTTATGATTCATAAGGAATGTTTTGTTACAGTTATTCAATGCGTGAGTACGATTGAAAAAACTAAAACAATGACTTTTCAAAAACATTTTAATTTATTGAAATCACAATTGGTTTACTTATTTATCATTATGTAATTCTATTGTTTCATTTACTACAGTAGAAATTGTTTTTAAAACGAATTGCAACAGTTGTAAATAATCCTTTCTTCTTTCAGTAGCTTGTATCAATTGGCACAGATACTCGTTACATCATTCAAAAATATTTTTAATTAGCTGTTCTTCGCGTTACCGGATGCGTTTAAACATAGTTACAAATGTTTCGTACAAAAAGTTCCCAATTTTGATTGAAAAATTCAATTTGATTGAGAAATTGGCAGAAGGTAAAATGGGAATTTATTCCCATTTTACCTTCTGCCAAGTCTCCTGTAAGAAATCGACACGTGTTTCACCTCTCAACGAGTCATCCTCAGGATGACGATTGACTTGTCGCGAACCCGAACACGACGTGGCAACACTAAATATATATCTACGTCTATTATATTTTTTTATAATGGGTTTCCGAAAAGTCACGCTTGAATCAATTAACTATCTTAAGATTGGAGAGTAAGCAAGCTGAAGTGACAGTGGGTTAGCCATGTTTGTCGAAAGACCGATAGCCGGTGGAGCAGACCAGTCCTAGAGTGGAGACCGCGTATCGGCAAGCGTAGTGGGGGACACCCCCCAGCTAGATGGACCGACGACCTTAAAAGGTGGTTGGGACAGACTGGATGCAGAAGGCGCAGCACGGTGTTGTAGCGCAGCCTGTGAGGGGCCTATGTCCAGCAGTGGACTTTGCTATGAAGAGTCGAAACACACTCACAAACAGGATTTTCCAATTCTCCACTACTTGATTGCGAACGACACATAATAAATGAATTTCCGGGTAGACATCTCAGTTAGACGCTGATTCTGATCGGATACAGATTGTGTCTGCATGAATAAATGCTTCCGATTCGCAAGGTGTTGCGAGCAACGATAATCTTGCTAGGGTTGCCAAAATTGATATTAAGATTTTAATTTAAAAAATAGTGCCCATGGAGTTTCTCGCCCGTTCTTATCCATCAACCTACTATACGCTTTCGAATGGGCAACTAGCTTCATCTTTGTGACTGACCGACTCCTTGAGTTCAAAAATGTCTGTAAATGATTTAATAGAAATGAATATTTTGAGTTTATTTATTAAAATAAAATCTGCATGTTGTTGTCCCTCTGCAGGGTTAGATAGACTTCTTTTTATAAACAGAAGGAACGCCTGCAAACTAGCAAGATGATCAAAGCTTGATTTTTTTTAATGAAAATACCAACATGCAAGCTGTGTGGTTGTTGTTGTTCTAAAGTCCAGGTGCCGTATTATGAAGTATTAATGCCACCATTTTTCCATTGTAAGAGAGAAACGGAGTTAATTAAGGTCGCTAGCACCATCCCGTTTTCGCAGTGGAATAATGATGGCATTAACACTTTATAATACTACTCCAGGTTTCTTTGCTATTACTTGCTTCACGATCAAGATATTTTAGAAATTATATAATTAATGCAGAGTCAAGACTGGTATGGTCTGATCATCTGATGCCATTACACGGAAACATTTGTCATTTTCAGTGTATATTTTTAAATGCAAATTAGTAAACAAAACTAAGTTTTCATTCTTTTAGATTTCGGCAAGTCAAAATCTGAGGCAACTTTTGAAATTTGCCTAAGATTTTTTTTTAATCCAGCCAGCCAGTTTTCAAATAATGTTTTCGACGAAGCTCTTTACTAATAATATTATTATTCTCTATCTCATGATTGGCAGCCCTAACTAATAAGACGGGATAGGAACTCACTAATTCCTGCTAAGCCAACGTATTTGCACATTGTGTGAGAGTCTCACAGAAAGACGAACGAGTGCGGACTTACCTCCGCATTCATTTACTTCTGTTTTCTTAGAAAACCTTATCAGCGGAGATAATTGATTAGGTGAAACTAGCTAACGCAATCTACGCTTTCTTGAAACTGTCAACCAAATTGTGCATTTTATTTTTTAAATAAATGTGTTTGAACTTTGAACTGTTTACAATTTTCAAAATAGAACGTGTTTGCCACGAAAGTTTCGTTTGAAAACGTTCTATTTTTGAAAATGGCGAGGAGAATACTATTAGTGTTATTATTTTGTACAATTTTTTTTTTCTTTTATGTAAAAGATTGCCAGGCACGCACTAGTAATTTCTCATGTACAAATTACAAAACTAAATCCAAACCCACAGCAACTTTACGGTCTGTACATTTGTCCCGTGTGAGAATCAAATCCACGCGCACGATAACCAACCGCTTCGTCGAGTTCCACGTTCCAACGCATTTTCTAATTCCGCGAACTTATCTGCTGGTTTCTCGGAAATAAAATATGTTTCTACAAAAGGGGCATGTATTTGTAATTGAATGCAAATTAAATGAAGATGTTCCTACATAGCAAAGCATAGGGTTCTTGGAAAATCATAGGCCCTCACATTTTGTTCTAGTTTTTACTAAAAGATGAAAACATCACCATTCACCTGTACACCTGTAATCACGCGTAGGCTACAGCTACATCTTTACCTCATTCAGAGGCGTATTTTAAGATTCAGCGCCCTGGGCCTGAAAGGTTTGCCGCCCCCTAAAATTAAAGGAAAAAAAAAAGCACCGAAACTAGTCCCGAGTCGCAATGGAGCCGGACCGACCGACAGGCCGCCGGTCAGTAAGGGCCGAGTCACACCGGAATGGCAGCGGCCCCCGGCGTCGCCGCTGGCGACCTCGCGCGACCTCCACACCCCACGCGCCTAGTCTCCTCTTGGCTAGTTTAATTCGGCAGGCGGCCGCCCGCGGTGCCGCGAGCGGCCTCGCGTCCCCGCTGACAGCTGCGGGCAGAACCACTGACAAGAGGAGCGTGGCGCGCGGCTGCTCGCGTCACCGCGGGTGGCCTCGCGACCTTTTCAAGATTTTCAAGCGATACTGGTCTTTTCAGTATGTAGATAAAGTTTAAAATTATTTCACACTGAAAGTGCTCGCCGCGTCGCTGCCGGCAGCGGCCAGCAACGGCCCCCGCTCTCCGCTGGCGGACTCGCGCGACCTCCAGACCCCACGCGCCTAGTTTCCTCTTGACTAGTGTAGTTTCTAACTTTTCAAGATTTTCAAGCGATACTGGTCTTTTAAGTATGTAGATAAAGTTTAAAATTATTTCACACTGAAAGTGCTCGCCGCGTCGCTGCCGGCCGCTACCATTCCGGTGTGATTCGGCCTATATACGATAGTCCCGCGTCTTGATGTCTATCAAATTTACAACCAAATGAGTTTTAATTTTTGATAAGTAGGCTTATTTTAAATTTCTTCAAAAAGAAAGGCTAACAAAGCTGAGCGAGAGGTGCGGAATACGCCGCCCCTCGCAGCCTACCGCCTCGGGCCATGGCCCTTTTGGCCCTAGGGTAAATACACCCCTGACCTCATTCCTGATCATTAGATAATTGTCTCAGTGGAGGGAATATGCATGTGATTCAAATATGGGTCAAAAATTTTTTTTTATAAGCTATGTTACTTCAGAATTATGCCTCCATCAATATTTTTGAATAAAATTTCTTTTTGAGCGAGAAATTAATTTTTTTAAGTCCAAAAAAACTGTGGGTAATTCAAATACTTGAAAAGGCTAAGAGTGGATGTGACGTAACAATCCGATATAACAATCAAAATGTCAATGTCAAGTCAATCAACAAGTGTCAAGTCAATGTCAAACGCTCATAGAAAAAGGAGTGTTTGACGTTGACTTGACAGTTGCTTGTCTGTTTTTACCAATGACTAATAAATCCTATGGACTTGGCATACCTACAAGAAAAACGTGCATACCTACGCTCTACTGAGAGGATAAAATGGCGGTTACTAGAGCAGCCCTTATCGATACTTCTTTAAAATAACATCGATAAAAGATTGTGAAATGTTTTCATAATGTCACGGTACAATATGTACGGGTAAAAATACCCCAAGTTCTTTAACATGCATGAGTCTTTCATTTAACCGATAGAGTACCGCGCCGTTAAGTTGTTTGTTGGATCGTCCTTCTTTCAAGGCTAAGCCGTAGAACTGGAGGACAGATATATGCTGCTTTATATCGACGTAGTATTCTATAACGGATTTCACTCCATTGTGTTTACAATGGAGTGAAATCCGTTATAATAGTACAATCGACCTAATACAGAGCTGCAAATTGCAAAAAATGTATGAAAATTTGAATTTCACGGATAACCAGTGAAAAACTTTTTTTGTAATGGTTTTATTCACCATAATTCATATTTTTGATGCTAAGTTTCTAAAAGGAAAATGATCGAGGGTTAATTATTTAATTAAAAATCAACAATAATTATAATAAAGTTATATTAAAGAAATCAATTTTATTCATTTCTGAACAAATTAGTTTGGGTAATTTCTATGGGATATTCTCTCAGTAGTTTTCTTCCCATAATATTTGTATCTCAAATTCATGTATAACTCTATTACACTTTTAATTAATAAATATTATTATATCCTTTAAAATCTTTGATAATATTACTAAAATGAGCAATTTCTTTCGTCTGTCTTCTAACTTTCTCCGTTTCTTTATCTTCTTGGACTGTTTTTGACATTTGTCCTTTAATTTCTTTATCATTTTAAATGTGTGTACCTGAAATCAAATAAAATTAAGCTTAAATAGATATTGAAGACAAGAAGCGAGAGATATCTTCCAGCCAGTCTCAATTCAATCAATGAGATGTTATCAATTAGATAAAAAAAAAACGGAACTGGTCATACCGGTAAATCTGGCGTAGCGGAGGTGCTAGCAGCTAAATCTGGCGCAACGTAGGTGCTAGCAGCTAAATGTAGTGCAACGGAGACTAAATCTAGTGTAGCGGATGTGCTAGGGGCTAAATCTATGCCACTCCTCTTTGAAATTTCTCCAGGTTGATTTTGAGTGGCAGGCACACAAACAGCTTGGACCTGAAAACCACTCTTTATCATTAACATAAATATTAATAAAAATTGAATAGTAAATACTTAAAAATTTTATGACTTTTCAAAACAGTAATGATCCTACTGTTTATAATTACAAAAATCAATTACTGTATTAGGAGCACCACATCCAGATATTGATTGTGAGTTTGTCTGATTTGATTTTGATCATTCTCAATTAAAATGCCTGACATATTTGTTCGAATCTTACGCTGTAAACAAGCAATAAAATGATGAGTATTCTTGATGTTTCTTGATTTTATGAATAGGATTTTTAATTAATATTAATTCTTCCAACACATTCTTTACATCACTCTTTGTGTACATTAGACAACTGTTGCAATTGAGGACATCACCATCATTTATCAGCCACTACACAATCATGTTGGAAAAATGTATAACATGCAATGTTACTTACCAATAAGGTTCGTGATAGTAAAGCATCGTCACGTAATGTTACTTTATTCAGTGTCCAAAACATGATTCTTCAAAGTGAAGAGAACAAAATATGTGAATTGTTTTTGTTGACATCTTTAAATTTTCAACACTGATTGTTTCCAGCCAAATTTTCTTTTTCGTTCATCAGGCAGCCTTGAAAATAAAACATAAAACCAATAAAGAATCATAAAATAGCATTATCGATAAATATAAAAATGTCTAAATGCACTACTCTATCCCTTCAATAACAACAAAATCATTTCATGTTGAAAAACTATTAAAAATAAAGGCAAAAGGGAAAATAAGAATGCTTTACTGTTAAAGCTCTTCAACAAATGCAGAATCTTTTGTTTATCATATAAGTCTTAAGATATTTCAGCTGAAATTATGTACGTACTGGTGCAAAGTTATGTTCGGGAGATTTCCGCTTCTTTTGATGCCACATCCGATTATATTGCAATTGGGCATCTTGCTATTGACGATTTCTACCAGAGGACCGAGTTTAAACGCATTATCACTGCAAATTACTCCAAAATTTACAATTATAACCACAGCTCAAGAGCATTTGACAGTTGACATACTCAAGTTTGGTACCAAACAGCGAGAGGATAAAATGGCGACTCGGCCGCAAATAGGTATTCAATGACTCTAGAAATGTAGGGTTGCCAATAAAGTAACTGTCAAAAACACTTTTGTCCTTTTTCACTTACGCAAAATTATGAAAGTTAAAAAGAGATGGCAATATTTTTATGATTTTGGCGTCGATATGCCTCATATTTGTATAACTGTTTTTTCTATAGTCAAACATTTCAAGTCCATATGATTTATAAGTCAATCGTTTTTACGGACTGTGACGTCACCACACCAAGCGCGCCAAATGGAGGGCGTTTAAATAGCCCGGATCGGTTGGACATTTTTAAACATTTTTTTAACTACTTTAAATTGCTTTTGTGCCGTCGAATTTTTTTTAACTATTATTTGACGATGTAAACTATCGAATAAAAATATTAAAAAAATACATGCATATTCCCTAATAATAGGTATATTATGTTTCCCAGTACCTACACATACTTTCATAGAGAAAGAAAGTTATTTTTTTTCTATCTTTATTTCTTTCATAATCAGCATACTTATAATGTGCTCAATGCTGGGACTAGACGCTTAGTTTGTCTCCTTTCAGCGAGAGGAACAGCGCCGTAAACCACGCTGGCCTGTGCTGGTTGGTGGAGAAAAACTAAAACAATTTAAACAAGCCAACTTTGTTGTGCTGCTGGGCGTGACAGCTATGTTTTACACTCGCATTACGTCATTGTCGCTAACAGTTGGACGCTATTTTTTTCGACTGTCTGTCTAGAAATTTATATCTTTGACTTGATGTAGTTATTGTTCTGAAAGTGCATTGCCATATCGACTAAACCAGGAAATGAGGCAGGCAGATTGTGTCGAAACTGGACCAGTACCGATTATGAGAATCTTCGCATTGTTCTCTCGATATCGAATCGAATATGCAAACTTATCGATACCATCGGAGGAAATCGGTAATTATGACAAGGTCAATTGTATTGTTGTAATGCTGATAATTTTACATTCACTTTCATTGATTCAGAAATAAAATAAGTATAGGTAAATAGTAAAAAGTTAAAAATAAGAAAATTATTAGCTCCTAAAGGCTCTTACATACTGGCGTGATTCGCCGCGCGACGCGACATTGTTTTGTGCGCCGCATTGTTCGCCGTGAAGTTTTCTCAGAAATTGTTTTGTTAAAATTCGCGTCGCGCGGCGTATCGCGCCAGTATGTAAGAGCTTTAAAAAGCGATTTAATTACCTACACAATTATATCTGAGGTAGGTCTGTATTGCATAAAAATACCTAAGTATCTCTTGAATTTTTTCTTGTTGGGGAATTTAATTGTAAATGTTAGATTAGCGTCTATAGTTTATCACCGCGCCTGCCGGGGTCGCGGGAAAGTCCGAAATACCGTGGCTTCTGGCAACTTACAGGCAATCCTTCAGTTGCCTGTAACTTGCCACACACTGGTGGGTTTTAGTCAGTAACAGTCTGACACGCCCTCCCGCCCCGCCCAGAGTGGGAGAAGTTATTTGATAATTACCCAACCAAAAAGAAAAGGCACCACAGCCGCAAAATTAAAATGGAACTGGGCAGGCCACATTTGCCGCATGTCACATCAGAAATGGGCGATATAAGCCATTTTAAAATTAAAATTAAAATTAAAATTAAAATTAAAATTAAAATTAAAATTAAAATTAAAATTAAAATTAAAATTAAAATTAAAATTAAAATTAAAATTAAAATTAAAATTAAAATTAAAATTAAAATTAAAATTAAAATTAAAATTAAAATTAAAATTAAAATTAAAATTAAAATTAAAATTAAAATTAAAATTAAAATTAAAATTAAAATTAAAATTAAAATTAAAATTAAAATTAAAATTAAAATTAAAATTAAAATTAAAATTAAAATTAAAATTAAAATTAAAATTAAAATTAAAAAATCGTTATGTTTGACATAAACCAACTTTATAATACTTAACCGCTGGTAAGCATGTTGGTGAACACAAGCTTAAGGCCCCAGTCCCTCTTACATAATTATGAGGCCTTTGTCCCAGCAGTGGTAACGTAGTAAGCTGATTATGAATTTAAAGTCGTAGTGCTGAATAAGTGATTATAATAATAATACCAGCCTATTAGGTACTGTTTCACTGCAGGCCACAGGCCTCTTCTCATACGGAGAAGGCACGAGCATTGATCACCACGCTTGCTCAAGACGGGTTGGCGATTTCAGACTTATCCTTCTAACTAATATATGCGAAAGTGAGTTTGTTTGATTAAGCTTTCACGCTAAAATGGGTGAACCGATTTGGATGAAATTTGGCACATGAGTAGACCATGACCTGGATTAGGACAAGGATAATTTTTATTCCGATATTCCTAAGGGATCGAGACTTATGCGGGTGAAACCGTGGGGCGCAGCTAGTGAACTATAAGTCCGGGTTTCCTCGCTATTGTTTCCTTCACCGATGTTAGTAATGTCAACTCAGAATCTAGGAACTATGCGCACTTCAAAAAAAACACACACTACAAACTTGAAAACATCTTTGAATTGGAGATTCATTTCAAAGTAATTTTCAAATTACCAAATCAACAGCCCTTTGTTTTTCTTTTAGAATAGCTTAGAAAATACCGTCGTTTAGTCGTATAATGCCTAATTCGCAAAATGGCACCCGATTCTCTAAAGGGCCAATTCGCGAATGGCCTAGTTCTCAAAAGGACTAATTCGCGAAATGGCTAATTCTCAAAAGGGCTAAGTAGTAAAATGCCTAATTCGTGAAAGGACTCATCCGTAAAAGAACTAATTCGTAAAATGTCTAATTCTCCAAATGGCCAACTGTTGAAAGAATAAATTAGAAGTAGCAGGTATTGAATTTTATTTCATGGAATCACATTAGGACAGTACAGTTTTTTATAGTAAGAAAAATATATTATTATGCATTTGACAAGAACAGAACAAGAACAGAGTAAAGAGTACAGTACCATAGCTTTTTGTATGAAGGTACACACCTAACAGTATGAATATACAACATGCTCCCTCAAAAAGTTAATCGGATTGCACTCATAACACAAAGGCATAAAAAACCAGTAAAGAAAACCATTATGAAAAACTAGGTTATACCAATCATTTGCAAACAGCTGCGATGCTTTGTTGGACCCAAAGGTTTCGTCAAAACATCTGCAGGTAACCTGTCGGTGGGCATATACCTACACACACCTCTTTGCTTATAATACAAAACCTTTCAATGAAGACAGTGCAAAAAAAGAGAACATCGTTTGACAGTGACAGAATATGTTATTTAAAATGTACTAAATGTTATAATAAAGTATTATTATATTAAAAATAGTTTTCACTCATCGTGGTGAGAACAATAATTTATGCAACTAAAACTTAAAACGGAACGCCGAGTAATATTTTTTATGAAAGTGCGGGTAGTTGTGAGTGGATAATAATCTATTTGTTAAATTCACCGTCATTTATGTTTTCGTTCATAAGTTTCTGTTTATAGAAGAAGTAGGTTATTTCATGAGAAAGATGGAAGAAGACATTTTAATTACTGAAAATCAAAAAGGTAATGATACTTTATTGTACGATGGGCATAGGTTTAATAAAACTAACCGAATAAATAAAGACGGAAGTTCGTTTTGGCGATGTGTCAATAAAAACGAGTGTAGTGGGTCGGTTACTGTGGACATACATTTGAAGAAAATATTGAGGAAATCTCTGCATAAATGTTTACCTCATCAGGAAAAAAACGATATACTACTTAAAATGAACAAATTGAAAAAACAAGTGTGCAAGAATTTGACGCCTATAAAGGAGCTATTTGAAAATGCATTTGACACAATGAATACGTCGAGCAAATCATTACCAACATTTCATGAAAAAAAGGACACTTTATATAAAGCAAGGAAAACATTTTTAAATGTCGATAAACTGACTTTTCATACACTCAAAGATGTATCTGTACCTGAAAGCCTTGCTCATAATTTTTTATCAGCACAAGATGGAGAAGAAGATAAAATGCTGGTTTTCACTTCAAAATTGTCTCGAAAAATTATAAAAGGATCAAGTACCCATTATTGGTACGGTGATGGAACATTCAAGAGTGTTCCAAAACCTTTTTACCAACTTTGTACTTTACACACAGATCTGAATTCTGATGTAAATACAACATCACTAGTTCCTGTCGTATACGCACTTCTGCCTGATAAAAGTAAAATTACTTACACAAGGTTTTTTCGCTTGATTAGAGACGTCCTGGGGGTGACGATAAAAACATTTAAAAGCGATTATGAAATTGCAGCTATGAATGCGGTCAAAGAAGTTTTTCCACTAGTTAAAGTCAGCGGTTGTTATTATCACTACCAAAAAGCTGTTTGGAAGAAGGCTAAAGAACTAAAAGTTAACGAAACAAGTGACCATAGAAATATTATTCGGAGAGCAGCTATTCTGCCACTTCTGCCATCACATTTCATCGCAGAAGGTTGGCAAATTATATCTGAAAAGATAGAAGCTGCTCGTAATATGGACAATTTCCTTCAGTATTTTGAAAAGCAGTGGATCAGATTGGGCTCAACACTTCTTAGCTGTGCTGGACAACGTCATCGTACGACAAACGCACTGGAAGGATGGCATCATCGACTAAATGTTTTGATTCCAAAACGTCCAACCTTGTTTAATTTTATCCATAAACTAAAGAAAGAATCCAAACATTTCGACATACTCATGAAAAAGAATATTTATACAGTAAGAAGAAAAAATCGTAGAAATAAGGATATACAATTTGACACACAGTATAACAAATTATTAGTAAAACTAAAAGCCAAAAAAATATCTGTTGAATATTTTTTTCGCAAGATAATTTATTACCAACTATTATTATAATTTGAGCTTCCAGTGTGATTATTTGGTAAAAAATAATGTTTTTGTTTTGTTATATGACACATTGTAAGGTGCTTTGTTGATTTAATACTTTTTCGCCATAATAATCATAATGTTTTTTTTTAGTTGGTTGTATGACAGATTGTAAGATGCGATGTTTTTCGCTATGATTGTTTTATTTTAATAATAAATGTTTTTTGCTAAGTTTTTTGTTTGCATTTCGTATAAAATATTAACATAACCTAGAAAATTACGTTAGATTTTTCATGTCATTTAACTCATGGCATGAGTTGGTAAAAGTTGGCCATTTGGAGAATTAGACATTTTACGAATTAGTTCTTTTACGAATGAGTCCTTTCACGAATTAGGCATTTTACTACTTAGTCCTTTTGAGAATTAGCCATTTTGCGAATTAGTCCTTTTGAGAACTAGTCCATTCGCGAATTGGCCTTTTTGCGACTGTGTGCCATTTTACGAATTAGGCATTATACGACTAAACGATACCGTTGAGCTTAAATTAAACCAACTAGACTATTTCGCGACACCGCTCTGGGACTATATTTAATAAGATATCAGTATAGGTTACTATCATATAATTATAATACACGTTCAATTAATGGTATGTAATTTATGATTAGGTAAAGATGGGGTTCCAGTTATTGCTGTTATACTTTTTAGAAGTTATTGATATTTTGGTTAGAAAATGTAGTATAAAACTTTTGTTGTGATGTGATTACGGGTTCTATAGTGTAATTAAATTAAATGTTCATTGGTTAGTTCACAATGAGTTTAATAAAGGTACTATAACTAAACATGGTACAATAAGTAAGATTATGATGATTATAATTTGACGCACAAGTGATGCGATTCGTGGTTAGTGAACGTGTCCTACTTTATTGACAGCTAGTGACTGAATACTGAACCCTGAGTTCAAAGTAAGGGACGTGTGAGTCGTGTGACGTCACAGGCAGTTGAGTTTACAAGTTCGTCTGCATGTGTGGGTTACATACCACTACAGTAGCAAGAATTGCCTATATGATTATGATTCTATAAATAAATATTTGAAACGACTGCGAATCATACTTTAATCAACACAAAATTTGACATGACTTGCAAATTGCAAAAAACGTAAGAAAATTTTAATTTCGCGGGTTACCTTGGCGCAATGGCTTAACAACTGTTGCCGAGCAACTGCGCATTGAGACATTGGTGCTGATTCTGTTGTTCACAAACTAAACTTAAGTTCAGTGCATCTTTTTCTTTCTATTTCATTAAGAAAAGGACAGAAGACAAATTGTTTAGTCTTGTCAAATTAATCAGCGCCTGTCACTACTCCATACAAGTTTAGACGTGATTAAAAACTTGCCTACTAAAGTTACGTCAATTTACGTCAGGCGCTGGTTAATATGACAGGACTAAACTAAAATTAATTTCTTAAGAAATAGAAAGAAAAAGATGCACTGAACTTAAATTTAGTTTAGTTTGTCAACAACAGAATCGGGACCAATATCTTCACCACGGGACCTAAATTCAATGCTAATTCATTCGATTCCGCGCTCACCCGGGACCGACCCCAATTGATTCATGTAGGACCATAATTAATCCAGCGATCAGTGACCAACTAAAAGTGGCCCACTTATTGATGCAGTGTCACCGGTTTAATAATGCGCTTCCGTCGCATTTATCAAACTATTAGATAATCGTTTTGGGTTATGCTTGGTTGATTGGCTCATTAATATAGTGGTAATAGAGGTATTGGTTTGTCAGTGGTTCGATACAAAATTAGATTAAAAATGTTAATTCATTCATTTCCGCGTTCAACCTGGACGGACCCCAATCTATACATATAAAATGCTTTGTCCTGAATGACTGACTGACGAATCAACGCACAGCCTAAACCGCTGATCGTAGAGACTTGAAACTTAGAGAGTGTCTTCTTTGTATGACGTAGGCATCCGATATGAAAGGATTTTCCGAGATTCTACCCCTAAGGGGGTGAAAAGGGGGATTTATTTTGTATGAAAAATCGTATCATAAAATGTTTTGAGGAAAGTACGAAATCTACGCGGACGAAGTCACGGGCAAAGCGCTAGTTGATTCATATAATCAGCCTATAATGTTCCTTACTGGAACATAGGCCTCCTCTCTTCGAGAGGGAGTGGGCTGTTATCCACCACGCGGGCCTAATGCGAGTTGGTAGATATCACATGTCTTCAAATGTTTCTAGGACATGCTGGCTTCCCCACGATATTTTCCTTCACCGATTTGGTGAAGAAACTATTTACACAAAGTAAAGCGCCTGCCTAGGTTCGAACCCACGACCTACAACTCGTAAGTCCACTTCCACTACACTTACCACTGCTTGAGTCAAGTGATTCATACAGGGTTGTTATTAATGTATTTCAATAGATCAGTGACCACCTAAAAGTGTCACACAATTGATACAGTATCACCGGTTTAATAATGCGCTTCCGACGCATTTGTCAAACTATTTGATTAGTGTTTTGAGTTATGATTGGTTAGAGGGTCATTATTTGAAATAGAGGTATTGGTTTGTCAGTGGTGTGATTCAAAATTAGTGCTTTATTTTGGTTGTGAGAAAATTATAGTATGCATGGCCTTCATTTAGTACATATTACTAAACTCACGAACTAAGGAAAATAGAACATGTTTTTTTAAGACACAGTATTTTCCAATCTACTTTATTTATCATTGATGGACAATAGAGAGTTCTCCGTACCTATAATTTATTCTCATAATTCATTAAAACGGACACATACTTCCCTGTATAAGTTTATTATTCTAGCATATGCGGCACTCGTGGGTTTCATCTGAAAAGTTGGTACACTTGTGTTGTCATCTGACATTATACTGACCAGCAGGCGTAGCATGAGCACCGCTTTGTCGACGGAAGAGTAGACAAAAATGACGTTTCCTGTAGACAGTAGACAGTACGAGACGGCAGTAAAATAGAAAGAGTCAACTGCACTTTTTACGAAATTCACTCTTTTACATAATTCGACTCAGAATTCTTTGGTTTGTCATAGGATTTATCGGTTGTCAGTGTGATTTTGACAGTAAGGATAGAAAACTTTCCTCCGAAATAGTCTACATATAAAAAGACGTAGACAAAGATCGTTAGAAATGAAAGACAAAATGACGGATTGTAGAAAGATTTCTACGGTGGATGTCAAAAATGAAGAAACGAACTGTCACTTTGTATAGAAAGAGCTATCTATGTCTATTCTTCGTAGAGATAGAAAGCGCCAAGCTACGCCTGCTGAGGCTCTTTTGGCATTATAGTCATTGTTTTCTGTTTGTATAAGTATTTTTCTGCTGTAATGCCTGCGTTTATTGGCTTTACAGCAGAAAAATATTTTTTCTTTCTTTCTTTAGTACCCAAGTATTACCTACATAAGTTACTACTCTCCCAGTAAATTTTCAGAAGTTTGTTTAAAAACCAAACGGGGGGGGGGTACTACCACCGCTTACAGCAGTATTATTTTAATCTTACTTTATGGGGGTAAGAGGTGGAGCTATACGTCCTGTAGAGCTTCATCTCTTTCCTAGACTGAAGTTTATTAAAATAATACTGCTGTAAGCGGTGGTGTTAGGCCCCGACTGACACAGTATAACCTACTTTTCTAACTTACAGCATAATCGTCTAAAATTGTTAAATTTTAATAATTACAACTTCTATCAAGTTGTTATGTTCGCGAAGCAGAATAATTATTGCCTAATTATTATAATAGCCCTAGTTCCATTAAAAGCTATGTATTTTACATGTTTTGCATAATTTTAAGGTAGCAAGGCTCAGTCTTGTTAATATTTTTTCAAGATCTTGATTATTGAAATCTGTTTAGCATAATTAGCCTATTAATCTGCCTAGCCTTTTTCTAACTATGTTGGGATCGGCTTCCAGTCCAACCGGAAGAAGCTGTATTTTGCATGGAGATACTGCCTATCTGACCTCCAATACCCAGTTCTTGGGTAATACGATACCCCTTGGTAAGACTGGTTGTCAAACTTTCGGGCTTCTGTCGGCCCGTAACGACTGTCAAAGATCCAAGAATGACAGCCGGGACCAACAGCTTAGACATGCTTTCCGAGTACTTACTTACTTACCAATTTAGCGAATTCCATAAAGGACCTAGAAAAAACACAGTACAGTAAAACTTTTTGCCTAATATGACTCGGCAAACTTCGTGTTTCGTCAGTCGTCGCATTTCTATCAGTTGCTCTTTGCACTTGGTGCAGACCGGACGCTCTCAATCGACTTGGAAGTATATAGAGTTGTTAATACTCTTTTAACTTAATGTAATTTATTTAGAAAATGGGAGGAAATAGTTTAAGGAAAATAGTTTTACAGCTCTATATAGTTCACACAAAACAAAACAACAATAAAGTACTTAGTTCTGAATTCAAATTAGTATACACGATAAACCTAATAATTGATGGGCATGGAAATTAGCATTCGTTTGTATTCGGAAATGCGATGATTCCCGAGGGCATTAAGAAAATAGTTTTCTGTACAAGCGATTCCTCAACGAAGAATCTTAACTAAACATAGCTCCCTAACTTTAAGTCTAATCACAAAGAAAGTCCAAGTGTCCTGGGTTAGTAATCTTTCAGGATGTCGGTCTAATGCGATTTCGTCGTAACTAATTATGTGATGTGACTGTATGGCGCATCTCTAGAGAATTAGGCGCCTCTCTAGTGGCGGATAATTGCTCCTGCATGCGTGTTACGTAACTAATTGTTGCTATCGCTATCATGAAGGAGATTTGGATTGTCAAACATTTTAAAATTGAATGTGTTTCTCTATGCAATTTTCGCTACCCTAGAGCAGCGCATAATTTCTCCAGCATGCGTATTGCTATTGCTATCATGAAGGAGACTTGGATTGTCAAATATTTTGACGTTAGTTTTCCGTATCCATTTCGGGTGTTATATCCGATTTGAAGACTTTTTTAGGTCTACTTCGACAGTTGTGAAGTAAGTACGAAGATATCTTTAAAATTATAGTAACTTCATGATAAATTAAGCATGCATATCAGGTAAATTTGCCTTAATTCCCGTTACGTGAACCTAATGAGGTATGAATTGAAAACAACTAAGTCATAATAATTCAGCTCGGAAAATACAACAATAAATAATATTCAGTGACGTAAATAGTATGCTGCAGAATATAAAATAATTTAAGGGGAAAATGTTTAATATTTTGTAATTCATTGACGTAGGTAAACATATTGAGATGAACCTATTAATTCCTGTAGTCGAAGTTTCGTCACACTATAGAATGACTCAGCTTTTAACAGAGAACATGATAGGTACATTTAGGTCGAGGAAAACACCTATTAAATCTGTATCACTATTGCATAACTATGTCAATAAGTCTATTCTATTTGTATTGAATGTCAAGCAAACCCGATGTCGACTATTCTGCCAATGTCTAAAGTACATTGGAAAAACAAGTGTGCATTAAAAAAAAATAAAAAGAAATAAAAAAATTTAAGACACCAATGAAATTCTTCGATTGATACAGTTGAACTCAATGTAGATCTTGTTGGGTTAGTACGGGAATGTCAATAAGTCGTTTATGTCTTGTTTTCTTTACTTCTAAGCTTATTATTAATAATAAATGCATTTTTTTAAATAGGTAGCTAAGTATTGTATGTTATGTCTTGGTGCAATTTAATATTACCGACATGAAACAATACACCGCACCTGAATACGAATCTCATGATAAATAATTAAGTAACCAATAAAACATTACGTCCTGAATTCGACAGAAAATTAAGGAAACCATTTCCATAATTTAATTGCAAGGAGAAATATGTACACGGAAAAAACGTTATATCAAGATACGGCTAATGGTCAAGAATTTCCATTTCAACACGTAATAGGTGCCTTACTACTCTAGAGAAATTAGACCGTAAATGCATTAGTGTTAGCAATAATAAAATTGCCAACAAAACATTACGGCATTGTGTACGACAATCTTAAGACTGTCGAAGTTTCACATTTTTAATTAAATGCTGGTCAAAATCTTAGGGAGTTTTGTATGTTTATAACTGTACATTTGCACTTGCGAAAGATTCACAACAAAACAATTTTTGAATCTCTATTTTCTGTCAATGTTCCATACAGGAACTAGAGATTTCAACATGTTTGTTTCGCCAGTACAGTCACGCAACATAACACAATATATTGAATATTGAATTTTAACTGAAAGATCTCATTACATAACGTCTTCTTTGCATATGCTCACACTCACGAGAACGTATATACGCACTGAAAACTAATTTGCAATCACGAATCATGATGCAGGACTGATTAGCAGCATTCTGGAATACAGTCGCATATTTCATTTCCATTTTACAAACAAAAAATATTCCATTCATCGTCGAAACCAAATAGTGCAAAACATTCAAAAAAAAAATCCAAATATGAGTATCATAGGATATTCACAATTAGTCCAGAGCACGTTGTCGACTGACTTTATCCGATGTATTGCTATCAAATATATGCCGAGAATAAATTAAAAGTCGCAGCGTTCACGATACTGAAATAAATTGGAGCGAGTTTTAAAATCACGAATATTGTTATGTGGGTTATTTATTGTCGCCGTTAGTGTACTGTTTGTACGGCTTTTTGGATATGTACGTGATGGCTAGCCTCTCGTGCATAAAGTTGTGGGTTGACGTCCAGTCAAGTACGAATGTGACTTTTTCAATTCATATTATTATGTATATTGTACTTTATAACATTTTTGTCAGTCTTTAGGTAGGTACTGAATTTCATTTCCACGCGTCACCCGAGAGTTTTGATTTATTTGTTTGTTTTTTACCCGACTACGGCAAAGAAAAAGGAGGGTTATGATTTTGACCGGTATGTATGTATGTATGTATGTATGTATGTTCATCTGTTCCCTTGTGTCTTCTAAACCACTCATCACAATTTAGGTATCGTTAGAAGCGTCTTGATTTTCCGCTGGTTATAGGCTATGTGACGTCACATTAAATTAAAAATGGCGCCCTCTAGAGGAAATAAAGTCAGGAACTAAAAAAATATATTGTTTAATCGTACTATGTTGGGTATCAAATGAAAGGGCTTAATGAGCACATTTCAAAAATATATATATTATAACACCAAAATAATTAAAAAAAAAATTAAGTAATAATAACTAAAACCCAACTACGACTGAAAAGGTATAAACAAGACACCACAGACAGACAAATTAAAAATCCGGAGTCACACGTAATCTGTTCGATTTATGCCGCCCTAACACGTGTGACTCCGGATTTTTAATTTGTCTGTCTGTGGTGTCTTGTTTATACTTTTTCAGTCGTAGTTGGGTTTTAGTTTTTATAACTTTTTTTTTTTTTAAAAGATAGACGCCTTTGTAGTTAACCATGCTGACAGTTATTTTCACTTGAACTATTTAGGTTTTTTCAGAAGAAAATATGAAAGAAAACCCACCTCGCTCAGTGTAGGTCTATGTCTCGTGTCATTCGGCCCCCACATGACAGGGTTGCACTGAGTGCAAATTTTGAAAAAATTAAGAAGTGTTCGGTCGGGGATTCCCCGTCATAGCATAAAACGATGAAAATGACGTTTTGATGTATTTTATCGACAACTAGCGACCCGCCCCGGCTTCACACGGGTGAAATAACAGTATTTCTCCACTATTTAATGGATGTTATTATACATATAAACCATCCTCTGCAATCACTCCATCTATTAAAAAAAAACTGCATCAAAATCCGTTGCGTAGTTTTAAAGATTTAAGCATACATAGGTATATAGGGACAGAGAAAGCGACTTTGTTTTATACTATGTAGTGAAGTCCAAAAGTGATCAACGTTTTTGTACTTATGGTGACTGTCCCATCCCAGGCCTTCTTGTTTAATTCTTTTGCCACATGTACATTTGTAACAAGCAATGCTATCAAAACTCTCATCTGTCATCGAAACCCGACACCAGATGAATAATGATAGGCAGATAGCCAAGCGACTCGTGTAATGTGACTAAAACGCACGCATTCACGTCCGAACAGATCGGGTTACATTAGCAGGCTTTCAGCCTAGCCGGGGTAAGTACGGTCAGACATTAGAATTGTAAATAGGACAACCTTTAAGCTAGTACAGGTTATATTGGAAACGTGTACTTAGTTGAGTTTTAATAAGACGAAAAGAGACATCTTGTTGAGAAAAAGGTGTGTAATGTACCTATATCTATACAACGTTTTTTTTTTAATCCCATATTGCTTTTAGGACGTTTTGATACGGAGGGTTTGATGAGACCAATCAAAAAGATATCAAACAATCAACTAGCATAATTATGTTTTTCTTTTTTCATACAAAAATAATACGACTTAGCCAGGATTATTTACGTGAACACTCACTAAAAAATATAAAAAAATATTCTGACTATTTTTGTCCATAAAAAGAAAAAAATATGACAACGTCACATTTTCTTAGCTTTAAATATGAATGATTGCTTCGAATGAAAATGATTTACTCGTACCTACTTATCAATGAAACTTAGATACACACATGAAAGTTTAATGTTACCATATCTTTAAAAAAATAAAGTGAAAAATAATTTATATGCCAGTTGATTCTTAGAAAAGGTCTCAATATAAAAAAAAAGTTGTATACAGTATTCTAAGTGACATCGAAATAATTCAAAATTATAAAAAAACTGGCTAAGATCAGCTTCAGACAAAAGAAGTGTCTTTTTATTAATTAAACAAACAGTACCATAATATCACGCTTGTAATTCCGAAGGGCTAGGCAGGAGTGTACTATAGTACACCCACATTTCGCCAGTTATGTTTAAGTCCCATGTAAAATTGCTCTAAATACGTACCCACGCATGTTATAGCCAGCCACTGTTGTTAGCTTTCATTGACATAAATAGATGGAAGAAAATGTACCAACCCCTTAAGGCGAAAGTTTCAGGGTAGCCCGCGAAATTCAAATTTTCTTACGTTTTTTGCAATCATTCATTTTGGGCTAAATTATGAAAGTGAAGCCAAATAAAATGATATATTCCGTTAGAACATGTTATTCTCTTCACTTTTCACTATTGGGCCAAACCTGTAGGGCAATTCTCTTCGCTGTTATACGATTTTGAAAAATACTGTTTTCAGTATATTTTGTAGCTGAAATAATAAAAAGTAATATAATTAAAGCAATAGCTTGTAGTAATAAAAATGAAGGGAAAAACGTACTCCTTCGGAATATAGCTTTTTTTTTTGTTTGACCGGTACTTTCGCCCCTTTAGCCCAAAAATGTATGGACGGTGAATGATCTCCTTTCAACCAAAACAGACGTTTCTAACCGTGCTAGAAATAATAGGCAATAAAAATAAGAAACTCTCATGATTTCTTTAAAAAAGTACTTGCTTTCGCACTACCCACCTAATTTAGCAAAAAATATTTCACAAAAAAATAAAGTCAGTAATATTCCAGGCTTTTTTTGTAAATTTTCCAGACATACTTTCATATACCGAGCACTTCCGTGCTAAAATATATGGTTAAGTATTATGCAAAACGCATATAACGCAAGAGTGCCAAGTAGTGTTCCACTGAAAGTACACTTGGTGAGAAAACTCTACAGTATTTCGTTTAAAATTATGATTTAAAATTTTCATATCGCTGACAGCGTTTTATACATTCGTGATATGAAAATGTACATTTGTTGGGGTATTCTGTGGAAGTGAAATGACAATGTTCGTTTTCTCAATTGTGTTTTGTGTGAGTAAATATGAAATTGTGTTTTAGTGCACCTATTATCATCTTTTATATTTTTGGACAGATCGAAAAGTTTGAGCAAGTTGAGAATTAATTGCCTTTTGGATGTAGCCCAAGTTTGGCAATGATCGATTTTATTAATTATCACTAGATTGTGATAATAATATTGTATATTTCCATACGTTTTAGGTTGAGATTCGGGTTATGTTTTTCAAACACTTTTTTTCATTACCTAGTTTTGTCTATTGCTAGACCTAAACAGTGTCACGTGCTCTCTGTATACCTATAGTTTTTTACAGATTGATTTCATCTAGACAACATATAAAAACAGGGACATCGACGCACAACCATGGATCCAGTAAATGATTCTGGAAAACAAAAAAAAAACAAAAAAAAACAGCTGTTTAATACCTACACGGTCGAAATGTAGGGAATACTTTTTTTTTAATAACCATTACGTACAGTTTTATCCCTACCACCCTGTATACATGTCACAAAGTATACAGCATATGTTTACATATCTCGGGACCATGAGGTGCCGGTTTTTTGGAAGGCGTACGAGGGGCCGAAGCCAACTCGCAGAGGCCCGTTAGACACTTTTAATGGAATGAGGCACCAACCGACGATTATCCCTGTTCGCACTATACAAGTGCACCCAAGGACAATCCCCGGTTGGAGTAGGACTATTGCAGGATAGGGAAACAAAGATATTAGATTATGGATTTGCGTGGCTAAAGTGGACGGGTAACCTGGACCTATTGAATGACTATGGCCCCTGCCTGATCAATGTTTTATATATACACTGATAAAATGGCAGGGGGTGACTTGCACACTCAATAATGGGCCCCCAAAAAACGGTCGCTAGCACATAGTGACGTAGCGACAAGGGGGCAACACTTCCTGAGGTGCTTAAGAGGAGTGGAGAGGTATTCCACGGCTATCAGGACAATCCCGGAAGTACGGTCAAGATCCCTACCAGCATCTTACTGGAATACTTCCTTCCTCCGAGCACGTTTTACAGCATACTATTATTATGGTTTGTTCCTCACTATCTTACACTCATAAAATATTTCCAGTGCATTCTTTTCTTAGCCCAGAACCGTATTTTCCTCAACACTTTTGCTCACCACTGTACGTTTACACTGCATATGGACGAAAGTTCCGAGTAAGTACAACATTGTCGCAAGTTTCCGTACGAGCGTGCTCTAACAGCTGAAAAATGTAATCTTGTTGCTAGTAACACACTTTTAGTATGAAATAGGTGACACACTTCTGCTTTACACTCGATAAGTGGCAAATTGACGTTATTATTGTTGATAATTTGAGTTTATTTGAAAATAGATAAAAAAATATATATATATATATATATATTCAGCGTGTAACAATAACCCTGTCCGATCCGAAAGGGGTACATAGGTACTGCAATAAAATTACCAGAAAAAATAAAATTAAAATATTATTATTGAAAACAAAAAGGTAGGTATTGCAATTTGAAATTCACAAAAAAAAAACCACTTATGTAGGACTCTCAGTATGATTCTTAACAACGCTAAAGCTAGTTAAGCTACGCTTGCCGGGGTTGGTCCATGGATGGGTGACCATCTTTACATATCGAGAATCCTCCCTGCCTCGGACAGCACGTTAAGCCGTTGGTCCCGGCTGTCATTTGTGGATCTTTGACAGTCGTTACGGGTCGTCAGAAGCCCGAAAGTCTGACAACCAGTCTTACCAAGGGGTATCGTATTACCCATTTACTGGGTTGTGGAGGTCCGATAGGCAGTCGCTCCATATAAAATACTGGTATTCAGCTGCATCCGGTTAGACTGGAAGCCGACCCCAACATAGTTGGGAAAAGGCTAGGCAGATGATGACCCTCACGGATCGGACAGGGTTTTTTTTACACGCTGTATATACATAACATCTTGCCTATTACTTTGCCCTTAAGGTTAGGCAGAGGTTCACCACACCTGTGGGTTGTCGCCAATTATGTTTAGGTCTTAAGTAATAAGGGGCGAGCCTATTCCCATCATTCGGCCACGAATCCGGACTCTGGGTTGCTACCGAGAAATTCCTGACGGAAAAACTCAAAAACATTTTGCCCGACCGAGGAATCGAAGCCTAATTGAAAGAAAAAAAAGTGAGTTTGTTTGTTTGTAACGTTTTCACGCTAAAACCCGCAGCAACAACTGCATCCGGTTAGACTGGATGCCGACCCCACCTTGGTTGGGAAAAGGCTAGGCAGATGATGATGCTTTTACGCAAAAACGCCTGAACGGCTTTAGATGAAATTTGGCACATGGGTAGACCATAACCCGTAGAAGGACGTAGGCTTACTTTCATCCTAGATCGCAGACGAAGTTGCGGGCAACAGTAAGTCTTCGGTAAATTCTGTAAAAGTAGCAATTGCTGATTTTCACCTTTTTTTCTTTTGAGTTTGGTTTCCATTCCTAGGTACTCGATGCCACTGGATAAAACTCGAGGATCTCGTGGCTAAGTAATAACAGCCGCACGATTCGATCCGTCAGGTTAAGCTACGCTTGCAGGGGTTGGTCCGTGGATGGGTGACCATCTTTACATATCGAGACTCCTCCGTTTCTCTGACAGGACGTTAAGCCGTTGGTCCTGGCTGTCATTCGTGGATCTTTGACAGTCGCTACGGCTCGTAAAAAGCCCGAAAGTCTGATAACCAGTCTTACCAAGTACCAGTCTTATCGCATTACCCAGTTACTGGGTTGTGGAGGTCAGATAGGCAGTCGCTCTATATAAAATACTGGTATTCAGCTGCATCCAGTTAGACTGGAAGCCGAACCCAACATAGTTAGGAAAAGGCTAGGCAGATTGATTTCCACTGAATAATACTCTTCAACAAAATCGCTTGCTACACTATCCAACGGTGACCAGTCATACAATCTAAAAATACCATAACGTACCACCGCCTACCACCCATCGGCCAGGTGGTTACTACCATTGAATAATTGACGCGGCGGTCGAAGACAGTCGGTCGATGCTCTGAATAAATTGCAACCGTTGTTGATTCAGACTCGCTAAGTGGACAAGTGGGCTATGTGACCTGGGTTCAGCTGGTGACCGACTGGTGTTATGGAGTTTTGATGATTTTGAAATGTACAGTGCTAGTTTCGTTGGTATTTTTTGGTGGCAATCAATGAAAATAAAAGGTTATTTAAAGTTGAGCTGATCGTAGACAAAGGTTTGCCAGGGTTGCGGGTTAGTCCGAAAGGGATACCGGGACCTTGGCAACAGGCAACTGAAGGAACACGGGTGGGTTTTAGTCAGTAAAAGTCTGAACCGCCCTTCCGCCCAGAGCGGGAGAAGTCATTGGATGATTTTACATCCTCAAAAAAAAAAAAAAAAAGCCAAATGTTTTCATTATCCTAGTTAAAAAGTAGGAGGTAATCATTGAATTTAGGCATCGTAACTATCCTAACTAATATTTTATTTTATTTTATTTTATTTATTTAGGAAAATAAACAGTTACACACTACAATAATATACAAACAGTTCATACAAAGTGAGCAAGTGTATAACCCACGACATTTTCCACAGATTATAATAAAAAAGAGTAATTTTTAATGTTACATAGTGCGGTTGCAATTAATACTTATATAATGTAATTGTAAATAACGTGCATTAAAATATTTAACTAAAACTAAAAAGGAATTCAAATACAAAAAAGAAATAATTTTGTTGATAAAACAAATGAGTGGGTTTAAATTTCTGAAATTTCTGTGTGGATTAGGCTACGGAATTTCTCAGCATGTAAAGCGAAGATATCAATATTGCTGAAAACATTATTAAATTGGGCAGTAATGCGACGTAGGGGTGCGCGCAAGCCAGCATTCGTACGAGTTGATGTTATAGCAAAAAGTGGTCTCGCGCGCACACCGCGGCTTATGGTAGTTCTAGGTACTACGTAACAAATCTTATTACTAATATCAATGCAGTCATATGAATGGTTGCATAGGTCAAATAAAAACATGGTCTCTAAAACAATTCGTCTGGCCTTTAAGTTTAATAAATTATACCTATCCAGAAGGTCACTGTAAGATGCCTGGGTACGAAAACAACGGAAGAACATGGCTTTCAGAAATTTAATTTGTACTTTTTAAATTTCATCTGAGTACTTAGCAAAGAAGGGATTCCACACCGCAACAGCGTACTCCAACTGAGACCTGACTAACGATTTCTAAAGGTTCAAATATGTATATGGGCGTTTAAATTCAGTGGATGACCTCATCACAAAACCATACATCCTGAAGGCATTGTTCACTACTTTACTTATATGAGCGTCAAGGTGCAGCTTAACATCTAGTAAGACTCCGAGATCCCGGACCAAAGTCACTCTTGTTAGGTACACGTTATTTAGGATGTAAGAATGGGACAAAACATTTTTGTTTTTGGTAAAACTTATACAGCAACACTTAGTTATACTTAGTTGGAGCTTATTGTGCAAACAATATACAGAAAATCTGTCTAAATCTTGCTGCAGCAGAAGACAGTCATGTAAATTTTGAACTGTTCTATAAATTTTGAGATCATCTGCATAGAGCAATACTTTTGCATTCAGAAAACATGTACTAATGTCATTTATAAAAATATTGAACAAAAGTGGTCCTAAAATAGAGCCCTGGGGCACACCAGAAGTAACTGTCAAAGTGTTCGAAATAAACCCATTTATCACTACTCTCTGTGTCCTATTTGAAATATAAGATGAAAACCATCTTAAAAGATCACCGCGTATGCCATTGAACGCAATTTTATTCAAAAGCAGCGCGTGGTCAACCTTGTCAAAGGCCTTCTTAAAATCAGTGTATATAGCGTCTACTTGGATACGAGAGTCCATGTTATTAAATAAGTAGTCTACAAAAGTAACTAGGTTAGTCGTGGTTGATCTTCTTTGAACAAAACCATGCTGTTGATGAATTATAATATTATGTAGAATTGGATATACTTTATTATGAACTAGTCTCTCGAAAATCTTTGACAAGGTCGACAATATTGAAATAGGACGATAGTTCTCAACATACTCTTTAGGTCCCGATTTATAAACAGGGGTTATGTTGGCCAATTTCCATGCATGTGGAAAGGTCCCTTGCGAAAGTGACGAATTGAAGATAATATGCAAAGGTATGCAGAGATTATCAGCAGTCTGCTTGATAAACTGTACGGGCAGACCATCCGGTCCTGGCCCTTTTGACGGGTCCAGAGCCTTGAGGGTTCCACGAATTTCGTCGATAGTGAACTGAATGTTATTCAACAGAGTGCAGTTCTCAGAATATTCGCTGTGCGTAGGTGGATTATTACTTTGGGGCGATGCCTCAAAAACAGAATGAAAATAATCAGAAAAATAGTTGCAGATTTTTTCTGGATCACTCGTTGTCTGGTTGTTGTAAACCATTGAAGAAGGTATTCCTGTACAACGTTTTCTGTTAGATATAAACGTCCAAAAGTGCTTTACATTATTTCGGATACCATCTTCGACCGAATTTATGTATTTGTTATAGCACTTCTTGCATTCGGCCTGGAACCTTGACCGGTAAAGTGAAAACTGCTCATAATCTGATATGTTGTGATATGTTTTCCATCTATTCCAGGCTTTAGCCTTATTTTTACAAATATGTATAAGTGACTTTGGGAACCAAATAGGAAACTTAGAAGTTCTGCAAGTAGTCAAAGGTACGCACTTTTTAATAATACGGAATATAATGTTGTAAAATGTGTTAAGAGATTCGTCAATCGTTTGTTGATTAAGTGTTTCTTTCCAATTTATTTCTTTGAAGTAGTCATTTATTTTTTCGTAGTCAGCTTTAAAATAATTGAATTTTTTTAGTGATTTGCGTCTCATTGAACTATAAGGTAGACATGGCGAAATCATGATACAGAATGGAGGATGGTGAATATCCAGTTCTAGCAAATAGTCTGCCGGTTCAGAAATTGTGCAGTCATCATTACTAATAACTAAGTCTAATATTTTACCGTTCTGATTCTTTATGTTATTAAATTGACGAGCGTTTAGGTAAGACATAAGCGTACACAACTGTCCACAAGGGGGAGAGTTGCCATGGCCACTAAGACTAGACGGTGAACTGGAGTTTATGCTGTCAACCCAATCAATGTCTGGAATGTTGTAGTCTCCTATTAAATAAAATTTGTCAGTTCTGATGTTATCCAATACTGATTGCAATAGGTCAAAATATTCGACGTATATACTCTCACAAGTATTTGGCGGAATATACGCAGCCGCAATGGTTTGATACTTACCTCCAGTTGAGCTCGGCAGTTGTACAAGGACATGTTCAATATTAAAATTCATAAGCGAGCGCCGTGTTAAGCTCTCTGGACGCAGTTCCTTTAATACAGCTACCAGGACACCACCTCCGTCCTTCTTATTGGTCGCAGTACGATCACGGTCGCAACGATAAACTACATAACGTTCGTCAATGAACTCGTTATTAAATATATCTGGTGTTAACCAGTGTGACGTTGCAAATTGACATCTTAGGCGACATCTAGCGGTGGAGCTGGGTAGCTCCAGAGTTTCTCAATACTGGAGACGGATCGTTGTTTTTGGGTTTGGATAATTAATTAGATGTTAATTAAGGAATTAAAATTTATTAACATTCAGATGTAATCACCCAAATTTTATAGTCATGCAATGTCCAATAAATTAAATTTAATTCTTATGATATGGTTTCGGAAGTGGATTGTCACTTGTCAAAGAATTCGGTTTTTAGTCTGTGGTTAGAACTTTCTCGAAGGTCGATATCGAGGAGTCAGGTCTTTGGTCCTGCGTGTGTGACGAGAAGGGTGTTCCTTCCCGATCCTGCAATGATGGAGTTTTAACAGGTATGTTATTCGAGAGGCACCAGTTCTGTGATGAGTAGACTGTGTTCGGCCAATAATCTTATTGGAAATATATCAGAGTTGTTGTTTCAGTAGCCGAACCTGTCTGGCTTTTTATGCTAGCCTGAACTGATGCGAACGTGAAAGACGTGACGCCCTGGTGCCGTCCTGTGGTCTGGTGAAATAGCAGTTAGTCCCGACTAGTGGCGGGCAGTGTGCTGGGTTGACCCGGGCTTTGGCAGTTTTGAGGTTAGATCCTACGAGTGCTGGCAGTGTGGCCATCCCCGTATATTGGAAGGCCTTACCATCCGGTAGCTCGTCCAGGAAAGTGTCGCCGCTCCAGGTAACGATTAGCGTCATCGTTTTCATTACGGATCCCGTAGGCCGCGTGTACGTGGGAACCCAGAGTTTTCTCTGTGGTTCCATGCCAAGGGACTTGATTCCGTCAACTGACGTCAACTGAGAGTCCGTCGTGAACAGAGGGACAGTTAACACCTGCAAGTTTGTAGTAGACCCTTTGAGTGAGTGATACCCAGGTGACCATTTCCAAGTGATTTAGGCCTATGTGTAGTAAACTAGGTTATAAACCAGTTGTTCTAAATTTCATGTGTTAGGTTGTGTCTCAGGGGCTTTCCCCAAATGTTATAATTCCTTTTATGAGCACAACCATATTTAAGGTCACTTATTATTCGATTGAGCTAGAAGTTGTTAAGCGTTCATCTCACGGATCCTCACAAGCGACCTTGAGCTTGTTGATATTTAATCTCATGCTTGTATTTCTCCTAACACACCTTGTTACGGAGATGGGGTGTGTTAGAGGCTAATACCAGGTTAAAGGTTGGGAAAGTTCTAGTGTTTTAGTGGCTTGCCACAATTTTTGTAAACCTGTGTTATATAATTACAATAAACTTTGTAAAAAAGGTAATGGTTTAATTGGTTCTTTCCCTATTTATATATACCTAATAAATTTACTTTAGCACGGCAGGAAGCCGGGTGACAGTTGGCGCCCAACGTGGGGCGGGTTGTAACTCCTAAAATAGGCCTTTACTTAGTTTTGTCTTCACCGATATTTTCCCATTGGTAAGATATTTGTTATGGAGCGGGTTGTAACTCCTTAAATAGGCCTTTACTTAGTTTTGTCTTCACCGATATTTTTGCATTGGTAAGATATTTGTAATGGAGCGGGTTGTAACTCCTAAAATAAGCCTTTACTTAGTTTTGTCTTCACCGAGATAGCATTATGGTATCGGTGAGTTTTTTTTTATATTTGATAGCACAAAGTTGTTTATCAGATTCGAAGCCAGCTTCAGTTAGATAGCACTAGTTGCTTATCGCATTTTGAGCGGCCGGTGACTCATAAAATAAGCCATTCACCATTGTTTTCCGAAGGTTTACTTCTGGGAAGGTTGAATACGTCCTGCCTGGTGAGTTGTATGGACATTTATTGTCCAATTTATTATGTATCTGCTCGCAGAACATATTCTCCAGGAGGATCGTTATGTTTTTTGGTAACAATGCAGAGTTCCACTGGTACACAGACGGAATTCGGGAGTTATGTAAGAGGTGACTTCCTGCGATATGGATGCAGGTTGCTACTGATTGAAAGAGAGGTAAGATTAGGGATGTATGACAGATTGGGGGGGGATTATGCCCGGTTTGTAGGAAGTTCGTAGGTAGAATATGGTTCCTGGCAGTATGGTTTATTTTGGATTGATTTTTGCTTATGATAGGACATATAAAAATATTAACATTTTTTTTGTTAATCCCCTCTTGCTTCTAACCTTACAGTTTAGAAGTAGGTTAGCACTCTTCCGCTCTAGTTTATTTTGAGAATTAGTAGATTCATTTTTAGTGTTTTAACACCGAGGGCGGTGTGCGGTTTTTCGCATAGCGAAAACCTTTTTTGTGGGAAGAGGGGCATTGTGACGTTGCAAATTGACATCTTAGGCGACATCTAGCGGTGGAGCTGGGTAGCTCCAGAGTTTCTCAATACTGGAGACGGATCGTTGTTTTTGGGTTTGGATAATTAATTAGATGTTAATTAAGGAATTAAAAGATATTAACATTCAGATGTAATCACCCAAATTTTATAGTCATGCAATGTCCAATAAATTAAATTTAATTCTTATGATATGGTTTCGGAAGTGGATTGTCACTTGTCAAAGAATTCGGTTTTTAGTCTGTGGTTAGAACTTTCTCGAAGGTCGATATCGAGGAGTCAGGTCTTTGGTCCTGCGTGTGTGACGAGAAGGGTGTTCCTTCCCGATCCTGCAATGATGGAGTTTTAACAGGTATGTTATTCGAGAGGCACCAGTTCTGTGATGAGTAGACTGTGTTCGGCCAATAATCTTATTGGAAATATATCAGAGTTGTTGTTTCAGTAGCCGAACCTGTCTGGCTTTTTATGCTAGCCTGAACTGATGCGAACGTGAAAGACGTGACGCCCTGGTGCCGTCCTGTGGTCTGGTGAAATAGCAGTTAGTCCCGACTAGTGGCGGGCAGTGTGCTGGGTTGACCCGGGCTTTGGCAGTTTTGAGGTTAGATCCTACGAGTGCTGGCAGTGTGGCCATCCCCGTATATTGGAAGGCCTTACCATCCGGTAGCTCGTCCAGGAAAGTGTCGCCGCTCCAGGTAACGATTAGCGTCATCGTTTTCATTACGGATCCCGTAGGCCGCGTGTACGTGGGAACCCAGAGTTTTCTCTGTGGTTCCATGCCAAGGGACTTGATTCCGTCAACTGACGTCAACTGAGAGTCCGTCGTGAACAGAGGGACAGTTAACACCTGCAAGTTTGTAGTAGACCCTTTGAGTGAGTGATACCCAGGTGACCATTTCCAAGTGATTTAGGCCTATGTGTAGTAAACTAGGTTATAAACCAGTTGTTCTAAATTTCATGTGTTAGGTTGTGTCTCAGGGGCTTTCCCCAAATGTTATAATTCCTTTTATGAGCACAACCATATTTAAGGTCACTTATTATTCGATTGAGCTAGAAGTTGTTAAGCGTTCATCTCACGGATCCTCACAAGCGACCTTGAGCTTGTTGATATTTAATCTCATGCTTGTATTTCTCCTAACACACCTTGTTACGGAGATGGGGTGTGTTAGAGGCTAATACCAGGTTAAAGGTTGGGAAAGTTCTAGTGTTTTAGTGGCTTGCCACAATTTTTGTAAACCTGTGTTATATAATTACAATAAACTTTGTAAAAAAGGTAATGGTTTAATTGGTTCTTTCCCTATTTATATATACCTAATAAATTTACTTTAGCACGGCAGGAAGCCGGGTGACACCAGGTCTCAGTTAGCACAATTATATCGTAGCAATTGGCTAGAATGTTCATATATAGAATATTTAGTTTGGTGCGGATCCCTCTGCAGTTCTGGTAATATATTACGTAGTTATTTCCAGTCACTGTTACGAGAATATACACAAGATTGAGCAAAGAAGTTTTTCCGTTGTTATTTGTGAGGCCAGAGATTATCATACAATTTTATAAGAAAAATATAAGAAATATTATAATACAAAACAGTACAGGAAATATTGTAATGCAAAACAGGAAATATTGAGCATCTACAAAGCAGCAAGCAAGATGTCAAAGTATATTTACAATGTTTAACTATTCGCAATAAATTAATTAAGCAAATCGCTATCACCCTAAAGCTAACGCCTACACATAAATGCATGGCAACAAGTAGTACAAAGCTGACAATAAATTTTATAACATTATAATAAGCTAAGGAATGCAATACATTAGTATATTCAGTGTTTACTATATTGAGACTCCATAAACATGCATATCTAGATAAACAGAAAAGATACTTAAGCAAAATCGAAGGATATTCTGAAACATTATTTGCGTAAATAAAAACAATACACAAGTTGATGTTGGACACATGCACCTTACTGTTTATCATTTGCTGCCGCATAGCCAGGCTTGATCTTAACAATATCTTGTGAACTCCGAATGGCAAAAGCCTTAGTAGCTTCCTTTTCACGCAATAAAATTGTTCCATGTTTGACCCATAGAAACTTAAAATTATATTTCTTGGCAGCTTCACGACACTCACGAAACAAATGTTTGTTCTTCAGCGTTAGATGTTCATGCATATATATTTGTTGTGACGAATATTATAAATGCGAAAGTGAGTTTCTTAGTTTGTTACACTTTCACGCTAGAACGGCTGAACGGATTTGCATGTAATTTGTCACACAGATAGATCATGGCCTGTGTAAGGACATAGGCAACTAAGATCGCAGATGAAGTTGCGGGCAACAACTAGTATTGTCATAAACATAAAAAGAAAGCTAGGTATTTTTTGTCACTTTCTTACCAATCTCAAAGATCTCTAAAATGTTCTTGTGATAAAAACAAATAATTGACCATCTCTTCTTGGGGGAAATTAAATTTATTTACATTAAATAAATGAGACAACCATAACGTACATTTAAAGTTTTTTAATCACGGTAAAATCTAGGAATTTCTGATTTTTAAGAGTATAAGTCTGAAGCGCACTGGGGCTCGGGCGACATTGATTACCGGGAAATGTGTGGTACAAACGCAAGCGCGTAGCGGGATTAGCAATGCAGTTTTAGACTTATTATGGTTATAAAGTTGAACATTCATTACACACTTTTAAAATTGCAATTTCTCCTAAACTATAGAAGCCAGAGTTTTGAAATAAAAAACGTTTTATAGCAAATTTTATCAGCTTTCTTGGAAATTATAGTTTAATATCCATAAGTAACGTTTTTTAACTTAAACCAAAAAATAGCCATTTTTAACTTACTGGCAAAAAACTCAAACGTTTTTATTTAAAGTTTTACGCCTTATTTACATATTTTTTTTGCACCTTGGTATTGGTCTCACAGCGCAAGTAAAGGAAAAGGTCCGAAAACGTTAATGTGTAGTTTTATCACATAAAAATATTATTTTGCGATTAAAAGGTTACATGTGCACTTGAAGAATTGACCGTGACGTATATCGATGTCTATGTTTTTCAACTGAAATGTTACGTTTATTTTAGGGATCAATTTATCCCAACTACGGAACCCTTCATTGTGGGTGCTCCAACCCGAACATTGGTCTTTATGACAGAATCTTTTCACAAAAATATTGCGATCAGGAAAATAATTCTCTAAATCGCTTCTTCTTATTTTTTAAGCCCAACTTAAAGTTGAACGTGAAACAGAATTTTCACGTTTTAGTATTTGCCGTTCCTCATGACAGTTACCCTTGTAAATTGAGAGTGATTTTAGTGTATGGTGAAGTGAACGATTCGCTTATGGAGAAAACGACAGAATTATTTTTACGCCTACTTATTTTCTTTTCTAATACAATTTCTTTTTCTTTTTTTTACAATTATGTTATTTTAGAAATTCGGTGCATTTACTGCAATCAACAATCTTTTTTTTGGAACCAAGTTTTTTAATTCGGCTTGCGTTAAAACTGGTAGAAATTGTCACGAAACGAAAAAGCGTTATGCCCATGCGCTTTTCGCTCTGTCTCTGTAAAGCTCTTTAAAGTGTGAATTTGGTCAAAATGAAAATCCAAGATGGCGGCTGCAAAAGTTTTCCATCATGAGTGTCGTTTTCATAGTTTTCGAGGATTCCATTTAGAGGCATTTTGTAAAGTTGTCCCCAATGAACTACGAAAGATTCCTTACTTTCAACCCAAGCAAACTAGATAAGCGCTATAATAGAATATTATTGTTGTAATGTTTTCGCAAAAGAAACCAATACTAGATAACATAACATCACGTCTGTATTTCCCAAAGACGTACGAGACCAAAAAGGCTGCTATCTCAGCTTTAATGTTGCGATATTTAAAAAATAAATACCGTAGCGCTGGTATTCTGATAGGGCCCGCTGTGAATGCTTGAGGCCACTCTAGACCAACGAGGCACCAATATAAATCTTCTATAAAAGTTTCTGAAACAATTAGCTTATTGCCAACATTAAAACAACCAGTGTCATAGTAACCATAATACGAGTATCATCCAGACGAGTGTAGGTACTGAATTTCATAATGCAACTCATTTAAAAAAAAGAACATTGTCATGCACGCGCGCTTAACTACCAAAGAGCCGTATTAAAAAAAAACTTATAGGTTATTCGAATTCGAAAAATTTGAATTCGCGTCGTATCCCGCCATTATTACCGTATACATATCATGGGTGTAGATAAAGTCTTGTATGCAACTGTAAATAATAAGGTATTAAAACATTCATGTGACATTCGCGTTTTAATACCCCTTATTTTAAAACAGTTGCATAAATAACTATTACAACAGTTTCTTCTGACTAAATCATAAAATAGCTCAAACCACTTAACAAATTAAATCTACCTGCCTCACCAAGATAATCTACATTAATGCAACTACAAACAATTAAAGCACCCCTTATCTAAGTCCCTACCACACCCTGTACACAATGTCGCGTGCAGCGTGCAAGCCTCCGCAACCGGAAATGACAAGCCACATCCGCCGGAAGTGGCGCGCTGCGTCCGACTGACACTGCAACTGAATATGTCAATAGCGATGGGACAGTCGGAATGTCCCTGTGTATAATTGAAGTGCGTTCATTAATAATGGCGTTTCCAGCAGTAGGTAGTTTAAAAGATATGAATATTTTGCTATATCTTGTGTTTTATAAGTTTTTAGTCATGGTTAAAATTTAAAAACTCGAATTAACATTAATAAAGTGAAAGCTTATATTATAGAACTGTAAATACTCGTAGGATATCGGAATCACTTTTTATACGTCATATTAAAAAAAGTACAGTATGATAACTAACAAAGGGCGTTCCCGTTAACCTGCAATAGTATAGCGTCTATACATGCTAAAAAAAATATTACCATTAAAAAAAGTTTGTTTTTATTTTTTATAGTAAAATATTCACAAAAAATATTAAATAGATACGGAAAATTGTACCCGCTTGTCTTTCTACGTTGAAATACAAGTGTGCGTGTACAGAGTATTTCTCTTACGTAGGTATCAATTTAATAGTTTTGTGAATATTTCACCAATAATACTTTTTTATTGTTTTTTTTTAGCATGTATGGACGCTATACTATTACGGGTTTACGGAAACGCCCTTTGTTAGTTAAGGGGGAGTAGTTTGACAGCAAAAAATCATATTTCACCCGCGCAACCCTTACCTACCCCTCTCATTAAACACGACGAAAACAAAACAAATGCTGGCGGGAGCCAGCAGAAACTTTTCGTCTGGCGTTTATAGAATTCGAATTTCAATCTTCTGTAGTTTATTTTGCTTATACGATACGCTAAGCTTGAATTCAGAACTATAGATCATGTTCATGTTTTGGAACTAGAAACTCAATGTTGACGTGAAAAAGTTCAAATTTAAATGTTACCAAATTTTATTTAGGACCTTGTACAATTTGTACCTAATGACGTCTTTGTGGCAAACTGTGTTACCAAGTAATAAATATAATGCTATATCGTGGATTTCTCTCTTTGGAGGATCGTGCAAAGTGATACCCAAGTAAAAAATAATATTCGTATAATGAATTTTGCACTGTATTGTGCAACGAATATGGCATGTGTCATGAAAACCTTTCCTGCGCCAAACGCGAACAATCCCCTTCGAAAATATTTGAAACATGTGAAAAAGAGGCCGAGTTCTGTACAAAAGAAATAAATGTAGGATTGTCGGATTCACCACTAAAAGAATTGACATCTATTCATCTATGTAAATGGGAGCCAAAGTACCAAAGGGACTAATTATAACAAGGGCCCGAGGTACGCGCTCAGTACCTGCGCTGTGTTTTGGGCGCGCGCCCGGCGCGTTTTGGACGCTCGTCAAACGCAACAAGATTTCCACATTTTGTTGTAACTTTTGAACCGTGTTTCTCTTAAGTTTATTACTAATGCGGAGAAAATGACAAGGAAAAATAGTGAAAAAGGAACTCGCGTCCAAGCGTCAAGGGCACGGTTAGGCTTCATTTACGGAGACGCGAGGAGTCGCGCGTGGCTTTGGGCGGCGTGGCTCGCACTGAATTCAAACATTATAGCGTTGTATGAGTGCGTTTACGGAGACGCGATTTTACACGCGTTTGTTTGAAATGGAGCGAATGGGTCGTTACGGCGGAGCCCGCGGATGGCATAGCCGCGTCACAAGCGGCGTTTCATCTCGGCGGCGCACGCAGCAGCAATGCCCGCGGCATACCTTCTCCCAGTCTTATTTGTAAATCGCACAACGGAGATGCAAGTTGAGAGTGGCAAGTTGCGACATGTGCAGGCCTAACGGCGCTCGGCATGGGCGCTCGCTTAGACTGCAGCGCTTGATATAATTCGTTACATAGGAATTCATACAATTTTATTGAGCGCCCGAAACGCAGCGTACAAAATACGCGTCTCGGGCGCTTGTTATAACTAGTTCCTTAGTAGAAAGTTTAGTATGGTCCCTCTTTGTAACTGTTGAAATTGTAGCTTTGAAAACATGCCAAGTTGCTTTAGGCCTCATTTACGGAGACGTGGCACGTCGCGTGCAGTGTGGCGTCACGCGGCGCGTCTGACGTTTTTTCTGTTTACGGTGCGGCGGCGCGTGTAGCGGCAGTTATCATCCCACGCGTTAACATAAACATATGGCAATATACGTCTTGATTGTCGCTGCTTTTTTTTGGGGTTATAATATATATTTTTGAAATGTGCTAATTAAAACCTTTCATTTGATACCCAACATGGTATGATTAAAAAATATTTTTTGTTGTTCATGATATGTCACCTAGAGGGCGCAATTTTCAATTTAATGTGTCTTCATATAGCCTTTGACCAGCGGACGATCAAGAAGCTTCCAAAAAAAGTAAACTAAAGAGATATAAACAAGACATCACGGACAGACAAATTAAAAATCCGGAGTCATACGGAATCTGTTCGAGTTCGTTCGTTATACCAATAACCGAAGAATAAAGGTATTATTCTAAACAAGTTTTATTTAGGGGCGGTCAGTCGCTCCAATTGTTCGTCTAAGGGTCACCTTACAAGAAGTTTGTCAAAAAAAGTGGGAGTAAACGAATTTGGATCCTGAGTAAATCGCAATAAGATTTAATCTCCAGTGCGAACTTTCAAATAAACGTAGAATGGGCTCGTTGGCTATGTTGTAAATTTTCTCCGCAAGAAAATTCACCGCAATACAGAGCAACGGCGCTAGTTTTACCTACTTCTTTCTATACTCCGTGCTACTATACCAGTCAAAAATCTGTCTAATAAAATGTATGTCATCTTGAGTTTTCAAATATCAACATTGAATTTTATATGTTTATTTAGACTCGGTATTTATTTATTTATCAATCAATAACACTTGTAATATTCGTTTTGGAAGTGGTTTTAGTGTTTTTTTCATGTTTTCTATGTCACAGTTTCTTTTGTGGAATGTGATAAATTACGAAAATATTATTTACGAAAATAAATAATATCTCAGCGCAGCTAAAAATTTGAGCGTAGTCCTCTCGTCTCAACAGAGCAACGCCGACTGATTTGTGAAACAAAAATATGCTTGAAGTTCCCGTAATGTGCGACGGAAGATGGCTTCTTCCACGAACTAAGAACGTCGTAAGTCCTACAAGCTTTGATTCGTAATAAAACCAAAAATAAAAGGAATAAAAAAAAAAGCCTACACAATTTTTTTTGCCTTGTTTTAATACATATAATCATCTAATTTTTATCATAATAGGCATTAGCATTTTAAGTACAAATCGAAAATACGTGAAAATTAGAGGTAACTTCGTGATATTTTTTTATCGAGAAAATTTTAATATTTTGTGTTTCTGTTCCACAAAAAGTTTGGAAATATCATGTTGTTACTCATACTATTTTTATTTTACACCTAAGTCTTATCAATTTCATGAAAAATCAAATTGAAGACAGGCAATTTTGCTTACTACCCGCCCTTAACATACTGTAGATTAAAATAAGCTAGAGACTAGAGACTAATACCGTAGCTATAATTAAATGGCAAGAGCGTTCTCATGGTAAAAGATAAATGAAAGAAATCATGTAGAGACTATAGACAAAAAAAAAACGAAATTGACCCCAAACTCAAAATTCATTTATGTGCGTAACACGTCCGTGTTTAGGTTACAGAAATTGATATGATTGTGTAGGTACCCAAATTAGCAAATTGGCTGTGAAAGACAGACAGATAGACAGACACACGAGTGATTCTTTATGGGTTCCATTTTTTCATTAGGACGTGCGAAACCCTAAATAAGAAAAAAAAGCTAGTGAGAGACTAGAACTAGATTTTTATTTATGTTCGCATATCTCGTCAAAATGTAGGGAACAGCAGATTTTTTTTTTCTCGATTTCAAGGTTGTTCCCATAGTGAAAGTTGTTCATAATGATTAGTACAATGACCCCTTAAGAGGATTAAAACGACAAAAATTTCACCCTGTATAAGTAGTGAACAGGCAGGGGCAGGGGCTGACTATGAAGTCTTAATGCCATCATTATTCTACTGCGAAAAAAGTATGGTGCTAGCGGCCTTATCTAACTCCGTTTTTCTCTCACAATGGAAAAATGGTGGCATTAATACTCCATGATACGGCACCTGGACTTTAGAACAACAACAACCACAACACAGCATGCATATTGGTATTTTCATGAAAAAAATCAAGCTTTGATCACTTTGCTAGTTTGCAAGCGTTCCTTCTGTTTATAAGAAGAGGTCTATCTAGCCCTGCAGAGGGTTGTCCCTCTGCAGGGCTTCTTCTTACTACATGCAGATTTTATTATATGCGGCCTTGTATAGCTCCGTCTCTCACTAACACTGGAAAAGTGGTGGCATTAATACGGCGTGGTATAGGTGCAGGAATTCACAAAATCAACTTTAAAAATAATTGTATAAATATAATCAACCTTTCACCGACACATCAGACGACTACAATAAGTTCCCGTAAAAACACTGTTATTTGGCGGCGACATTTTCTCTTAGTTTCTTGGCTAAATTAATTTGGGGTAGGGGCTCAGTAACAGCGGACTTTGATGAAAATATTATCAGCTGATTTTGTAGTGCACCTTAACGCATCTTTATTTGTAAGAATAGTGTTACCAAAGAATATAAAAGCAAAAAAAAAAGCATTAAGCATTGCATTGCATTAAATGTGTGTGCATAAATGGTTAAATAAATAAATAAAATAATAATAATATTATAAAAATAATATATAATAAAAATAATAAATATAAATAATAATATATAATTAAAAAAAAAAATATATATATATATATATATATGTCTAGATAGACAGTCAAAGCTGTGAACTCGTCGAAAAAAATAGCGTCCAACAGTTGGCCGCTAAATGCACGCACACTAGCAAAGCACAATGACAGAACAATGACGTGGCGTGGTGTAGTTCTCACGCACACCAGCATAACAATGTTAGCCTGTTTTTTTAGTTCTTTTGAAGTACGGCAATATCTAGACATATACTCGTAAATAATCAAAGAGTGTTACATTAAGGGTAACATCAAAAACCCTTCGTAATATGTAACGCTTAGGCGATCAACGATGTCAGCAAATTAATCACTTTGATTTAAACTTATTTCCAGTATGAGAAGTCACACAAAAATATTGATGTCTTAAAAATAATCTCTAGAACATACTTCTTGTCTTGTCATAAATACTACTAGTATTATGATTATAAAATGTTAAAGTGAGCTTACCTGAAAAAAAAGGATTCATGAATTATATTTTATCCCACTTATTTTCCTCAACTCTCCGTGGAATTCACTCAAATTCTTCTCTCATGCACTAAAGAACCGTCTTCCATACAAAGCCAGTATCTCAAGCACTCGTGATTATCTTTTTGTCATAGTCACACACACACACACACATTTAACCCCGCCCCTGCTGGTCTTGGGGCACAATAAAAACTGTCATATCCAGGCGCTTGTTGCTACTAGCCGGGAGATATGACTGTGGTATGAGTGATAAGATGTAGAGGAGCGATTAATAAAGATATGTTACAATAATTTATAGTAAAATTATTATTTTATTATATCGTTTAAGTAACATAAAAATTGATGATTTCAGTGTGTGATTTCTGTAATATAATTATATTTCTTATTTTTAATATAAATAATAAAAAAAATTTATTTCATCAAGGTAGGTACAAGAATTTCTTAATCTAATAACAATTTAAATCTTAGTTTAGAGGTTGTACACTGTCACATAGGACTATGGAACTTCTAACTTCTAAACTAAGTCAAGCTTGTATTATAGGAGTTAGTGAGCTGTTGCTGCTGGTTGTGTCTAAGTCACAACCTTGAACTTATGTAGCTGCGAAACATAATAAAAAAATAAAGAAAGATAAAAAAAGTAACATAAACCTACTGTAAAATTGTACAAAATGAATAGGCATTATTATAACTTGAAAAACATGATATCAATTACGGCTAACTATTGAATAATGTATGGCTTCTATGTACGAACACCAATTAAATAGATCCAGTTACGTTTCATTTATTTAACAGTTCAGTTCGTAAAAAATATGTATAGTTGCTTAACATGTAACTACTACATACACATTACATACAGGTATATTTTATTTATTTATAAATAAAATGTTAAAGGGAAGAAAGGCCTGAGTTTATGTATGTGCATTGTGCCATTTTATTGTATTTGAATACTTTTGTTTTTATTTATTATTTTTAAAGCCTCTGATTTGGCTTCACATGCCGTCGAGAAATAATATTAATAATGGGTCATGTGGTCTACAATCGTTTTTTTTTTCTTTATATCTCTACCAACTAAGAAAAAGTTCATCATACTATAAAAAACCGGCCAAGTGCGGGTCGGACTCCGGACACGTATACGAAAGGTTTCATACCGTATTAAAATAAAAATAAAAAAACCCAAAAAAAAACACGTTTCTTGGATGGGGACCCACTTTAATCATTAATTTTATTTTATTTACACAATCTGTGTAATTTTCAACTGTCTACCTATTATGGTTCATGAGATACAGCCCGCTGACCGACACACGGACGGACGGACAACAGAGGCTTAGTAATAGGGTTCCGTTTGGCACACTTCTAGTACGATTAAAAAAGCTAAATCCGTAACAAAACCGCCCGAATAAATCGCTAGCGCTTATGCCTTGGACCATACGTGTACCTAAGGAGTGACCCATAGAGGCACTTGTACAAAAGAAAGCTTTGCGTTGCCAATTGCATGTAAAATACACGTAAATATAAAATCTAAATCATGTAAAATGATTTAGATTTTATATGTACATGTATTTTTAGCTACGCTTGCCGGGGTTGGTCCGTGGATGGGTGACCATTTTCACATATCGAGACTCCTCCGTGCCTCGGAAAGCACGTTAAGCCGTTGGTCCCGGCTGTCATTTGTGGATCTTTGACAGTCGTTACGAGTCGTCAGAAGCACGAAAGTCTGACAACCAGTCTAACCAAGGGGTATCGTATTACCCAGTTACTGGGTTGTGGAGGTCAGATAGGCAGTCGCTCCATGTAAAATACTGGTATGCAGCTACATCCGGTTAGACTGGAAGCCGACCCCAACATAGTTGGGAAAAGGCTAGGCAGATGATGATGTACATGTATTTTTAGACCTAACACAAAGGTCAGTATACAGGGTGAAATTGAATTCATGGGCATCCTCTTAGGGGATCATTGTACTCATCATTATGAACAACTTTCACTATGGAACCAATAACGAAATCGCGAAAAAAAAATCAGCTCTTCCCTACATTCATGTTCGCATACCTCGTCAAAATGTAGGGAACAGCTGATTTCTTTTCGCGATTTCACGTTTGATTTCATAATGAAAGCTGTTCTTAATGATGAGTATAACCCCTTAAGATGCCCATGAATTAAATTTCATCCGTAAAATTCATGGTCTTCCTTTTATTTGTGACACTATGCTATTTAGCAAAAAATAATCCTTATGATGAAGCTTTTCGATCGGTATGATAAAGCTACAGGATTTTTATTTTGCTCATGTAACGGGTTCGATTCCCGGTTCAACCATGTAATTATTTAAATATCTATGAATGCAGTTTAAATTGTTTTTTTTAATTCAAATAATGTCTTCTTTCAGTAAAATGTTCCATCTACAATATTCAAGGTACTTTCCCTCCATGTGGCATATCCGTGGGACGCCCTGTATACGCTTTGTTTTGATAAACCGCAACATGAAAGCAGATTGCCTGGAGAGACTTGATCAGGCTTCAGAAACAGAAAGTTATCTATAATCATTATCCGCTTTTTTTTCATGCATTATTTGGTATACTGTTGAATACACAATTTGAGTAATTATTCACAGGGATAAACAACATTTATCAAGCAATTCAAGACCGATATATCTATAAGTTCCGTTTGCCATTGAACAGAAACTATTGCTATTTCATACCGTAACAGTGCCATGGAAATCCATCCTGCATATTGATCTATACCCTAGGGAGGAAACAGGAGCAGTACACGTCTTCGTAGCAGCATACTAGTGGCTCCCTCTACGACGTAAACCACATTAGGGAGGAAGTGGTGTCATACTTTGTTTATGATTGTCAAGTTTGAATTTGGAATTGAACTTGGAATTAAATATGGCGGCTCGTATAGTTATTTTTTTATAAATACAACAAAATGTTGGACATTCCAGTAAAGTAATAATAATTAAAAAAAATCTTTGCTATAAAATGCTACTCTTTTTTATTTTCAACTGTTTTTGCTTGTTCTTTTACAAATGGTATTTTAAAACTACCTGCTGCCCGCGGCTTCGTCTGCGATCCAAGATGAAAAGTAGGTAGCCTATGTCCTTTTCTAGGTTAAGATCTGCCCCTGTGTCAAATTCCATCCAAATCCGTTCAGCCGTTTTAGAGTGAATGCATATAATAATAAGTAAGGATGTAAATGATGTATAAATGAATTAACTGGTTTACAGCTTTTAACCATGGAAAAGTTTACTGATGGAAAAATTGTTTAAATAGTAATAAATACACTTACATACATACACTTACATCACACCTGTATTCCCCATAGGTGAACCTATAATAAACCAAATTGTATTATAGTCCGGTCAAATTAGACGTGTCAAAGTGCAAACATTCGCATAGAGCTGAAAATTGGTACGAGTGATCGGAACACCGTTATAAATGAAATGTAAAAAGTCCCCATCGATCCCACACTTGTAAAAAAAAATGTTCAAAGTCAAAGTTCGCAAATAAGGGTTTTTTTGCGTTTTTTTGCCAAACGGTAAGTTTTATGTTGAAACGACATATACAGTATGTTAACTAACAAAGGGCGTTCCCGTTAACCTGCAATAGTATAACGTGTATACATGCAAAAAAAATATTACCACTCAAAAAAAAAAAATTTTTTTTTTATTTGTATCGTGAAATATTCACAAAACGATTAAATTTAAACGTAAAAGAAACACTCTGTACACGCACACTTGTATTTCAACGTGGAAAAACAAGTGTGACAAGTGGGCGTGTACAGAGAGTTTATTTTCCGTAACAATTTAATATTTTTTGTGAATATTTTACTATACAAAAACAAAAAAAAAACATATTTTTTTTTAGCATGTATACACGCTATACTATTGCAGGTTAACGGGAACGCCCTTTGTTAGTTAACATACTGTATATTCTCTTAACTAAGTACCCAAGTGAAGTTACTTTCAAACATCAAAAATAAAGTTAATAAATTTAATTTCTTTTAAAAATATCAGAAGACTGCGAAGATAATATTGAAAGAATTTCAATTACGAATTTATTAAACGTATAATTTTCCTGTTCATTTTCATAAAGCAAGTACCAGGAATCGCTTAACAGAAATAAATTTTCCTGCCACAACGAAAAAATTAGATTACTTCAAATATCTGGTATTACTTAATCCCGTTATAATTATTATTCGCAAAATGGCTACGGCTCATTTAAACGAGAAACAGAATTGTTTTAAATAAAACGAGATAAAAATAAGCAGCGCTTTGCTGAATTTTAATTTGGACAATCTCACAATCTTATAAGAAGATTAAAGAAGCTGAAAAGACTCTTTCCTAATTAAAAAGTCAAATTTAAATAAAAAAGGAAAGAAATAAACAAACATTGGCAACTTCTAAGTCATTTTTCGGGTTCCGTACCCGAAGGGTGCCATATGGAACCCTATTACTAAGTCTCCGCTGTCCGTCCGTCCGTACATCTCTCTGTCAGCGGGCTGTATCTCATGAACCGTAATAGGTAGGTGTTTTTTTTCTGCATTTTTTTCTTGATAACGACGATTCTGCCTACACCGCGAAATAAATTAACACCATAAAGTATAATTAGTTAGTTATACATTAGTGCATACCTGGTAGTTTTAAGTTTATTTTTAGTAGATTATTTGTGTAAATGTAAATATTAACAAGCGCTTCTCGCCATCAAACTTTAACGTTTGGCGAGTGAAAATGTAAAAAAACAACAAATAATGTACCTGTTTGAGAATAAATAAAAAATAAAATATATTTATTGTACGGTGGTACGGAACCGTTCGTGTGCGAGTCCAAGTCGCAATTGGCCAGTTTTTGAGGAATTAAAATTAAATAAAAAGAATTGTATGGTGGTACGGAACCGTTCGTATGCGAGTCCAAGTCGCAATTGGCCAGTTTTTCAAAAATTAACTAACTGATTTTTTGAAGAACTTATCACAGAACTGAAAAGGGTAAAATAAGGGACGTAAAAGAAATATGAAGGCTTTTGTCTTGTGAATTTCATTGAATTCGCAATGAGTTATGAAATAAGGACTGGTTTCAAAAATGTTTCCTTTTTTTAATTTGCTTGGACGCTGGTTTAGGAGTGCTGGTAACGCAATTAGTGAAGCTACTGGATTTTTCAACGGAATTTATAAAAAGCGAGGATAGATTTTGACATTATTGGATAAAAATTGTTAAATCGTGAGATAATGATTATTTTTACTTAAATATGATGCAAGTTACAGTAAGTTCCGTACCTAACTTATTTTGTTATTTTTTAGAATCTTCATAAGATCACTTTTTTTGGTCTGACTGTCACAGAGGTTTTTCTCGAGAACCATGCAATTTAGCAATTTCAATATTGGGATGATGTTGAGGTTTCGATGACACGCATACCGATCGCTAGCGAAAAAATAAAATTTCACTAATTTTTTATTTATTTTTTACTTAAAAAAAAATGTATATTCATACTTTTAATAAGGTTCTCCTAACATATTGTGTTACATTTAATTATTACTTAATAGCACCGCACCAACATTTATTATTAATAGGTACTTCATAATAAATTATTTTAAAAAATCACTAAAATTCGTAATTCCATTAAGAAAATTATTTCATTCGATATTCTAGGAGCACCTAACGTAAGAGTATGTACTTACATTTCAGACTAAAATCGATCACTTTTATAGACCAATTTATAACTTGGCTAGGTTTTAGAAACTCATTTGAAAATGTTCATGTAACGTACTTTTGATGATAAGTTTAGTTCAATTGCGAGATTGTCTAGACTGCGTGAATCATGAATACTAGTAACAACTACCTTTGGGTAAGTATATGATAGCTTGCCTGCATGTAACCATCTTACTGCAGGGCAGAGACCTCTTTTAAATACAGACTAGGAACGAGAGTTAATTACTAAGGTGTCCAACATTCCGATTGCATATTCAACGAACTCAACTTATCGCAGTCCACTGGCCTTCTCCAGGGGTTCCTGAGGCCTTTTCCAGGCTGCGCCACAACACCCATATGACATTAGTATATGACTATTCGGGCACATAATGCACAGTTCATGACGAAGAGTCAAAAAAAATACTATAAAATAACTTTAAAAAGACTCAAGGTCATATAAAAGTTTGATTATAATGACAAGAATGTTTGCTGGGTGGCGAGTCTCAAGTCTCGAATAGTTTAGGTAATTGCTTTTTACGTTGAAAATAATGGTAATTAAAAAAAAATTAAATCCTGTGACCTGCTTACACATATATGCAACTTTAACATATTTTTATTTCAAAATGAATGCTACATTATTTTTGGCATAACGGAGGATCATGATACGCAATTTGAGTTAGATTAGACCCTTAAAACATTTGTACACTAATCCCACTGTTACAAATTTTTGCGAGATGTAAAAGCAAAATGCTAAACAAGACGAGTTCAGACTGTGCAACCAAACTCAAGTATTACGACTTCGGTGGTATTTGCGTATTTGAAACTATGTTTGGCTCTGTGGTACCTAATAATTTGAACGACACTACTAGTACAGTCGACCAAGCTATTTGGTATACAAAAAGAAGAAAGAAAGAAAAATATTTTATTTGGAACACGCACAGGAAATATAACAATAGAAACAAACATTAAATCTATAAAATCAGTAAAACAAGTAATAGAATAAAATAAAACAACGTGAAACAGGAAAAGAAAACCTGTGCGATGCCAAAAAGGCTCCTATCTCAGCATAATGCTACGATATTTGAGAAATAGTAAACAAATACCGCAGCGCTGATATTCTGATAGGGCCCACTGTGATGCCACGGACACATCTACGGACATAAAATAAATAATAAGAATAATATAATAGATAATAGAATATACAATAAAAAATAATAATATAATATAATAAACACAGAGTAAAACTATGAAAACCGATAAACTAAGACACACTACAGGCAGATAACTTGCAACTACATACTTTAAACAATTTTGTGAGTGTTTTCAGTAGTCAACAATCCTTTTACGCCAGTCTCCTCGGCCATAACCTCAAAAAGTTAAATTACACGCACCATCAAAACGAATTTGTCAATCAAGCGGAAAATGAATATATTTTGCCTGTATACCAAATAGCTTGTTCGACTGTACCCCTTTACGCGGCCCCAATAGCGAGTTTGAGACCTTAAATTCTAATTCTCGGTAAAACAGTAGCACTAAGTATTGATATTTAGCAGTGCACAAACAACGGTGTTGCGGAGTGCACTCCCAAGTATTCTCTGAGGATACAGAACCGTGGAACTTAGCACTTAAATATAAATTACTGTTTGACATAGTTTAGTTAGTTAGCTGTGACTTTTGAGTCAGGTTTTTGTTATAATAAAGGATATTTCTAAGGCTTTTTGCTCGTGGGGCTCGTGGAAGGTTAAGCTATGCTTGCCGATGTGCGTTCGTGGATGGGTGACCATCCATTACACATCGAGACTCCCCCTTAGAGACGAACCTAAAATAGAACTTTTTGGAAATCGTTTAAAAAGGGATAGAGCTCATTGGGCATCAAAAAATTCGTCCGCATCGCTGTCAATGGGAAAAGTGCCCAAAAGGCTGGCAGCATTGCCTCGTTGAATGGCAGTGTTGATTCTGTGTGCTAAAAATAGGCCAGTCCTCTGGGGGCCAAGTCTACTAATTTACAAACGTGTCAGTGGTCTCGCAATGATCAGTTTTTGACAGATATGCTATACAAAATCTGTCAAAAACTCATCATCGCGAGACCACTGACACGTTTGTAAATTAGTAGACTTGGCCCCCTGGTCACGTGAAGAGTCGACCAATCGCTTAGCGATGTACCGAAATACTCGATGAGCACTCAAAATACACCAATTTTCTTGCCCAGATTATGGTGAAAACCCCGCTTTTCCACAATCAAGGAGCGGTAATTAAGAAACTTTGTTGTTGTGCAGGGTAATAAGATTAGGTGTCCTCAGAAAATACGTCTCACTGAATAGTGTACAATTATATATTTATTTATTTTCTGAACACACAATTGTAGAGAGGCGGTCGCAATGCCTTAGGCATTTCAAAATCCTATCCTACCAAAATGAGAAAATGACTTCGTTTGTTTGTTTGTTGCTTTCACGCTAAAACGGCTCAACAGATTTGTATGAAATTTGGCACATGGTAGTCCATAAGGACATAGAATACTTTTTATACCGATATTCCCACGGGATCGAGACTTATGCGGGTGAAGAAATTCTACTGTTATGGTACTAAAGTTATAAAAGCGCTCTTTGATAGCATTTCCTCGTAATTGATCCATGTTTTGTTAAATCTAGAAATTTTTTCAACAATTTCCTGCTTTTAAAAAATATTATAAGATCACTTCCTTATAAAAAAAAGACTTATAAGAGGTCCCTTGTCAATTAGATAGCCCAGCATCGTCTAGTTTACCGACCAGTTTTCTCTACCAATTTTATTTACCCTCCACTGACAAATATAATCAGAGCTATCCCCCTTATACACATCACTTGATTTCTTTAGAAATTCGATTTCATGTTATGCTGGCTAAGAGGAGGTTCATAAGTCTTTGGGAATGGTGAGGGTTGTCAACGTGGGCGAAATATTGCAAACGATCTATAGAAACGTGTATTTTATTGTTTACTAGTACAGCACGACCTACTTTGTCATAGTATAATTGCATAGTCGTTCGTAGTCGACAGTCCGCCGTATTGGTATCGATCAAAAATTTCAATTTTTCTAAAAGGTTTCTGGTAAAGTATTTATTGCACACGAATGCTCTAATTGACATAAGTTTAGAGTGACTGCAAATATAACCGTTTTTAGTTTTCCAATAAGCGTTTACATGAATTTTTGCAGACAGACTTTTAATGGCATGTAGGTATTTATGTTATTTATGGCCTACAACAAATCGAATGTCACCGTATATAACTATGAGCTTCGTTAGTTTATATATCGGTATTATTTCCGTTAGATTATAAATTGTCGAGAAATTGTGAACCGTAACAAACCTATTGCTATTCGATATATAAATTTTCGAGTCATTTGACATTTTATATTTTTATTTCATACATTTTAAAATATATACTCGAAAATGTTACTCAATACTCAATACTCAATATCTTTATTGCTTTACCATAATGTGTACTTAGGTGGTAACTATATAATTTAGATCATTATGGACCCTGTAGGGCACAGCAAAAGGGTAGAAGAGAGGAAGCCCTGTTTTGTGAGATCATTAAGTTGTTATTGTGGGAAAAAGTTTTTATTTACATAATCAAAATCAGGAGATACTTACTAAAATTTCGCATCTAATATTTAAGTATTATTTTATCTGCAAAAATGTACATAGATATTTTAGATTATTTTTACCTGTACTTCTTCTGTTTGACAATGGCATTAGGGGTGATCAAGAGTCATTTGGTTGCAAATGACCTCTCCTACATACCCTTAACGGACTACCGACGTATAACCAATAACCCTGTACGCGCAACAATATTTCCGTCTCAACCCATAAACTCACTTACTTACATACTTCTACACCCTACCTACAATGCCACCACTATCAAGCCCGGCTAATGTAGTATCGTTGTATGCGGCTCGAGTCGGTGGCACATCACTCACGATTCGCGAGGGAAAATTGGAGTGACATCACTACTTACTCGGGCAGGTTCCGGGGTAAACCGGTAAATGTACTTATTATTGTGTTATCGAGTAATCTGTGTATACTACAGGGAAATTTCGTATACCTTATATAATGTGGGATTGCTGTTTTGGAGTTACTTTGAAGATCCTTTTACGGTTAAAAGTCAACGTTCGTATGTTATTATTTTCTGAAGTATTTTACTTCTTCTTCTTTTCGTAGGGCGTAGACAAGTGACTATCGCTTCGATAGCGTTTCGTATTTTTCAAGAGAATTGACATAAGCTTTTCGATAGCTTATGTCAGTCCTATACATTTTTGCCCTTTCCATTATCGATGATAGAATTTTACTTTGTCTATGGCCTCTGGTGTCAGAGTTTAAATGCAGTTTGTGTAGGTAATAATAGAATTAAATAAAAATTGATTATGCTTGTTAATATGCCATGCCCGTTGAAAATAATGTTTTTTTGCAATCTTTTTTTCTTCTATGACACTCTACGCCAGTTTTATTATAAGACAATCTGATGATGTTAATTCTTTGAAATATGTTTTGTTAACCATTAGACCGCAGAGGTTAGCCTGAAAAATTGAGTCAAATTTTATCAAAGTCAAAGTTTGAATCATGGTCCTTAACTCGCACAGATCCGTAGATGTTACCGTTGAGTAAAATTGGTTTATTAGTCTTTAAATGTTTGATAAAATCCCATTCGGGGCAAGCATCGAGACACGTGGGATATTGTTGCTTTTTAATTGGCGGTTCCTGAACTTCTCGTTTGGAGTTTTTGTTCAGGCCTCCCCATTCTTCTTTAATATTCCAGTCATTTTCACCAAACGGGAGTTCATTATTCTTAATTACATTGAAGTCCTCAACCTGTTCATCCTCCTCTCCTCCTCTCCACTCTTCATTGAAGTCCTCAAGCTTCTTGCTATATTTAAGTTGTTCATCTTCAGAAGTTGAGAGAGTGTTTGAAGATTCAACAAACTCAATGTCTGTAAATTTTGCAATTTCTGCACTATTTTGTATTACAGCATCAGATGCGTTACAGCACTCCTTTATTTTATCGTCGATGCGTTCCAGATGCTGCATCACAAAACGATCGATACGCATTAGAATTTCACCTTTGAAGTCACGATACTTTAAATCAGAAAAGTCTGCCTCGACTGCAACGGAAGTAGCGGATACGGAATCTCCACCAAAAACTGGTACCATAATTGCGATCCACAAAGGCACGTAAGGAAGGAGGTACTTTTTCAACCTCTTTGCGATATCTGGGCTGTAACAAGCGTTGATTGTATCGTCATTCAAAGATGGGTCTGCTATTTTAACTGCTGCATCATATAAAGCGTCACGCTACGATTTCCAACCGACTTTGCCCGTCTCTTCTTCCACTGCACCGATGTCAGATTCATCGTCAAACTTATGACTACCTTGTTTATCGCTTATGTTTTCACCTTCATCATTACCGGTGAGATGGTCGCCTTTTATCTTATTGTTAAGAAATTGCAATCGTTCTTCCGACGGTAAATGCTTGCCATTGGGTCCAGATCCGATACACTTTACTTAAAGCAACAGCGACAACTGATTCCAAATAGAAAGACAAGTCTTCAAGATTTTCTATTTGGTGGGCTTTTCCAACGCACCGCTTATAAAATCGTCTTACCAAATATTTATCCTTGCCTTTCAAACTCGGCCAACGCGTTACCATTGACATAAGGTAACAAACGTCTAATCGCATGAACGTTGAGGGCAACGACGTGGATTTATTTACAATAGCATCATAACACTTTTGCAAATAATCGTTGAAACTGGCGCACTGGCCAAATATTTGGCAATCAACAAACAAGATGGCTATAGCAATCAACAAAGACCACCCGAAATCAGTAACTACTATCGGTGGAATAGAAGCGTTTGTTGCCAGAATGTGGCTCAAACAATTAGTGACACTGATAGCTCGCTGATCTGCTGATACCATTTGGAAAGTTGGAACGCTACCCTATTGGGATGCAAGCACACAATGGTACAAAAAAAATGTGCGGGTTTCGCGACTTGTCGCGTTTCGCACTGCCACCAGTAGCATCAATGGCTAATGTTGCATTGGGATCCTTTCTGCAACGGGAAATATATATTTGTAGTTGTTCGGGAAGCCAATAAACACAGTTGAATTTAAATAAACCTACAAATTGTATGCATCCAACTAATTTTCCCTGTTCGGCACTATTAAGGAAACTCAGTGCTGGATTTCCGAACTGTAACCCGAATTTATCTAATACTCGTTGTCGCTGTTCTTTAGCCTTTCGAACAACCTCGTTGCTCGGTAGGATTGTTGGATTTTTATCTCCAAATTTTTTAATTTGGCTTCTTTCCTACTCCATGTGACCGCGTCTTTGCAGCCATCGATAAGGTAATCTGCGACTTCACGACGACGAGCACCTCTCAGTTGCCTTCGTTTGTTTCCTGAATGTGAAGTAGCATTAATGCCTTCAATGGAGCATTGAAAACTGACATCCACACCATCGGAAGGCCTTTTTAAAAGTGTGCAATAAATTTTCGACTTGCATTCTCTGCAATAACCCTCAATTTTAATATAGAATTTGGCTACCGCACTCAAATAAATGTTGTGATATTAAAAACAATAACACAATCGAGACTGTGTTGTACCCAAAAAACTTCAGCTGTCACATCTGCCCATCCTAAACGTAATTTCCAGTATATCCGCTTACCGTACACTTTTTCTTGCGGTTTAATACCTGCTCTTGGAAAATCACTAACTTTATCTTCATTGAAGTTAAACTGGATAATTGAGTGCCTATGATCTGCTCTGCACACCTCTCGGAACTATAATTGCCGTCGCTTTCAGAGAAACTCAATCCTAGCGCCACCATATTGAATACTGTAATGATTAGCCCACTACGATTGCTGTTAATTATTGTATGAACATGCTCAGGCGTAATTATTGATCCTTTATCCGCCATTAGAGTCGAAACTTTTTTCGTCATATTGTGGAAAAAAACGCCCGTTATCATCAATGGTACGACAATTATCATCCGACAGAATTTGCCGTAAAGCTATTTTATCGTACGGTGTTTTGCCTGACATTTTAGTAAAAATATTCAAATACTTTTAATAAATCGTTAAGACAATTCTAAATAAAAACAAAAGTATAACAACGAAACTGCAACTACAAATATTCGTCGGTCGCTGATAGATAAATACCTAATATGGTCCTTCGAGTTATGAGCATTTTTTATTTCTTTCGGCAGCCTTATACCATGGCGTGTAACGAAACCATAGCGACTTCTAATTCGACGACAACGCCATCTAGGGCGGTATTGTAAAATATCTCCGCCTTATGAGATCCGATTTCGATGCTACTTTTTGTATTTGAAAGGTAGTAACATTAAGTTGGTCTCAAAAAATGTTGTGAAGATCTGACGAGGATCTTCGGCATGATGAGCAGAATAGCTTCTCAAAATGCAGCAATTTATTGCATTTTTTAACTTGCACTATTTAATTTTATCACAACTTCTATTGATACCTGAGTCAAAGTGCTGAGTTCCTATTTCATGTTTTCGTATAGCTCTTTTATAGATTCATCAGAAAACGAAGAATTCCAGTTCCTCAGTGCTACTCAATTTTTTTTTATCCTTCTTGCTGGAACACTTAATTCTATATATCTTGATTTCTAGTAATCTAACTTTTCAACCATGCTCTGCTGATATCTGAGTCAGAATTCTAAGTTTCTGTTTCATGTTTTCGTATAGCTCTTTTATAGATTTATCAGGAAACTAGAAGTTCTAGCTCCTGAGAGTTTCTGATTTTTTTAATGATACTACGTATTAAAACACTAAATTCAATCTCGATTTCTTCTAATCTTATTTTTCAACCCTGCTCTGCTGACACCTGAGTCAGACTTCTGGGTTATTATTGCATGTTGTCGGATACATCTTTATAGATGCATCAGGAAACGAGGAGTTCCTGCTCCTCAGTTCTACTCAAGTTCTTTTTTGATCTTACTAACTTAAACACTGAATGAAATCTCGATTTCTCCTAACCTCTCTTTTCACAAGGCTCTGCTCATAGTTTTGTGAGACTTCTGTTTTCATTTAGTTTGTTTTTTCTGTTACTGGGGTCTTGGCCGGGAAATAACTGGGAATGTACTTGTACCGTATATTTTGGTTCTCCGGGATTACAAACCAGTGCCGAGGGGGTTAATAATTATAGCCCGAAAAATCAACGAAAATCCACAAATTACGTCATTCACGGCTGTTTTATCAAAATGATTGTCTTTTCTAGTAACTGGTCAATGTTTTTGTTTTATTTTTTTATATTGGCAGAACTCTTTCGGAAAAGTATTAGGAACTATAGAGCTCACCACTGTGCACCTAAATCAGTTTTAAAATTTTAATTTTGGAAAAATTTATCTACTAGCAGAAGTTGGCAATATTTTCATTCGACTTTACTCAGGCAAAAAAGCCAGGACTATTTTTTTAAGTATATGGAACTCGAGAACTCAGTCGCATGCCAATAGAATTAACCTTTTTTTATGCTCTGCTGGGAAATGATTTGCCAAGTTCAGCCACATTAGACCAACGAGGCATTAACAAATAAAATAATACAAATTACGAAATCCCTAACTTTTAAAAGAGCTACCTTTTGTGTACAGATGAAATAAAAAATATCTAAAAATAGTTCCTAGAGAAAGTCAAAAGCTTCCCCGTGGTAGTAAAAAAAAAAAAGGTTTTCCCATAGAACAGAGAAAAACTAAAATAACCTTTTATGTAAATGAAAAAATACCTCATATTCTACTGACCCTTTCTGGTCGGAGAACCACACCTTTGTAATCTTCAAGATATTTTCTGTGTATACCTAAGTAATACAATGGTTTTACGTGAAATCCCTTTGTAAGAGCCCCTTAGAGGTATGTTGTGGGTCTAATGTGATTGACCCTTTACAGTATATTTTCGCGGTCAATTTGATTATATTATTTTCACAATGCTCTCTCGCTACATTACCTTGTAAGTTATACTTATTTGCGGTATTTTGGTACGGCTTTTTAATTTATTTATTACAGTTAGATAATTGCCAACATTAAAACAACCAGTGTCATAGTAACCATAATATCATCGAAACGAGTATTATAATGGTCATTATGCAACTCATTTAAAAAAAAAGAACATTATCATGCACGCGAATTTCACTACAGAAGCGCCGTAATAAAAAAGAACTTATAGGTTATTCGAATTCCTTTGTTTTGGACCCTGTGGGGCACAGCAAGATAGGATAGAGGAAGAGGGCTCATATTATATGTATTATGATTTGAAAAAAAAAAAAAGTAAATTAATAAATGTTTTTCTACTATTCACTTCCACTATAATTTTTTTTTTATTTGTTTTCATTAAAATATTAATTAATATTATAATAGCATTTATGGATTAGGTATTGTTTTAGTTTATTTATAAGTATATTAAATTTTTGTTCATTTTTAATTGCTTCTGGTAATTTATTATATATTTTAACTGATATTACTAAAGTGCTTGTTGAGTGCATTTTCAGCTTAGAGCCACCAGGTAGATTTAGTCTATTTTTGTGTCGTAGTGTATATCTAGTTTGTATGTTTTCTCGTGTAGTGAATAATTGTTGGTTGTTTCTATCCATCTCCTTTGTGTATCTCCCTTGCTGTATCTCCCTTGTATGCTTGTATCTCCCTTGTCTAGGCGGGCCTTTTCACAAGGAGCTATATACTACATAATATTATTACAGCAGTCAATCAATCTGCTTAGCCTTTTCCCAACTATTTTGGGATCGGCTTCCAGTCATACCGGATGCAGCTAAATACCAGTATTTTACATGGTGCGACTGCCTATCTGACCTCCACAACCCAGTAACTGGATAATATAATACCCCTTGGTAAGACTGGTTGCCAGACTTTCGGGCTTCTGACGACCCGTAACGACTGTCATAGACTCACGAATGACAGCCGGGACCAACAGTTTAACGTTATTTCGGAGGCACGGAGGTGTCTCGGTATGTAAAGATCCACGGACCAACCCCGGCAAGCGTAGCTTAACCTCATGGATCGACCCGTGCGGCTTTTACTACTTAGCCACGAGCTCCTCCACTATTACAACATTATTGTAGTTTAAATTATTAATCTTCGAATAGGTACCTACTATTGTTTATCAAGTTACTCAAGCAAATTACGTAATGTGTATGTTATGGCGCTCCCTCACCGGAGCATTCGCCTGTAAACCTGTAATGTAACAATTTAATATTCGATTTTGAGCATTATGTACGTTACAATACTTCCTCACTGACTGACGAGCGACCAGTAAACAATCCAAGATTCGATAAGATTCACATTCATGTTACGAATTGAATCACGGTGCTCCCACTCACCACTGTTACATAACAGGCGAGCGGTCCCGGTGAATGTAAATACAAATTGTATAAGGTGCTTTCAAAAATTGTGCGGCAGTCTTGCGCGGCTGCCACGCGCGGCCTGCTGCGCTGTGTTTGGACGACTGACGCTCGCGACCCCTTTCATGCCAACTGAAGTGGGTGGCGTGTTTCGGATATGCCGCGCAGTACTGTCGCGCAAACATTCGTCGGTTTAGTCCACATTAGAGCGCGGCAGAAAATAAATGTGTCCTGCAAACGCCGCGTGTTGCTGCCGCGGTCTTGCCGCGCAATGTTTGGACACCCGACACATCTTTACAGGTTGCGTTCCGTTTTTCTCGGTTTACCTCACTCACTGACGTAATGCTTGAATCTATACTGTTACATTACAGGCGAATTTTCCCGGTGAGGGAGCGCCCTTAGGTACTTGTATTTAGTAGCCATGTTTGTTTCACAAAATCTCATGTAAGCATGTTTTATTGTCTTCATTTAGATAAAATCGCATCTAATTTCTTGTATCTAGACAATTTGGAGGAATAAAGTCTTCATCTAGATGGAACTAATATTGCTGATTTGTTTTTGCAAATGTCTAGGATTCTTTCTTTAGTGGACTTTATTGATATTTTTTAGGCCACTGCAGGATGTGGTGAAGTATAGGGCTTGTGTACTTCAATAATAACAACCTACAATAATATTCCCTATTTGCTACTGCAATAGCAGTGGTAGCCCAGTCGTAAGGGCCGCGACTTTCGAGTTGTAGGTCGTGGGTTCGAACCCAAGTAGGCGCTTTACTTTGTGTAAATTATACCTGATGGTATGATTTCCGATTTCCTGCGTTTTGAGAGCAGTGGATCACCACTGCTCTCAAAACGGTGAAGGAAAACATTGTGAGGAAACCGTGTAAGATAAGTATTGCGCAGGTCTTGCTCACGAGAAAATATTGAAGGTTATGTTACTGCGTGAATATAATGGGATGAACATCTGAAATGACGCACCCAACTACCGCATTACCGTATGCGTAAAATGCGGTACTGGGGCGCATGATTTCAGAGTGGACGAGGTGTAACAACTTAAGATAAAAATGTTTTACAAAAAAAAAAACCAAATACGTATTAGTAAAGCTAGCTCAAAAACTGCGCAAGCCAAGTTAATACAATTTGTAAGGGGCCACTTCAATTCTGACGCATGAACTACCAAACAAAAAGAATCATCAAATCAATTTATAATTGGCGGAGTCATCGCATAACAAATATCCAAAAAAAAAACTTACAGTCGAATTAATACGTGCAATTCGTTGACAATCCAAAATTCGAGAGGGCAATGTTGCCAAATGCAAATAGGGTATCTGCTTATTATGTCGTTGGGTACCATTAACTTTTACTTACAAGACATTGTACATATTTGTTCGTAAACATAATAATTCTCGACATACAAATATTATTGCTTTGATTCACAGAAACAGCTCGTAATTCTTCCACAAGTGAGTTATAAGCATAAAGCTCTATATTGTATATTATAGGATGGTTTGCTTTTTATATATTATGAAAACAGTAATAATTGTTCGGAGAATAATACGAGATATTGTTTTAAGAAGGAAATGCTTAGGTATATGTATTGATTTTTTATATTCTTAGGCCCATGTTTGTATAATAAAGTAAACAAAATTTTGTCTATGTCTGCATTAAAAACGGTACAATGCAAAAATGTTATTACATCTTGGTTACAAAATCTGTCTTAGGATGACACAGAAAAGTTACTGGTTGTTTTAAGTTAAATATTATTTTTACCCGACTGCCCCAGAAGGAGGGTAATGTTTTTAATTAAGTATTGTCCTATCATTAGTCTGTTAAGTTACCCACTAGTTATGTCTACCATCAATTGTAGAAAATTTTATTGTAATTTTGCACTTCTGACACCTGAGATACAGGTTTATCCTAGTTCAGGTCGAACCATTATTTTATACCTACCACTTTAGTATAAGGCTTAATATTGTAAATATGCACTATTTAATTAAATAAATTAAAAAAAATTGAAATTGAAAAAATTGAATATAGAATAAGAAATGAGTACATAAGAGGAAGTACAAAACTGGCATCGGTCCCTGAAAATTCGTAAGGAAATCGTTTGTCATGGTATGGGTATGTGATGCGGATTCGTGCCCATAGAAATTGATTGTCCATGATTCAGCTCGTGGCTAAGTAAAAACAGCCGCAAGGGTCGCTCCATCAGGTTCAGCTACGCTTGCCGTGAATGGTTGACTATCTTTACATACCGAGACTCCTCCGTGCCTCGGAAAGCACGTTAAGCCTTTGGTCCCGGCTGTCATTCGTGGATCTTTGACCGTCGTTACGGGTCGTCAGAAGCCCGAAAGTCTGACAACCAGTCTTGCCAAGTGGTATAGTATTACCCAGTTACTGGGTTGTGGAGGTCAGATAGGTAGTCGCTCCATGTAAAATACTGGTATTCAGCTGCATCCGGATAGACTGGAAGCCGACCCCAACGTAGTTGGGAAAAGGCTAGGCAGATGATGACTGGTTATCTGACCTCCACAACCTAGTTACTGGGTAACCCGATACCCGATACCTTTATAAAAAGGAAAAAAACGAAAACTACCTTTTGGAACAACTAGAATCAGTTCTATTTCTTTGTTTTTTTTGACATTCAAAAGAGCCTTGTATGTGCCTATTTGAAAAAAATTTGTTGACTTTAGAGTGACGATATTGGTAATGTTTTTCAGAAAGAAATATGGTAATGAGTGCTACCATATTTCTGACACAAAGTAACCGAACAGTTTACCGTGCATTATTTTTAATTACTATTTGAATATTAAACTTTGTTTTACGATCGCGAGTTAGTGACTCCGAGTTACAGTTTACTAGTATACGGAGAAGTTTATAACTTGGATCGAGGAAATTATGGAGGTTCTAGATATTATTAATGCTCTCTGTAATTCCAACAAAGTCAGTAATTACCGACTTAAAAAAAATTGTTAGATTCCTTATACAGAGTTAAATTTTAGTCGTGTAAATCCTTTTAAGGGGTCATTTTACTCATCATTTTGAACAACTTTCACTTTGGGACCAACCTTCAAATCGCGAAAAAAAATCTGATGCTACATTTAGGTATGTTCGCTTAACTCGTCAAAATGTAGGGAACAGCTGATTTTGTTTTCGTGTACTGAAGATTGTATACTGAAGACTGTATACTGAAGTTAGATTGAGTTCTTATCCTTGTAGGTTGAGAAAAGAAAGAAAGGAAGAAAGGTAGGGGTAGAAAGAGCTTCATCCAGTTACTTTCTACACCAATTGATTGATTTTTATGTATTGACGATTTTTATGATTATAATTCTATGATAATAAATATTTGATACGGCCACAAATTATATGATCAACATACATTCTGATACGTGGTCTATTACGATAGTGTATTGAATGACTATTTCATGAAATCATGACATTTGCCACTTATATGAACTTAAGGAGTTGTATTGCTGATTCTAATGATTATAATTCTGTAAAGCCATCTTTGTTACGCTCGCGAATAATATTTCAATCAACATACAACCTGACACTGACCTGCAAATTGCATAAAACGTAAGAAAATTTAAATTTCACGGGCTACCTTCTCGAATCCCCCTTAACACTTTGGCGGACAGTGAATTGAAATTTTATTGTTATTACTCCTATGTGCGTTTACTGTCCGCCAAAGTGTTAAACTTGTTTCTCCTCGATATTAGCGTGTCTAAGTATATCTAAGTAAATTTTTACCATATTGCTGCGTTAATTTTCGTATATTACCCTAAAATATCCCCCTTGTTTCTACGCTCCTAAGTCGGAGACTTTGTAACAACACTCAAATAGTTGACGCGAAGTTATGAAGAGATTTCATGTGGATTTGATACGCTCCGTGGCCTATACTTAGTTTTGTTTAATGGCTGAATAAATGACGAGGATTTCAGGGGTTGAAACTGTTTAAAGTAGGTAATACTGTTGGTTTTAGTTGTCATAATAACATGATAAACGTTATAGAAATTAAGTTCATGTAAGTAATTTATCTGTATCACGGAAATAATTCTTCGGAATCGCGCTGCATTTTTCCTACATTATTTTGCATCCACCTTCAGAAAAAGATTGCCACTCTAGTAGGTATGACTGCCAGAAACGACCCTCGCCACACCACAGTATAAATATGGACAGTACAGAAACTACGTAGTAAACGTTCGAAACGGCACACTCACGCAGATGCGCTCATTGACAAGACCCCAAGCGATTGTCGCGGTGCTGTCAGTTGTGGGTACCGTGAAGAGGCGAGTGGAAGCTGCAAAGTTATTATTTCAATAAATAGGCTTAGTTCACGTTCAATATTAGGCAGTACACGCACACTGGTCCACCTTAAGGACTAAGTGCGGAAACCAAACTCCATAACGAACGAACGAATAGGCCTAGTTTCCATACTGTCCATATTTGTACTGTGTCCAAGCGGTACTATTTCTCTAATTACGGCTAGTACCTACTATAAACTAAATGGGCGCCCAGGAGTGACGAAGATTTACTCCCAACATATTGTGGTAAGTCAGCCTCCTTCCGATGTCACTTACTTGAAAATCATTGCATCGCGGTAGAAGCTATTCCTGTATTTTTCGTTCGGTTGATACGGGAAACGATCCCCAGGAATGTGGTAGCTAAAAAAGGAAAAGTTTGCATTATTGTTCGGTACAAAACGGATCTCAAACGCCCAGAAGCAAAGGGTGAAGAAAATGACGTACAATGTAAGAATTCGTAACTCCAGTTAGATACATTGTAATTTACGAGACAATATTCTATCATATGGTCCATTAAGTGTTTTAATATCATGTCACTTGCGGTGCTTTATAAAGTTTGTAGACAATGTGACGGCTCTTGAGTTTATTACTAAGCCGGTAAGTTCCAGTGATCCATGCGTCATGTTCGTGAACGGGCGCCGTCAGTTGTGACTGGTCATCTCTTAGCTGCCATGGCTTATTTTTAATTTTTGATTTGTTTTTATGTTATAATTGCGGACGCTTTTACATTGTTCTCACATGTATAATTTCAACATGAATGATGTAACCAATATTTTGATTTAAAAGAGTGTCCGTGGAGTTTCTTGCCCGTTCTTCTCCATAGGTACCTACTACGCTTTGGAATGGGCAACTAGCTTCATATTTCTGACTGACCGACTCCTTGACAATTCAAAAGTGACTGTAAATGGTTTAATTGAAATAAATGCTTTGAGTTTGAGTTTGAGTTTGAAATATAAATTGTATCTATAATTATTTTACGTAGTTCTCTATCCTAGGAGGATTTTCCTCTCAATGTTCTAAAAGATGCTACTCAAAAATGTTTTGTTCTTCGTTATGATGGATAGTGAAAAGATCTTAGAAATTGTGACGGCTCTTGAGTATAAGTAAGTTCCAGTGAAATATAAATTGTATCTATAATTATTTTATGTAGTTCTCTATCCTAGGAGGATTTTCCTCTCAATGTTCTAAAAGATGCTACTTTTTATTTTTTTGTTCTTCGATAAGATGGATAATGAAAAGATGGTAGACATTCTGACGGCTCTTGATTCCGTGAAATATAAATTGGATCTATAAGTATTTTACGTAGTTTGCGATGCTAGGATCTTCCTCTCAATGATCTAAAAGATGCTACTCGTAATTTTTTTGTTCTAAGTTATGATGGATAGTGAAAAGATGGTAGACATTGTGACGGCTCTTGAGTATAAGTAAGTTCCAGTGAAATATATTGTATCTGTAAGTATTTTACGTAGTTCGCGACTCTAGGATCTTCCTCTCAATGATCTAAAAGATGCTACTCGTATTTTTTTTATTCTTGGTTATGATTGATATTGATAAGATGGTAGATGGATCTTGAGTTTAAGGAAGTTCCAGTGAAATATAAATTGTATCTATAAATATTTTACGTAGTTTACGATCCTAGGACAATCTTCCTCTCAAGGGTCTAAAAGAAGCTACTTTAAAAAAAAAAAAGTTCTTTTTATGATGTATAATGAAAAGATGGTAGACATTGTGACGGCTCTTGAGTTTAACAAAGTTCCAGTGAAATATAAAGTGTTTCTGTAATTATTTATCATAGTTCGCGATCCTAGGAGGATCTTCTGCTCAATGTTCTAAAAGATGCTGCTCGTAAAGTTTTTGTTCTTAGTTAAAGATCAACAAAAACATGCGCAAAAACTGGATGGTCAAAGTCAAAAACTGGCAAAGTCACAGTCAATTTTTTTTTTTTTTTCAGAATCAGAGTCAGAAATCATTTATTTGCAAAGAATGTAGGTAACAAAACATTGTTTTGGTGGTGTAAAAAAAATAAAAACACAAGGATCCAGTACATTCTACCGAATGGCATGCAACATTAAGCATTAAAATAATCATAATTATTACAAATCTATATGTCAGGTAATCAATTTTTAATGTCTTTTCTTGAAATTTAAACTCACTGTCAAAATAATAGTCATAGTAAATACAATTAGAATAAAACAAACTAAATTGAAATATTATTGAGAAATGTCATATGGTGATGTCATTTAAAAACTCACTGACAGCGTAATAGCATTTTTCAACTAGCAGTTTCGTTAATTTCTTTTTGAAAGAATGAGATGTATCATTTTTAATGTCATTAGGTATTTTATTGTAAATAACTGGTCCCATAATGTTCTATCGTAATAATGCTGTTTTGAAACTGCCAGTATGTAATAGACCTTTGTATTGGGATCTCAGTAATGCCGATCTTGAAGAATGATTTATCATTGTCTCAAAAAGATTTCGGTTCATTTTAACAAATAATGCTACCTCCAGAATATAAAGCGATGGAAAGATTAATAATTTAAGGGATTTAAACATAGGAATACAGCTGTCTGTTGAATTAATGCCGGTCATTGATGTGATGCAATATTTTTGGGCCTTGAATACCCTTTCTCTTTCACTGCAGTTTTATTGTAATTCTATCCGGGCCTGCTCTCCTGAACCGGGGGATTTTATTGGTTATGGATATTAACGGCTATATTATATTATGATGGATAGTGGTCAATCACTTGCAGAATAAAATTAATCTTCTCTTAAGAACCCTGCAAAAAGTTAAAAACCTCTTCTCTAAGTTTTGTAAAAACCCTGTGGACTCGCGGTAAACTTGCAATCCGTTTATTGCGACTATCTTTCTGTAGTCGGTCTAGCACCCCGGATAAAAGATGTCTATTACCTAAAGACAGTAGTGTTGGTACTGCATAATTATACACAGCGTAAACATCGACGCAAACACCTGATTCCCGTAATGAATTTTCAACGGTTATTTAAAAAAATCTGAAATACAATAGACGTAGATATATTCAGTAACCTATTCTTCAAGAGTCATAAAAACCCTGTAAGAAATCGACACGTGTTTCACCTCTCAACGAGGCATCCTCAGGATGACGATTGACCAATTGCAATCCAAAACGCGACGTGTATTTTATAATGGATTTCCGCAAAGTCACGCCTGAATCAATTAACTTAAAAAATCTGCTTAAAATAATGCAAAACCTTTACGGTACCTGAAGTACCGACGTAGACGGTACCGAAGAGTACCTGAAGAATTAGAAAGGCGTTGTAGGGCCTCACATAAGATGGACCGATGACCTGGTGAAGACCGCAGGAATCAGCTGGATGCGAGAAGCACAGAACCGATCAAGGTGGCGTTGCTTGGGGAAGGTTTATGTCTAGCAGTGGACGTTTTTCGGCAAAATTTATTATTATTTTATTTTATTTTATTTTATTTATTTAAGGATTACCAACGAGATACCTTACAACTATCTTTTACAATAATAAAAACTAGTTTAAACATAAAATATCCTGTAATGCAAACTCAATTACAGGTAACCACAACTTACACATTATTGAGTACACATGCTCTGAATATATAATTAGAATTAAGAATTATTATTATTAGTATAATTATAATAAAAATAAAAAATACATTAACAAATTTAGATTAACATTAAATATAAGTTTAACATTATTAAAGATTTACATTACATATTAAAATTTGTAGAAAATTTACATGGTATAATAGTTAAAAAAATAATAGTTAAAAAAATAATATTATGATGATGTTGGTACGTGTTTGTGTGGTCATGGCCCCAAAACCCGTATCGATTACTTCAATGCCGTGCCCTGCAAACCGCCATTCATTCAAAAACCAATTAATCAACAAATTCATAGATTTTTCGCGGCAATTACTGCTGTGCAATTTACGGGATCATTAGGCGAATATCAGTGGAATGTCAACCGTAACGTCATATTGCAAAGCAATTAATTGCTTGTGCTATTCATCTGTAATTATTAATTATAATGTCCCGTACATTATAATTACTGATGAATAGTGTGGATTGGTGACTAGTTATAGTGATGTTGGTATATAAACTTTAGAAAATTATTTTTTGGTTTGCGGTGGAGCTCGTGGCTAAGTAATAACAGCCGAACGAGTCGATCCATTAGGTTAAGTTACGCTTGCCGGGGTTGGTCCGTGGATGGATGACCATCTTCATATCGAGACTCCTCCGTGCCGCCGTTAAGTCGTTGGTCCCGGCTGTCATTCGTGGATCTTTGACAGTCGTTAAGAGCCATAGTTCTCTCAGACACCTTCCGCATGTGGGCGGAGCTAAACTCCCTACTCCCCGAATACGTAAAACGCGCGCGGTGGCGCGCTGAACTAAAACGACGATCAAAGAAAATGCACGGGCGCAGACTTGCGCGAATAGGACGTCAATTTTGCCTACGACTCCAGAAAGGAATGGCGGAGATGCAAGACTGATATTTGTATAGATAGATACATAAGTTACGTATAGCTATTTTAAGTTTTTACTGGACATTATTTTTTTGCATGTGTTTGGAAGAAAATATAAGGTGTATCTTTTCATACACGAAATATTTTAAGAGGTCATTGTACTCATCATTATGAACAACTTTCACTATGGAACCAACCCTGAAATCACGAAAAAAAAATCAGCTATTCCCTAGGTACTTTATGTTCGCATAGCTCGTCAAAATGTAGGGAACAGCTGATTTTTCTTTCGCGATTTCAGGGTTGGTCCCTATATTATGGAGTGAGAGTTGTTCATAATGATGAATAAACACGACTACACATCAAGATCTCGCATTGTATAGAATTTCCGTACCTACAACGCGGGGTCAGCTTATACTGGAAATGTGTAGCTTGATGTGTAGCCGTATGTAGGTACAATGACCCCTTTTTAATATTTTCTACCGACATACCTAACTACATACCTACCTATATACCTACCTACACACCTAACTAAATACCTAACTACATACCTACCTACATACCTACCTATATACCTACCTACATACCTAGCTACATACTTACCTACCAGGGCCGCAGCTACCGTACAACTCGATTCCTATGGGCTTCCCTTCTGGAATTCGAAACAAAACCACTCTATCGTCATTGAAAAATGACACAGTCAGTAGTGTTTAAAATGCCTTTTAAGTAATCACACTATAGGTATTTAATACACCATATAATTAAAACTATACAAAACGCCTACATTCAATGTTTTGTCTTTGTTGTCTCCCAACAGCAAAAAAAAATTCTCTAAAATAACTCGGCGGCGCGGCTGGCTTATCGCTCCTTCAAAAATCAAGGCGTCATGACGTCACTTCGGTCACGTGACACCCCGGTTTTATACGCTTCGAGCAAGCCGATCAAATACGAGTTATTGTACCTAAAGCGATCTAAACTTGCGTTCGCGTGAACGAGATGCCGCGATATCGGTTCGGTAGTTTTCGTTGAATTTCGTAATGCGTTCGGCTCGGAGTTCGGACAGGACGCTATTGTGTGGTTGCTGTTTGACGTAATCGCATTATAATTTGTTTACACTTGCAGTTAATTTGCATTTTGTTCGTATTATTTATTGAATACATTAGTTTATCAGTTCGAGAATCGTAGTAGTAGTATTAGTTTGTTGGTATAAAACAGTGATTAAAGTGTTTTGACTTTAGTGAAAGTGTACGTTGTAATTATGTATTTGGGGTAAGTAGGTAGATAGTTAATAAGTTGAAATTTCTTAATAGATTTGAAAAGTTATTAGTACTATCAGTAGGATTAGGATGGCGGCAATAATTCGTCAAGGACTTTCTAATTAACTACAATGTCTTTTGGCCCGCGTGCGGCCCGTCTGGTAGCTTAGTGGTAGCCTATACATTGTTGTTTAGGATTATTTTCTTTGTGAGGAAACATGCTTTCCAAGGTTAAGTTTTGAAATTAAGAAACACAATTACGTTAGGCCGTGCTCGCTCAGATATAAGTATAAATTACAAACGACGTGATAGTTTTTTCAAACATTCTAATGTTTCCCTTTACGATAAATATGAATAGCTGACTGGCAGTTGTAAATAAAATAAAATGTATTGTTTCCCTTGTTTACTTTTCTCAGATTCTAGTAGTTTATGTAATAAAGGGGTTTTTACATTCATAATCTGACGATTTTTCGCTAATTCGTTTGAAGCTCTACACCCGCGCGGCCAATTCCCTCTAGTGGCCGTGAGCGAAAACTCTGAATTGTAAAATGCCACTCCCTAAAAATTTCTCGTTAAACGCGCCCTCTGTTTAATTATTTGTGATTTTTTTGAATGGAGATATCTCGTTCTTGTACTGACAAAATGCATTGCTTTTCTGATATTTTCGTTAGATGGCGTTGCGCTATTAGGAGCGTAATCACTTGTTGAACTGTGTGAGTGTGCGTGGTTTGTGAAAGCGGGCTTTTTGAATGTGAGTTTATAAATAAGTTTGAGAAAAGTAAATCAAAATAGGAATTTAATGAAACGGTTTATTGATACCGTTCTTTTGTTAGGTAAACAAACAAGAAGTAGGTTTTCGCAGCCACAAGGAAGGTCCGAAGTGACATCATAACAAGTATTATTAACCGACTCCTTCAAAAAGGAGGAGGTTCTCAATTCGTCAGTATAGTTTTTTTTTTTTTTTTTTTTTTTTTTTTTTTTTTTTCTTTTTTTTTTGCTTCGGGTTCCCACCCCCGAAAAATCACCCTTCGCCACTGTTACCTACCTACATGTTCTTAGAGTAAACGCTCAAAACTCCAGTACTTACCTACATATCATTTATTTCTGGTGCATTTAGAAATCGAGTTTGACCACCTGTTTTTTCCATTGCATTGCTAAAATTCGCGCATTTCTCACATGTACTAGTAGCTGTATGGGCTTAGTAATGGATTTACGATCATTGAGGTCTGAGTTCGAATCTTAGTCTTTTGTTGTATTTATGTTTATTTATAATCTATTCATTCTTATTATCTATTTTTTATTTTTTTATGAAGTTAAATATTAGTTATTGTATTATTATTTAACTATTTATAGGTATTGGTATTCAGCAGACTTTATTGTAACTAATAATATGATTATTTTAGACTTTATTGCATGTTTTTTTTTTTAATATAACGTAACGTATAAACTCGAGCACGATACAGCCAGTGCGTGTGCGTGTATGAATGATGTCTCAACATTCCACGGAGAACACACAAATATGAACTGTCTTTGTACCTACCTACTACCCAAAAAAATATAACATTGTTGCATTTAGAATACGCGTCATAGTGGCGAACTGTTCCTACCATTCCATTGCTAAAATTCGCGTGTATCTAACATGTGCTCGTAGCTGTATGGACTAAGCAATGGATTCGTAATCTATGAGGTCTGGGTTCGAATCCTACATTACTACGCTGTTTTTGTTTCTTTGAAAGCAAACACTTGTTAATAAATAGGGTATTTATATTCAATTCATGCTTATTATTTATTTTTTTATGAAATTAATTGTATTCATTACTTCCAAACAAGTAAAAACTTACAAAAAGTTTTAGTACTGTGTGAGATTTGAAATTTTGAACTCACGGCTCACTGATACACGCACACAGTCATGTAGCTGCTCGCCAATCATCTTGACTTGACTCAGTCACAATATTACGTTGAAATTATGAACTAGAAGAACCACACAATGATGATTCAAGTGTCTCTTGAAAATAGAAGGTCATAAGCATAGAAATAATAGGGGCAGCTCAGACCGCGACGTGAAGCAACGCGCACTTTTGAACAATTATCGAACTTATTTTGTTCACCAAAAGGTATAATTTCAGTGCGAGGGTTGAGTGGGTTGGTTTTAGGGTCAATGCCCCACTTCTTCCGTGTCTGTGTCCGCGCGCCATGATCAAGATGCTAATGTAGTAGGCAAATGGCCGTCTCCGCGAACTTACGCTTTCGTCCGCATCATTCATGACATGACAACCTAAGATGCAGTTCAGTGGTTTCTTCTAGAAATTTAAGCCAAACTAAAAAGTTTATAAATTATGAAACCACTTACTACATAATTATCAGCACACGTAGGTATTTTATTACCTATATTTGTCTGGAATATCATTATTCATGATAAACAACAAATCGGAAAATATTTCTTGCCTTTACTACGTTATTTTTGCTTTCATATTATCACAGCGACTGTATTATGTTTGCAGGAAATACATTGCTTCTTCACCACTACCTAAGTGTGTCGCTAAGTGACTGGACAAGCAATGTAAAAATCACAAAACGATACTTTATAGCGGTTGCATCGCGCGCGTAATACAGAGCTTGCGACAAGCCAGTGATTTCGTGTGAGTACCTGATGAGATAAGGTTTATAATTGATTGTACAGTACGTTCTGATTTATGAATGTGTGTTCGCGACTTCGTATCTATTGGTTTTACTTTTACTGAATTGCATGTGTATGTAGTGACGTGGATGGTTGTACATAATTATTATAGATTTAGACAATATTTTATGTCACGACTGCCCCGTTGGTCTAGCGGTCGCAAGCGCTACTGCTGAGCATGAGGTCCCGGGTTCGATTCCTGGGTCGGGCAAAGTGTTATTGCGTTTTTAGGGTTCCGTGTGTCGTTGGAAAGTTCGTTCAAAAATATTGCGAGTGTATGAACACTATTTTTGGATTCATGGATCTGTTTGCGAAATATTAAACTTTGAAGTGCTAATTTTTATTAGAGTCAAATGTTGAGGCCCCCCTGCCAGGTAAATGGTTGGTTTTGGATATGTGAAAAAATTCACGGCAGTAGTAGGTATATATTATAACGAAATTAAAAGGAAAACTATCACAGCTAAATAGGCTCTACAAGTTAACGAGTAATAATCTACCAACTTAAATTTGCAGTTGCAAAAACAATGTTGTTCATCTACAATGTTGAGTTTGTTCTTGCAATAAATTCATCTCAACTACGGAACCCTTCATTTTGTGTGGTCCGACACGCACTTGGCCGGTTTTTACATCTGGAATTGCTCAGTAGCAGCCCGGAGTCTGGATTTGTGCCTGGTTGATAGCAATAGGCTCGCCCCTATTACATGGGACTTATCTGGCGAAATGTGAGTGTACTAACTAAAGATACATCTCTGCTTAACCCTTCGGGGAATACAGGCGTGACGTTATGTTAGATTTTATATTTACATTTTTTTTGGTTTACTTACATTGTAAATTGTTAATTTGTATGTAAATTTTGTCAATGTAAATAAAAAAACTATTTTATAAGTAATTCCACATTTTAAAAAAAATTCAACGATATAGCGCCTACGCGCACAATTGAATTGGGCTCTCTGCAGCGAGCTATTCTATAAACGCACATTGATACAATTCGTACGTAAATATTTGCACTAATACACGCAAACGCGCGTAGTCGGTCCATAGCCGGGGCGGAGCAGCGAGCGACACAGCCATCCCGTCTCAATGCTCACGCGCGACTGCCGCCCGCGCCCGCGCAGAGCACCTCTCAACCTCTATCTCTAAGTGGGGTCATTATCTTTGCAAATATTGATTGATTTAAAAACGCTCTTTCAATTTTGTAGTCCTTCAAACCATCAATTTTTCAGTGTAAAAATATTTCCAAACATCAAAGCCGTTTAGAAGTAGTAGGGAATATTAGCCAAAAATAGCGTTTTGGTAAATATTTTTTTAAGGCAAAAGTATTAGTCATACGCAAAAACCCCTTTTCAAAAATGTTGTACGTGAATCTATGACAAACATATATTTTTTTCAGATCTTTTAACCCAGCCGTTAATGAGGAGTAGGCTTTTTAATGTGACCGTTTTACGGTACTAAACCGGACTTAGCGCCTTAAGTACGTGTCGCCAGAAGCCCGAAAGTCTGACAACCAGTCTTACAAAGGGGTATCGTATTACCTAGTTACGGGTTGTGGAGGTCAGATAGGCAGTCGCATCATGTTAAATACCGGTATTCAGCTGCATCTGGTTAGACTGGAAGCTGACTCCAACATGATGATGGTTTGCGGTGGATATAGAGGCAAAAGTGAAAGATGATGTCTACCGAGATGTAGATGTATGGAAGAAAAAGACCACAAATAAATTAAGATGGGCAGGAGAATGTTGGTCTATGGATATAGAGGCAATCAAAGGAAAATTACTTTAAAAAAACACAATATTTATATTAGATTGATCCCGACAAAGATTTGTATTATACCTAATGATCGAACTCAAGTAGGTTAACAAACACACACTTGAACACATTTTTGTAAATCATAATTACTTTCAGTACAAAAGCAGCTAACTAAAAAAAAATATGAACACCCGAAATTCATTTTACCTTTCAAAATCAAATAAATACAGTACAGCACATCAAACAAACAACTTTTTATCGCCACATATCCAACATTTTACTAGTTTAGTTTTCGTTAAACAATGAATTTGAATCGTTCTGAAATAAAGAGCAGAATGAATTCAAATATATTCACGCGAAACGCATCGCAGTATGAAACTGGATGAAACCCCTGAATATCTGAATATTCATCAAAATAAACATTAGCTAAGCGAGCTAAAATAGCCCCGAGCCAGCTCTTAAGTTATTACTTTTATACTTATCTTGTGGAATCTTTTAAAATTCTAGAACGTGAAGGTTTTATGCTAGAAAACGTATGCTCTACATGTACAATATATCTATGAAAACATCATGCACGTAAGAAAAAAATTACATCTTTTTAGTGAAAGAGGTGATAGACATAACTATAGTACTAGAAATAGGGACCTATTAGTTCAACCAGGTTTCAGACTGGCTAAAGTAGACTCATCTTTCATGGGGTACTGTTTAAAATGTTACAATAAAATTCCTCCCCACATACCTACTTCAACTGAACGAGACGAAATTCAAAACTTGTATAAAACGCACACTATGCAGGCAGGCATATTATAAGTTGGAGGATTACATTTCTGATAAAAATGCTTGGCTTAATGCTGGTCCTGCTCCACAACCACAACTAACTAATTAACATTCGAAAATAATGTTGGAGCTGCTGAAGATTGTAAGACCATCTTTGCATTGTATAAACTCAATTTCCTTTGTATTATATAACTGCATAGCACAGGTGTGAGTACTATGTACTATAGAGCCATTTACCGGGTAATTTGTCTTTAATTGACTTGAATGTGCCCTGGCGGCTGGGAATGTCATGCTCACTCAAATGTCTCGCTGATGGTGGCGCGAGTGTTGGATCATTTAGCTCCCTTCAAAATGGTTGAGCTGAATGGTGCTGATCCATGCGTCATGTTCGTGAACGGGCGCCGTCAGTTGTGACTGGTCATCTCTTAGCTGCCATGGCTTATTTTAATTTTTGATTTGTTTGTTATAATTGCGGACGCTTTTAACGTGCTTTCTACATTGTTCTCACATGTATAATTTCAACATAAATGATGTAACCAATATTTTGTAACAATATTTTGATTTAAAAGAGTGTCCGTGGAGTTTCTTGCCCGTTCTTCTCCAAAGGTACCTACTACGCTTTGGAATGGGCAACTAGCTTCATATTTCTGACTGACCGACTCCTTGACAATTCAAAAGTGCCTGTAAATGGTTTAATTGAAATAAATGCTTTGAGTTTGAGTTTGAGTACAGAACATGGGTTCCCAACAAGTCGGACGCGCCCCCTTGGAGTTCATAGAGGGTCCGATAGGGGAGCTTATTAGGGATATTCTTATTACATTTTATTTTCTTGGTATTAGAAAAGTTTATGGTTAAATTAAAAAATCAAATCGTTAAATAATACATAAGTGCTGTAAAATGAGCTTCATCTTTTCTACATAAATCGATAAAATATTTATTCCCATGTCTGTATGAATGGCCCAGCCCAACGTATCCGAGGAGAGTGCTTAAATGCTCGTTCTTGCATTTCTCATAATTCTTGAGTTTTTCTGGATAGTTCACAAAGTACTCCTTTTTCTGTTTGAATGATAAATTAAATCTAACCTATCCGAGGGGGCGCAAAAACTTTCGAGCTCGCTTTCGCGCACTCTTAAGCTGTTCTGCTTAAGTGGACAAAGTAATTTGGGGGGCGCGGGCGTAGTAAAAGGTTGGAAATCCCTGCTCTCTTTTAATAATCAAGATAAAGCTTTTACTTTTTAAGTCTAAAGATGAAAGAAGTTAGGTGACAGCGGCAGGGTAGCCCGCGAAAATTAAAAGCATTAGAATCGTTAATTAATACAACTCTGGCAATTTACCTACAAGAATCTCGACGAAAAATAACAAATTGGTAGTAAATGAAATGGTCACAACATTTCATCATCATCATCATCTGCCTAGCCTTTTCCCAACCAATTTGGGTTCGGCTTCCAGTCTAACCGGATGCAGCTGAATACCAGTATTTTACATGGAGCGACTGCTTATCTGACGTCCACAAATGGTCACAACATATAACATTAATAAATCGGTTGAGGGAGACTGAACTGAACTATTCAACTAAAATATTCTTACCGTCCATTTGAACTATCTGTACCTACCTGACAAACTGTCACCCAGTTTGGCAGGTTTCTATTAGAATGCTAATGTATCTATTTATATACCTAAAGACCAAACAAAATACAGTAACTTATTCATAAAAAAAACTGAAAAATAACTTTAATTTCGGAAGTCGGTGGCAAAAAACGAAAAAAAGACACCGACTTTCGAAATTAAAGTTATTTTTTTTTGTGTTTTTTTTGGAAGTCGGTAGTTTTTTTTGGTAAAAAGTTTTTATTTTCCACTTTTTAGTTGTGGTAGCTACCTAACACACAAACATTCGAATACCACTACTTGTTGTAAATAACAGTGACGGAGTCAAATAATATATCGTCTACATAGACTAAGTGGGAAAAAATACGTAATATTGAAGCTAACTTAAAAACAACGCAAGCAAAGTTAATAAAACTTATAAGGAAACACTTCTGAAGCATGACCTACCAAACACAAAAAGAATCATCAAAATCGATTCATAATTGGCGGAGTAATCGCGTAGTATACACATAAAAAAAAACATACAGACGAATTGAGAACCTCCTCCTTTTTGAAGAAGTTGGTTAAAAAGTATGCCGACAATGCCATCATCCATCATTCATATATAAGTCTTCAAGTCCCAAGTGCTTGTTGTCATCCCCATTTATTTTCACCCTCTATTAGATCAAATTATCATAATGAAAAATGTCTTCACAAAAAATAAAACTTGTGAACTCATAAAAAACAAAAGTTTTCGAGCAATTTGTGAATTCTCTCGTAAATATGAGCTGGGAGGTAAAAACAAGGTAAAATTAGAATTGAATGCTTTCGTTCCAAGAATTGCAGTTACTTCGGAATTGTTCTTAAGTTTGTAACTAACTGAGTGGCGTCCATCTTTGAGGAAGAATTTTAATTTCGGTCGGGAACCGCGCAGATGTTTCTACTGTTTAAGAAATTCGACAAGCGTGTTTTTTGAGTTCTTTGTTTTAATGTTTTCCGTTACTATTTAGTGTCAAAGAATTTTCATTGAAATAATTTGTAGTGAGTTTATTAAAACCAAAGTTTTTTTTGTCCTTTGTGGAAAATATATACATAAATAAAAAATAGCAGCGAGGTCAAAACTGCAGATTGAATATTTTTGAAAAAAAGTAGTGCTATTACGAGGTGTGAGAACGAGTCTGATGTCGAAAATATAGTATTTTGAATTTTTGTCCGTTTATCTGGATGTATGTTCCGGATTGGCGAAAAAAAGGCTGTACGGATTTGGATGTAATTTGGCGCACGGTAGTAGGTACGTTCCAGTGGGATTTCCAACATCCATGTGCACGAAGCCAAAAATGTATATGTCAGTTTATGTTTTTTTATTGTCAATTCTGTTGAAAGTCGTTGTAGAAATACGCAACGCTTTCGAAGCGATTGTCACTTGTCTAGGCCCTCAGGAGCAGCTCAGCAGTATCGACCAGTAAACCAGCGAGGCAGTCACTAAACTTGAAGATAACTCAAAACCACGATAATGTGTGTACCACTAACACAGAAATTGCAACCTACTTCCAAAAAAATCCCATAAATTCAACTTGAATTACCTTCTCAGCCAAAAATGACCCAAATAAAGCACATTATCCATCATTCTTCATTATCAGAACAACTTTTTATGGGCAATTGCTTACAACAATAAGTGGACCCATATATTATGGTCGGAGACAACAGAATTGTCTGTCTGAAGGTGGCAACATTGCCAACATGAACCCAACTTTGCCTTTTAAAATTCTACTAACAAATTAAGAAGAATGGTTCAAGTTAAATTAAAATCTTAGCCGACTCTGGCCGGTGAATTTATGCTTGTTGTCTACTTTAACCGGGTAGAGTTGATACCGGGTATTCATGTTGAGTTATTAAAGTTTTGTGTAAATGTTTTTTTTAATAAAAAATATTTTGCTGTGATAGAGAATTAATTAGTGGAGTTTATAATAATAATAATAATAAATTAGTTTATTTTCTCCACAATATTACTCTTAATTGCTAGCCTTATTTCTACGGTAACATATTATAGGGGTATTATATTGTGGGAGACTGGTGCCTAAACTAGGCTCAAGGCCTGTATTTCAGGTCACCAGGACTCCTTCATTTAAGTTTAACAAATTATGTTATGTTTATGGCTGTAAGTCTTTGTTTTATATGAGTTTAACGGTGAATTATTATGTAATTTCCTTTATTCCATTTTCAATACTTATTATTTACATTTTTAAATACAAGAAAAAACATTTAAAAATAAGTCATATTATTATGGTTGTAAGTCTTTGTTTTATACGAGTTTATTATTTTACATCACGCCTTCTTCTCAAGGGAGTAGGCAGATATAGAACGCTACCTGCTACGATCTTTACTATTCCTTTTGCTTTTCCTTTTTTATATTATTGTTAAAACATTATTTTCACTTTTTTATTTTTTGTTATTTGTATTTTGCATTTCACAAACTGTGTCCAAATAAATGTTATTATTATTAATTGTAATATATAATTTTATTTACATCAAGAAACATTAATTAATTATATTTAAATGTAATAAAATAATCCTAATCTACCTATAACTAAATAACTTTTAAAAACACGTTATGTATGTGCAATTACATATATAACAAAATTAAAAATTAAAAATAATAAAGGGGAGGGGCTCATTGAGCATCAAATAATTCGTCCGCATCGCTGTCAATGGGAAAGCTGCCCAAAAGGCTGGCAGCATTTATTTATTAGCATAGGTAAAGAAATACAGATCTTATGTTTGATGAACAGAGCGCTATGTTATGCCACGAGGCGTACAAATATGGCGTGTAAATCTAGCTGAGTATTACAAATTAAAATTTACAAAAATATATTTGTAAATCATGCATAATTATGGTATTAGATTAGAAAATAAACTGAACAATTACATATTATTAAATACATCAATTATGTTAGACCTAAATGAGGAATTATTAATTTACTTTTCTTTCTTTCTTTTTTCTTAAGTAAAACAGATTTTCACAACTCATACTTCAAGTAACAACACTATCAACACAAAAACACTAAACACTTTTTTGACCCCCAAAAAAAACATAAAATCTCTTTTGTTTTTTTTTTTTGTAAAATTCGCTAGATAATTTATTTGACCCTGTATAATAAAAATATTGTTCTGTCAAAGGTCACTGGGCTTTACACAAGCTCCTACTTTCCAAACAATTAGAATTATTTCAATAATTTCTGTAACAGCTAAACTAAGTGCAACAATGTTAAAATTGTTTAAATTATGTAAAGGTAATATTCCAATGATTCCGTTACGGTTTTCATTCGAGAGGGTCCGAGCTAAACAAGGATGCTGCTATACTATTTACTGTAAATATGTATTCCTGGTATCTGTTTCCATGGTTACACGAGATTTTATAAAAGTACTTGGGTATTCTATTTGATTTCCTATTGCCAGAATTATCCGAAACCGCATCGAATTTTAAACCGTTGTCTACTTTAATAATAAGTGCAATACTTTATAGGACATTACTACCTTCGCCATTCATGTTATTGTATTGCATATGCGCCCATCACCACAGATTAATACAGATGGTTCACTCCGCAAAATCATTTGAAAAAAAAAGCGACTCTTGCTACGACACAATAAAGTGCAATTCAGGTCGCACAGCGCTAATTACCACTTTGTTACCGCGTAACTCTTATATCTTCTGACTACGTTACGCTCACTGAATTGTCCCAACAAGACGACCCCGCCGTGTATACCGGGCGCTACAAAATACACGGAGATGAAATTGGGGGCAAAAACTTGTTAGAAAACAAAGCTACAGTGGCTACAGCTTACCTATATTACTTAAGAGGAAACGTGGTTGGTCTTTTCTCTATACAAACGCTCTCGCCGCTGTTTTCTTTCTGGTTTATGACCTTAAAGCAATGATTAATAATGATATCAACTATTTCTATGTCCCTATTACATTATCTGTAGAAGCACTTAAACCCTAAGAAAGTGCTCAAAATTGCCTCTTTACACCGCCTGGCAAAAAAATACCTATTGTACAAAGACAATTAATTATTAATGAAAAATAAATAAATATAAAACATGTATATATCCTTCGTATTCAGTTTATGATATATCTTTTATAATTGGTCTAATATTCGAGAAGGAAACAGGCGAGAGTCGAACCTAGAACTATGACTTTTTACTTCGCTCACGACAGCGATAGTTTCTTCAAAAACCCTAATTGTCAAAAGTCTCTCGGACCGCATTTCCTCTTAATTTCTCCATTATCAATGGAAACAGACACAAACTTAGTTGCGGGCGCATCGGGTGCAAGTTCTCATAATAACAATTGTTTTACTGCTCACCTCCTTTCGGACAGTCCGTTATTCTAGTATACAGTATGAATGCAAATATATCCCGCCCTGGGAGCGCAATGAGCATTCGCTCTGCTTCCCTACAAATTATTGAGTCTGGTCTCTGAAGCTAGCTTTTCTTTTTGTATTTGTAGGATTTTCTTTAGTTCTTTGAGAAGAAATGAAAGGAAATTGTGTTTAAGAAACCTAAACCTATTATTCATTTTAGAAACCTAAACCTAACCTAACCCAACATAACAATGGATGAAATAAATAAAAAATAAATAACTAGCTGCCGCCAGCGGCTTCGCCCGCGTGTAATCTTTATAAATTAATAGCCTATGTTACTCAAGATGAATGTAGCTTTATAATGGTGAAAGAATTTTTGAAATCGGCGCTGTAGTTTTTGAGTTTATTCATTAAAGAATAAAGAAAGAACGAAAGAATAACGTTTATTTGGACACAGTTCGTGAAACACAAAATACAAATAACAAAATATTTTTTTTTTGAAAACAATTGTGTGCGCCTCATTACAAACATACACACAAAAATACAAATCTTTCCTCTTTATAATATTAGTGTAGATTAGTGTAGATGTAGATAATGTTATGGTTAACAAAAGCCTTAAACCTCCATGTCTGTGGATTTATTTGTACGGAAGGAGTGTGGTTTTAGCTGGTAAGAGTCCGGCACTGCCCAAGCTGGTTTGTCTGTGAAGCAGTTTGGGCGTCCATGAGAATTTGCGACTCCTGCCGAAAAAAAAAAAGAACTTTACCATGGTGTTTATCTTTCATCTTAATTATCCCGGGTTTGTATTCTAGATACAATTGTATCTCAAACTCTAAGGTCTACCTCCAAATAACTCTTACTCTAAGAAGACTTGCTCTTGCATCTCTATTAGGTCAACGTAAAGAACCTAGGATATCCTTATCTGAAATACCTACTTAATTTTTGCACAAAACATGACGAAATGACTTATGAACAACTTTTCATTCTCAGCAAAAACAGACTCAATATCCAATAGCACTAAAACACTGGAACTAAAAACTCTCACCAAATTAAAACTTATTACTCGTTCGATATTTAATGAAATTCTTATGTAAAAGGAATGTTCATCCAATTTACTACTGATTATCTGTCTTTGTGTGTGTCTGTGTGTTCGCTACATTCATTCCGCCATTCGGTCGCGGTTGAATCGAAAACTTTTCTAGTTTCAACCGAAAGGAATTGGATTAAACTGGTAACGAGCGGTGGAAACCGGATTATTTGACGCCACCCGATTGGTTGCACTCCTCGCTATATGTATTAAAATAAATTATTCTGTACTTGAAATTAAACTTTTGTTTACGATGTTTTTGTAAGTTTGTTGTTTGTGTTTTTTTGGTGTCATAAGGTTTTAGTTTTGTAGCGTTGTTTGTTCGGGGTTCTGTCGAAACTGGGATTATTTGTTTTATATCCCAAAAAATATCTGTAGAGAGTGTTCAACAAATCTTTCTTGTTTTTGTTACTATCAATAACAAATTACTGTTAAAATTATGTATCTATTTCCTTACTAAATTAAATTATAAGACTATTTATCACTTTTTTTCGTAAACACTTTCAGGGAATCGACTTGGGACTTCATTATTTATTTAGTTCCAGTATTTAGTAGACAAAACTGGAGTGATTCGTCAACTCGTCCTACATGCCTACGGCCCATTTAGGACGACTTGAAGAAAATCAAAATAAATAATATTTTCATTCTGCTAGTCGTCCCACGTTTCTTTTTGTGTGGAACTTTAAACTTTATCAACGTTTGGTACAGTCAGTAAGACAAGATAATAACGAATACTTTATATTTCTCTTTGTGTTTAATCGTTGTTGCACAACTTAGTGAGATCGTTTTGGCGCCTTTTTCTGTTCATTTCTGTCACCCTGGTACGTTTCAAAACAACAAATAATTAAATTTCAAAACCTGGATTTTTACCATTATTTAATTTTAGCTAAGTAGTAAGTCACTTAAGCACCTAGTTCCAGTTCATTTCTGCTTTCGTGGTAGTTTTAATTAATAAAAAATTAGGACAGTTTAATTTTAAAACACCTATCGTTAACGAATCCTTCATGCTCTTCTCTATGTTTCAAAGTTGGTGCGCTTCGAGGAATACCCCGAAAATAAAATTTTATAACAAATTCTTTTTTTTTATTATTCCCACAATAACACTTTTGCTGCTGATTGTACCTTTCTCATTTTGATAGTAACGTGGGACGAGTTGCAGAATGAAAATATCGATGGTGGAAACGTAAAATGGCTAAAGCGTCATTTTGGTCGATATTGAGTTATATATATCACTGAACTGAATTTTTTTTTCTGCGTCGATTGGTCTACCTTTCGCGTCGATTTGAGCACTTTTTTGGCGCTTTAGCAGTATAAATTTTGTTGTTTGTTTCATGTAGGCATGGTTTAAAGCGACGTTTTTTTGATGATTCTGAAGTTTATGTCGCTTTAGTGATTGTGCTCACTGTACATTCATGTTTGACAATGTTTTAGCATTTTTGCGTTTCTCTATTTCATGTATAAATAGCTTATTAGTAGTTTTACCTGAACTACATTATTACTTGTGTGGCAGTTTAGCAAAAGTCGTTTCTGTTATATTTAGGGCTTTGGCGCTTTAGCAATCGTGCTCGTAAATATATTCGTATAGAACGTTAGTTCAGAGTTGTTTTAGATTCCAAATATTATGTAAAATTGTATATTAGTCAGTAGTACATGCTTTAATGTAAGAAGGTATTGATTTTAGAACTAAAAACTTGCTTAATTTAAAGTAAGTGTACTTCGTAAATAAATTTTGTTAGCATTGCAAATCTAATCATAAGTCTTTGTTCTTGCGTGTAACTTAGAATATTAGTGATTTCTAGCAACGTCAACGGGGCAGACGGCTGCAGTTGCCTCAGTCGTTGGCAAAGTGCTGCTCGCGTATATAAGTACTAAGAGTATAAAGCAGTTAAAATTCTGTTATTTAAAAGATAATGCCCATTTTGGTACCCCTCCAATAGCCATGATAGCTCTTTTTACTATTATTTTTACTTTGTTTCTTACTGTTATGCAACTGTTTAGCTATTCGCATTCTGGACTCCGCCTTCGGTCAGGTTAGGTTAGGATAGTTCAGTCTTTCTTGTTGACTCCGGCTATCTCCTAAGGGGTTTGTTATTGTTACCTGTTTCGTTTGAATAGTAGAAGAGCTTTTAGGTTTGAGGTTCGAGTTGAATTTCCCGAGCTATCACACTGATAAACAAGTTATCTAAGTTATATGTATTTGAGCACATACTAACATTTAACACAGTAGATCTTTGACAGTCGTATCGGGTAGTCAGAAGCCTGAAAGTCGAACGTCCAGCTTATCAAGGAGTATCCCAGTGCCTGTATTGTAGAGGTCACATAGTAAATCGCTCCATGTAAAATACTGGTATTCAACTGTATCCAGTTAGATTCAAAGATAATCCTTACGTAGTTAGGAAAAGACTAGATAGATGATGAACGCCTTATTTAAAATAATTAATAGCAAACGTCGTAAAAGATCGGGGGTAAGATGATCGATCACTATGAAATGTAGGTACTTACTTATGGGAAAAGTGATTTGTGACATTTCTAAGTACTCTGACCTCAGTTGATCCAAAAGAGTCTTTGAATCCTTATTCGAAACTACATCGATTGCCATCATAAAAATAAGGTGTAAGAATTAACAATTTTTTAGCTGAATGTGCCATTTTTCCAATATCTATTAATACAGCTAGCAAGTACTGTAGATGTTAAGGACAGTCTCCTAAGACCGTATTTCTATAGCTACAACACGGCGTCACAACTTCTACCCTGTATTACTACGATCGGACAAAGGCCATTGAAATTCTTGAACTGAATTATTCAATATCTTCTGATGATGTTTCCTTTATTCTTATTGTAGCGGGTACCAGCTTCCATACATTTCCTGGCATCATCCTTCAAATGTGTATGTGTTCTAAGGACCATTTTGTTAAATTGTAACACGATGTTGTTGTGTGTGAGAAGATGGAAAGAAGATGGCACAATAAGCACAGAATTCTTTTGAGTTTCAAAATCTTAGTGCCAATAACACCCCTCTTATTCCGTCGGGGGTTAAAAATGATCATTTATTATCTATTAAATGTTGATTTATTTGTTAAAACTTATAACTAATTACTTACATTGAATATTTAGTGGTACTAACCATGATAAACATTGGTTTTTTGATTTTAGTAGATAATTAGTAACTCTACTTAACCTATCTAATTACCTACATTATTTGACTTGATTCCAGTTGGCTAATAAAATAATTTCCTTTATTTTTTGCTAAATATTAATTAATTAGTCTTCCCGCTAATATTCCGGACCTAATAGTAGGTAGTACACATTGATTGAGGTTACAGATTGATGCTAACGCCTCATAATCTAAATAATCTATTGACAAAAACTGTACACTAGCAATAATCAATATTTTAAATGAAAATAAAAGAAAAAGACGAGTTTTAGAAGTTACGCCTCATTCCCATTATACATCCATCAATTTATTCGCTCTTCAGCTAGTTTTAGTTCAACGTTAGCAACTTTATTTCAAATGAACAGCTCGTTAGAATTATTTTTTTTCACTCTATGATATTATTAAGTGCATTAGCAAATTTCAGAATGCTAAATAATTGTAATTCTGACAGTAAGCGTAATTAATTATATGTTATACGCAAGTTTTTTGGATATTAGCAATTTTTGCTTACTGGAACTTTTTTAATTTCGATTTTTTTTGCTAAAGCGACACCTATCTCCTAAAATAAAGGTTTTATAGAAACTCTTTATAATACATATTACAGGAAAAAAAATATGATTCATGAAAATATAAGTAACTCAGAAATATTTCCATTAGAAAATTTTCTACGAATTTTTTTCGCAAAAAAAAAACTTTAAAATTCATTCCTGAGATTTCACGTTTTGGCGCTTTAGCCATTTTACCTTTCCACCATCGATATTATTTATTTCGATTTTCTTCAAATCGTCCTAAATGGGCCGTAGGCATGTAGGACGAGATGACGAATCACTCCAAAACTGCTGTCAAAGGTCTGTAATAGAATTTATAATAAAAGGAGTAATTAAATTTACTAAAGGTATATGTAAATACATTTGGAAATGGCGGACCTTCCCTGTAGAGTATATGTGGTTTTGCGCCACCAGATTGATTGAGACCTCAGCTTCCGGCGATCCAGTAATGAAATCAGACTCAGGAGATGAATCTAAGGTTTATTGACGATATTTAACTGTATTTCAGGCTGTAACATGGTTTTAATTTGCGAGTTGGAATGGGTTATTGGTTATGCAGGATATTATGTGATTGCAGGAATTCCACTGCTCGGGTTACGTAGGTAACTTAAGTACTCAAATTAAAATTTCATACAATAATTGAACGTTTCAGAATTAATAGTATGGTTGGACAACGTTTTATATAGAATATAACCAAACTAGTGTATACAGGTATAGATAAGTAAATAGGTAGGTACAGTCACGGACTTTAATTGATGACCCACCTGGCACTGTTCGTATTTTAGCCGTGTAATGCAACTCGGGTTTATTCGGTTCCCGACACGGAAAGTCATAATGTCTTCGTATTAGAAGAAGAAAATTATATTTTATATCTTTACCGGTTGGCTAACCTGAGAGCCAGAACTACAAACTTGACAGCAGAGTGACTACCCAAAGTCAACCAATTGCAGGTCTAGCAACAATAACCTAGCAACGATTGTTTAAGCGTAACGATAGTAACGTTAGCGTACGGAGAAAATAATAATAGTCATTTCGACAACTTCGAAATTAACGTCTCTGACATCGACATTTCAACTGTCACTGTCTTCAGTTATTTTTTGAGAATAATCGAGTTAATGAGCTCTGATTCAAAGGAGGTCAGTATCAAATAGATTGGATAAACTCAATGCAACATTTTATTTATTTTTATCATTGAGAACTTATTAGTCAACCTCTATGGATAAGACTATTTCCGATTATAAGTAATTTATTTGTCATCTTGTTTACGAGCGTGCGGTTTGAGTTCGTGTTTAATCGTGTAATCTCGTGAATGTATGAAACTGTAAAATTGAAAAGTTTGAAGGTGGCTCATCAATTAAAGTCCGTGACTGTACCTATTATAGTGTATGGACAAAAAGCTGATATGTGTAAAATTAAATCATTTTAGTTATTTACAAAGCTAAGCGTAGTAGTAATACATTTTTCTGGTTACGGAGATATTGAAGGTGAGAAGTTTCAACTATTTCAGACGTTTTTTAAAGAAAACAAATTTTAAATGTTATAACTTAATTTTAAATACCCCCACGAAATATAAACCGTTGCATGCGCATACACACAATGTTTTGCGTGCGTTACGTTGCGCACTGCCGTAAACAGCGATTTCTCACACCAAAAATAAGAGTGTAAATTTTTTGTGCAATCTTACTTAATTTGATTTACAGAATGCGCAATTGACGGTTACGTGATGGGTCTTTTTAAAATAACTAAGACTTTAATTTTTCAAAACATACCTCTACTATAAAAGCATTTCTATGTTATAAATATAATTACGATTTAATGTTATGCATATACTTACAATCAATATAAGTACATTTAATATTTTTGTAAAACAATTTTTGTGCCTGACAGTACATTTGATCAAAAATTACTTTGAATTAAATTAATCGAATCGGGGGCGTCGGCCACAGGTGCGTCGACCACTGGGGGCCTAAGCCACGGACCCCTTTTTACACCCTGTATATACTAACGTTATCCTTAAACTAGGCGAGGCCTGTTTATGAATACAGGTGGGCCGTAAAACGGACATAACAACTGAAATTGAGAATTTACGTTTTGGCAGCAGCTATTCATTTTTGATTGTTTTCTGTATAATAAGTCTATTTGCATAATTCTTATTTATTTATTCAGAAGATTATAAAGTATTAAGTAGGTACTTACTGTTGTTTATGTAGATAATGAAGTCATTTTGAATGTTATGGTTTCGAAGTCGGTAAAAATCAATGGTAGTTTAGAAGCTATGTAGAATTTCCCATCGGCAAATATGGCTAGTAACTTCCATACAAACTTTCAACCCTTATTTAACCCGTATAGGGGATGAGGAGCTCGTGGCTAGGTAATAGCAGCCGCACGGGTCGATCCATCTGGTTAAGTTACGCTTGCCAGGGTTGGTCTGTGGATGGGTGACCATCTTTACATGCCGAGACTCGTCCGTGCCTCGGAAAGCACGTTAAGCCGGTGGTCCCGACTGTCATTTGCCCGTCAGAAGCCCGAAAGTCTGACAACCAGTCTTGTCAAGGGGTATCGTATTGCCCATAGTTACTGGGTTGTGGAGGTCTAGGCAGATAATGAGATTACGTAGTTCTTATTTTGGAGAATATTTGATTTCATTTACCCACTAAGTGCTCATACACAGGAGCGGCACGCGACAACGGCAAAGGCAACTGCAGCCGTCGAAAACGTGTATTTGACACAGTCACTCGTGTATTTGATTACGATGCTCAAACACGAGCGACACGTTGTCGACGGCAGCCGCCGACGCGTGTCGACGTCTGCCAGTTGCCCTGCCGTTGTCGCGAGCCGCTCGTGTGTATAAGCACTAAGGGACCAATTTTAATCAACCTGTTAGTCTGTAAGCAGGCCTTTTTTTTTTTGAGGCTGGGAAATCATCCAATTACTTCTCCCGCTCTGGGCGGAGCGGAAGGGCGTGTCAGACTTTTACTGACTAAAACCCACCCGTGTTTCTTCAGTTGCCTGTTGCCAAGGTCCCGGTATCCCTTTCGGACTAACCCGCAACCCTGGCAGGCTGCTGATTGAACGGTGTATTTTTTGTGTCTTTTTTATGAGGAAATCAAACGTGACTTCCCTTTCTTAGTAACCGTCATTCATTTTCTCGCTCCAGCACAAATAGGTAATAGGTAATGGACATATTAGGTACCTACTACTATAGGTACTCTTATATTATGTTGTCTTGGAGCCTTGAAACAGCTTCAAAGCTTAAACATGGGATCAAATACCACTCACACACCAAAACATTGCATTTCTGAAGCACATATCCATCACCCTCAAAATTCCTTCTAATCCATAAATAATATTCCACCAAGTCAAGATTAAAACCTAATTACATAACAATGCAACAGTACATAGCGAAGATCATACAAACTTTAAGAAAGCCGCCTTGTTTCAGTTTTACAACACCCAGAGCCCAGACATAGAGTAAAAAAGATTCAAAAGTGACACTCCTTTGAACGCATTCTAAATGCCTACACTCTACTACTGGCAGAGTATTTTTGGAAATACTTACAAAGTGCTCATATACACAAGCGGGATCGTCAACCGCAGAGGCAACTTCAGCCGCCGACACGCGTCGATGTCGGCCGCCGTGCCGTACACAACGTGCCGCACGTGTATTTCAGTACGGTCACAGATGAATACAGATGCTTCACTCATTTGTCGCAACGACAAGAGCTATCAAAAAGACTACTCGCTCAGCTACCCTCGCTTGGTGGGCAGAACAATCGCTGAGAGACTCACTTTTGCTACATACCAGGGGGAAATTGCACGTTGACGTCGCTGCTCGGAGCTTGATGCTGGTGAAACAGGTGACTAAACAGCCAAACCTAGTCTTAGGGTGAATTTCAACAATGAAACTGAACGCGATAAGCACATAAACCTTGGCTGGGCTGGCGGTGTCATAATTTTCTGTGGAATATTGACACTGACAGGTCTTGTACGCACTTTAGATGTGAAAATCTATGTGCCATATTTACTGCCAAGCACTGCATGTAGGTTAACATACAGCTTCACTTCTATACGGTTTCCTTACTCTATGATCAAAAGTACAAAGTTTAGGAGCATCTCGGGAGTTCAACAATTAAACCGGCGAACTTATTCTCTTTAATACCGTGTCTGCAAATTATACAGTTTAATCTTACTGCTTAGCGAAACTTTACACTATGAAGTTTGTGGCGGCTTCGGTGAAATCATTTTGTTTGTATAATTTATTTGTGTGAATGCTTGGGCAGAAGTTAATGTTAAGGATAATTTAATTTTAAGAGATATGCTCAACACAGTATCGGGATCCGGAATGGGATTATCTACCGTGTCCGGATGGCGGTCCGTAAATATGGCGGTCCAGTGGTGAAACAAGCCATAATGCCTTAGCAGTTAGTTATTCCAGTGCAGTGCAAACACTCGTTTTCTCATAGAAAGGGAAGGACATAATGATTATTGTCTTCACTGCGGTATTTTCAGTTTCTATGCGATGTTTACTTTTAACTTAACTTAAGGAAAACAGCGTAAAACAGTAAAGTAAAAAAAATATTGTCACAAACGAGAACATTCACAAGAATTTGGTACATAGATATTTATTTATTTTTGCTTTAGGTACTGGAACTGATCCTGCCAGGGTTGCGGAATAGTCCGAAAGGGATACCGGGACCCTGGCAACAGGCAACTGTAGGAACACGGGTGGGTTTTAGTCAGTAAGAGTCTGACACGCCCTTCCGCTCCGCCCAGAGCGGGAGAAGTCATTTAATGATTTCCCACGCAAAAAACAAAAAAAAGGTACTGGAACTGATACCCGAACTAAGCCAGAACTTGTATTTTGGGAGTGAGTCCTCAAACGTGACAACGTGAATATCGTGACGTAAATTATTATTATTATGTGTGTGTGCGTATGTGTGGGTGGTGTGGTGTGGTGAGGTGTCAGTGTAAGTATGAAAGTGTGTGTTATATGATATTACGCGATGTGTGCATACGCCCGCAATATTCGCAGCAATTACCTACCTTATACCAAAATATTTTCGAACGAAACACAAATGACATTGGACATCGGACTGCGAGAGAAGAAAAAGAAAACCATTTGCAATCACCTTTTTTTTAGCTATAGCGCCAGCAACTATTATATTTAGCGACACAAAAAAATATTGCAAAAAATATCCACACTCCAGCATTCACAAAAATAATCTTGCAGCAAACAGTACAGATAAAAAATCGCACATTCAAACGATTCCTTTAAAAAATAATTCACTTTTCTCCCTGCATTGTTTGTGCACGTGTTCCTTTCTCTTTTTTCTCCGCTGGCAATGATCAAAGGAGTCCGAAAATGAGTTTTCTACGGGAAACCGGTGATCGTTTCGTTTTATCTTCGCCACAGAATAGATTGGTACAGAAGGCCGGGTCCTTACGAGGAGTGAAAACTGACACGCACACAGACGCATACGTACGGGGATCTCATACAAACGCCAGTCAGTACAGTCTACACCACAGTGTAAGTGCGCTTGCACTTGCTGTACCTATAGTCTGTTCCAAAAGTGTCTGATGAAAATGTAAACAGATGGATCAGAAAAAGTACTTGTGGATGTCAATTTGTAGTTCCACTTACAATGGAGTGCTTTGATTTGGTTATTTTAATACTTATAAAAGCAAATCACCATAAAGATGTTTTCCTTTTGACAATTATTAAGATTACTCAATTTCATAACCACAATTTTCATCGATGACTTTAAAAAAAAATCGTATTGTTTTTTAAACAATAATTGTTAGAATAAGTGGTGAGATATAAAATTGAATCCTTCTAAATACAGATAAGATGATTTTTTTACTACAGCTTTGAACAGGGTTTGTTCACACTTTCAACGGATACTCTCACTTTTGGATCATATCATACGTGAAACTCTTTGTGTGCGTGAGTTGTCGGTCGTTTTTTGGATCCGACCTTCTGGGTGACTTGTATTTTGTGTCTCTACTCTCAGGGAACGAATTATGTTCACAATTTAATCTTTAAATGCTCGGTACAGTCTAAGGATAGTTTGCGTCTAGTTTTGTCTGGTTATTTTCAACGAGATATATTTGTCTTTGTTTGAATACGGGTTTTAAGTGAATAATGCTTTTTTTATTTGCCTTTTTTAAGTTGTTTGAGGATGGTAGAGATGGGGGTGCTCTTTTATTTAGAGGAATGTTGCAGACTTTGTCAAAGACTTTATTTCGCTTTTAAAATATTGAATCTCAGGACATTCGTACTTCATGACATACAAGTCTATTTGCAGTTACTAACCCGCTTTTTTTTTAATATAATTAAATGCCACTTTTTTTATTGATTTTTTTTTAGTTTGGAATATCATGAAATTACTTCTCCCGCTCTGGGCGGAGCGGAAGGGCGTGTCAGACTTTTACTGACTAAAATCCACCCGTGTTCCTTCAGTTGCCTGTTGCCAAGAGCCCCGGTATCCCTTTCGGATTTTCCCGCAACCCTGGCAAAAATGCCACTTGCCGAAGTTACGTTAATTAATACACCATTTCGACCTTAATAACATCCCTCTAAATATAAATAGACGAAAAAAAAATAGTGCGTTGATATTTTTTTTTATCATTGTAAAAGAATATTTTTCAGACCTCCATTTCAAAATTTATGCTATACTGCACTGCGTTCATTTTTATATTGATATCGGGAAAAAAAAATCTAGTGTAGTTTGGTTCACAGAAAACTGTAAAAAGTGTAGGTCCACACAGTCGTAAAAGCTTTTAATGATCACAGTTTGGTTTAGTTTTACACAGAACACAGCCATTTCCATAACATTTTCGAAGCTTAGAGGGAGAACTACCGTTGTATTCGGGCATACAAATGAGTGTCATTTTTAAAATATTACAGCACAAATAATTATAGATAAATCCATGCATACACAAACTATGTCAAAAGCTTGAAAGTTACCCAACTGTTAGGACTTAGAATCAGCCCAGTCATTATATACCGAACAAAAAACATCATTAAACATACAATTACTTACACAATACACACTCACACTTAAAAAGAAGCCTCTTCTAACACTGCTACCTCGTAAAAGGTTGTAAAGCCTACCTCCCTTCCCCACCATTGTCATAAACAGTTGTCATGGCAACATGCCCGTTCATATTTTATTCATAAAGTGTGTTTGACCCTGGCGTTTATACACAAAAGGTAATTCATTTACTACGATGTATTTATGTACTAGTTAGGAAAAAGTGTGTACTGTATACTTATATCACGACATATTATAAAAAAAACCGTCCTCCGCCGCGACAGACAATAAACTCAAAAACGACTGCACCGATTTTCATGCTGTTTTCAGCAATGGATAGAGGGTTTTCGAGGAAGGTTTTAGTATAAAATAACTGACATCCACGCGACCGAAGCCGCGGGCATCAGCTAGTAATATATAATAATTACCGTAGTAACAATAATTGGTTTTAATCAACAGTCAATAGAATTAACTGTGCGTCATCGACAGATGAACTTACCGCTGTAGGTATTCTGCATTCTGTAAAAATCTTACCATGGTAAATTAGGCACAGTATAATAAAGTAACAGTATTATATCTCGGCAGTGACCTCTAAATAATTACCTACGGCCGCTCGGTATATAAACCTTCCGCGTCCGTGTGTAACTGCCGCGCACTCGAGACTTTTGCGTACTGGTACACTGAGATTTCAAATCGCGCCTGAAATTTCGAAGCGCGTCTGATAGATTTCGAAGTAACAACTTCGGTGAAGTGAGCTTAAAAAGAGCTGTCAATAGTGTCAATCCCTAACATCAGGTGAAATGTCAGCTCACTTTAAGCATGAGCTTAAAGTGAAAAATCTCACCGTGAAAACTAAGGTAAATAATGATATTTACCTTAGTTTTCACGGTGAGATTTTTACGGATATTTAGTATAAACGTAAAGTCTGTTTTTAATCTCTCCCCAATGACATTTAAAGTGATTGTTGTTTGTTTTTTCAATTTAGAGTTCGACATTTGCAACTGTCAAATTAGTCTTCGAGATAAAAAACCAGACTTTAATTGCAGACTGAAACGAACAACTCTAACGCCACCTTAACCCTTACCAGTAATTGAGACCGTTAAACCTGAGGTAGCAATACGACGATCCTTGACGTATTTCCATAAAATATTTACGGCAATAAGATAGCCTGTAGCCGCGTAAACCGAAATAAGCGAAACATTTTAGTGGTTTAGATCCCGGTACGCAAATAACTCGTATTTTACGATTGGTAGTGCACGCATCTCGAATTCTAATACGGCAGCTTCGACAAAATGGCGGCGTGCGTATGACAGTATTGATGTGCCAAGATTTGCGCACGAGTGGCTTCAAGTGGGTTGAGAAAGATATTTTTCAGTTTGTGGACACGCATGAGTGGGGATGAATCTGATCGGGGTTTTCCGGGTTATTTTGAAGCGTGTACGTTTGTGACGTGGCTTGAATATCTTGTTTACAGACTGTTATGACGAATTTGGTCTACTAAATTGTTGATATTCGGCAAATCGGACGGTGAATGAAATCTAACAATGTTTTTTATCTATTGTGTTCCGTCTTTGTAATGATTGCCTCGTTAGTCTAGTAGGTTTCAAGCGCAATTGTTGGGCGAGAGGTCCTTTTTTATTTTTTGACGTGGGAAATCATCAAATGACTTTTCCCGCTCTGGGCGGAACGGTAGGGCATGTCAGACTTTTACTGAATAAAACCCACCCGTGATCCTTCAGTTGCTTGTTGCCAAGGGTCCCGGTATCCCTTTCGGACTTGGGCGTGAGGTCCTGGGTTTATATTCTTAGTCCGAGCAAAGCGTTATTAAGTTTTTCATACAGCAGCATGGAGTCTGGGTTTATACCCAGTTGATGGCAATAGGCTCGCATCTTATAACATGACTAGCTAAATGTGAGTTTACTATAGCCACGCCTCCGCCTTTCTGAGAATAAATGCAGGCGAGATGTTATTTATATCTTTAGCAATAATCAAGCATAATCAGCCTTTAATGTTCCCACTGTAGGGACACAGGCCTTCTCTCTTCTAGAGGGAGTGGCTTGTAATCCACCACTCGGGCCCAGTGCGGGTTGGTAGATGTTACATGTCTTCGAATTTTTGGTTCTACGACATGCCGGTTTCCTAACGATGTTTTCCTTCACCGTTTTGAGAGCAGTGGTGGTGAAATTATTTACATAAATTAAAGCGCCTGTCTGGGTTCGAACCCAATACCTACAACTCGTAAGTCGGGGCCGTTACCTCTGGGCCACCACTGCTCTCTCTGAAAATCAAGGCTAACTGTGAAATGCGGAAGTCATTAAGTAAAAAGGCCTAAAATCACCTTTTAGCACTATCTAACATCGGCTATAGAAATGAACAATCAATAACTATTAAAATCACCAATCCACTTTTTAAACAAAACACGCTATACTTCCCCATCAAATTGAAATGGAATGAAATGGCAGTGGCGAAGGATCGGCCATTGTGTGACTGCTATCGAAACCAGGGCATAGAGTAACAATTTATAGAAGAGACACTCATGCTCTTAACGCATTATAAATGCCTACAGTTTTGAGGCGTTTAAACGTAAACAAACAGAGATGTTCAGTGTGTTAATTTTATCTTGTCCCGTGACGCGATTGGTAGAACTGTTCTGTCAGACGCCATTTTGAAATCTATTAGTATTGAAACTAAGCCATCTTTATGTACCGAGACTCCTCCTTGTCTCGGAAAGTACGTTAAGCCGTTGGTCTCGGCTGTCATTTGTGGATCTGAGACAGTCGTTACGGGTCGTCAGAAGCCTGAAAGTCTGACTACCAGTCTGGCCAAGGGCTATCGTATTACCCAGTTACTGGGTTGTAGAGGTCAGATAGGCAGTCGCTCCATGTAAAATACTGGTATTCAGCTGCATCCGGTTAGACTGGAAGCCGACCCCAACGTAGTTGGGAAAAAGGCTAGGCAGATGATAGTATTGAAACTAAGCTTAACATGCAATGGTGGCAACATGACGACATGGGACAAGTTATAGTGAACGAACGGTACGACGATCTTTTGGCGCTTGAATGACATTGAAATAGTATGGCAAACATTTATTTGGGAAATTATATTGAAAAAACCGACCAAGTGGGAGTCGGACCCGTGCGCGAAGGGTTCCGGGCCATTATCTATAAAACCGGCAAAAAAATCACGTTTGTTGTATGGTAGCCCCCTTAAATAATTTTATTTTATTCTGTTTTTAATATTTGTTGTTATAGCGGCAACAGAAATACAACAGCTGTGAAAATTTCAACTATATAACTATGACGGTTCATGAGATACAGCCTGGTGACAGACGGACGGACGGACGGACAGCGGAGTCTTAGTAATAGGGTCCCGTTTTACCCTTTGGGTACGGAACCCTAAAATAAGATGGGATAAGAGTTTCGATGACAAGAGAAGGCATATTTCCAGCAGTGGAGATCTTTCAGCTGAAATAATGGTGCTGATGATGACTATACCTATATGAGGGTCGTTTCTACATAGATTTCTTAGTCTATGCCCAGGGTCAACAAGCCAGAGTGCCCGTCAAGAGGATAGCGCGGGGATAGCGGTAGTGGATAGCAATATACACTGACACACTAGTGTCTCCCCACTAAGTGGATAAGCGAGAGATTCTGTGTATTTTTGACAAAGAAATTTAGTGGTTTCTGTATACGATATGATATTCTGGATAGCTATATGGTATGCATAAAAATGATATGTAAGTAATTTATTTGTTTAGGAAAGTATACAAGTGACATTTAATTTAGTGATATTTTAGTTCTTAGTGGGTTGGACCAAATTGTGGTTTACAGCTTCACTTAAGCTGTCAAATAGCGAAAAGTCATTAAAACAATAGTTTTTTTTTTTTTTTTGACGATGATGTAATACGTATCACCAACCTAACCAATAAAACCATTAAACTCAACCAAAACCAATCCAACCAACCAACCAGTCCACCAGCCCAACCAATCTCTTTTATAGCGATCGCTTTCATAGAGCAGATTGATACACAAAATATACCAAACGTTTCACAGCCCACAATTCAACGAAACGACTCTCAAAGCTCACCCGTTGGATTTAAAGATTCTAATAGCTTTGTAACGATCAAAACCCGCCAATACTGAGCCGTTTGAAAAACTATTCCTACCAATGGATAGTCATACAAACCATGCAGTGGAACTCACCACTAAATTGCTTTATTGTCCAAAAGTCAGGCACTGTGAAAATAACAGTTCGTGGTTAGTGGTGAAGTTATATTGCGGGGGAGATACGTGTGGGGGGATGACGAGCATGTTCGACTATCTAAACTATGAACATGACGTCAGGGATTCGAGCGGCCCTGCCAGGGTTGCGGGTTAGTCCGAAAGGGATACCGGGACCTTGGCAACAGGCAACTGTAGGAACACAGGTGAGTTTTAGTCAGTAAAAGTCTGACACACTCTTCCGCTCCGCCCAGAGAGAGAGAAGACGTTGGATGATTTCCCAACCTCAAAAAATAAAAAGGGATTGGAGCGGTGGCTGAGTGATTCGCTACTGAGCTAAGTACGGACATCTTGGTTCCCACTCACACGGATCAGGTACGCTACGATCAATTTTTACCCGACTACTGCGAAGAAAAAAGGAGGGTTATGATTTTGACCGGTATGTATGTTTATCTGTTCCCTCACATCTTCTAAACGACTCATCACTATTTGACAAATGAGGTATCGTTGGAAGCGTCTTAATTGTCCGCTATGTGATATTAAATTGAAAATGGCGCACTCTAGATGGCACAAAGTACTGGACAATTTTTTTTTTTTATCATACCATGTGATATATCAAACGAAATTGCTTGATTAGCACATTTCAAAAATAAATATAATATATCCCCAAAAAAAAATTAAATAGAAATAAAAGTTGTAAAACTAAAACCCAACTACGACAAAAACTCAATCGACTAAAAAGGTATAAACAAGACATCACAGACAGACAAATTAAAAATCCGGAGTCACACGAAATCTGTTCGATTAATGCACGTGTGACTCCTGTCTGTGATGTCTTGTTTATACCTTTTTAGTTGATTGACTTTTTGTCGTAGTTGTCTTGTTCACATCAACAGAAGTTAAATGCTGGTAGTCTTAAATATGCTAGCCATTCGTATCATCAGTGAGTAGTGTTCATAGACACACCGCAATGAATTCGGAGCGATCGTTGCAATCCGACTGATATTAACGGCCCGGTCCTATATCTGTTACATTTACTAGGTTTCTCTTCAATTTTCTCGCTGTTAGTGATAGTCTATTTGTGAGGAGGATTGATTTCCTATTTGCTAATGAATGAAAAGATATTAAAACTCGCCGTAGATATAATGTTCATTGTTATAAAATAACCACTTCATTCAAAGAATGATATACACGTAAAGTGTCTCACTTTAAACCTAATTTTACAATTTCCTTATATCTATGACTAATAGATCTATGATCCTTAAGGTATAGTATATAGTATATATATATATATATATATAGTGAACAATCTTGGAATCACAAGAAAAAATCAGCTTCTCTCTACATTTTGTCAAGTGAAAGTGTGTGTTATTTTGTTTTGTGGCGTAAAAAGTGTATGAAGCAATTAATATTTTTTTCACGTGTCAGGGTTAGTAATTTTCCTGCCAGGGTTGCGGGAAAGTCCGTAAGGGTCCCGGTTACCTTCGAAACAGGCAACTGAAGGAACACGGGTGGGTTTTAGTCAGTAAAAGTCTGACACGCCCTTCCGCTCCACCCAGAGCGGGAGAAGGCATTGGATGACTTCCCAACCTCAAAAAATAAAATAAAAAAAGGGTTAGTAATTTTGAAATACCTTCTCAAGTTATCAAACTTAATATGCTTTATATAAATTTGAGATAAAATGTGAATTAGTATTACTTTTATTTGCAAAGTAACAAAAAGTGCAGAAATGTTCTTACAACTTGGAAAGCATAGTGACACAATACAAGCATTTTTATCGGATCACTCAGCAATAATTTATCAACTTAGTTCTAAAGAACACAAATAAGCTTTCAACAATAAATCCATACTCATATTGATGATAAAAAATATTTTCTCCACAACCTTTCTTAGACTATAAAAGGCAGTTGTTCTTAAAAAAAAGGATTCCCAAGCAACACTTGAATGAAAGCCTTCTCGGCCATATTATTGCCATTTTCTTCTAAAGTTAGCTAAAAGGTTCCAGCACAATAGTCTCTCTGCAATAGTCTCTCTATGCTAGTCTCTCTACCAACATTATCCTCTTCAAATAAGTATTGTGATATTCTGCACAGAAGGGACGCTAGAACTACTCAGCTGTAAAGCGGCTGAAAGCAGCTTTGTTTACAATTTCATAGGAATTTTTCTTGACTTATTCGTGTTTGTGTTTCGAGATTGAATAACCCTTTGTTGTAGAACGATAAGAGTTTTATAGGTTCTGTTTCAATGGACTCAGTTTGATATAGTGAGCATAGAAAGTTTTAGATGGGTTTTATTTAGGTGTGTTTCTTCAAGTTGATAAAGTAAATAAATGGTAATGTATAATAGGTTTGAAACAATGGCTCCCAAATCGTTATTTTCTTCTCAAATCAATGCTCTAGCACGCCAGGGTTGAATTCGTAGCCAAATAAAGCGGGGTTTTGGAAATTGATCTAGATGGCTTGAAAGCCCCCAAGCAATTGAGTAGTGTTAATCATCCCGCTAGAGATGTTTTGCTCTCTTTAAGAAACTTTGTAATTTCTTTCATAACAAGTGACACAGTATAAATATGGACAATACATAAGTTACCTAATAAACGTTCGAAACGGCACGCTCACACAGATGTACTCATTGACGAGACCCCAACGGATTCTCGTGGTGTTGTGAGTTGCGTGTGACGTGTCGAGGAGGGCGGTCGCTACGATCTTTTTAAAAATGGATCGTATCTAATTATTTGAACAAATAGGCCTAGTTTCCATACTGCCCATATTTATATTGTGGAGTTGACTTCTAAATAAAATGCAAACAACAATAATCCTACTATTATAACAGCTTTCTTTATAAACGTTAAACAAACAAATCCTCCTATCTTTCCCGCGTACATTACATAATAAAACAGCGTTTAAACCAAGTTATTTATATTCTCAGAGAGACTCTGCATAATTCCAATGTATTCTGGTTTGTGCTAGACTAACTTCTAGGGTTAAGCGGATTTGCTTCGTTCGGCGACAGCCGCCTAAATGTGTTTCATGTTTGAATTTCCGGACTGACGTTGAAGGAACGAATGCCGTAGAATTGTGGGTAGGTTTTACCCGTTATTGATGGTTCGTTGTTGAGAAACTTAAGATTTTTGAGTATCTGAATAAAAATAATATAAAATAATACAGTACTAGCTACTACTTCTATAAATTCAAATTCAAATTCTTTATTGCGAACTAAGTGTACAGAATTTGGAGATGGTAACAATAGGTAGGTTTTTAGAACTTAGTTGCCTGTAAAGGCATTGCAAATTGGTTATAAATATTAAAATTAAACATTAAACATACTCAATATTCTAGTTATACAGTCTATTAATTATGTTATATTATATAAAACATACATTGATTACTTTTAAAACTTATGTGGTTGAAAGTTTTCAATAATATGTTAGGTACAAACATTTAAAGAAACTCAATACCTAAAACCTTGGTTGGTTGAGCATTACTATGACTTCCTGTCAAATATTGGGAAAAATCAATGTACAAAGTCTTGACTTAATCACATCCTGATAGAAGAAAGTTAGAAAGTGACAATATTTTGAATAAAAATATATATACGCGTCGACTTCGGAACCTCCTCATTTTTTTTCGTCGGTTAAAAAACGTGCGCGGTCGTCAGGAACAAAGTTCCTTCTCACGTATGATTTAAAACAAAAACAAAATTTTCAGAGTCGCCATCTTGAATTTTCAAATTCACACTCTCTCTATCTCTTTCTATAATAGAGAACGCTTTTTGTTACATGACGATTTCTACCACCGCAAGCCTGTTTAAAACTATAAATTAAAAAACAAACGTACTTTTTTATTTTTTACTCACCACCTGCTGCGTACTTACCAAACATCCCTCTTCACTCCGATAAACTTGATTAGGCAAACTACATATCTCTTTCAAGCCTTCACTCTTGCAAGCTTTCACTCTTTGAAGCCATTCAACAACTATTTTTTCTGACCATTATTTCGGACAAACAAAAAGAAAATAAATAAACATGATTGTTACACATTTTCCAGAATCCTTTTATTCCATACTCTATTAAAAACATTCACACCGTACGTCACCGTTAATGAAAGCCATAATTTAGACCAGTATTCAACCGCCATGTCGGATGGAATCAATTAAAATTCCCGCTGGTTTGTATGTCCCTGCTCTAATACGTCACAGGAGATAGCTGTGATGTGTTATGTTTGTCACTAAGATGAGCAGAAGTTCATATCTGTCCGAGATTGATAGAAAAACTTCATGTAGGTGTCATGTCTTGCACCTAGGGGCAAATTTAGGGCTTTTTTTCTGTCATGTAGATTTGTGTCAGACCCTGGCCGCAAAAAAAAGGGAAAAGTACGTTACTCTCCCTTGTTTACAATGGTGGTTTCTCAACAATCAGAAAACGTTTAAACGCCATATAAAATATCATGTCTCGATTTAACCGTGACTTTTATTTCACCAGCCAAAAACAATGGTACTTCGACACCTTTTTTGCTTCTTGTCATTCCCCACAGGTCGGTCGTCCCACGGAATACGGAAATGGTGCGGCGTGCATCGGAAGCGCTCCGTGCGTTTGTGGCGACGTCTATGCGCTTGCGCCACTTCCGGTAACCAGTTATTTGTTCACCGGATGTTACGTTTATTAATTGGGGTGGATTTGGGATTTGTCAATTTGTGGGTAAGCTTAATTTGTGAGGGGAAGGATTTTATGTGTATATTATAATTACTTTCTATGCTTTACGTTGGATAAGTACATTTAAGATTATTAATTTAAAAAAATCTAGTAAAGCTACTTTCACGTATGCAGACCGCTACTTATCTTCTTGGCATAGGTAGGCTCCTAGTGTTCCTACAATTCCCATTCCATTCAATTGTTTGGTCTACAATTCCCGAGATCTGCATCATAAATGTTTTGCTACTATAGAATGTAGAAATATGAATGAATGCAATCATTTTATTAGTGGTCGTTGACAGTGGTTCTTATAAAGGTCTCGTCCAGCCAAGGATTGAGTTCTAGTTTAAAGATTGCTTACAATTACGGACATTTTGTGACATTTTCACTTTGTCATCATCGTATTGTCCAATAGGCGTAGGCCTATTGGACAATACCATGATGACAAAGTGACTCATGTCTGAATTAAAATTTATGCTATTTTGTAGAAAATAGCATAAATTTTAATTCAGACATGAGGGGAAATTGTCATTTTCTCATAATACTTACAGGGTGTAAGGGACAGCCTTCCGCAGACTGATGGGATGAATTCAGCATATCATAGTAAGATGACCGGTACATGAAATAATTTCAGGAACGTTACGGAAATCCAATAAACCTGATTTGTTTTATTACCTCACACGCAATGTATCGTTACCGTGGCAAAACGCACGTAGCCGCACTCCCCGTGGCGGGGGGCACGCGCTCGCGCAAAGTGATTTATCAATGTAAATTCTGAGCTCCACGCGTCGTTCGCTCAGTATTTTAACATCCATTGCTGCCTTTTTTATTTGAGCTATTTTATTAACATAAATGGAGTGCTGCGTACGCAGAATGTAATTTTACATCGAAATAAAGGAAAACTAAAAGAAAAACAATAGAAAAATGAAAATTTTCCATTTGTCTGTTTGTCTGGATGTACGTGATAGGCGCAAAAACGTCTAAACGCATTTGAATGAAATTTGACACAGAGGTAGTTTATAATCTGGATTCATACATTATGGTACTTTTAATCCTGGTAGTACGTTCCCTTGGGATATTTTCCGACATCCACGCGGGCGACGCCGCGGTCTAAACCTACACAGTTTGACACTTCCCGTGACCCAAGGGCTGGCTTTTACCTTGGTCAGAGGCTAAGCATTGCCATTCAACGTGGCAATGCCGCCAGTCTCTTGGGTACACAACCAGCCGACAACGATGCGGAGGAATTTTTCGACGCCATATTTTAGATATTTAATGTTATTTATTTCTATAGTTAGTTATAATTAATAATAGTTAGGATCTCATTAGTTAAGTAATAGATAGTTAAGATAAATTATTAAAAAATATTGGGGACATAAAAAGCTACGAGGTAGTATCAAACATCTTCGTAGATAAATTCCTTCGCGTATAGGTTTCAGTCTTCCTACTTTCGCACTCCGGCACTCCGGCACTCCTCTCAAGCAAACTTACTCGGGATTCCTCTTAGATAACGCTATTTTGTCGTAACGTAACGTTTACTCCGCGTCTTGCGTAGCTTTTGTGGAACTAATTTTGTGTTATATTTTCATGGAAAATGAAAGACTTGTACAGTTCCTTCCTAAACATTGCACAAAGTTAAGCCATTAAAACATAGACTTGACCCGAGGTGAGACCTGTCTTTGAAAAACACCGGGTTCACTGTACAACAACCCTTCGAGGTGTAGGTACTTTAAGGATTCCTCGTCCTTATATTACCGGGTCGGATCAACAGAAAAGTTATTTCGTTTTAAAGAGTAATTTATTTTTCTGAAACATGTTTGTAAATCCGAGCATTATTTTGACAACCTTCTTCGAGATAAATCGAAATTGCTGTACTGGTCAAAAACAAGTGACGATGCGGCCGGCAATGTTACTACGAAAATATATATATCATTATCATCAGACCTGGGGGCCTAAAACGGCCAAGCAATTCCTCTAAAAGCAATTCATTTCCTGAATGTGATTGTGATTTCCTCTAATTTAACACAAAAGCAATTCATAATTTGTGGACTATTTTACGAATCTTCATAGAAAACTGTCAAACAGATGAATTATTTCGTAATATGAATTGCACGCAGATCATACTATGAATTGTCAGTTTGTAATATTTTACGATGATTCATAATATTTTCGAATTATGATTCTGCCAAAGTGGCCGAATAAGCCCCCATATCTGTCGTTTTTAGCGGCCAAATAAATTACTATGAAAACTTATGTGTTCTCAGTAGCGGCCAGCAAATAACTGTCGTGTTATTTGCTGGCCGCTACTGAGAAATTCCAGACGGAAAGATCCAATAACATTGCCCGACCCGGGAATCGAACTCAGAACCTCGTGCTCAGCAGTAGAACTTGCGACCACCAGACCAACGAGGTAGCAATTAGGTTTTCTTTCAGGAAATTCATGGTTCAACATGGCTCGCCATTTCGCCATCACAGTTCACCATGGCTCGCCATCTTTGAAATTGGAATTTTAACATAGCTGGCGAAATATGACACAAAAAAAAAGACGCCCATTTTTGCGAAAACCAGACAGGATCCCAATTACAAAATCATCTCGATTTTCGTACAGCATCAACGCAGACGAAGTAATATCAGAATCGATTGATGCACTCGTCTCGATTCCAACTAGTGATGGACGAAATCGATTCCGCCCGGATGGTCACTCGCGGGTTACTATGACAATAGAGAATTGCTCATATCTCTCTGAATAATGGATGTTGTACAAGAAAACTGCTTTTGTTCGAAAAAACCGGGATTGGTTGTAGCTAGTTATTTATGAAGTCTTTTGTTTCCGAGTTTTTGAAAGAGATTGTGATGTTTGGATGTTATTGGCACGAATCGATATGAGTTCGGTATTTAAGTATTTTTTTCTATTTACCATTATTTTCATGGGTTGCATAAGACAAAATGGATCACATTTTTTTTATAAAATCACGCTGGTAAGTATTTGATGAAAGTATGGACCACACTACTGCTATCTGACATATTGTTGAATATGGAACAGTCTCTCGTTTGTTCCAACTGTCAAGTTTGCTAACATTTTTTGTAATGCAAATCTTCTAAATAAATTAGATATTTAATGTACTTTGCCCCTGTTATTATTTCATCAGTTTTCCCCGAAAGATTAGGCAGTCCACCGGATCAATGAAGCTCTTTTTATTTTATCGTGTTCAGATATCGATACGCACAGGCACGGGTCGATCGATCAGGTTAAGCTACGCTTGCCGGGGTTGGTCGGTGGATGGGTGACCATCTTTACAGATTCCTACATCGTGCATCGGAAAGCACATTAAGCCGTTGGTCCCGGCTGTCATACGTGGATCTTTGACAGTCGTTACGGGTCGTCAGAAGCCCGAAATTCTCACAACCAGTCTTACCAAGGGGTATCGTATTAACCAGTTACTGGGTTGTGAAGATTAGATAGGCAGTCACTCTATGTAAATGATGGTATTCATCTGAATTTGGTTTGACTGGAAGCTGACCCCAACATAGTTGGGAAAAGGCTAGGCAAATTGATTGACGTGGAAAAATACTAAGACTGCATTATTTTTTATAAAAGCCTATACAACGTGCCGCTACAATGGCGACATAATTTAACACACGTATAGGAATTCGCGTATTCGTTTTATGAAAATATTTGAATTTCATTAAACGTTATTATTTATTGATTTTATTTACAATTTTCTAAATTCCCATCCTGGGGCAACCTGTACTTAAAGAACTGTAGCGAAGAGG